>JAMJFZ010001230.1:2365000-2965000 GCA_026225945.1 Cricetomys ansorgei | reverse complement strand
AACCATCTGCAACTCCAACTCCAGAGAATCTAATGCCCTCTTCTGGCTTCCTGGAGCACCAAGCACAGACGTGATGCAGACAAACACTCATACACATGAAATAAGAATAATAGATGTTTTATAGAATTAAACAATCACTGTGTTTAAAAAAAAAAACTTTAACTACCATTAAGGCTAAAATATTCCACAATTTTAATGAATAATATGGAAACCATACATTACTCTAAAGATTTTATAAGCAGTTCCATTAACTTACGTAGCCGCCTCGAAAGTCATATAGCATTAGGACGAAAAGAACCAATGACTAATTCCTAAAAGGATGGGACCATTAAAATACATACCTGAAAAAGTCTCTCTCCCTCCCTCCCTCCCTCCCTCCCTCCTCTCTCTCTCTCTCTCTCTCTCTCTCTTCTCTCTCTCTCTCTCTGTAGATTAGCTTCCTACACATCAGTCCCCAGTGACTGCATGAAAATATGTTCATGGCCTATAAGACAGGATTGTGAAACTATTGCTATATATAGTTACACACAAAAAAGAGACACGTACACACAGATAATGTGTGAAACAATGTCCTTCCACGAAAGGAAAAAAAGAAGCAAGAAATTTGTATTTTGCGAAACTGAAAGATTTGACAAAATGTTATGCAAAAATGAACACTAAGGGATGAAAGGGGTTTGGCCTAAGTCTAATTAGCTGTATCAGCAGAGAGACTTGGGTTGGCATGGGCAAACATAGGGTGGTTTTTTAGTGGAAAGCAAACAAGTACGCTGAGGTACTATACCAATCAGATTTGTTCTAACATTGACCTTATAATAATTAAAAATTGATGCTTTCACCATAATACAGCTGTGCAATCATATTTAAACCTAATCATTTCATAGACAGAGGAAAGTTGTACAAAAAGGTCAAAAACACTTTAATTTCATGACAGTAAATTTACTCTTTATTCCCAAAGTGAAAATGTCTAATTTCTAAAAGAGCAAACCAATAATTACTTATTATAAAGCTATTTTAGTCAATACTTAATTTCGCTATATTGATTAGTGTTTAGACATTTAAAATGTACCCTTCAGCAAGAATATGTGTTTACAATCCTGTTCCCCCTACTGATGTTTGTAAGTATTATCGGTATTGATTTGAGACATGTTTCAAAAATGCCAAACTTAATAGTAATCATATAAAGGCGTTTAACTCTTCTCAGAACTGTAATTTAAATTCAAAATATTTGAATAGTGCTATCCTCAAAGATCTCACTGTATCGTGATCCTTATTTTTAAACTGCATTGTAAAGTCTACCTCCTCCCAAAACTGACATGATAGAAAACATAAAGATTATCAACTCTACCACTCACAACTAGAATAAAATGACTTTTCTTGATTGTTTGTGCTTCTGATTATAAAATAATGACTGGGATATGATATCCCCCTTAACTTGCATTCAGTATAACTTTGAGCTCTTTGCAATAAAACAAAATGATGCTTCATCAGGATATATCTGGGACTACCAAAGCAATTTACAAACTTTCTATCATTAAGTCTGGGAACATCACTGTGAGACAGGTATTAATATAACAGTTTTCTCTTGAGGAGTCCAATGCACTTTGCATAATGCTACTTTATTAACTTTTCCTTGAGCTGAGAATAAAGGCTAAGGTGTCTGACTATTTTGCTCACTCACAGAGATACATAGAACAAATAAAAAACATGATTCCATATGGTTTATTGCTTTGGTTTTGGCTTTGATTTTGTTTGGGCTTGGAGGGAGGGGTCCTTAGAATTTGTTTGTTTATTTTTTATACAGAATCTGCTATATAGCCAAGGCTGACCTAGAGCTCACTTTGTAACTCAGGCTAGCCTGGAACTCACAGCAATCCTTCATATGTTTTGAATTCACATTTACTTCTAATCTGAGACTATTTCTGAAGGAAAAAGGTCAACTAGAACATTTAATATTTTGGCTCCTGTTAATATTTTCAACTGGTTTAAATTTTGCAACTATGAAGGCAGAATTAAATCTTTAAAGGATAACTAATCCCATTAGTTCCCAAGTCATAGTTTATTGTGAAAGTAGAAGAAATTTTAGTATGACAAACAGCTTTTTCCTTTATTATAATGTACCAAAAACTCTACAACTTGACTGAGACCCTGCAGACAGACCACAGTATCCTGGAAAATCCATGCATTCCTAGTACAACTCTGCACAAGGGAAATGCCTGCAACGCAAAAGACATACAGGTACCAAGAGTATCCCATTACTCAAGTGTTGGCCACTGTTTTAAGGACACTGAGTGATGTACTCAACTTCCATAACAACTCTTTGAGATGAGTGACAGATAAGGAGAATGGGGCTCAGAAAGTTGAGCTTGCCCTAGATTACATAGTTTCTAAATAGTGGGGCTGGAATACAAACACAAGAAACTTGGCCCTAAGGACCATGGTCTCAGCTATTGTTCTCAAACAAGAGAAGTCACTTCTGGCTATCTTCAGTCCACAATATAGTCAACTTTCTAGCGACTGTGGAATGATTGCTCAAGTTTATGAACTTAATATTTGATGCCTGTCTTCAAAAGATGGTGACGAGGAAGCAGTGTAATACAGCGTGTGTAGACGTGGTGTCAGACCAGGCATGACTACACACGTTCTTTCTGCCTGAGCTACACAAAATGTAAATAGTACAACCGGCCTCCTGAAGCTGTGCTGAGAATGAAATTAATGTAAGTGCTTACTATAGAGTCTGAGCACTCAACAAACAGATGTTCACGTTGGATGAGGATGATTTAAGCCACTTTCAAGACTCTGAAACTTAAAATTACCAATGAAATTGGCACATCTCAGTACTGGTGACAAACTGAGCAGATCTGATTATTTACATTAAATATATATTCTTGGTGCTGTGCATTATCTCATTTAGTCACCAGAACAAACCTACAACAGAAGTGTCTTTAGGTCTACTTTCACATGGGAAAATAAGTTTTGAGATTGTAAATAATATAATGGTGTATCTATAACAATGCCACAAAGTAGGATAAAAAAAAGAACTATTAAGGAAGTTACTTGACAAACTCTTCAGAATTCATAAAATTATAGAACCAAAAGTTCCTAAAGGTCACCTTTGTCAGCCCTTTGGTGTAATTAGAACAAAGCTTTGGCCAGTAGTTAGAATAGAGAAAATAAAGAGAAAAATACTGCTAAATACATTCCCCATGCCCCCCGTGTCAGTTGATTGTGTTGTTTCTATAGTCAGAGTCACCCCTGGTGCACAGCAAGGTGAGGGTCAGGCTGGACCTTCACAAAGGACAACGCCACAGGAGAGGCAAGTGAAGAAGCTGCATGTGAGAGCTGGAGCAAGGTGAGGGACTGAGGTTCTGTTGAGCAGATTCGCCTCAGTATATAGTCTCTCCAGACCCAAGCATCCTGCAGAGGTCAGCTTCTAGCCTATCCACAGAAATATACAGGAAAGGAGAAAACACATTAATCTTTTGTTCACCTCTTCCCTGGTACGTGGCCGGCTGGAAATGCCCTAATGATGTACAGCAAAAACACCTCTTGCTGACATAGAACACTATGTCTTCTTTCCCTCTACTTAATGCAAAAATATACATTTTGTCATTTGCATACCGGTCTACTCTCTGTGGTAAGGCCATCGTTTCATTTAAAGATTGTCACTCTGAGCTGATGGTGACACACATGTGATGTTCACATTATAGCAAATAAGATATAACTGAGAGAAAGAATATAATTCTTTCCTCCCTTGGAACATGTAAGCTAATGTGGATGGGAAGGCTAATCAAGATGAATCATATGTAAATACGTCACACTCAATAATAAGGGTTCTGTTTGTACAGGTATAAAAAGTAGTGAAAAATAACCCTTGGCCCAGGCATCATAATAAACATTACTGAAAATTCATATCTACAGTCTCAATTGCACATCACATGAGGATAGACCTTTCTTTGATGCAACCCCAAGCACTCATAAGATTGAAACATCTAGAGCAATTCTCTTCACATACAAAGTTCACATAAAATTCATTGAGGGGATGGTTATTTCAGTTTATTTCTTCTTCTAGCTTCAGTAGAGACAGGAGAGAGGTTTAGACACACACTGGTGAAGTGGTTAGAGATAAGAGGAAGTTGATTAGGGACAGATACAGAATAGAACTAAAGAAATAAACAGCCAAGAATGACTCACTGTACCCTGGTAGAATGTGTTCTGTTTAGAAAACACAGGCAGACAACAGCAGGACACAAACTGTAAAGCAGATCTTGCTAAATAATGCAGTCAGAATTCCCACTGCCTTGCTGCCCTCACCCACTTCCACATAGATGACTTCCAAATAAATCCATCCTTCATCCAGCCGACTTCTGGAAAGGCTTTCAGTTCTACTTCCCTAACTCATGTTGTATAGTAAGATGGCGTACCTTTCCCCAGAACTGGCTCTGACCTTGCTCTGCAGCCTTCTCGCCAGTGTTGGAAACCATCTTTAGAAGGGAGGAACCACAGCGATACACTGAAATTTTAGAGTGAGATGCAATTCATATTAGTAATAAAAAAATATTTGATTTGTCTTGCAGACTCTCCATGTCAAATCTAGAAACTAAAATGTTTTTAAAAGGGCCCCATACTGCCCATCCAATATCCCCAAGAAGGGAGACTCACCCAGAAAGTAAGATAGGTTGACATCTGGGTACTTTCGTGTAAAGGGTGTACTTGCCTCGGGCATCCTACAATAAAAACTTACGTTTGGGTACTTTGGCAGCACTTCAACTTAAATTTCTAAAACTAAACCTCCCTCAAGAACTAATTTCTACTGACCTCTTTGTTTTTAAGGGTATGCTTGCTGTCTCCAGTGCCAATCATGAATCATCTTGCTTTGCTGCTTGCCCACCCTCACCCCACCTAATTAAATATCAAGTGAAATATAATGTTTTTCTTCAGCACTTTTCTTGCAACTCTACTGCCTTCTTTTCCCCATTGTACAATTTCTGTTTTGGTTTTGACCTTTAGCTCCCTAAAGATAGTGCCATGGCTTTTCCAAACAATCCACTACTTGGCAGATTCCTTCTAGTTTGATGGAACTCTGCCTTGACTTGTCCATTTTGTCACAAACATTCCAATTCTCCCTTGCTGATCAGTCCAGGATGCAGCAAATGTATACCAAGCTGCCTTCCATCTTACCTTCTACTTCCTGGGCTCCAGCCAAGCCAACTCTGACCCTCTACATATAACTGTCTTCACTCCTGACACCTCCTTTTCCCACAATGCAATCTGCTCTTCCAGAAATTCCAGCCCCTACCCACACACAGAAAGAGAGAGAGAGAGAGAGAGAGAGAGAGAGAGAGAGAGGCATCATCTCACATGCAAAGCAATTAACATTCTAGATTATTTACAATAAATTACTGTTCAATCACAATAATAAATTCATATTCAATAATACTAATAGAATTTGAAGTTTCTAGCTAAAATCATTTACATTCCAAGTATAAACTAATACTTTAATATTTAATATGATGTAGTAAGCTGTACAGAAATGACAGGTTTTGGTCTTGACAAAATTGTCATTATAATTCCTAAGAGTTCAAAAGTGTATACTTCTGGATTGTATGATAACAGATAGGGGGAAATTTTTTTTAATTCCTCTTTTACATTGTGGTGGAGCCTTCCTTCTCTGTGTGCTATGTCCTCATCTTTCTTTCTCCAACTATGTCTTGTCTGTGTCTTGTCTCAGAATCTCTGCCACTGAGTCAGTCTTCTTTAGCTTCCTTCCAGTGTTCAGAGACACAGGGTCCATCAAGGATCTTCAATTAAGATTAAGTAGGCAAGGATAAAAATATACTTTTTCTTACTCTATTTCCAAATTGACCCTTAATCTAGTAGGTACTAGACACTGGTTTAGGAGGGTTTTTTAATTGGTCTTTTTTTTTCATATACTATATTCTGATTATGGTTTCCTTTAACCCCAACTCCTCCCTGATCCTCCCTCCCTTCCCACACAGCACAATCCACAGCCTTTCTTTCTCTCATCTTTTTTGAGGAAAAACATAAGGGAGGTGGATCTGGGGAAGACAGGAGGTGGGGGCAATTGGGAGGACCGAAGGGAAGAGAAATTGCAATAGGGATGTATTGAAAAAAAAAGAACCGAAATTAAAAACGATAAAATTAAAAAACAAATCTGAATATGACAAAACAAACAACTGAACGGGAGAGCTAAAGAGAAAGCACGAGAAACACATATAGACATAGACAGCATTCCCACACACAGGAAACCCACAAAAACACGAAATCATAAGCCACACTTCATATGCAAAAGACCTGTATGTTATGAAAGAAAAAAAAATGCCCAGACGAAATGCTATGAGGAAAAATAACCTCCAAAAATACCACTGAGTTTGTTTTGTGTTGGCCACCTACTGCTGAGTGTGGGGCCTGCCTTAAGGGTGGCTAGTTTTCCCAGTGAGACTATCTTGGAGAAATCTAATATTTCCTTTGCAAGTAGTTATCGATTGGAGATACCTTCTGGATTAGGGATGGGGGGCTTGTTCCATTTCCCCTCTCAATGTTGGGACCCCATCTGGCTTAGAGACCTGTGCAGGCCTTGTTCATGCTGCCACAATCAATGTGAGTTCATATGTATATGTCCTGTTGTGTCTAGAAGGCTACAGTTCCTTGGTGTCTTTCATAATATAAAATGAGGTGGGTGGAGAAAAGAAATTAAAAGGATACCATTTTTAAATGAGAAGTCAAGAAGTAGTCCTGAACTGAGTTTAATAGGAATAAAAGCAAGATCACTTACTACAGAATATGGGAAATTCTTTTAATTGTCCATCATAAACTAAGGAATTGGCAGCTGAAGAGATGGCTCAGCAGGTAACAGCAGGTGTTGCTCTTGCAGTGGACCTGCACTAGCACCCCTGTAGTGTGGTTCCCATATGCCTACAACTCCAGTTCTATGAGACTGAATACCCTTTTCTGGCCCCCACAGCACCTGCTCATAACCACCCTCAGACACACTCATAACACATAAATTACAAAAATAAATCTGAAAGAAAGAGTTTACAGTGATAATAAAAGACATCTCTACAATCAAATCTCTCTGCACAAAGAAAGTTTTTCTGTGACTTTAACAGTAGATGCCTAACATCTTAAATGTTCAGCCAGAATACATGTCATGTTTTGTGAAATGTTACGGCTCAATGGCTTGCTCTTAGGCTCATGTTCAGATGGATTTCTTATACAGCCTGGGCATCCCCTCATTAGCCTGGGCCCTCTCACATCAATTAGCCAAAAAGACAATTCCCCATAGACAGGTCTACAACTTGACCCCCACAATTCCTCAATTGAGGCATCTTCTCTCTAATAACTTTGGGCTGTATTAAGTTGACAATTATGGCTAGCCAGAGTATTCCACCCCTTGTCAACTTGACACACAAACATATCATGGTTAAACTATAACCATTTCTTTCTTGCTTGTCCCCAAGATCTCACATTAATATCAAAATATATAACACATTACAGCTTTTTATTTCAAGGTCTCATCTCTCATTAGTTACTCTAAAAGACTTGCTTTTGACAGAACTCAGAAGTTCTCAGTGAGGGCAGCCTACATCTCTCGGCAACCTGTTCCTGATGTTTTCCTTTGGCTTCTTTCATTCTCTTGGCCAAAAGTTCAGCATATTCTGAAACTTACTCCTTATTTTTCTTACTTCATTGTTTCTTCAGAGCAATACATTAACAATTGTGTTGTGGGACATGAGGAGCAACAATGCACTCAAACTTGGATGCTGTAGTCCTGGGTTTGTTACCTTATTTGTTTTAGGGCTTTCCAACAACATATCGGTAGACATCATCTTCTTTATTAGAAAGGTCGAAAGACTTTTGGATTCTGATAGCTCTTCTATGTCCTTTCTGCCAAATCACCATAGTATCTGTCAATCCAGGATTATCCTTCTCTCCTTTTCTTTATAAATAGCAAAGTTGAGAACACTTAGATGAGCACCCTGTGGTGAGCCCCCAGACTCTGGGCCTAGATTCTGCTGTTAGCCTCTGGCTATATGCCTATTTCGTTATTGGGAAATCTTCTGAGCAAAACTGAGTCACAAAACAAGTTGCCCGAGAGTGGCTAGTTTCGAGGAAGTCAAAGATTATCTAAAGAAGCATTCCTTCTCTGGCTAAGCATCTCACTCCACCAAGAGAGCCTATCTCCCTGGGTAAACATCTAGCTTCCCTGAGAAAAGTTATCTCCCGGGATAAACATCCCGCTCCAGCAAGGAAGATGTTTTGTTCTGTTACTTTATGGCTTTAGGATGTTTCACTTATGTATTGTCTTACCCTGTGATTGATACCCTCATTGTATCTTGGTAACTGCCATAGCTGCACATAGACCCTTGAGAAAAAAGTGTATAAAAACTGAGAAAAAAAATCAAACTTCAGCTCCATTCCATCTGAGCTCAGTGATACTGTGTGTGCCTGGCCTATCCCCTTCCCTCTTTATCTCTTTTCCCCTCTCCTCATAAGGCCCTTCAGTCCCACCCCCCATTCAGGTACTTTCCAACTTGTCAGGCCAGCCTTGACAGCACCCAAAATATATCCCCAAACATACCTGTGCTTTCTCTCTCCATTTCTCCTTCATCTATAACAAAAACACCCCTTATTCAACAGCAGGCATAGGCTGAGGTTGGTCAACACCTTACTTCTTTGGAAAAATCTCTTTGTCATCAACACTACTGACTCAGACTCATAACCCTCCACTCCTCGCCCAGAGCCTCAGTGGCTACTTCTGTGGCTGTGTAATTCACATAAAAAGTACAAAGTTTGCTTTCATCATCTGCCTCAATGATTTCCTCACAGCTGGTGTCTTGGAAGGAGATGTTCACTTTTATCTTGACACAGTTTACCACCTATGAGGTGCCATCTAGAAAGTACCATGAGAAAGTCATAATACAACTTTTAAAGTCCCACAGCCTTTAAATTTTCCGACACCTTAAAGGTTCAATGTATCTTCAAAATATTCAGTGTCTCTTAAGTGTGGGATACTGAAAAACAAAAACTAATTAATTAATTAATTATGTCTTATTCTAAAGGAAAAGGACCAAGACCAGATAGATCATAAGAACAATCATGTCAAAGAAAGCAAAATCCAGCCAGGTAAATAGCTCAGTGTCCAATGTCTAGAACTCAGTCGTGGTCAGAAAGGTTCCAAACAGCTTGAGTAACCCCACCTCTCCAACTCTAACATCTTCAGTACGCACAAGATTGTCTCAGGCTGAGGCTGACTCTACTTCAAACAAGTTACTGTCCTTGGTGGATGTCCCATAGCCCTGGCATCTTCAATATCCTGAGGTCTCCATGGCAACTCAGGCTTCACCTTCACAAAGGTCTCTCAGGGTCTCCTGTAGGGATCCAGCCTTTCCACAAAGTGAAGTCTTGGCTTCTCTCCATGACTCCTTCAATCCTGAAGCTTTTATACCTTCCAAAGCATTTGAATGACTCTCACTTACCTCCAAGTTAGGTTGCCATCTTGAGAATCAGCCTACCCCACTCCAGCCCTTGGATCAGGCTGTCTCAGTGCTAAATCCATTATCCCAATGAAACACAGATTTTATTCACCTCAATCATGATGCTCTCTTGCTAATCACAGCTGATTTTTCACCAAGCACAGGTTCCAATCAGTAATGCTGTTTTCTTATTAAACACAGCTGATTCTTCTTACCCAGTTAACCAGCCACCACAGATTCTCTTTTTGTTAAGATTTATTCTACTTTTAATTGTATGTGAGGGAAAGAAAGAAAGCCAATGTTGGTTCATGTGCATATGACTAAAGGTACCGAGAGAGTCAAGAAGAGAGTGTTGGGGACCTTGGAGCTGGAGTTATAGGAAGTTGTGAGGCACCTGAGTACTGGAACCAAAGTTAGCTCTTCACCAAACGAAGTGAATTCTCTTAACCTCTGAGCCATCTCTCCAGCTCAAGCTCAGATTCTCAACCCAAAACACCACATGAGCATCCTTGACAGCCTATTTGCTTCCCTGTGAAACTTCTCAAGCCTAAACTCCAATGTGTACATATCTCTCAACATCCTTATTTTCCAAATGCTTTTACAATAGCCTTCTAAAGTACAAGCTCCAGATTTGCCAGCACAACATTTCAAAAGATTCCACAATCCTTCCACAATATGGTTAGGTCCATACGAAAATACATACTCTCAGTGAGAATTTCTGTATTAGTTGCTTTTCCGTTGCCGTGATAAAATACCGTGACCAAAAGCAACTTACAAAAGAAAGGATTCATTTTGGCTTATGGATCCATTGTGGTGGGAAAGGAAGGCATGGCAACAGTCAGGAAAACCATGACAACAGGAGCAGGAAGCTGGCTGATCACATTTTCATCCACACACAGGAAACAAAAAGAGATAGTGACCAGGAAGAATGACATAGCTCTAAAACCCCAGAGTCCACTCATTCCTAGTGACATACTTCCTCCAACAAAGCTCTACCTGCTAAAGTCTCCATAACCTCCTGGACCAAGTGTTCAAATACATGAGCCTATGGGGGACGTTTCCAGTTCAAAGCTCCACAATGTTCATCAAAACATTTATCATGGTTGTTTCTGGCTATGAATCGTTCATTTTTATTTTATATTTTACACTTTATGTTATGAATTATCTACAGATAATGTGTTACACTAAATGTGTAACACTGTGAGAAGCAGAAAAAACAAAAAACAAAAAAAAGAATTCCATGATGGGGTGGTCACCTTGAGCATATTGCTTAAGCTAACTCAGCAATATGGACTTCATCTAAAAATGTGGGGTAACAATCATGCCACACCCACAGTGTTTGGGTAATGATTGAATAGGACCAAAAAAATTAAGCAGAATTTCTTAGCACTGGCATGTGAATACGTAAAATGCTAGCTCAAAAAATATACAGGAATCTCAAGTTTTCCTGGTCTTTTTTTTTTTTCTTAGCTTTTTTGTCCTCCGTCTTAGCTTAGCTCAGCTACCCCTGAGCTCATCCTCCACAGCTTTGTGTCATTGTTTAACTTGTGCAGGCTTGCTGAGCCAAAGAACATAACTACAGCCATGGCCCGAGTGGCTGTACTGCACCAGCTGTGTTACACACTGGTCGTTTCAATAAATAGTCATCATGGCCAACATGGGAAAGGAAAGAATTATCTTCCTAACTCATGCACTTTGGGAATTCTAAGGAGAAAACAAGTAATTACTAAAATTTGGCTGGCGCGTTGAACCTGATGCATAAAGAAAAGCTGTGGGACTTTTAATGAAGAAAATGATCCAGACCTCAGGTTCGTATGTCATCAAATAAAAATAAATTCTTAAGAAAAGTACTGTAATGAAGATGTGTTTCACTTCTGGGCATACTTCAGTCATTTTAACTGGAAAATAGTTATTGTGTATAATTATTACTTTTTTATTTTTCTTGGCTGTACGGTGTTAACCAGGCAATAATCTGAATAAGGACATTCTCAAGTTTAGAGAGCCTTTCCTTCCCTCCCTCCTTCCTTACTTACTTACTTCCCTCTTTCCTTTCTTCTTTCTTTCCTTCCTTCTTCCTTCCCTCTTTCCTTTCTTCTTTCCTTCCATGAAAAACGTTTATAGACAATGGCTGTTTTGGATGGTTTTACATCTACTTGACACAAGCTAGAGTCGTTTTGGAAGAGAGACTTCAATTAAGAAAATGCCCCCACACGATTGGCCTGTAGGCAAGCCTGTGATGCATCCTCTTGATTGCTGATAATGATTGACGTAGGAGAGCCCAGCTCACTGTGAGTGGTGCCACACCTGGTCTGGTGTGCTGAATGCTATAAGAAGGCAGTCCGAGCAAGCAAAGATGTGAAAGCCAGTGTGCAGAACTTCTCCATAACCTCTGCATCAGCTTCTACATCCTGCCCTGTTGAGTTCCTTCCCTGATTTCTTCAAAGATGAATTGACGTAGAAGTGAAGTAAACCCTTTTCTCTCCAAGTTGCTTTTGGTTATGGTGTTTCATCTCAGCAATAATTAAATCTAATTAAAACAATAGCATCCATTATGTAAACGCTTGCAGCATTATGTAAATGCTGAAGGTATTTGTTATGAAACAGATAGCATAGTAAATAAAACACTCAAATAAATGCTGGAGTACATAGCTCAGTAGTCAGGCAAGTGAATAGAATGTATGACACCCTAGTCTCAGTCCTGGTAGAGGGGAGAAAGTAAGCATGGCTTGAACCTGATATGTCACCACCACCCCAAGCATTTGTTTTGAATACTCTGTCTGCTGCTGGTGATGCTATTTTGAGGAAGTTCTACAAACTTTGGAATATGGAATCTGAGTGGTGGAAATAGGTCACCTGTAGAGAGCCTTTAAATGTTATACTCCACATGTGATTCCCACTTCACTGCCTGTTTCCTGGCCCACCAGGACAAAACATCCTCTTCACAGGCTGCTGCCACCATAAAATGGACTGTGCCATGATGTCATTCCCACAATGCAATTATGGATGGAACTCTCTGAAAATAAACCTTTCATCCCTGGATTTGCTTCTGTCAAGTTTTATAGTCATAGCAAAATGGTTTAATACATAATTATAGCTAATATATAATTATGGCATAATTTGTGCTTCAAAGGACAACTATCTCTAAACATAAGGTCGAGGTGCCATCAGATTTGATTCTCTCTGAGGACTCTCCTTGGCTTACAAATGGCCAAGAGCCTGGTGCCTCTTTGCATGGCACATGATCATTCTTCTGAACAATGCCTCTGTTGTTACTTCCTCTTCTTGTAAGGATCCAAGTAAAGTAAGGTAACATCCAAAGGAACTGAGGGGGTTGGGATCTCAATACACACAGAGTGAAGAACAAACCTGCACAGAACAGAGGTTAAAGGCTAAACATGGGGAGCAGAGGTGCTTCCTCTTATGCTGGCTCTAGGGTTCATCATTCACAGAAGTTCACATAAATGTTTCTATTTTTAATGAAAGCTTTTCTGGATTAAGTCATCTAAAAAGATTACCTTTTTATTGCTTTTATGAGGGACCATGCGGGCTAGCAGCATCCCTGTATGCTAAGGATCAGTATCTTCTTACCTAATTGTCTCCTCCAGATTGAAAGGACTGCCCTATTCACCTCCTTTTACACAACCTTCCGATAATCAGCAATTCGTGTTAATTAATTTGAAAAGGACCCCACAAAGATACTATGTCTACACACAATAGCACAGCAGAGGCAATGTGGGGCAGAGCTAGGGATGGAATCCCTGCTTCAGCTAAACTAGGTACAAGTCCAGATCTAGGACTATGTGACCATAAGCTTTATTTATCCCGTGTGTACCTAAGATTCTTCACCTATAACATAAAAATGATAAATATACCTTTTTGGGGGAGCAGTAATAAGCATTCAATAAGAAGTAAAGTATGTAAATAAACATTCAATAAACACCCACTTAGATACAGATTTCAGACTCATCCTTCAACTCCTTCCTCCAGAACTAGGATAGAGATGAAGACTATGCTGGAAATCATATGAGCATAGTTGCCAATGAGCAGGGACCCAGCTACCACCACCACCACATGAATGTCAAATAATTGGCAAAGCTCATTGCATTGGGGTGATCATCTAGTTCTCTTTTTTAAAAAAATACACATATCAGGTTAAATAATATTAATAATATGCACTCATATTTATTTTGCCATTGCTCCTTCCTGAATAATTGCTCTTTGGGAAAAAGGGTCTTCTAGATGTACCCTGTGGTGAAAATACCTCCTTTGCTGTTTCCAGACACGGTGGTACATAACAAGTGAGTGAGCTTAATGTTTCTGAAGTGCGTAGTTCCACAATGGTTAAAATAGTCAGTTTTGTGTTATTTGTACTTTACTAGAGTTTTCCTTAATGGCTGTAGAAGATACGTTCTGAAAAGAAAGGAAAGTTACATTGTTTTGGAAGACCAGCTTTTTATTAACTATGATGATCAGATTCCTGGCATATGACAAGCATTCAATAAAAGTAAGTTCACTTTCACGATAGTTTTTGGTCACACTTGCCTCTGGTCATGACCAATCATAAAGAATGACCACTGTATTTCCTGTTACCAGGGAAAAAGTCTCCTCTGAGACAGAAGCATCTCCAAACCTTGTCATGTTTCAGGTCCTAGTAGTGTAAATGCCTTCCACCATGGCGTCTCGATGCTTTAGTCTCTGTGAGAATAAATTCTAACGGCCTGGGTGATGACATATCAAAGAACATGCATGAGGATATTACAAGAAGACTGCCATCTACTATCCAGATTGGATAGAGATGTGTAACAGTTGCTCCGAAATAAGATAGTTTTTTTAAAATTATATCTTTTCTGATTTTATAGGACTCATTATAAGGCAATGCTGTGGGATTGAGTAGTTAGAAAGTAGGCTTTTAACTCATTCCTTCAGGAGAAAACCATAATAAACTACAACGAAAAACATAACTCTCAGTCTTATCTTTAATACACAGTCATAATTTTATGTTAAAATACTGTATTTCTATTCACCTATTCATCTATCTCCTTGAATTTGACTGTTGTTTTTTTTTTAAAAATCAACCTATTCTCGATTGTGAGAGTTTAAATAAATCATGACATGATCCCGAGAACTTGGCAAGAGCATCGGTGACTTTACATCTGGCATCGCACGCCAGCTGCGTGCTGACGGAATGGAAGCTTTTCTGTTTCTGTACCTTGCTTCATTAGTGAGTATGTGGTGATGCATGCATTACCACATGTGTGCCGGCTCAGCTCCCCATATGGAGACACATGCGGCAATGTCACAAAAGCCAGGCATCATGGACTGCCGTGGTGAACTTTCAGAAAATAATATGATTTTTACTGAACTGTTTTTATCTGTGAATGGATATATAAGGGATTTTTATCTGTAGAGCTATATGATGTGATTATTAGGTATAGGTAGAACCTGTTGCAAAATTCCCTAGTGAAGCAATGACTTCAGCTGTCACAGCTGAACATATGTACAGTATGGTACCCATCTTCAAGTCATCATACAGTAAAAAAAAAATCAATAACTTCCTTGCCAAATCCATGTCCAACACATTTTCTACTTAGTTTCTGACAACTATACTACTTACTGGGAAAATATCTGTGCTGTGAGCTTTATATTTATCTAATTAAAGAAATCTTCATGATGTCCTCACCCTCATCATAATTCTGTGCCTTACATGAATTTTGTAAATTTAGATGACATATCTTCACTTAAGTTATCTGTTGCTGTGTAACAAGTTGCCCAGAATTGAGAGGTTTAAACAGTGATAATAATTATGATCTCATGGTTCTAAGGCATCAGGTAATCAGGAGTGGTTTATCTAAGAAGTTAAGGATGAAGAACTCTCAAGTGGTCACAGTATAATGCAATGGTCATGGTCAACCCTGGGTTTTATGGTGGCTGCAAAACCCTCTTCTAAGGTGTCTCCTTCATGTGATAGGTAAGCTGATTCTAAAGACGTTTTCAACCCTTTCATGCAAAGTCCTCTAAAAGTGTTTTGAGAATCATTTCATAAAATCCTAGTTGTTACCAAGGACCAACAGATTGAGACAAAAACTGGAGGTAGACAAATTCAGGGCTGCACTGAATGCAAAATTTGAGGGACTTACAGTCTTTAGTGATAAGGCAATAGGCTGTCTGTGCCCGTGCCCTGTCAGTGTCTGTCGTGAAGTGCTTGGCTGGCTATTGTAAATTTTGTTATGACTTTCATTGTTTTGAATGTAATCAATGAAAGCAACTTTTTAAAATTATTTCTTTTACTTTCTGAGATTGTATCATTTCCTCTCTTCCTTTCCTCTCTTCAAAATTCTTTCATATACCCCTCCTTGTGCTCTTTCAAGTCCATGGCCTCATTTTTCATTAATTGCTGTTACGCACGTGTGTGTTTCTGTGTGTGTGTGTGTGTGTGTGTGTGTGTGTGCAAGTGTTTGTGTGTGTGTACACATATATTAAATATAAGGAAATCATGTCTGGTACTAGAAACCTAGCTAACTACTGAGGGCTAGTGAAATCATGAGTCTAGGGGAAAAACTATAACTACCACTTTACTAAAGTGACGCCATGGCTTCATTCTAAATATTTGACGTAATGACCATAGAGAAGAGTAGCCTTCACCTCTTCAGGTGGTTTGCATGAGAACGGCCTCACATATTTGAGTGCTTAGTCCACAGTTCCTAAAACTGTTTGGAAAGCATTAGGAGATCTTGTTGGAGGAGGTGTGTCATTGTGGTGGGCTTTGAGGTTTTCAAAAAACCCATATCATTTCCAGTTAGCACTCTCTGACTCCCTATTTGTGGACCAAGATGTGAGCTGATCCTACTGATCCAGTGACATGCCTGCCTCTCTATAACCATGCTTCCCACCATGGAGGTCATGGACTCTAACCCTCAGCCATTTATGTTTCCTCTTTTGAGAATTCTCCTTTTAAATATGTACTTCATTTTTAATTTGGTCGTTTTGTTGATGTCCAGTCTTTTCCCTTCTTTATATACTTTGAATAGTATCACTCTATCAGATGTGTAGTTGGTTAAAAAAAAATTTTCCCATTCTGTAGCTTGACCTTTTGTCTAAATGACGGTGTCCTTCACTATACAGAAGCTTTTTGGTTTCATGAGGTCTCATTTATTAATTGTTGATCTCAGTGCCTGTGGTGATGGTGACAATGAGTTCAAGGCTATTCCTTACTGGCTCTTCTATCAGATTCAGTGTATCTAGTTTTATGTTCAGGTCTTTGATCCATTTGGTTTTGAGTTTTGTGCAGGGTGATACATATGGATCTATTTGCATTCTTCTACACACAGCCATCCAATTTGACAATCATTTGTTAAAGATGCTGTCTATTTTCCAGCATGTATTTCTGGCTTCTTTATTTATATCAGCTGTCCATGTGTGTGTGGACTTATTTCTGGGTCTTAAATTCTATTCCGTTGATCAATGTGTCTGTTTCTGCATCAATACCATGATGTTTTATAGCTGTATCTCTGTAGTACAGCATGAAATTGAAGTTCTTTCTTCAGAATTATAGCTATCCCAGTTTGTTGTACTTCCATCTGCAGCCTTTCAAGTTCTATGAAGAATTCTGTTGGAATTCTGCATGAATTGCATTAAATCCATAAATTGCTTCTTGTAGAATGGTCATTTTTATTATATTTAATCTTACTGATCCATGAACATGGGATATCTTTCCATCTTCTGATATCATCTTCTATTTCTTTCTTCTATGCCTTAAAGTTTGCATCATACAAATCTGTCACTTGTTAGAGTTAACCTAAGACAATTTATATTTGGAGGCTATTGTGAATGGCGTTGTTTTCCCAATTTCATTCTCAGCCTGTTTGTCATTAAGTATTTATGAGGGCTACTGATTTTTGTGTGTTAATATTGTATCCTGCTGCTTTTCTGAAAGTGTTTATCAACTTCAGGAATTTCCTAATAAAAATTTTAGGATCTCTATGTATACTACCATATCATCTGCAAATAAAGATACTTAGATTTCTTCCCTTCATATTTGTATCCCTTGATCTCCTTCAGTTGTCTTATTGCTCCAGTTATGACTTCAAGTACTATGTTGAATGGTAGCAAAGAGAGTGGACAACTTTGTCTTGTTCCCAATTTTAATAGAATTGTTTGAGTGTCTCTCAATTTAAGTCGATGTTGGCTATGAGGTTGTGGTAAACTGTCTTTACTATGTTAAGATATGTTACTTAAGATTCTCTGGATTTCCTCAGTGTCTGATGTTACAGCCCCCTTTTTGTCTCTAATTTTGATATCTTGGATCTTCTCCCTCTGCGTTTGAGTTACTTTGGTTAAGGGTTTTTGTTTCTATTGTATTGATTTCAGCTCTAAGTTTATTTCTTGTCCCTTTTTCTTCTTCTATGGCTTTCAGATGTGCCGTTAAGTTACTAATATGAGATCTCTCCAATTTTTTAATGTAGGCACTTACCACTATGAATTTGCTTCTTAGAACCAACTTCATCTTGTCCCATAAGTATGGTTGGGTATGTTGTGTTTTCATTTTTGCTCAATTCTAAAAAAGTTTTAATTTCTTTCCTAATTCCAGTCTGGACCAATTTTTTATTCAGCAGTGAGTTGTTCAGTTTCTGTGAGCTTGAAAGCTTTCTGTTGTTCTTGACATTGTTGACCCAGCTTAAATCCACGGTAGTCAAAAAGGATGCAATCAAATAGTGTTATTTCAATTTTCTTGTATCTGATGAGTCTTGTTTTGTGACCAAGTATTTGGTCAGTGTTGGAGAAGGTTCCATGAGGTGCTGAAAAGAAGGCATATTCTTTTGTGTTTGGGTAAATGTTCTGTAGATATGTTAGGTCCATTGGTTTATTATATAAGCTAGCTACAGCATTTGTCCATTTAGGTTTGTCAGAATTACCTGGCTATTTGTGAGAGTAGGGTATTGAAGTCATGCACCATCATTTTGTGAGGGATAATACATGATTTAAGCTATAGTGATGTTTCTTTTGTGAACGTGTGTGTCCTTGTGTTTAATGCATAGATGTTTAGAATTATAACATCCTCTTGTGGATTTTTCCTTTGATGAGTATGGAATGTCCTTCCCTATATCTTCTGATTACTTTTGTTTTGAAGTCTGTTTTGTCTGATAGTAAATGACTACATTGGCTTCCTTTTTAGGTCCATTTGCTTGGAATATCTTTTTCCATTCTTTTACCCTGAGATTATGTCTACCTTTAATATCGAAGTTTAATATCAAATTTATCTTGGATAAAATAGAAGGATGAATCCTGTTTCTGAATTCATTCTGATAGTCTGTGTCTTTTTATTGAAGTATTTCTTTCAGTGCCCTCTGTAGGGCTGGATTTGTAGATAGTTACTGCCTACTTTGGTTTTATCATTGAATATCTATCTCCATTCATTGTTCTTGAAAGTTTTGCTGGGTATAGTAGTCTGAGACACATGGTCTCTCAGAGTTTATAGAACATCTATCCAGGCCCTTCTGCCTTTTAAAGTCTCCATTGAAAAGGCAGGTATTACTGTTATTATCCCACCTGTATAGGTTATTTGGTATTTTTTCCTTGCAGATTTTAGTATTTTTTATTTGTTCTGTATGTTTAGTATTTTGATTAATATTTGTCATTGAAAATTTCTTTTATTATCCATCTATTTGGTGTCCTGTATTAATCATTTTTTTAACAAGGATCTTACTATATAGCTTGAGATCCTTATCTAGATCAGATGAGCCTCAAATTCACTTTCCTCTCAGTCTCACAAGTACTAGGATAACAAGTGTGTCTCTCACAAGTACTAGGATAACAGGTGTGTCTTATCAAGTCTGGTACTACATTCATAAATTATTTTTTTTAACTATGTGGGCTTCCATGGAACACATACTTTTCCTCAGTTGAGATCTGATTTTGCACGTGTAGTCTTGTCTGAACATTAAAATAGCAACATAAAAAAGGAAATTATAGTTTCTAAACCATGGTGATTTAATGGCTCTAAAAAATTAAACAAATACTATTAGTTAAGGGTAAAATATAGCTGATTTCATAGCAAAGGGTACTTGTATGTAATTGGGAAAAAATTACCTGACAATGAAAAAACAAAACAAAACAAAAAGCTTAAGTCATTAGTTAAAATTATAGATGAGGAACCCGATTATTTGTAGAGACTTTTCTATTATTCAATATTCTAAGGCTATTTCAATCATTAATCTAAAACTAGAGCATTTTTATATATTTAATAAATTTCATAAGTAAATATTTACTTTTTAACAAAATAATCTCTATTTTTAATTTAATTTTTATTTACTTTTTTATTTTTGAGATTACGGTATGATTACATTATTTCTACCTTACCTTTTCTTCCTGTAAACTCTGTATATGCCCCTCCCCTCTCTCCTTCAAGTTCATTAACGGCTATTACCTGCACATATGTGTGTGTGTATATATATGTGTGTGTGTGTGTGTGTGTGTGTGTGTGTTTTTGATAAATATAACCTGCTCAGCCATAAAATATTACTTGTATGTATGTTTTCTGGGCTGACCATTTGACACTGGACAACCAACTGTTGAGCTGTTCCAGGGGAGACCGCCTCTCCCGATCCAGCTTTTCTCCACTGCCTATTGTTCTTTATGTAAGGTTGGGTTTCGTGGATTTTTCCTCATCCTCTTTGGCATTTACGTCTTTGTTCCACTCATGCTTTCACAGTTGCATTGGTGACGTTCCATGGGTATAGCACCTGATATTACTAGGAGACACAATCTTACAGCAAAGTCCCTCATCTTCTGACTCTTGCAAGCTCTTTGGTCCCTAGTGTTCACTAAGCATTAGGTGTGGGAGTGACTTGTAGATGTATCTATTATACCAGGCTCCACAACTCTTCACACTGACTGGCTGTGGTTTTCTGTAATCATCTCTGTCCATTGCAAAGAGACATTTCCTTGATGAGGGGAAAAGAGTACAGTTATCCGTGTGTATAAGGCAGATGTTTAGATTGTTTTTAGGGATTACATTGGCTTAGTAAATTGGTGGTTGTAGGTTCTCCTCCTATTACACTGAGTAGTTAGCTTGGTTTCCAGCACCAACATGGGTTCTCTCTCGTTTAACTGATCTTAAGTCTATTTAGAGAGCTTTAGGTTATCACTAAGGTATGTGTGCCACTACTGCCACCTTAGAGTTGTCATGACAAGCTAGTCATCGATGTGGCTCATACGCACCAAGCTGGGTGAGGCGTTGATTGCCTCCCTCCTTTGCATGGGACCTTCTGATATCATGAAAGCCAGTCCTCAGGAAGGAGGCATCCAGGTCAGCTCCAGCTCATGAGCCTTTGAACCCTGTTTCTAAAGTACATGTTGTCTTCAGCAACAGGGTCTTACCTTCCCCCTCTGGCAAGCAGAGAAGGGCAGCAGCAATAGGCTGTATGTTTTGAGAAACTCTAAGACAGCCTTGGCCAACAACTCAAAATAGGGCTTCTCGCATCTGGCATTGGGAGTTTTGCTAGGTGGTCTTTAGCTTTTTAATAAAATAGTTTCAAATATTTTTCACTAAAGAAAATCTTCATGGTGAGACTGCTCTTCTGAAAATTTCTCACAAGCAGTGCATACGGGGAAGGGAATGATGCTGATGATATTTTAAAAGAAGGAGAATGAAATTCCTGAAGAATTTATCACTAAACTATTCATCAGATCTCTAACTCAGTATCCAACCCCATTCTTTCAAAACATGTCTGAACACCTGTTGCCTTAAAATAATTTGGGGTAATGAAGTGTCCTAACCAAGACCTTTACTTTCACAGAACTTATACCTTGTTAGATTGGTAAGTCAGACTAATCTGTGCTCTAGTACTAAGCATTGTATAGATTCACAAGAGAAAAGTGAGTTAGAAAGAATGAGAAATAAATTCAAACACTAGCTCAGCAAAGCATATTATAGTGACATTTAAGCAGACTCTAGTGGGATGAATAGATTCTAACAGCAAGAGATGAGAGAGTTTATTATACCAAACAGAGCAGCAGAAACAAAGAATAAACACCAGTAACCATGAGATTTCACAGTTCTGGTCCACATGAGTCCAACAGACATCAAAAGTGTGATGGCTAATAATGAGCCAATGGTGACTGTCTTCAGTTGCTGTATCTTGGGACTATTTGTTTCTTAAGAGTAGCTGCTAGACTCCAAGACGACAGCAGGGCAGTGGGCAAAGCTGACAGGGCTCCAGCTGCCTCCACTCCAGTCGCCTCCAGCTCCTCACATATTCATGAACCAGGAGAAACTACACTGGCACCAAGTCAGGAGGGAGAAACTTTGAGAGTTAAAGGTAGTTGGAAGGGTACAGCGGAGCTGACAGATCTGGAAAGTAGGCTGGTTGTGAGTAGAGAGAGGAAAAATGACAGAATGAAACAGAATACAGTGGAAACTGGAGCTAGAGTCTCTGTAGCGGCAGACACCAGAATGCAACTGGGAGGCTGGGGCCCACAGCTGAGCACAATGCAGTTCACTGAAAGACAATGAACTACAGATCAAGTCATTGCCCAGGGGGACCAGTCCTTAGACAGCGAAAGGCTAGGGCCACAGAAGGGCTCCTACTTTGCCAGTAAGTCCTGCCCGGGGCATAGAGGAAAAAACTCAGGGTTTGATCTAAGATCTAAGAAATGAGCGTGAAAATAAAAGGACTTCTCTCTCCCTGCTTTTTTACACTTTAATAAAAATCTTTGTTAATAAATAATTCACATAGCATGCCATTTTCCCACTTACATCATTCAATGGGTTTGAGCATAGTGTAACCATACCATTGTGAAGCTATTATCAATTTTATTGTTATTTGGTTTCGTTTTTTAAACTTTTTTTTATTTTTTGAGAATTTCATATGTAAGTATTGTATTGACATCATCTCCTCTCTCCAACTCTTCCCATATTCCCCAATCCCAACCCCACCTCGCTTCTCTAATTTTCTCTCAACTTCAGGGCTCTTTAAACAACAGAGGATTCAAATTTTAAAGCAGCATCTGGACAGAGATGAAAGTCCATTCACTAACAGGAACATGATCTGTGAAATGCAACAGAGTGTGAGAATGTTAAATTCCTTTGGTCTGTAGCAAGATCTGAAGTGGCAGCCTCTAGAACTGTTTGTTCACACCAAACGCTCTTCAGACTAAGAGGGTGCCTTGCAGATCCTCTCAGTTATACAACTTCACTGCAAGAATCGTAAAAATGAGTACCCAGTAGTCTCATGTTGAGCCAAAATTGGAGAAGGGCTTAAAATGAAGGAGGGTGCATGTGTCTCAGACTTATAATTTGATACATTAAAACACGAACGCATAATACCTGTAAGAAAATTACAGTTGTGTGTTGTTTAACTGTGGGGATATGGTCTTATTTTATATATATATATATATATATATATATATATATATATATATATATATCTTGTTATAATAACTGTGTAATTAGGTGATTTCATCATGAGTTAATTTCACCCCTACGCAAACAGCAGCATAAACTAAACCCAGATGATGATTAATGCATATCTAGACTACATGGTATAATAGATAGTAGAGCCTATTGCTCCTAAAGTTGTGGTGAACAGCTTGATCTATAAGGTCAAGCATAGAGAAAATTATTTAATCAGGAGATGTGGGCTGGGGTTATAGCTCCATGATATAGCACCTACTTAGTGTATGTAGAGGCCTGAGTTCAATCCTCAGGACCTCAAAAGAAAACCAAATGTAGTGTGAGACCAATGATGACATAATGCATTGTGCTTGTTTACAACAAGCTTTCTATTATAAGTAGAAGGAAAATGTTCTTAAATAAAGTGAGACTGTGTTTTTTCATTTTCAAATATCATGAACTATGCAATTCCCATGCACTAGACTTTTATACCACTGGCAGAACAGTAGGATTATCCACTCTGTTATTATTACAGACACATTAGTAACACATTACTCTATGATGTTACTACAGCTGGGACTTCCCTAAGCAGAAGGATTATTTTAGCTCTATTACAAGCTATGGGACTAGCAGTATAAATGAAGTCCAGTGCTGAACAAAATATTATTATTTAAAACACGGATTCTGACAAAGCCACTGCCATCTTAGATTTAAAATATCAGGGAAATACTTAGTAAAAATATGGCCCTGAACTTCTACCTGAGTACTGACAGAAAGTAGAATGAATAGGCTGTTGAATTGCAAAGCAAGTTTTCCTTGGAAGATGGAGAACTCTGAATGCAGAAAAAGAGCCTAGACAGTGAATGAAAAAGCCAAGATAAATGCCTCCCTGTCAGATGGAGTTTTGTCTTCATTTAAGATTGAGAAACATGCTGCTATCAATGATGGCAGTATTCTTGATTACTCCCTTTGTGTGCTGTAGAGGAATAGTCCTGTATTAAAGCTTAGAATGGTCTATTCCAGGGAGTCTAGATGAAGGAATGACATTCAGAGGCCTGAGTGGTCCAGATGGAATGTAGAAAGAATGTTAAGAAAGTTGGTATGTACCTTTAATCCCAGTATTCAGAAAGCAGTGGTAGCAAACATTTTTAATCCCAATATTCAGAAGGCAGTGGTGGTCCACACCTTTAATCCCTAAGACAGAAACAGAGTGTGGTGTTGTGGTATGTTTAGTTGTGGATAATATTTTAGTTAAGATTCATCTTTTACTTGTTTACACCTCTGTGCCATCCCCAGCTTCCACCTCCCCCCTCCACAGCAGGTTCCTGTTATTTGTTTATTAAGGGTCTGTGTGAAAACAGGAAGAAAAACACCTGGGGATTGAGGGGTGAAGCAAGGAGCGAGCAGGGAGGAGGAGGTGGACCAGGAGAAGGAGGAGAACAAAGAGGAGAGCATGGGGTGAGGAAGACTTGGAGTGAGCTCTCTGCCTAGTGGCCTGGGTATAGAATTCTCTGAGATTTGACATGGTTTGTGATTAATAAAGAGCATTGGAAAATTAAAAGATGGACTCTTATTAAGCGAATGAAAGAATAAAATTAATAGTGTGGAAGGAGATACAGGAAGCAGAGCTCAGAAAGAGTCAGTGTTACACAGGAAGTGATGTCTGAGATAAGTCAGAGTGAAGGACAGGCAAAGTTATTAGTCAGAGGAAGAGTTAGCAGAGAGATTCAGAATAAGGACACACCCAACTCTCACAATATAAAGGAAGGCTCTCAGTTCAGAGCAGAGTCAGTTACAGCAGAGTCAGTTACAGGCAGTGAGTTACAGAGGCAGTTTAAGGAGAGTAGTCTGAAGGAAGCAGACAGGGTACAAGACAGAGACAATGAAGTCTGACTGAGGATAAGGCAGAAAGGCAGTATGCAGCAGTGAGTTACAGAAACAGGCAGGCTAGGGGAGAGACATAGAGACACAGAGGCAGCTTGGCAGAAGAAGTCAGTATCAGACAGGAAGAGTGAGTCAGTTTGAAATTGAGCAGAGCAGTTCAGTCTGAGGCAGTTAGAGAATCAGCCAGAGTAAGCCAGAGACAGAAGGGTTCAGTCAGAAACAGTCAGCTGGCTCAGGTAAGTTTGAACCAGTCAGCTTGGAGAAGAGTCAGTACGGTTCTGAGTTCAGAAGGAGTTAGTTAGTCAAAGTAGTTGAGTCAGCAGTAAGTCTCAGAGGATCAACATTTTATGGAAGTTAAAATGTTCCAGGAGTCCAGGACTAGGACCGGTGACTTAATTAGACAAAGAATAAAAAGCCTCTGCCCCTAGCCAACATCTATATCTGGTGAATCTATGGCTACAGTATGCTGTACCACTGTTGTATTCTAGGGTATGGGAAGAAGACACATTTATTTTTCTGTGTATTTATTAGAGTATATTAAGTTATACATAATTATGCAATTTATTATTATATTTTCATTCTTGTCCATAATGTATTTCAATCATGCCTCTCTCCCTATTGCTCTCTTTCCCCACTTCAAACTCCTGCTATCCCTTTTCTTTTCCCAGCAAGCCTCTCTACTTTCATGGACATTTTTTTTCACTTTTTGTGATCCAGTGAGTTTCATTAGTTTTGTTTACAGGAGTATGGGTGACAAGTTGTTTACAGAATTATGAGTATCTTACCAGTGGCTACACCACTAAAGAAAACATTTCTCCCTTCCTCATCCACCATTAACTGCACATAAGTTCTCAGGGAGCACTGGGTCCTATAAGCCCCTCTTCCTTTTGTGATTAGATATACATACTGATCTTGTACAGTTAATCACAACTTCTCTGAGTTCAAAATACAGCACACCCAGAAGTCAGCATCTCTCACCTTTCTCTGACCCTTCCTCCAGTCCTTACATTCGTTTTGCCCCTTCTTCCATGATGTTCCCTGAGCCTTGCAGAAGGTGATACCCATGTTCCATTTTGGATAAGCATTCAATGGTCATTTGTTCTTAGTACTTTGACCAGTTGTGAGCCTTTGTAGTAGACTGTCAAGAGAAGCATCTCTGACCAAAGTTGATAGCAGTACTACTGTATGGGTATAAATATGGTTATTTAGAGAGTGGTTTACTTTGCATACCATGTCCATTTGACAAAAAAAAAAAAAAAAAAAAAAAAACAGCAATAGCTTCCCCTAGTGCCTGTGATCTCCCTAGCTATGGATTTTTAATATTTTTTTTAACTTTTGAGATTATGATATGATTATATCACTTTTCCCTTCTCTTTCCTTACCCCAACATTCCTATATACTTCCCCTTTCAAATTCATGGCCTTATTTTCTTTAACGTGTGTGTGTGTGTGTATGTGTGTGTGCACTTCTAAATGTGTAGATATAACCTGGCCAATCCATATAATGTTACTTGTAGGTACATGTCTGCAGGGCTCCCTAAGTAAAACTATTTCTCTAGCTTTCAGCCTTTCTTATGTAAATTCTTTCTTAATCTAACTAGAAAGGAAAAGGAATTTGCTACCTGGATTAGTCAGGGTTCTCTAGCGAAACAGAACTTATAGAATAGATGGATAGATAGATAGATAGATAGATAGATAGATAGATAGATAGATAGGGGATTATTAGAATAACTTATGGGCTATGATCCAGTTGACTCAACAATGGCTGGCTATGAACGGAAAGTCCAAAAATCCAGAAATCTCTCAGTCCTCTAGACTGGATGTCAACTGGTCTTCAGTAGATGCTGGAATCCCAAAGAAGTAGAATCTAATGCCAATGAAGGAATAGACTTATTAGCAAGGCAAGAGAAAACAGGTAAAGAGCAAAAGCTTCTGTCTTTCATGTCCTTATGTAAGCTCTTAGCAGATTAAAGATGTGTCTTCCCACCTCAAAAACCTGATCAAAGATGTATGTCTTCCTACCTCAAAGATCCAGACTAGAAGAGAACTCATCAACTTCAACTCAAGCAAAAAAATCTCTCACAGGTGTGCCCTCCATTTCCGGATTCCAATTAATTCCAGATGTAGTCAAGCAAACAACCAAGAATAGCCATAACGGACTTGCCACTACAGTAGAGTGGACTCATCTTTAATGACCTATCAGTATAGTACACAAGATCCATGGATAAGAAAGACTACTGATGACAATTCTTCCCCAGAAGTTTCAGGTCCAATTCTGATGATTTCTCTGCGGCCTGTGACCAAACCATTTTGATTCTTTGACAAAGTGTGCCTTACCATTCAGTACTGGTAGGCAACTAACAGCAGTGACAATTGCCTATATTGTTTTGAGAGCCTTAGGAACTTCCTTCTACCCATTTGTTTAGTTTGCAGGTGTTCAAATTGAAAGGAAAGGAATTCAGGGACATGCACCCAAGAAACAACACTGAAGGAACTTTCACCTACAACTGTGCCTGATTTCCATAACAAGGTCTTGATCTTTTAAAATGAGACCTTGCAAAAGGGGAGAAGACAGCACTTCCCTTCTGTCCTATACATAGTGGGAATGGGCACTGTCCTGGGCATAAGTGGTTGGTAAATTCTTCTTGACAACAGGGCTACAAAAGCATACATCTGAGAGACAGGAGCAATAAGATGGCCCAAGATGTTATCGGATGTCATTTTCAGCTTCTGAATTGGTGGGAGCTAATAGTCTACCAAGATAATATATTCCTTTTTTTAAATAAATAAAAAGAAAAAGAAAGAGAGGAAGGAAGGAAGGAAGGTAGGAAGGAAGGAAGGAAGGAAGGAAGGAAGGAAGGAAGGAAGGAAGGAAGGAAAGGAGGAAGGAAGGATCTCACATTCCAGATCTGCTCTTTGAAACATGTTTCTGATGCTTCTACACATGAAAATACATCCCACACACACTCTTCAGTGTAAGCAGGTCTCTAATTGTGTCAATAATTAAGTGACATGACTCAGGAGACTATTTATGAAAATCAGTACAAGGGCTTGTGAGATGGTTCAGTGATTAAGAGCACTGGCTACTCTTCCAGAAAACCAGGGTTCAAATCCCTGTACCCACTTGGTGGACCACGTTCATCTGTAACTCCAATTCTAGGGAATTCAATGCCCTATTCTGGTCTTTGTGGGCACCAGACATACAAGTAGTACACAGACATATATGCAGGCAAAACACCCATACACATAAAATAAAAATAAATAAATATTTTTAAAGGAATCCAATTTCTATTTGGACATCTTGGGATACTGCCTTCTGCAAATGAAGAAAAACAAAGACCTCCCTGAAGCCACTTACAGTATTTGGCCAACATCCCCAGCCACATCCATATCAACCACAACCTCCACATAGGAGGGACAATGATATAGGACATGGTCCAGACCCAGTTCTATCTCACTGCCACTGCATAGAGGGAGGTCCTGTGATTACTGCTTGTTTTTATGTCACTAAGTTTGTTAAATGGGTACATGTAACCAAGTTATCTACTAAAGTAATTATTTTTAATCTTTAGGAGTGGTTAGGATTAAGTTACTATTAGGGGCTAGGGTTTTTGTACCAGTGTTTTAAAATAATATCTTTCTTCTTTTGCATATGTTGTCAGGAATATTTGCTTCTATTTGTCTACCTGACGTGCCCTTCCTAGTCAAGGGGATGTCCCAGGATCCAGTGGATACCATGTGACACTAACCTACAGAAGAAAGCACTACTGGAAGGTGTAAGTTAAATCACTGACAAAATGATTGTTAAATACAGTTACAGAAATAAAGCAGTTGTTTGCATTATTAACAATCCAAAGGTGAGCACTTCAAGACTGGCACAGCTGCTGTATCCTAAAATGTTTACCTGTGGCACAGTCTCTTTGTAGCATTCCTTATCCCACCCGTCAGCTACCTTAATCTGTGGAACATCACTCCCTGCACCATAGCCACACTGTCACTTGCAAGGAAAGGAGGAAGAGGAAAGGATGTTTAATTTTTTTCTTAAACTTTCATAAAATAGACTCTGTAACTTCCACCTTTTATTTCTCACCTCAACCCTCTAGCCAAACCTGAGAGTCACTACTGGTTCAGACTAGGAAATGTCATCTCTGGCTGCACAGATATGTGCCCAGTTTTGATGCACAGACATGGTCCAGTGATCTTTGCATTCCTGTGTTCGCACGCTTGCATGTTTTGTGTATCAGTCTGATTTAATATTCATTTCTCTCTGCTCTAGTGTATGACCTCAGAAAGGAAAGGGGTAGACTAGGAGACCGTGAGCACAAATAAGATGCAGATTTCAGTAAGCTGTGGGGTTGGTATTGGACCACCAGAGTTATCTGAAATTTGATAACTGAAGCAAAGGCTGTCTTGCATAATGAATAGCCTGCCATTGTCAGTGTTTATCCAGAGGATGAACAGCTCTGTATGAGAGGCCACAGATCCAAGAATATGTAGCACCTGCTGCATACGTATCCAGTGAACTAAACCTGAAGAAATGGTACAGATCAATTTTCCAAAAACGAGATGCTGTCATTCTTCCAAAGGTTCATCTGAAACAAAGTAATGTGAAATCCTTCTGAAGTTTCGCATTTTAAATAATGGTATTACTACTGGTAGAAATGCTTTCCCACCACCGGGAGCATCCTTATTTGAGGGATCACCATGAGTATCTCACTGCTGCTTCACACATCTACCTACATGGGGAAGTTTTGTTCCTATATTCCAAATGGGGAAACTGAGGTTTACCCTGCCTAGTTAATAGATTCAAGGTTACACAGCCTAATAACACATAAAATCTGGGTTTAACTGAAACCTGCCTCTCTGGTCAGACTTATTCAATAAACCAATTCAAAGAACAAAAATGGCTGCTTATCTTTCAGAGATAAAATATCAGATGAGCGATCATTTTCAAATGAGACGTGAACCGAAATGAACTCAAAGATACATACTCTTCGCTTGGCCCAAGGAATTCTTCCTTGGTTGGTCCTCAAGAAAGAGTCCTTGTGGCTAGATCAGAACAGGCCCTTATTCATCTGAGCCTTAGCCTTAAAAAGAAAAGCCGGCAAGGGGAAAAAATGGAGTAGGGTCTTGGGGCAGGGAGGGTTGCTCTCTTTAACACCTGAGTGAGGCCTGAGGAGGGGGAGAATAAAGGAGAACTTCTTTAGCATGGATGGAAAAATATAAAAGAGAAGCCTCAGTAGCCAAAAGCCTTGTAGCAAAGAAGGCAAAGGAGAGCCTGTGCAAGGGAGAACCGGTTGGGCCTTTCTCAATAAGACTTAGAATGCTCTGATCGTTGTCCATGTGCAGTAATGAGGTTGTTGGCGCATGATTGAAATGTCAATAACATTTTCATCACTTGCAAGTTCATCAAATATGCAGATTTCCAGCCCTTTGCCGAGCCTACAGAATCAAAACTTGAGAAGACGCAACCCCAGCAGTCTGCAATTCAACAGGCCTCCAGATGAATCTAATGCTCACTAAACTTTGCAAACTACCCCACTGGGGAATGAGATTCGGTTCATTACAGAGTTCGCCTCGGGAGTCGGTATTCCCCTGACAAAAGGTGAAAACAAAAACAAGTTGATTAGAAAGTAACTGTGCTGGGAAAGCTAGAGATAATGATTCGTTTCTTCAATTTTCAGCAACAGAAAATGTCACAAAAGATGCCAGACAAATAACCCGTGGAAGTGTCACGAGCCGATGCTCTTGACAGCATCTATTGTCTGTGCACATTGCTGCACAACCCACAGTTGTTTGATGACGGTCATTTGTGAATCAGTTAGGCGTATTCGCTTTAAGTATTAGAAAAATAGCATCTAAAAATCAGTGCAACTTACCATATCAATTAGCAGTTCATTTTGCTGAAAACAACATATGTTTAAGATAAACACATATTATTCGTTACAATTAGCGCTCAAAAAAAAATGAGACCTGGTTATGAATGAAAGGCTTATTTTTCAAATATACAACGTGACAAGTTCTGCTGACTTTAATCTCTAGGTAAATTAATATTGTAAATAACTAGAAAAGTAATACAGAGTGTCATGACTGCAAACCCCCCAAGAACCAAAATGTTTTATGTTTTTATGTCTTAATAATTCTTTCAATTTCTTGTGATGAGATCTTCCTTTGTGGAAGATACTGGCCTCAGACTCCCCAAGGTGAGGATTATAGACAGGTACCACCATACCCAGTAGCAACGCACTTACTTTTTAAGTCTTTAGGTCTCATGACAATAACCAATTACCTTATCATCATATATAATACATTTTCCATTTTGTTCTTCCCTTTAAACACTGAGTACACCAAAGCAAGAAGAAATGCCACTGAAGGCCTTTGAGAACCGACCAACAACAATCCCGTGGGTGGCATGAAGCAAGGTAGCTAACGTGTGAATAAGAACAGACTCTCTGCTATAGATCATTACACAAATACCAGCTGAGTTGGAGTGAAGCCAGCACTCCTCCACGAGAGGCTGGGCACATGAGTCTCAGAGGTGTGCACAGAACAGGGGAAGGAAAAGCAGCCCTGGGAAGTCTGGTGGGTGATGGCAGATGCTTCTCATCCTCAAGCACTTAGAACTGTCTTCATGAAGACAATGATACCCCACAGAAAATATGGTCTATAGATACTCGCGCAGCAAACCCTTTCGATTTAGTTCATGGCATTTTCTTTTCAACCTTGCTATATTGAGACACCTAATTATATCACCATATGCTTTGAAAAGAACATTTTCCACTGCATTTAAACAAGCATATGGTGGAATATCATTCAGTGTTATCTGTTAAATGAAATACAGAAGAATTAAAGCAAAGTATAATACTTTCAGTGCATAAGGAACTTGAAGATTTTGATATATAACACCAGAATAGGTGGATTAATAATTGCCTTGACATATTTCTGCATGTTTGATTAATTAAACAGTGTCTTGAGACCATGTCATTTTATATCAAGATTTAAGAGTACATGGGTTAATTTGGTAATGAATACCATTTTAATTGGATTTGAAATTGGGGTATATCTCTCTAAGGATCTTCACTGGTCAGGGTAGTCAAAAGTATTAATTAATGCACTTCAGAACACTAATTTATTTTCTGAATGTCTTGTGGTTCTTCTGAGTTCACAGATCCACAGAAATCTCTACTCCCTGAAACTAACTTATGCCATGCATTTGTGTGTGATAAAAAATAGTCAAATATAAAATTAAGGAGAAAAGCCTTAAAAAATCACATCTTTTCTATTAGTGATGCTTAAATTATTTTATAAAAATATGCATATAGTATCCAGGAAATTTTAATTTTGTGCTTTTGGGATGCAGGGAAATCACTCTGCCTTTGAACTACATCTGCAGGCTCTTTGTTTGTTTTGGTTTGGTTTGGTTTTTTTTTAGACAAAGTCAAAGAAATTATATGATAGATACGAAGCTCAGACTGACCACAGCCTCATTTAGATGGCCCAGACTGGCTTCAAACTCACAGTCTCACTACTTCAACATCTCGAGTGACAAGAGTATGGCTGAGTACCACCCGACCCAGCCCAGATCACCTTTCTGGAAAATGCTCACATACTGGCCAGATTACCAATTTAAACCGCTTGAACAGAGATGTGTATCGATCTCATTGAGAAGTATGTGTGTCAAAGTAATGTGAGAATTCATTATGGCTCTTCTATTAAGCATTTGTGCAACTCTGGCCAAGTAAACCTGCCTTACGGGTTTGGTGCTATGTTCATAAAATGATGCTACAACTGCCAGCGTCATGGTCCACGGAAGCCTGAGTCTGTGAAACCCAGTCCTCAAAGCCTAGAAGAAGAAAGAGCTTCTGTCTGTTTGCTGACTTTCCTGTATTTATTGAGACACCTACTAATTATTTAAAGACACCAAAGATAAGTGATTGCACATCCTTCTGTTCTTCAACATAAAGCATTAAATTTTTTTGGCTTTTTGAAAGTTTTGACAGTTTAAAATGTCTATTCTTTCACAATTTTGCATGAATATACAACTGGGTCATATTCCCCACTATCTTTTCTTTTCCCCTTCTTCTCCTCATCAAACCCCTCTTCCCAACAAGATTCCCTCCTATTTTCATGTCTTGTGAGTGTGTGGGGTGGTGTGTGTGTGTGTGTGTGCATGTGTGTGCGTGTGTGTGCATGTGTGTGCGCACATATATGTGCATGTGTGCACACATGTGTGCATGCATGTGCATGTGTGTGCATGTGTTTGTGTGTGCATGTGTTTGTGTGTTCATTTATGTGTGTGCATGCATGTGTGTGTACATATGTGTGCGTGTTTGTGTGCATGTTTGTGTCACATGTGTGTTCATGTATGTGTACAAATGTGTGTGCATGAGGGTGAATATGTGAATAAGCACACACATGTGTGTGGTGTGTGGTGTGTATGAACATGCAGCCCACTCCTTTTTTAAAGTTACATTTATGTATGTATTTCTGTGAAGATATAAGAACTCCTGGAATCACAGACATTTGTGAACCACCATGTGGGTGCTAAGAAACAAATCTGAGCCATCTGGAAGAGCAGCAATTGCCCCTGGCCAACTGCATGTCATTTGGAATGTCTGAATGAACATGCATGGGAAATTATTTAACTGAGGAAGAGCAAATTAGCAGTGACCACACCACTGACAAATATGATTCCCCTAGCCAGGCAAGCACTAATGCCTGTAGCTTCTCAGTGAGAAGAAGCCCTCCCCAGTCCAAAACAGAATGTTGATGGACTAGTCTGGTACAGTATTCTGATGGCAGCCACTGCTGCTGTGATTTCATGGATAAACATGAAAATAATTTTTAAAATCTTTAGAAATCTTTATCCTAACAAGAAGCAAAACCCAACCCCATAGTCCCTTGATGCACACCATGTGGATCCCAGCATAATCTCAGAGATGTCTTGAAATTAATTACACATGTTCTCCTAGAATTCCTTCCATGAAACTTCTATAAAAGATACCATGTGCCTACAACCTTCCCATCATGAGCCCTGAACCATAAGAAGAAAGCACAGCCAAGGAGTCTGTACTTTTTCCACTCTTGTTTCCTTGCTGACTACGGGGGAGAGAAAACACTGGAGCATTATCTAGAGTCCGAGAGGGCAAAACCTTATGGGTACATTGTGTGACCTATGAAACAGTACCTAATTTGATCATCTTCTGCCTTCCTAACTCCATCAACCTTGGCTAGCAATATAGCATCCTGGAGTCATTCACACTCCAGTTAAAGCGAGCACCTTGACTCATGCTTCAAGGTGTGGCACCTGAGGTTCCTGTAGAAGACATGTCCTGTTGTCATGCAGACAGGCTCCAGAGCCTTTGCTTCTCTGGACTCAGCATTGTTCCACATGCCGTACAAACCCACAATGTCATCGACAGTATGTTTCACTTTCTTAGAATAAAAAAGTTCAAGTTCCTCTGTGAAGAACTCTAAAGAGTTGAGACCCGTTCCTTCAGATCCCTATAGTCTAGCATTCGCTGAGAAGGTCATGTGAATGATATGTCTCCCCAACTCTATGACTATGAATTTTTTTGGCTTATTGATCCTGTCATTCATCTTCAGTTACAAATGACAGAAGCCAATTCTGACCAATTGGTAAGCCAGATTTTAAAATCATAGACACAATTTTCAAACCCAGATCTAACATCAAGACATCTGGGTTTATCATATATTATGTCTTTGGACCTGGACAGGTTTCTTCAGAATCTCTCTGTGCTTTAATGCCCCCCATATATTGAGTAGGCATAATAAAAGGGTCCACTTATCACAATATGATACAGATTGAGTTTGTTCAAACACTTAATGGAAATAGAATAAGCAATAAATTTTGCCATTGTTTTTAAGCATAAAATAACTTACTAGTATTTGTTTATAATTTTATTAATAATAGTATTACTAAACTGTGATATTTTAATGTTCTAGAAAAAGAAAAGTTATAGGAAGTAACAACAAAGAAGCAAAGTGAAAGTGAGAACCCTTGTAGACCATTCCATAGCATGATTGTCGTGATGGATGCAAGACTTCATCCACCGTCATCATCCATGGAACTGCACAGCACACAGAGAGTTCGTGTAATCATTATAACCCTCGGAGACCTAGACCTAGACCTAGATCACCTGGACAGGAATAAAGAAGGACGCACACAAAACAGGCCTACAGCCCAAGTCAGTTTCATGAGAACAAAGCAGCTTAATTCCAGATGCCAGACATTACCACCCCCACCACCAAGACAGGGAACATAAGAAACAGATCTTGTCAATCCCTGCCCTTGCTATCTTTACAGACCCTGGAAACTGATTGTCAATACTTCTTTAGCAATCACTCGCCTATAGCCAGAGAGAGTTTCTTCCCGTTACTACTTGGGTCATCAGATGTCAACACAAAGTCGTAAGAGGATGCAAAGATTGGCTGACGTCAAATCACACAATAACTGCAAGGACAGCCAGAACAATGAATGTTTGGTTGAGCTTTGTAATGATGATAAATTCCGTCCCTAAACATATTGATAAGTTAGAGAATTAAGCTATGCATAAAGATGAGTTCAGAAGCTAAGAATCAAAATATCAACTAAAAAAAGAATTCAAAATTAATGTGTCAGTGGTGATTCTCTCAATTCTGTCACATTTATAGCAGAAAACTAAAGATCCCTTTCAGAAAACCAGTTGTTAATAACAAGCAACTTTGACAATAGTTAAAACTATTCCTGACTAATTTAAATATAGGTTTGAATAAGGGCCAGAGGATCAGGGAGTTTGATGTAAGATTGTGTCTCCTGGTAACATCAGAAGCTATACCTGTGAAGTCACTCCAACATGACTGCCCAAATGTGAGGGAAACAAAGAGGACACCAAGGAATGAGTCCTCCCTGAATGGGGCAAAGCCCACAAGACCTCAACCCTGCACAAAGACCTGAGGAAAGCTAGAAGCAGGAATGGTCCTCCCCAGGGGAGAACACAACAATTGGTTGCCCAGTGCCAAATGAACAGCCCTGAAAACATCCATACAAGTAACATCATATGGACTGAGCAGGCTACACTTGGGAATATATATGTAGACACAAATACATATATGCAAGCAATAACAATTAAAGAAAAAAAGAGGTCATGAATTTGAAGAGAGGGGTCATATGGAAGAATATGAACTGAGGAAAGGGAAGGAACAAACATTGTAATTATATTACAATCTCAAAAATAAATAAGTATAGGTTTTAGTTAATAAGAAAAAAAAACTAAGTAAGAACCCATAAATCTTGAGTTCATAAACAAGTCCTTTTAAAGGTTTACACCAAGAAGTATAAAATAACCTATCAGAGAACTCTTGTGAGACAGGGGGGAACTGAGCCACTAGAACTCTGAAGTCCTACACAAATGCAAGTTTTAAATTATTTGCCACTTTCAAGTTATGTGAATCATCTGTACTAAAATGGCAGGAGCTTCAAGACATATTTGTTGGAATACATAATTCTCCCCCTTTGCCCGTGTGTCCATGTCAGCAGTAGGAGAGCAGATCCCACCAATTCCACTTCTGCCACTGACACCTGAAGGAGGAGGAACTCTTCATTCTTGGATCAGATGTTATTACTGATGCAGTTACTGTTTCATAAAACAAAAATAAATTCCCAGCTCCTCCATTGCTTCCTTATCCCATGCCTTCAGCTCCCAGGGCAAGGGCTGTCCTCCATCAGGCTGCTGTGCTCTCCCACTGTGGCTGGTACTGAGCTGAAGTGGGAGAGAGCAGGCAGCCATGCCCAGGCTTCTAGACCTCCTTCCCCATTGACTATTGCCACTTCATCGGAAAACCTTCCAAGGACTTTGTCTTTTTTTTTATTATTTTCTTATTCTATGTTTATGTATGTCTGTAGGTCTGTGCATTGGCATGTGAGTTCAAGTACAAGGAGAGTCTAGAATAGGGCACTGAATCCTCTGGAATTACATCATACCTAGCTTCAAAGTGTTTGGAGATGAAGCCTTAGGTAATCGTTAAAGTAAAACACAAGTGCTGGGAATTGAACTCAGGTCCTCTGTGAGAGCAGTATGTGCTCTTAAGCAAACAGACCATTGTTCCAGCCCTTTGCCTGTTGTCCTATTTTAGAAATTATTCTCCTTTATTCCCATGGGTCTCTGGATACTGAGTCATGAGTCCTGTAGAAAAGATGTGTCGGTGGAAGGATTTCACATCAAGGTTTTAACAATCACAGCACATACTTAACGGTGGAAGAAAGAAAGAAAAAAAATGTGCAAAAAGTAATTTTGTTTCTGTCAAAATGAAAATGTCCCCAAACTGTGTGCATGTGCTTCTGTAATTACAGAAAAAAATACATACTTTTTAAACAGTCAAAAGGGATAAAGCCAGGCTCTCTAACCCTGTCTGTAGAAATGGAGAGGGGATAGATGGGAGGGAACGTCTGAAGAAGCTGCTGGCTTTTGCCTTGGAGAAGTTCTTTGTTATTTGAACTTTTACAAGGAACATGTTTTCTGTACTATAAGTGTTTGTAAAGATAAAGTGTGTCAGTTTTTAATATCTAGAAAGTGATTACTGGATGTTGGAAATCCAAGGTACAGCAAATATATACAAGAGATTTGGTTAAGTAAATATGTGAGCTTACCTAAAACAAAGTCTCTTTTCCTCAAAAAGGAATCTGTAAAAGAAATGTGGAACTGTGAAATGTCAGGCAAAGAAGATAGAAAAAAATAAAATACAAAACAAACCCTACCTTAAGTTTTATTCTTGGTGTGCATGTCTTGGTGCTACTTCTTGATCACTGCACTACTGAACAATTAGATAGTGAGACACATGTGAACATAAAAGAAGGTACAATTTGCCACAATTGGAGCTGAGGTTTGTCTTCCAAATCTAGGTGCTATTATTAAATCCTACACATATGTGTGTGTGTGTGTATGTACACATATATATGTACATACACATATACATACATACATATATGTCTAGGTACATATAGATTGATTAGATTAGATAGATAGATAGATAGATAGATAGATAGATAGATAGATAGATAGATATAGATGTACCTAGACTTATAGCTCAGATACATATACACATGTATTATATCCACACAAAAATACACATCACCAAGCTTCCCAAGAGCAAGAATCATACTTTGGCAATCTTTGTATCAGGAGACTCTATGCAGTACCTGGCATCTAGTCCTCAAAACGAATCCTCTGTACTATGTAACAAGATTCATGGCTAGCACATTCTTGGAGGCTTACTATGCTAACCACTTATGTATATTGTCATTTAATCTAATTTACTAAACAGGAGTGGTAGCCTGAGTTGTGCGCTACTGAAATTAATACACTGACATCCCAATCCTTAGCTTGTAACTATTTGGAGATAGAACCTTATGTGGTCATTAAAGTAATAAGAAGTCATGTGGTGTTCTTTGAAAGGGGAAGTTAAGTTATAGATACATGTTAAGGAAAAGACAGTGTGAAGATACCAGATGACTATCTACAAGCTTAAGGGAGATTCACCTCCATCTCAGATTTCCAACATCCAGAATTGAGAGGAAAATCAATTTGTATTTTTTTTAATTATTTGTATGGGTGTGTCTGTGTGCGATTGTGTACACATGAGCATAATTTTCCATGGAGACCAGAAGAGGGTATGGGAGCCCCTGGAGCTGCAGTTGTGGATAGTTGTGAACTGCCTGAGTTGGGTGATGGAAACCAATCACTGGTTCCCTGCAAGTACAGTACACACACCCCACCAGTAAGCCATGTTCCCACCCTCAGTTATTTTATAATACTTTTATTAATAATTTGAGTTTCACACAATATAACACCCTCTTCCTCTCTGTTGCCCTCTCCCACCACTATGCCCTCAAAAAATAAAAAAATGAAAAATAAAACACAAATAAAATAAAAATTAAATCCAGTTAGTGTACCAGGAACATAGATCACAAGTTTCATCATGATCCTAAAGGCAGAAGGTTGCTCTGATGATGGACATTCACCTGGCCCATACTAGCCTGAGATCAAGCATGACGAAGTTTGACCCAAAGTTGGGACTCACTGCCTAAGCCTGCAGGTACCCAGACATTGCCCAGGCACCAGGACACCAAGTAGGTACCCCTATATCATGCAAGCACCAGAGCATCTCCATAGGCCCTCAGACATCCTGCAGGTACCAGGACTTCCTATGGGCACCAGAACATCCCCTAGGCTCCAGGGAATACTGTGAATGCCCAAGTATTACACAGGCACTGGGTCAACCCACAGACACCTGGACATCCCACAGGCACCTGGATATCCCACAGGCTTCCAAATAACCTGTAGGCATATGGACATCACACAGGCATCTGGACATCCTCAGGCACCTCAACATCACATAGGCACCAGGTCATCGGGCAGTCATCAGGGCCTCCTACAGGCACCTGGATGTCCCAGAGGCACCCAGATATCCCACAGGCACACAGACATCCTGCAGGCACCAGAGCCAATTACAGTATATGCTCTAACCAGTAAGCCATATTCCCACCCACAGTTTTTATTTTTAAACCACTTACTCTATGATACTTTCTGTGACACCTAGCAAGCTAAAGAAACAGTAGGTTTACTATAGTTCTAGGCTCTATTGAGGTTCACTAAGTGCCAAACTAGATTTACAGTAGATATGTGTTACTTTTCTTGTTATGTGCCCCTTTACTTTATTCTAATTAATAAGGGATCACATAACAAGAATATTATTATTATTCTATTATTATTATTCTAATAACAATTATTATTATTTATTTTATTCTTATATTGTTATTATTATTATTCTATTATTCTAATAACAACAGTACTATGCTCTTTCTTTGGGTTTCTATTCCATGGAATATTGATAGTACAACAAATAAAGAGTAAAATATGATCAGTACTGTGACAATCCCTCTTTTGGTTCAGTAGAAACTTGTAATCCATACTTATCAATCAATCTCTCTCTCTTGGGACCAGAAACTGAAGTGACATCACACAGTGCAGAAGAAATTTGGAGCTGAGGCCTTTCAAGTTTAGAGTATCATAAGATATTCTCCAGGAATTTTCCCCACAACAGATCTATTGACCCTCCAAAGGTTGTGAATAGTCAGGCTTTCTCTGCTTCTAAACTTGTAAGATGCAATTTTAATTCATTTTTTCTGGCCAGAACTCACTTGAGATGATCTTTGTTCCTTAAAGCACAAACTATCTCAGAGGTGAGCATATTTCCTATACTTGTGATCCTCCCTTGGTAGTCTCTAAGGGCACCAAACTGCGGAGCAAGATGGAAATGCTTTGTAAAATGAAATCCTCTACCACAACTATCTAGTGTATAGGCAGTAGAAGTAAAAAGAAATGTCAAAGAACAGACACTAACATTGAAACCAACTTTTGCAACACACCAAGTAGAACTTAATAGGAAAATCAGGAGCAAGAAAAAAAAAAAAAAAAAAGACATGGAAACCGAGACAGTAGGCATACAGAATTCACATGATGGTGGATTTGGACCTTCAGTTTGCTATAAAACATGATTGATGTGGAGCTGGAGAGCAACTGATGCCATTTTGCAAGGATACCTTTGCCCTACTGAGCACACATCTCCAAAGCAGATGGTTTCTAGAGAGAATATACATTGCTACCAATATGACTTAGAAAAAGAACTTTTTAAATCATTTTCAATGACAGCATTTCTCACATCCCTGTTATCAAGCCATGTCAGTTTGCCAAAACCGACCCCATCCTGAAAGTCTTCATTCTGTGTTTATTATTCAGATCACTGGCATATGGCTATATCAAGTTTATGCAAAACACAGTCTCCCATTCTCCTCTTAGTCACAATTTCAAAAGCAACCAGAGCCAAATAAGGCAGCTATACCAAATTTAACTTAAGTCTTCTCTACTTGAACTACAAACCATCAATATGGTTTTATTTACTGTTTCATTTGTCCCTCTATCACAGAAATTAAATTTTACTAACACTTTCTCGAATCTGAGATATTTTTATTTTGTGGTGTTCTGTTTTGCTTTAGCCATCAAAGAACTGATACAATAAAGCTTTCTAAGTCACTGTCTAAACTGATTGTCATGAAACTGGCATAGTCATGCTGCTAATTTGTTACCTCAGTTGATACCAGGATCACCCTTATATTCCAGGGCAGATCACCTGTTTATTAAGTTAACTAATTGGGTCAACAGGGGAGCCTTATTTCGGTGTCTAATAACTAGGGAAGTACGCAAGTGTCTCTGCTGCCAGGCACAAAGCTAATACTTATTTTTCTCCCTACATTCTCTTTTCCACTGGTCCCCTGCCCTTCCACTCTCTGGTCCCTCCTCCATCTCTGTTTCTTTTTCCTTTGTTTGTTGTCTCATTTTGAGACAGTGTTCCTAAGTAGCCTTGAAGTGTTCCTATGTAAAGCTTGACCTTGTGCCTTCAAATCTGCATGAGTTACTTTTCTTGTTACTATGACAAAATACCTGTCAAGAATCAATTTAAGAACAGAAGGGTTTTTATGAAGTTGCAGGATCTGGAGACCAGCTGGTTAGGCATCTGAGGTTAGGAAGCAAAGAGAGTGAACAGAAAGAGGGTTGGGCTGTAACATCAAGACCTACCCTCACAGTGACCTGATTCTTCCAGCAAGACTGCACCTCTTAAGGGTCCCACAGCCTTCCCAGACAACTCCACCAGTTGAGAAGCAAGTGTGCAAGCACGTGACACTGTGCAGGACATTTCACAGTTAAGCACAACAAATTCCATCAGCCTAATGAGACACATAGTAGGAAGCTTTTCCTCACCGGGTCAGAAGCTCTACTTCTGTCACCACACGCCATGTCGTGTAGACTACACTCCAGCAGCCTTCTTTTGCAGCATTCTCTTTAAACAGCAAGATCTACATCTACTTTTCATTGTGTCACATGACTAAATCGCATGGATTTCTTCCTTGTCAGGCAGTGATTTGTGATCTGGCTTTCTTCGAGGCCTTTTAGCAAGTCAGTGCTGACCAAATCATCCAATTATTCAGAATATTCAAGGAAACATTAGGACACGTTTATTTTTAATGATTGCAGCCATCCCTACATGCTGCACAAGAATAGCATTTCTTCCTATGTGGCCAAAATCCATTTTAAAATTATATTACTCAGAAGGAGTGCATGTGATAGACCTGATTGTCATATGTCCAAAGGTATGTCCATATGTCATATGCCCATAGCAACACAGGCCAGGGTACATGCCTGCATTTGCATGAGGCCTGGGGATGGTTTATTAGCCACACAATTTTATTCTTATAAAATGTTACATTCTGCCATAGCACACTTTACTAAAGAATTGATAGTAACTCCTGACGTGCCTTACATAAAAGCCAGATTTGAATACAAAGAAATGAAAACAACACTCCCGTTGAGTGCACTGAAAGCATCTATTCACACTATTTTTAGCATGGCCCTGGCATTTCTGGTTTATGTCCCAGTGGTTTTTATAAGATTAAAAAGCTCTATAAGCCTTCCTACTCTAATAGCTTGCTAAAATAGAGAGATCCAAAAATACTTCTTCATCACTCATTTGGTTATTTAGGGAATTCTTATAGGAAAAAAAACAGTTTAGGTTTATAAGACAAAATCAATCTGCTTTAAAACTCTGATTACAATCATGAAATGCCATTCACAGGTAGCCATTTGGCCCTGCACATTAGAATCATGTGGGAGTTATCACAATCCTTAATGCTCATACCATCACAGGAAAATTAACATGTGCTCCATGTTTAAGCCCCAGACGTCAGTTTTGAAGGTCTTAAACGATTCCAATGTGTTTTTGAAGCTGAGAACAATTGCTCTACAGTGTACTTGTCACCCTGGCAGAGAAGAGCAGACAAGAAGACACTTAAGAACATGCAGACAGAAGCACTTGGATTCACTATAATCTAATTCAGAGAGAAGAGGTGGAAAGCTCCAAAACTGGAGAAAAGAGTCATTCTAGAAATAACAGATGACCTGATTTGACATCATGATGTATATTTCAAGGGAGGCTTGGTCCGCAATGTCACAAAGAATATCCCCAAAGGGAACCTGCCATTCTGATGGGTCAGGTGGGGTTCTTCCCATTCTCTTTCTTTGCACAATAAAACATCAGTTCTGGTGTCTCTTCAGAGATCCCTACAGAGTTTGAAAGATGAGAGGGCCAACTTTGTGCTCAGAATAGAAAATAAAGTTTAATAATACTTTTAATAATATCATTTTAGCAGGTACATTACATATATAAGGCAAGTGTTGATTTTTCCATTTATGGAAAAGACAGATACTTTTGCCCTAAGATTCGATTAATTATTTTAAATGAATCTTTTTTAATATATCAGGTAAATATGCAAAAATTGAACATAGGATTTTTAAAATCAAAATAATAATGGTAAATAATTGTTTGAAAATTTATTCACAAGCGGTCTGAAGATTTTGACCATAGAAGTCACATTTACTTATCTTTAGACTCAGCTGCAGATTACATGTTTAGGGATGGTCTTAGAAAACAATAAAATATAGAGCCACACAATTAACCCTAACTTGGAACTATTGGTTTCTATCAAGTTGTTCATTCTAGCTGTTGGCATAAGTCAATCCTTCAGGTTATAGGTTCAAGGGTCTGGTTTTCCAGCTACTGTAAACAGAGCCATTTCCAGCTTCTGGTTGTCATGGCATCCTGTAGCTCATAGCTTGCTTTTCCCACCAGCAGAGTCAAAGATAGATTATACTCTCCTCCTCCTCCTCCTCCTCCTCCTCTCCTCCTCCTCCTCCTCCTCCTCCTCCTCCTCCTCCTTCTTCTTCTTCTTCTTCTTCTCCTTCTCCTCCTTCTCCTTCTCCTTCTCCTTCTTCTTCTTCCACATTTATGAAATCAGGCGAACAGGTTATCCTACCTTCCCTTCCTAAGTCCACTGGTGTAACTATTTCCTTTGTATTGAAACGGCCCTCCCTAGTGAGAAGAGTAGAGCTTACATCTCAGGAAGCACAGGACAAAGGAAACTCCTGAAACATACAAGACTCACAATGCTGGCTCCAGAGTTATATAAGCAGTGACATTGCTATGGAGAGAGGCTTTTCAGTCAGCAGAGCTGATTGGGCAAGTTGTGCAAGGAGCCCCAATGCTTTATATTTTTGTAGTTTTAGGAGACAACATTCATGCTGGGGTGGGCTTTTTGGTGGTGCAGTTGTCTTTTAATCAATCACCCATGCTTCCATATGTAAACCTTCAACCATACTCTAGGAGTGACCCCAATAAACTCAGTGGTACTCTAAGCTAGACTTAGATGAAACTGTCTCTTTGGTCTGTTTATGCCCTATCAGGAGTATGAATATATGTTCATTCCCTCATTTCTCCAAAAATAAAGTACAATAAACAAGTCACACAATACTCCTTAACCTTAGTCATACCTATGAAACCACCTTCATTCTATAAATGACACGTCCATAACCTCTGTAGACTAGTATATCTTTGAGGGGCCACTGTCTACATCCCACAACCATTGACTGTTGCTTAAGATTTTGTACCTGTTGCTGAACCCAGTCCTAGGACCCTTGTGGGCAGGGTGAGCTAGTGCAAAGTCAACCGACAGAAGACTCCACGAAGTGAAGTAAGCAGCAAAAGCAGACTCATTTGTTCCTCCCTTTTAAGCCCTCATCCAACATCCCACTGGCTCCTGGATTGCAGGCTGCTGTTGTGGTTCTTTCACATTGGCTTGAATCTTGCCACATCATCTGTCCCTGGGCCCCTCAGCAGGTTTTCACATCAGTTCAAACAGGGAGGCTTAACTGCTCATGCTTCAGTGGCAGGCTTATCCCTGGGCATGTCCCAGGCTGGCGCTAGGTGAGAGCCCAACTGCACATGTGCACCATCTGGTTAGCCTTCTATGTGCGCTGTTTGACAAGCTCCTCCAGTGTTTACACAGGAATAGGAGTAGAGAGAAATTAAACACCAATAAAACATACAACCAATTAAAAGATGAGTTATTGAACTGAACAGAGAGTTCAACAAATTCAAATACAAATTCAAATACAAGAACAAATACAATGGCTAAGAAATTTTTTTTAAGCATTCACCATCCTGAGTCATCAGGGAAAAGCAAATTAAAATTACTCTGAGATTTCTACTTATCTCAGTCAGAATGTCTGAAATTAAGGAAAACAATCAGCACAAATATAGGCAAAGATGTGGGGAGAAGAGGGAAGTGCAAATTGGTGCAGCCACTATAGACATCAGTATGGCAGTTCCTTGGAAAACTAAAAATGGACCTACCACATGACCCAACTGTAGAACTCCTACTACAAAGATACACTCTCCCTTGTTCTTCGTTTCTCTATTCACAGTATCTAGGACATGAAAAAAATCCTAGATGTCCATCAAGCGATGAATGGATAGTAAGAAGGTCCCTATGTACAGTGGAATTTTGTTCAACTGTAAGGAAAAACAAAATTAGGAAAAGTGTAGGTTGCTCAGTGGATATGGTAGCAAACTGCCCTCAGAGTGGGGAGAGTCAGTTTTCTTTAAGAGTGTGGCTCCTGGTAGGTAGGTCTATCACACTCCAGCGAATGGCACTAGGACTAGACAGAAAGCACAAATTGGAATCGGTGTGTTATTAGAAAAAGAAAAGGAGGAAGAGATGAAATGAGGGGGAGGGGGGTTGAGGTAGATTTGACGAGAAGCTAGGGGGAGAGTGGAGGGTGAATATGATCAAAATACATTGTACGAAATTTTCAAAGAATTAATAAAAGTATTTTTTAAATATGCATGCTTTATGAGTTCTGAGATTCCCTCCCTTTTATATTTATTTATTCTTCTCTTATTCATATAATTCATCTTGACCCCAGATCCACCTCCCACCTCCAACCTGTGCTTCCACTCAGAAAACAACAGGCCTCCCAGGGTTACCACGCAAACAAGATGGAACAAGGCCAGGCACAAGTCCCTACATCAAGGCTGGACTAGGCAACCCAGCAGGAAGATCAGGATCCCAAGGACAGGTGAAAGGGTCGAAGACACCCATACACACTCCAACTTTTAGGAGTTCTACAAGAACACCTAGCCTAACAACCTTACGTGTACCGGACCTAGCTCAGACCCATGCAGGCTCCGGGTCTGCCACTTCAGTCTTTAGGAGCCCCTATGAGTCCTGATCAGTTGACTCTGTGGGGCTTGTTCTCCTAGTGTCCTCAAGCCCTCTTGTCCCCACAATCCCTCCTCCCCCTCTTCTGAGTGGTTTCCACCCAATGTTTGGCCGTGGGCCTCTACATCTGCTTCCATCAGGGGCTGGAGGAAGCCACTCTGATGATGATTGGGCTGGGCCCAGATCTATGAGCATAGCAGAATATCTTTAGGAATTGTCTCTAAACTATCCGGTCTCTACTCTGCAGTGTCAAGCATGGGCTCCCTCGCTTGGTGTGGGGTTCTGTCCCTCCGTTACCCCGGCAGTTCCTGCAGGTGGGATAGATTATAGGTCAAAGGTTTTGTGACTAGGTTGCTGTCCCAGTCTTTTAGCTGGAAACCTTGCCTGGTTACAGGAGATGGCCTGTTCAGACTCCATATCCCCCATTACTAGAGGTCCCCTCTAGGGTCACCCTTACAGATTCCAGGTTGTTTCCACTGCACTAGGTCTCCAGATAACCTCCAACTATCCCCCAATTCCAGTTGTCTCTCCCTATATTCTCTCCCTCTGGCCATCTCTCCCTCCTGTTCCCATTCCCACCCTCCCGGAGACCACCTGCAATATTTGTTGTATTTCTGCTTTACCAGGAAGATCCCTGTGTCCCCACTTGGGCCCTCCTCGTTGCATGGTTGCAACATGTTGCAAGGTACCTTTGTCCTTTGCTTAACAGTTAATATCCACATACAAGTGAGCACACACCATGTCTGTCTTTCTGGGACTAGGTTACCCCATGCAGGACGATTTTTTTCTAGTTCCATCCATTTGTCTGAAAAATTCGTGATGCCATTTTTTTTAAATAGCTGAGTAATACTCCATTGTGTAGACATACACAATGAGGGGCATCTAGGCTGTTTCCAATTTCTGGCTATTATGAACATTATGAATATTATTATTAACTATTATTAAAAAAATTAATAATTATTAATATTATGAACAATATGAATATTATGAACACTATGAACATGGTTGAGCAAGTGTCCTTGTGGTAGTATGAAGCATTTTTTGGGTTTATGCCCATGGATGGTATCATTGGGTCTTGAGGTAGGTTGATTCCCAGTTTCTTGAGGAACTGTCATTTTGATTTCCATGGTGGCTGGACAAGTTTGCACTCCCACCAGCAATAAAGGAGTGCTCCCTTTGTTCCACATCCTCACCAGCATGAGCTGTCAAATATGTTACTGATCTTAGTCGTTCTGACAGATGTAATATGGAATCTTTGAGTAGTTTTGATTTGCGTTTCTTTGATGTCTAAGGATATTGAACATTTCTTTAAGTGTTTCTCTGCCTTTTGAGATCCCTCTATTGAGAATTCTTTGTTTAGATCTATATACCACTTTTGCTAATTGGATTATTTGTTTTGTTGATGCCTGGTTTCTTGAGTTCTTTATATATTTCTTACATTAGCCCTCTATCTGATGTGACAGATGGTAAAAGATGGTGAAAATCTTAGCCCATTTTGTAGGCTGCCATTTTATCCTATTGATGATGTCCTTTGCCTTATAGAAGTTTTCAGTTTCACGAGGTCCCATTTATTAATCGTTGATCTTGGTGCCTGAGCTTTTGGTGTTCTGTTCAGGAAATTGTCTCCTGTGCCAATGCATTCAAGGCTACTCCTCTATCAAGTTCAGTATGTCTGGTTTTATGTTGAGGTTTTTGATCCACTTGGACTTGAGTTTTGTGAGGGTGATAAATATGGATCTATTTGCAGTCTTCTTCATACAGACATTCAATTAGAGCAGCATCATTTGCTGAAGACGCTGTCTTCTTTCCATTGTATTCCTGGCCTCTTTATCGAAAATCAGGTGTCCATGGGTGAGTGGATTTATGTCTGGATCTTTGATTCAATTCCATTGATCAATGTGTCTGTTTTTATGCCCAAGCCATGCCATTTTTATTGCCACAGCTTTGTGGTACAGCTTTAAATCAGGGATAGTGATACCTCTAGAAGTTCTTTTATTGTTCAGGATTGTTTCAGCTATCCTGGGTTGTTTTTTGTTTGTTTGTTTGTTTGTTTGTTTATTTGTCTGTTTTTCTGTATTAAGTTGAGTATTGTCCTTTCAAGGTCTGTAAAAAAAATTGTGTTGGAATTTTGGTGGGGATTGCGTTGAATCTGTAGATTGCTTTTGGTATGATGGCCATTTTTACCGTGTCAGTTCTTCCAATCCATGAGCATGGGAGATCTTTCCATCTTCTGACATCTTCAATTTCTTTTTTCGAAGACTAGATTTTTTTGGCATACAAAGTTATAAGAAAGTTTCGCTTTCTTGGTTAGAGTTACCCCTAGATATTTTATATTATTTATGTTATTTATGTTATTGTGAAAGGTGTTATTTCCCTGATTGCTTTCTCAGCCCTTTTGTCACTTTTCTATAGGAGGGCTACTTATTTTTGTTTTTTTAGTTGATCTTGTAGTCAGTCACTTCATTGAAGGTGTTTATCAGCTGTAGGAGTTCCCTGGTAGAATTTTTGGGGTTGCTTACATATACTATCATATCATTTGCAAATAAAGATACTTTGACTTCTTCCTTTCCAATTTATATCCCCTTGATCTCTTTCTGTTGTCTTACTGCTCTAGGTAGATCTTCAAGTACTGTATTGAATAGATATGGAGAGAGTGAACAGTCTTCTCCTGTTCCTAATTTTTCGTGGAATTACTTTGAGTTTTTCTCCATTTACTTTGATGTTGTCTGTAGGCTTGCTGAAAACTGCCTTTATTATGTCCCTTGTATCCCTAATCTCTCTTAAGACTTTTATCATGAAGAGGTATTAGACTTTGTCAAAAGTTTTTCCAGCATCTAGTGAGATGATCATACAAGTTTTTTTTTCTTTCAGTTTGTTTATATGGTGGATTACATTGATTGATTTTCTTATGTTGCCAGTTGTATTCTAGGTCTCTGGGCTACTCAGTCTATGGTTCCTGGCCATCTAGTTAGTGTTGGGCATGAGCCTCATGATAGACCAGATATTGGTTGGCCACTCCCACAAGTTCTGTGCCTCCATTGCCCCAGCACATATAGCTGTCAGGACAGATTGTAGGCTGAAGATTTTGTAGCTAGGTTGGTGTCCCAGTCACTGCTAGGAGTCATGGCTGGTGACAGAAGATTGCCAGTTCAGGCTCCATATCCTCCATCCTAGGAGTCTTTACTGGGGTCACCACATAGATTCCAGGAAGTTTCCATTGCACCAGTTTTCCACATCAACCCCCCAGTTACCCCAATTCCAGTCATCTCTCCCCATACTCTCTCCCTTCATCCTCCCATCTGGTCTCTCCTGTTCCCATCCCAACCTGCCCCCAGTCCATCCACAAAAATCTATTCTCTTTTCTCTTCCCAAGAAGATCTGTGCATTCCCCCTACAGCCCTCCTTGTTCCTTAGCCTCTCTGGGCTGTGTATTGGAACATGACTGTCATTTGCTTAACAGCTAACATTCATTTATAAGCGAGTGCCTACCATGATTGTCTTTCTGGGTCTGGGTTATCTCACTCAGGATGATTTTTTTTTCCTAGTTCCATTGATTTACTTGTAAATTTCATGGTGTTGCTTTTTTAACAGCTGAGTAATACTCCACTGCGTATATGTACCACATTTTCTCCATCCATTCTTCAGTTGAGGGGCATCTAGGTTGTTTTCAGTTTCTGGCTGTTATGAATAAAGCCAGTGAATAAACCCAAACAATGAACATAGTTATACAAGTGTCCTTGTGGTAGGATGGGCCATGCTTTGGGTATATGACCAAGAACGGTAGAGCTGGATCTTAAGGTAGATCGATTCCCAATTTCCTAAGGGAACACAGTATTGATTTCCATAGTGGTTGTAAAAGTTTGCCCTCCCATCAGCTATCACCTGTGTTATTGATCTTAGCCACTCTGACAGGCATCAGATGAAATCTCAAAGAAGTTTTGATTTGCATTTCCTTGATGGCTAAGGATGTTAAACATTTCTTTAGGCATTTCTCCGCCATTTGAGTTTCCTCTTTTGAGAATTCTGTTTAGATCTGGATCACATTTTTTAATTGGATTATTTGGTTTGTTGATGTCTAGTTTCTTCTTCTAATGCAGTTGACACTCGTGCTGGAGGCTGCTGAGCTTCTCCTCCCCTCCCCCCATCTCCCTCCTCCCTCCCTTTCCTTGTCCTCATCTCAGCAGGTCCTCGACTGAGACAGAGATTCCTCTTTTTAAAAATTAAGAAACTATAGATGATTAGCATATGGAAAAAGTTATCTTGGTTACATTTATACACTGGGCTTGCTTCTTCTGTCTGTTATTAATGCAGCGTAAAAACTGAGCAGAAGTTTTTTGAAGAGACAATAAAGATAACTTTTACTGGTATGAAATAAGAAAATATAAATTTTACAAAAGATGAAGGGATGGTTTTGCAGTGTGAAAGATTAATTCAGTACTTCAAGAATCAGTCTCCTAGAATAGGCATTTACGTTCAAAATATGAGAAAATTATCAAACTGCATCTTCCAGCATAAATTTGGCTAATAAATGTCATACAGAATAAAACTATCAATTAATAAAACCTGTCTTTCCTGTAGTAGTAGGGAAAAGAGGTCCAATGTTTGGTTATAAATTTTTCATCATACCTGAGTAGCTTATACATCAAAGTGACACCATAAATAATTGATCTGGGAATAGTTCACATTTGTCTTAGTTTAGATTTTCCGTGGCAGCCCACTATCCAACCTGGATTCCACTGATAATAACTGTCAGAAAGGAGATCCAATGGGGGATTGGATATAGTGGAAGAAGTGGAGAAAAATCTGTTTGGCTAAGACAGTCACTATTACAGAGTTCCGGACTTAATATTAGACATATTGCTGCAGATACCCAGGAACAAGAGGGCTGCAGTATCTGCCCAGCGATCCATTTGCTGAGGGCTACTCATCAAAAGAATTCATTCACAAGCCTTCTGCCTTGCTAGAACATGAAGAGCTCAGAGGAAGCCCTCAGAGGTGGGACTTGATGGGGTATGACATACCGCTGTCATATTTTAGACCAGGATTAGGCAAACACTTTCTGTGAAGGGCCAAAACTGAACATGTCAGGGTCTGTAGTTGTGGTCCAAATGCAACCATAGACAATCCATACACAGAGGAGAACAGCTGTGTTCCAGTAACTGTCTTTATGCACACCAAAGTATAAACTTCTATGCAATCTTATATTGTATGCTACCATTCTCTCGACTTTCTTTTTTCAACAATTTAAAAACAAAAAGATCCAGTATTAAATCTGTAGCCGTACAGAGACAGTAGGTAGGATGAATTTGGCCCTTGAGCCACAGTGGGTGAAACTGTTTTAATTTATGAAATCGTTTCACAGAACACTTCCGAAATCACAAGAGAAATAAGATTTAATTTTTAGCGTGTCAGATGATAACATTTAATAACTAGTCTAACACAAAAATGACCCTAGTGTTTTGAAAAGCAGTTTGTTCCCACATTCATCCACTGCGGTTTGCTGGAGTTATATGAGCAACGTGCGTGCATCTAAAAATCCAAATGAAACTAATTACCCCAGACTTCTTTAAAAGCATGTCGAGTTCATCTTAGGAACCTGTTCTTCTGAATTAGAGAAAGCTTGCCTCTGACGACCACAAAAATAAACCAAAGGAAGGAGATTATTGTTCCATAAAAGGGAGAATAAATGGAAGTCATGCTCATCATCAACTGTGTTTGCATGATAATTTATGCACATAGTTTATTTGGAAACAATCTATAAGGTGCGGTGAAAAGATATAGATTATGGCTAATAGGATTAATGATATATAATTCTTCTCTTGCACAGTTATGCCAACATCACAAAAGGCAAGGGTCAGAGAGCCTCAGGCCCAGCCTTCCACAGAGAAGCACATCACACTGGAGGACCTGACCTCTTTGATCATGGTTTATTCTAAAAACATAAGCACTGAACACCAGTTACAGTGCATGCCTTGCTTAAAGCTGGATATAGTAAACCACACAAACTTCCCTTCTGTAAAGCATACATGAATATGTGTTTTAGAGCAAGCACTCTGGATATACCAATTGGCTTCAAGAGGTTCAAGTGAAAAGTACGTATTTGTTAATTAAGCCAATATTTATCAAATACCTTCCACATACCAAGACCAGTGGTTAAGACACAGTTTGTAGCAAAGAGTGGTACAAAATCGACAGATTCGTAGAATATGATTGTGGGAGCAGAATATGAGGATTAGAAGTGAGGATACAGATCAGTGATTAAGATGAGATGGCAAACAGAGGGGACAGACATATCATAAATAAATAAAATAACTACATATATTTACAAGTATCATAAGTAAAATGTTTTTAACACAGTAACAAGCCTCCAGTAATGTGATGCACACCAACAAATTCCAGCATTGGGGAGGCTAGTCCAGGAGTATCTTGAGTTCAAGGACAGTCTGGGCTATACATTGAGACCCTTCATTTTCAAATTTAGAATTAGAAAATATAGATTTTTTTTGTTAGAATTTTCCAGGAGCAAATTTTTCTGAGAGATTACATCTGCACTGACACCTGAGAAAAATGATCAAGGAATCATTCCATAGAGATAAAAAGAAGTGAAAACCCCTTCTGGGAAAAGACAAAGCTCTCAGGAGTGCCAGAAGGCCTGCACTCCACCAGAGCCAAAGCCAGACAGAAAAGGTAGACTCAGAACCAGCGTGGGAGACATGGATAGCCTTGGGAACTATGAAGGTAGGAACTGAGAGTTAAAAAGAAGAGAGCAGGAATTAAAGGCAACTCTTCATTCTCTTTTTAGCTGCATTGATGGTTGTATAATTTGGAAAGAAAATGGGCACTGAGAAAAAGACAAATTTGGGTCTAAAATATTCGATTTGCACACATTAGTTTGAGGTGCGTGCTGACTTGCAAGCGGGACTGACTGTCAAATGACATTTGGAGTTCTGAGAATAGGTTTCGACTGAAAATACTTGAGAGAAGTATTTGGCTTCTAAACAGTACCGCAAGGTATGAGAGGGAGCTGGATCGTCTGACAAAAGGTGCTATGCCACCGGTTCAATGTTTGCTGAATCAATGAATAAATGAGTAAGTAAACAAATTTAAATCTTGACTGTGCCACTTGCAACATGTGTGATCCTGGGTCGTGTATTCAATCACACTAAACACACAATGTCCCCATCTATAAAAATGGAAACAATTCACTCCTTTCACTGTTAGCAGATTAGTTATTTTGTGACTATGAAGTGCTTTGCAGTCCATAGCGTATGGGAGAAAACTCCCATGGGTGTGAACTTTCCTCTGTTTGACTTATACAGTGCTACAAACAAAATGTCCTGCTGTATCTTTTCTGACAAAGATCAGATGACCTTCTCCCACTTCTCTCTTCCTTCCTTTCTATCCCATCCCCTTCTTTCCCTCTCCCTTTTTGCCTCTGACAAAATCTATTCAGAGGCTACATATATGTAATTCTTCTTTTTGGATGACATTGCAGGAGAAATGCGCAGAAGTGACACATTTGTAGTAGTGTGGGCTCACTGAGGATGACAAGTAGGCATTCTCATTGATGCAAATTCTTCCAGATCTCAGCAGAGGGAACCATTATTCTGGCCAGTGTCATACTGTACATTGGTACCCTGAGCATCCCAGCTCAGATTTTTTTATTGATTCAGAACTCTTCAGGTATTCTGCTGATAGCAAGTGCAGACCCTGACCAATCAAACATCCTCCATATAAACCCAACACTTGCAGACAATACAAAATGCCAAGACCTAGGGAGCCTCTCACTCAACAGCACATAAAACAATTATTCTATACATAACTAAAAATAAACTTCTACAGCAATAATATATACAAGAATGAAATTTTCATAAAAAATAAATTTTAAACATTAAGAACAAAAGAACCTTTAGAGGTATTGCAACCAGAAAGAGGTTAATTTAGGACCTGTGGATTCCAGTAATTGCCTCAAGCCAAAAATAAAAGAAAGACCCACCTAATCTTGCCAATACCAATATAACCACCCATGACTACAGCTTAACTCAAGAAATGGCTACAGTCCTGCTACAACATCATCCTCGAATTTTTCCTAAAATGTTAGCCTTTATGTCTTCAACGTTGTAGCTATTTCTTCAGTTGTTGAGCTGGGGCAGGGGTGCCCAGTTTGAAGGATGGTTGTGGATGGTAATAGAGGTCTGCTGCTGAAAGCAAGTAACTCAGCTCTAGGTGCAACATGGACACCCATTTTATTCACGTATAGTGCATTTGATTAATAAAAACACTTCTGATACTAAAATATGTACATATGCCCAGGTTAGTGGCACAAGCCTGTAATCTCAGCGCATAGGAGAGGAAGGCAGGGGAGGTTGATAGTTCGAGACCAACTTGAGCTAGAATATGAAGATTTTATGTATTTAACTAATTAATTAAATGCTGGAATATGTACATACACTCCCAAATTCAGTCTCATAGATAAAATTAGTTTGTTTAAGAAGATAACATCTCCCTTATAAAAGAATATTCTTTTGCATTAAGGAAAGGATGTCAGTTATATATGTGTACTCTTTCTCAAAAATTAATAAGGAACAAATATTTAAAAACTTGGCATTGAAACTGCCATATATATTTTTTACAGAGTCTGCCTTTGAAATTTGTACAAGTTCCTGAAAGTAATATTTTGAATGATTTCACTTGTGTACTTAAGTAATTTATATTTAAAAAAAAAAAAAAAAAAGTTTAAAAAAAAAAAAACGCCAAAGGGATTGGGGAAAGTTGAGGATTAGCCAGCAGATGGCGCCAAGCCCTCAAAAATGCTTGTGCAGGCTTTCCAACACATTCCACTTTATCTTCTTTTCTTTTTTAGATTTATTTATTTTTACTTTTATTTTATACATGTGAATGTTTTTTCTGGAAGTATGTACATACACCATGTGCATATCTGGTACCTGTGCAGGTCAGAAAAGGGTATCAGATCTGGAACTGGAGTTTCAGACTGTCGGTTTTCACTTGTGAATTTATGTATACAACCACCTTGAATCATGACAAATAGTTCCTGTGGGCCTAAGATTTCTTTATGGATTCCCAACCAGATTCTTGGTTGCTGTTTATGTTTTCATCTATTCTACTGAGAACTTAGTTTTCAGCACATAGATTCATAAACTTAATGAATTTGATCAATAAATATTAAACTGTGAGCAAAAAAAAAATTGTTAAATAAAATTCCTTCCAGATCAGTATATTACATAATAATAATTAATAATAATGATGTATAATATATAGTAATAATATGAGAAATATATACTATAGAATAGTAAAAACCTGAGATAAGACAGAGGTATGTCAGGTATTTATGAGATGATATGGACGTGATGTTTTTCCAGAGTTTATCGTTCGGGAACTTCCTGCTGTCCAGACTCAGAGCTGTGTGTTGTAAATCTGCTCATGAGACATGGTCTACCTGTCTTTTTGGTGACACTCTGAGATTTTGAGTTTTCATCATTTATCTCTCAATTGGATGATTTGGGTTTCTTCTTTATGTTTTAAAAATGAGAGAGAGAATATGTTGAAGCAATCATACTTGACATTTTCAATCAATTAGAGTAGAAATCAACGAAAAATCAAATGAGAGGGCCAGAAAGGTAGCTCGGCATGTGAAACATCTGTAGTGCAATCCTGGTGGACTGGAAGGAGGGAACCAACTCTACAACCCTGTGTTCCTCTGACCTCTGAACTCCCACCATCATAGCCAGGCACCTGCACGCGTGCTCGCACACACACACACACACACACACACACACACACCTGAATAATAAAGCTTACATAAAGTAAATTCAAATCTTTTAACCATTGCAGTTTATGTTTGTACTGGAAAGTTAAGATGGTTTTGGAAGTTTATTTTTAGTAATGTACAAAATAATTGTTTCATGCACTGTTGGGTGAGGGGTTGCCTAGGTCCTGGCATTTTGTATTGTCTGCAGGTGTTGGATTTCTATAGGGAATGTTCGATTGCTTACGATCTGCACCTGAGGAGTTCTGAATCAATAAAAACACCTGAGCTCAGGTGCTCAGGGTTACACTGCCCAGGATTACACTGCCCAGGATGGTGCTTCCCTCTGCTGAGGTCTGGCAGGGTTTGCATCTATGAAAATGTCTCCTTGTCATCCTTGTTGAGCCACCAAAGCAGCTAACTACTACAAGGTTACACTGCTGTTATCTATAACCACAAAATTTGAGTAAATTGGGATACAAGGGCTTAGTCTTGCTTACACCCCCATGCTGATTACAGGTGATTTGTGGCTCTCTCGCACAATATCCTCACTCCAGAAACCAAGTTAGATATTCCCCAGTCTCCTTGGAATGAAAGAACGGTCAACAGACATTCTCTCGCCCAAAAAGCATCCACCTGGAAGTGACGTGTCTCTCTCACTCATATCTATTTCTCTAGTCACATGGGTATACCAAGCTCTGGGAGACCAGGAAAGCTGAGAGCTAAAGGTACAGGGCATACAGATACAAACTTTGTGCAAAATTGCATGTCCTTACCCAAATCTTCAGTACGCACTCATTGTCTACAGAGTAGGAAAGTGAAGGAAATTCTGAAGTTTCTTCCTTTTACTGTCTTTGAAACTGGCTAGAGAGAAAAGATTTATTTGGGGAAAAGAAACTCTCGTGACAGTCAACATAGGAAGACTTAACAAATAACTTGTACCGGTGCTAAGCAACATGAGAAAGGAAGCACAGGGCGGCTAAGTCATGAAGACCTACTAAGGGCTGGCAAGATGGCTCCTTGAGTAAAGGTACTTGCCAGAAAGGCTGAGTTCTATCCCCAGAATCTGTGAAACTGTGAAAGGTGAAAGGATGAAACTTATTCCACAAAGATGTCCTCTTTCTCCAGATATACAACACACACACACACACACACACACACACACACACACACACACACACAGAGAGAGAGAGAGAGAGAGACACGAAAGCACGCAGGGGGAGAGGGGGAGGGTAGTAACATGTTTTCAAATGAAGACTTACTGAAGAGCAAATTGGATGTGCATGCCCCAGAAGGGAAGACAGCCCAACAGAGATGACTATGAGAAGAAAGATTGCCGAGTAGGACTGCACAAGACCGTGACCAAAATCTTTTTAAGTTTCTCTGCAAAGTGAAGGGTTTTGGTTTTGTTGGAAGTGGTGGTGGTGGTGTGGTTTGGTTTGTTTGTGTTGTTTGTGATTTTGGTGTTTTGGTTTTTCTAGACAGGGTTTCTCTGTGGTAACTCTGGCTGTCCTGGAACTCACCCTGTAGACCAGGCTGGCCTCGAACTCACAGATCTGCCTGCCTCTGCCTCCCAGGTTCTGGGATTAAAAGTATGAACCGCCACTGCTCTGCTCAAGTGAAGGTTTTAAGAGAAAAAGAGAGACTGTGTGCTGGGTGGAAGGCTGGGAGGTAGATTGGAAGAGTAGGAGGTAGGAAGAACACAACCTTCACAGTTGCCAACTCATATTTTTTACCGAGAAAGATCTTTGAACGAAATTTTAATCTTTAAAAGAAAATTCTACCATCAACTATCACCATCAGTTTTTAATCACAAAAAGGAGGGGTGTCTCGAGATTAAAACATCAGCCTATATTCTCTGTCTTTGCCACTGTACTGCGGGCCAGTGAAAGTTGTCGCAAGCCAGCCTTTGTGAGTAATGACCTGAAAACGGAAAGTTCAAGTTTTGATTAACGACAGAGACAGAAAGTCCTGAAAACAAAGCTGAGTAATTTCATCCTGTTCCAACCAGTCACTACTGTAAGGCCTTTAAGAGAGAACTTGGGGGAGGGGTGAGAGACAAAAAGCTAGAAAAACAATTTGAGACATGACTCTGCAGTAACCTGGGAAGTTAGGCGACCTGGGTTAAGATACAGTAGAATAAACAAACAAACATACAGAAGATCAAAACATTAACACTGGTGGAGCTTAAAAGAAGGCTTCCTCCCCCCCACTACAGCTGTCCTTTTCTTTTTCTTTCAATGGTTTGCATAACACACAATGTTCTTAAATTTTGTCTGACACTTCAAAATGTTTCATAGATGTTGAAAATGCTGTATAAACAAAGCCATCATCAGGCAATGAGAAAGAGCATTCCAACATCCCGCCCTCGTAGGGCTATGGCTCAATCCTTCATTTGGAAGACTTAAGCCCTGGAGAACACAGCAAGGAAGGCTTGTTTAGGTAACTCGAATTGCACTAAGATTTTTATATGTTAATGACCCATTCAGCCACACAGTTGCTGGAAAAGGATATTCCTTAAGCAATAAATGATTGGTTTTTTGCACTCTGGGAAAGAAAAACATTACTTTGATTAGAAAGCAAGTATTTACCAAGAGTTATTGCAACTAGGAACATTTTTACCCTCAAGTAGTTTTAACCTAAATAAATATAGTTAATTTTCTTTGATGCAATAGAGAACTTTGTTTTTCTGGAGGAAAAATAAAGCATTTTTTTTTTCACTACTGAACTTGTAAAATGCATTTCTTTTCTTTCTCTTTTCTTTTCATGTGCCTATGTGTGGTGTGAGTGTGTGTATATGTGTGCTTGCTGGTGTGTGGATACACATGTGTATGTGGTTGATCATGCCCACGTGTGCACACGTCTAAAGAAATCTAAGGTTGTTGTCTGCCAGGGTTTTTCTTTCATGTTGTTCTTTGAGGCAGGGTCTCTCAATCAAATCCGAAGCTTGTCACACTAGCCAGTTTGCTCCAGGGATCTCCTGTCTCTGCCTTCCAAGGCTGGAATTACAGAAGGCAGCCATACCCACCCAGCTCCCGAAACATCGCCCCAGGCATTTCTTTATATATAGAATTCTTCGCTGTTATAAATAAACAGATGGCATAGCTTACTGAGATCAGTAAAGATCCAACAGGCAATCAAACTCACTAATCGACATGTTTTGGGAATGCCACTACCCTATATTTTTAAGCAACAGCATCAGCGAATTGTGTCCCAGCTGTTCAACCTTGCTGTAGCTATTGATCTTTTAGTTTCTTGAGAAAGAGTTTCCCTGTATAACCCAGGTTGGCCTAGAATTTCTGATGCTCCTGCCTCAGCCTCCTTAATGCTGAGATTATATTTGTACCTCTGCTAGTCTGGTGTTTCATAAACCACAGTATTTTAAAGCTATCAAAATTCTAACAAAATATAAGAAGAATGTGAGCTGGAGAGATGCCTCAGCAGTTAAGAGGACTGGATTCTCTTCCAGAGGACCCAAGTTCAATTCCCAGAACCCACATGGCAGCTCACAACTGTCTGCAACTCCATTTCCAGGGAAATCTGACACTCCACACACTAATGCACATAAAATAAAATTAAATTAAAAAATATAAAGAAATTAATAATAAAAATACCTATGTATCCACCACAAGCTTATGGTATAAAATATGGCAAGAAAACTCTTACTCATGGTAAGTGAGGTGAGGTCGCATGTCTTTTCTTGTGTCAACAGACTTTCCATCTCTCTTCTGTGACAAGCCTGTATAGATCTTTGCCTACTCCTCTTGAGCTGCTACTTTTCTTCATTATTAATTTCGAAGGTATCTCTTTGTGTTATGGTTTAGGCTGTTCCTACTTTCTGTCCACAAACAAGAAAAAGGAGAAGAGAAGACAGGAGAGGAGAGGAGAGGAGAGGAGAGGAGCACCATGGTATGGTTTTAATGCTTCCTCAAACTTCATGTGCTAGAAAGTTCACTGTACAGAAGTGAAAGGTAAGACCCACAGAAGTAACTAGGACACAGGGCCTAGGACTCATGAGAAGATTAAGACCATTTGAAGGCATATGTTCCTGATAACAAGAACACCATGATTCTTTCTCTCCTAGAGAGAGTGAATACTATTCAATGCCTGCTCTCCTAAGACATGATTAAGTGGGTTTTGTAATCTTTCTCAACAAATTCTTCTAGGCAACAACTAGGAGGTGACTACCGGTGGCCGGTAAGATTATGGTATTTTACGTTCACCCAAATCCAGAACAAAAGACTGCACTTGTCCAAAGTCCTTTTCATTACACATAAGCTACTACTTATTCCTGTGACCACTCCTTTTCTTTTTTTTAACTTTAATGTAGCAAACTGAGGGTGGTGACACATGGCTATAGGCATAGGAAGAAGATAAGGAACTCGAAGTTATGCTGTGCTACACAGGAAGTTCAAGGCCAGCTCGGATGGCATGAGAACTGCCTTTTTAAAAACTTAAAAAATAAAAGAGTAACTTTACTTTTGGGCTTATTCCAATGAGGCATGGTCCAACCTATTTTTGATGTTTGGGTTGTGCGCCTTAGCTCTTAATGGCTGATATATCTCTTCCAGCCTAATAGCTTATCTTTTAGTGATATGATGTCTTTGAGCGTACTGTCAACCACCACTGCAGTCGAAAACTCAATTTAGTAATTGAGTTTTCACGTCTAACTTGAGTTGTAAGTAACTAGCCTGTGGCGAAGGCTCTGATGCATTCTTCGGTTGATTTGTCAGTGATGTCTTTGTCATTGGTGAGAAAAAAAAAAAGTCAGAGATGTACATTTACAAGAGCATCGTGTGGGAGGCTCACTGTTGCAAAATATACTGTACACTGTTATTTCCTACAAGAGTGTGCTAGCTTTAATTTGTAACAAGTATGTAACAGAGCTGGTTTGAATGAGAAGAACCCCCACTGGCTTATATGTTTGGATACTTGCTTCCCAATCAGAACTGTTTAGGAAGGATTAAAAACCGCGGCCTTATGGGAAGAGGTATGTCTCTGGGGGTGAGCTTTGGGTTTTCAGAAGAGTCGCCCTGTTCCCAGTGTGCCTCCCTCTGTTTCTTACTTGACAATACCTTTGCTCTAACACATTGAGTCTAACCTTTGAAACCGTAAGCCAAACTGAACATTTTCTTTTACAAGTCATGGCATTTTGTCACAGTCACAGATAACTAAGGCAGTAAGTAATCATCTATTATTCATCTAATAGACCCTGTATCGGAGCCAGGAATGGCCATTTATGCCTGTAATCCCAGAAGCCAATAGGCTGAGATCCGAACATCACCATAAGTTCAAGGACAACTTAGAATACATGGAAAGTTCTAGGCCGGTCTGGGTTATAGAGTAAGACTGTCAATATGTATATCCTGAATTCTAGATACTAAAAGATAATACTTCAGCCTAAAATGTGACAAAAAATTTGGTTTGTACTTAATAAGATTAAAGGGAGTATAAGTTTATGAGACAAAAGCATAGATATAGATAAATATAGATATAGATATAGATATTAGGTTTCAGTAATAGAACATTGTCTCACTTGAGACTATAGTTGCCTTGAAGTGAGGTTTCCTCTGGGTAGTTCCCCAAAACATTGGAGTGGACTCGCAACAGTGGGAAGAGCTAGGCCTTAGAGTCAGTTCATTTTTGCCTGGATTGGCAAGACGGCTGCTAAAGTACAGGTACCTGCTGCCAAGCTTAATGACCTGAGTTCAGTCCCTGGGACCACATAGTGGGAGGAAGCACTGTTGTACACATGCAACACAATAAACACACACACACACATAGGTGTAACCTTAAAGTTTTGGTTCTTCTCAGTGTCTTACTTTCTACATGATACAGGACAAGTTTATAAAACTTGAAGAGCCTCAGTTTTTCAAGATGGCATTAATTTGCTTGGACAGTATCATAGGATAAAAAAATAGGAATTTTTTTTTTTTTTTAAGATCAGCTTTGTTTGTTACTTGGTTACACATCTGCTGTTTTTTGTTGTAACTAAAACTGAGAAGGCAGCATTGTATGAATTAGAAAAGCAGCCCCCACAGTTAAGATTAGGAGGAGGTTCCTGAATCGAGGTTAAAGGCTGCCCTCCTCCAGTTTACATCTTTGACCCTGGCTCCCAGAACCAGCTACACTGGCCTTTATCTTGGAGGAAGACTAGTCTCACCAGATGTTGGCCCTTGGGAAACATGTGCAAAAACTGTCTCCCTGATCTGTAATGGGGTGTCTGACGAAGCATTGCTGGTGCTATATCACCTGCAACTCACACTGTGATTTATTCTCTTTGCAATATTTTCACTCCCAATAATTATACTCCTAATGTTTAGGTGAATATGCTCATTACTTAACTCCAGTATTAAACATATAAATTCCCAAAAGTATACTTTTGTCCCAAAAGTATACATGGATAACTGTAATGTGGGGTCTTTTTAAGTTTATTCATAAGAGGATTGTCATGAATATCAAAAGGATAGTTTAAATTCATTATGGTATATCATTAAGATAGGATAAAATGACACAATAATGAAGAATTAAAAATAACAAAAGATAAGATAGTCAAGATAGATAGCTTGAAAAGTTCAAGCACAAAGAAATGACAAAGAAATAGAAATGCTAGTTGCCTTAATTTAATCAGTACACATCATATACACTTATTGAAATATCACAATAATTATATCATATCACAAATATTATAATTGTACCCTAAGTAGGCACAACTATTAATGGATAATTAGAAACAAAACTAGTTTAAAATAGATACAATGTATTGAAGATTTAAAGGTAAAGATAGCACATATAATGGGCTAAATTCACAAGAAAGCAGTGGAGAGAAATACTCTACAATCCTACTTGCTCACATTTACATAAAGATTGTCAGAGCAAACGCCTAGGAAAATAGCAGCAAATGCCTAGCAGAATCATGGGTAAGCACTGAGGCACCCAGACTCTGGAGACTCTCTCTCCCATGTCTTTACACTTGTGGTAAAACATGTGACACAACCACTAATTTGGAAGATTAATTTTGAAAATCACTCATCTGACATTTTTGGCTTTCAAAGTAGTTCCTTAGCCAAGAAGTGATGTCCTTTTCTCCCTTAACCCTGACAGGGCATGGTGAGACAAGTAACCCAAGGGGATTTAGAACCCTAGGACTGCCTGAGCTACATAGCAAGACCTTGGCTCAAAAAGCAAATAATCAGCCAGGTGTTGGTGGTGTACCCGTTTAATCCCAGCACTCTGGATGCAGAGACAGGCAGGTCAGGAAGCTGAGGCCAGCATGGTCTACGGACTGAGTTCCAGGACAGACAGAGTTACAACAGAGGAAACCTGACTTTAAAACCATAAATAAATAAATAAATAAATAAATAAATAAATAAGTAAGTAAGTAAGTAAGTAAGTAAGTAAGTAAGTAACAGAAAGATGGTGTCTTCCAGCTTCCCCAAATCTCACATTCCATTCTCCTCATAAATACTTCATAACTTAGCCTTACCTTCAATTCTGTCTTCAAAACTACTTATCAATTCTTTAGGAAACAATCCAAAGCCTGTACCTTGAAGGGAAATTTGTCTTTATAGGTTTTGAACTGTACCAAACAGCTTATCAAGTATGCTTTCAAAATATATATGTCATCCATCAACAGAAACTCATGAAGATTTCCTTCACCTCAAGGATGTATCCATTAACTCTTTAGACACACTCCTGCCTCCGTGTGACCCTGTTAAGTCAGATGCTCTCCATGTTGGTAAATACTGAATTCCAAGTCCCAGTAACTCTCTGAGTTAATGCTGAACTAAGTGACATCTATCTCCAAATAGGCCAAAGGCTCTGCCCAAATTTGGAGAAACATTTAAGAACTAGTCAAAACTGAAGATTTCTGGCTCATATTCAAGATTAGATGGATAAACAAACCCTGCCCAGATGGAATCTAGTTCTGATGTATTTTTCTGCCTTTCTAATTAAAGCCAAATATTTGAATGTTTCCCAAATTACCTCTGATAAAATCCACTGTGTTATTTTACCTTGCAAAATACAAGCGAACTAATACTACTAATCAGTTTGTTTTCGTTTTTTGGACTTTGAGGTTTCTGAATCTAAATCATGAAACCCATTTACCTCTGTTCTTTGAGGGACTGACACACTCCACCTGTTCCCTGAGCCACATCCAGATCGATGGCAGCTGAAAGTGGTCAGAACTCTATCTCACACTACCCTTCCCTCTCTGGGAAGAATACAAAGAGAGCCAGAGAAGAGGATGATAGGAGATTAGAAGAAAAGTTAACACGGACAATGGAACATGGACTCTTCCGTCTGCTCTTATTTCAGCACAATACCAACAAACAACACCAAGCACTCCAACACCACTTCAGGGTCCATGTGAGTGTACTCCATTTTCTTTCCTCCATCTAAAGTCTATAGTTACTCCCATTCTACATCAAGAAATGAAAGATAACAAGGTCTCCAGATCATTCAGGGAGGAGGAAACAAGCCCGAGAGGGGCTAGAATTAGGTTTATCTTCCATGATCTGAAAAAAATCTCTATGATTATTAAGTTTAATAATTCTATTAGTAATTGGTATTTCAAAGTTCAAATGACTTTTAAATTTCATGAGGCTATCAAATGCCGCAAGAATGGTGTCTATGGACACTGGGAATTCCAGAAAATGGGAGCTAAAAAGGTTAATTTATTCTGACAGGAGGATGATTAATATAAGGTAAAATTACTTAATCTCTAATTAACCTAGTCCATTATTGAGCCCTTAACAAATGCCACTCAGAAAGAATTCAGTGGAGAATGTCTGAAGACAGTACTGCTTCAGGAGACAATCGCTGCATCTGTCAGCCACTGGGGATGCTCAAAGTCATCTTCGTATTTAAGCCACAACCTAAATTTTTTTCATGTGAATCTTTATTAAAGACTACGAGTCTTAAGATTATCTAGTGTCCTTTAACACCAACTTTAGCGATATAGGTCTTTCAAAAGTCTTAATGGGAAATCTGTGTTGTTGTTTTTTTTTTAAATCTTCCCAATTGAGGTTTTATGCAAAGGCCTTTTATTAAAAATAGTACAGCAATGTTGTTGAGCTGTGCTTTTGTGTGCTTTTCGTTGGATAGATTGTCATTTACAGAAAATGGAGTAAAAGCCATGATGTTAAGCAAAGTAAGCCGGATTCAGGAAGATAAATCTGATTGTTTTATATAAAATCTAGATTTATGTAGAAAAGTTATTATTTGGTGGGGAAGGGGTTATGATTCGGAAAGGAGTAGTGGACATCAGAGGGTGATAGTGAAAAGAATACGATCAAAGTACAATGATACTTGTGTGAAAATAACCAAATGTAGCTGGGAGTAGTAGCCCAGGCCTTTAATCCGAGCACTTGGGAGATAAAGGCAGGAGGATTTCTGTGAGTTCAAGGCCAGCCTAGTCTACGGAGTGAGTTCCAGGAGAGCCATGACTTTTACACAGAGAAACCTTGTCTCAACCCCCCCTTCAAAAAAAAAAAAAAAAGAAAAGAAAAAGGAGGAAAGAAAGAAAATGACCAAATGTGGCTGACAATAGTGGTACACATATTATGGAGGTAACCAACTGCTTTCTGATTGGATCTAAGGTTTATTCCATAGGAGAAGGCATCTGAGTAATGTGTAAGTCCAGTCTAAAACCCATGGTTTGGTAGTTCACGGGATCATGGGATGAACCTACTACTATTATTCTGTTAAATGGGCAAAATATCAAACTGCCCTAAGTTCAGATCTCTATTCATAGATCAGTGTAGTTCTCAGAACTTGATATGTATGTTCATTTGTTGGGAGACAGGGTTTCTCTGTGTAGTCCTGGATGTCCTGAAACACAAAATACAGTCAAGGGGATAGAGAATAGAGAAATGGCTCAGTGATAAAGAGCACTAGGTACTCTTCCAAAGGACATGGGTTTGATTCCCAGCATCTACGTGGTGGATCACAAACATTGGTAATTCTAGTTCCAGGATATCCAATGCCCTCTTCTAGCCTCCGCAGGAACTAGGCACAGATGTGGTACACAGACATGCAGCAAAATTACCGTACACATTAAAAATAAACATACAAATAAATAAATAAATAGTCAAGGGTTTGTTGTTGTTATTGTTCTTTTTAAAGAGGACAAAAATCTTGGGGTGGGGTGGACCTAGGAAGAGGTAGTGGAAGGAATGAAGAGTTCAAATTCTCAAAAAAAAAGCCATACAAATACTTTAAAAGAAAACTTATTTTGTATAATTAATACAGACTGTTCCTTTTTTCAAAGGAATAAAACTTAAGCACATGTCAAGCTACTGATTAAGAATGAGAATTTTGGTCACTTTTTCAATTTGTTTAAATACTCAGAACAACTAGAAAAGCTTACATAAAAATCATAAAGTAGAAAAAGCTAAACAAAAGTACATATGTTTTAATACTAATGCTATGTTTTAATCAATGAAAACTTTAGCAAAGGCCAGTAATCCTGTCTTCATTTGTTTTCTATTGCTATGATAAAGACCATGACTAAAATCAACTCGGGGAGGAAAGGGTTTGTTTGACTTACAGGTCTATCACTGAGCGAAGCCAAGGCAGGAACTCAGGACAGGAACCTGGGTATAAGAACTGAATCAGGAACCGTGGAGGAGTGCTGCTTACTGGCTTGCTTTCTTCCATGGCTTACTCAGTTTGCTTTCTCTTAACACCCATGGCCAGCTTCCCAAGGATGATATAACCTGCCTCCCCCACAAACTTGGCCTCCCACATAAATAATTAATTAAGAAAGAGCCCTACAGACTTGTCTATTCACCAAACTTCTGGAGGCATTTTCTTAACTTAAATTCCATCTTCTTAAAGTTCTTCTTAGGTTTGTGTGAAGTTGACAAAAAAACAACCAGCAACAATCCTTAATTTTTATTAAATGGAATCAGACACTACACCACGGTAAGGATATCACGGTGAAGCATTCACTCTTTGAACCTATTTTTAATTCATCAGTCTCATGAGGGTCTTTGTGGTTAGCTGGAGAATCTTCCCATAAAATTCTACAATCTTACAGTGAAAATTTGCTTAAAGACAGCATGCCATAAACACTTACAGAGCCACAGGAGGCAGAGAAGAGTAGGGCAGTGCTGTCTTCTGGACGGGACATGGCTATCACGCACATGAACTCACAGAAGCTGTATGTTACCTGCACAAGATCTAGCCAGCATGTTTGGCATAGATGGGAGCTGGACTTTGCAGGCCTTGACTCTTACTGAGGAGCTAATGACAGGTGATTGCTGCTGGAGGAGGAAGAGTCATTCTTTTCTTTCTTGTTTTGTTAAAGGGGGGGTATTATCCCACAGATAAGTGGATAGTCTGGCAAATGTTTCAACATCCAAAACGATGAAGCATTAAAAATCTGTCAGATTCTCTGCAGTAAGATACATCCATGACTGTAAGGACGTCATGTTTTTTATTTACTTTACAACAAATTCTGAGTAGGAATTTCCATCACATCTTCCCTCCAGTAGGATATTGTTGGTTTACACAGTTGATGCGGGGATTAAAAGGTTTATATTACAAAAACAATAACTATAATCCCAAGTGCCAATTACGCATGAGAAGTCACTGGGCCATAGATGAAATGTGCTGTTTCACAACTCGAGCTATCATCTTCTTTCCAGACCCTGAAATAAAAGGTCACTCAGGGTTCTGAAGGTAGCATGTCCTAAACTACCTTTTAAACTTAATCGCCCCACCTTGCAGCTTTTGCCAGGCAGAGCCTTTTTTGTTTGTTTTTAATTACAGCTATTCAAGTAAAATTCTCCCGGAACAGGAACAACAGCAATGTGAAAACGGAGCTGATTACGGATTAAGTAATAATCTTCTCTCACAAATGTTCAACTGTAGTAAATAGAGGTATTAACAATGGTGAAGAAAACTAACCCTAGGCTTGAACCCTCCACTAAGTGTACAGAGAAGGCAGTGGCCATAAGTAAATACTGGCTTTTGTAAAATTGTTTGTGTTTTGTTTGTTTTCTCTGGCTTATTGGTTGTTTTGTTTTGTTTTGTTTTACTGTATCTCAGATAACCAAGACTGGCCTTGAATTCCTGATCCTTCTGCCTTTAACTCCCCAAATTTGGGATTACAGGCAAGATCCAACCATGCCTGGCTCCTTAAATCATTTATGATAAGCCTTGTTATCAACAGAGAAAACGTTGCTGACTGAAGGGCAACACTCCCCTAATAGAAATTTTCAGAATGTGAATTTGCTATATAAAACTAGAAACTAATTCCTCTTGGTGATTTCTTTACTTTAAAATACAGGATCTCCAAGAGTATAAGTTTTTCTTTTTTGTTTGTTTTGTTGTTTCATCTTGACTATAATGTTGTGCCTGGTGAAAAGTCACAAGATGGGTAGGGCCTGGGCCCGGAAATCCATGTTCTCTTGGGGCTCATGGTTCACAGTCACGATTCTGAGACCAGTCTGAGCTACAACATGAGTCTTTCTCAAAAACAACATACAGGAAAGGAGAGGAGAGGGGAGGGGAGGGGCTAGGAGGGGAAAAAGAAGACAAGATAAGAGAAGGGAAGGGAAGAGGAGAGGAGGAGGGGAGGGGAGGGGGGGAGGAGGAGGAGGAGGAGGAGGAGGAGGAGAAGGAGAAGAGAGGAGAGGAAAAAGGGGATGAAGGAGACAAAACATTCAAAAAGGAAATGAGTTTCTAAACCAGTGCCTCCGGAGCCCACAAAATAAACTTCACAGACTCAGCTCTGTGTGCTAGGCTGCTCCCCTCAGCTGAGATGCAGAACTCTTCAATGTGCAGAGATGGACCTCTCCTGGGTTATGAGGAACGGAATATCCGTGGACAGCAGAATTGCCACTAAGTTGCTTTCAGTGAAGAAATTAAATTAACAATTTAAATGCCATTCTGATAACACAAACAACACTGGCTTTTAAGTGAGAAAAACAGAACAAATACAGAGATCTGAAGATATTATATATATATATATATATATATATATATATATATATATATATATATATATATATGCGCCAGGGGCTAACGATTAAACATAGGTTTCAGATTTTTCTTTAAAAAAAAAAAATCTTCCTAATAGTATGGTTGTTCTCACACCAAAGCACCAAAAGTTTTAGTTAAAATCACTTGTTTTACGTGTGTTTCTGTGAGTGCTTTGATATAAAAATCTAAAAAAATCTTCATGTATAACGATAACTTTTGTCATATCCAGATTTGGACTATTCTTGAGATTTGAATTCAATTTTTATATATCAAGGTAGGATTTTAATTCAAAAATCTGTGAAGTAACCATATTAAAAAGAGTCTGTTGCTTAAGTTCTGAAGAAGCTATGAAGGGAAACTGGGAGCTGTTTAGTCTGGTGGATTTTGTGTAACTCTTCCAACTGAGTCTACTGGACGGGCTAGAAGAGGGAGAAGGAGATGGCGCCCATGAGAGGTGGGACTGGGCACAGAAATCAGATTAAACTACATACCAGCAACAATGAGCCAAGCCAGCAAATTACTTGACAGGAGTGGAGCGTTAGCAGATGCGGAGGAGGAGGAGGAGAAAGCATATGTGGTGTAGGCTGGGTTGCAGCAGGAAAGAGCCTTCGTGTGAAGATGAATAGCTGAGATTTAAAGCAAAATACAAGGGCCCAGGGAAGGAGGCAGAGAAGACCAAGACGGCATGCCCTGGGTCCAGCACCTCAAGCTGTCTAAAGGGTAGACATTCTGGGTATGTAAATGAAAAGTTATTAAAGTCGCAAGAAATAGCATGCAAAATTTGGTCTAAGCATATTTATTGCTTTTAGAAATGAAAGTATCAACAAGTATTTAAAGGTGCCAGGATTTTGTTGTTGTTGTTTCTCGTGTTCTGTGGTTTGAATCAATAGGAGGGTTAAACAAAACAAATCAAATATAATGGTGATGAAATCTAAAATGGAAAGGGGCACCAAGGCTAAATGAATGGGATGTAGGCCAAAATGATTGTGGGTAAGGTTGTAGCAATTCGCCCATTACTAAAGTGTTTGAGAAGTCACATTTAAAAAAAATAATGAAAAGTAGCAAAATGAATACAACGAAGCGAAGGATCTTAGGAGCATCAAATAAAAGAATGAGCTCTGCAGGTGATTACTCTGTTAAAAACTTTAGAAACTACAAATAATACTAGGACCCTTTTCCACTAAAGGCAATCCTCGTGTATTTAAATGCTGATTATTAATTTTTTTCAGAAATGTGTTATATTCGAACTAGAGAGACTTTACCAAATCCTCCTCCACTAGCCTCCGATCATCTTTACTGTTAAGTCGGGTAAACGATTTATGTCCTGGGGGCTGGAGCACCGACTCAACAGTTTAGAGTGTTTGCTGCTCTTCAACAGCACCCACATTGCCAGGTTCACAACTACCTAGGGCTCCTGCTCCAGGGTATCCTCGGCCGACCTATCTTGGGTCTTTCACAGGCACGCGCACACATACGCATGCGTTCACACAGATATACATACATACCTATAAATAAATAAAATCTTGAGAAACAATTTATGCACTCGTGTCTGCTTTAGCTCCACTCTGCGCAATTTGAATGCTTAAAGCCTACTCTCTGTCCACCTTATACTGAACAAAACTACATTCTAGCAAACTCGGATCTGTTACCACTAGGGGGAGAAAAACACCACAAGTATTTGTTACCAATGCTTAGCCCAAGTGCCAGGTACTTTACCTAGCTCATCCACCAGGTGTCAGCCGAGAGAAGAAAGTTGATTTTTCCCACTTAAATACACAAATGCGTAATTTTACGCATGACAAGCTAAACTCTTCAGATAAATGGCTTGCCCGGTAATTATTCTTTGACGTAGTGACATTCTTTTTTTTTTTTAAGTTCAACGTGCCTTGTCAACTAAAATCCAACTAATTCAAAATTTAAGTTTTTCTTTTTAAATAAAAGAGCAAGGTGAAGGAGTTTGTTGTGATTCAACCTATGCAGATTCAGCATGTAAAAGGATATAAAGTGTTTTAACTGTGGAAACTCCGCCCCTTTTTGGGTTATGAATAGATATAGAATTTTATTTTGCATAGTGCTATTATAAAAGTTCTGCTGGTTGTTAATAATCTTAGAATACAACCTCACACTCTGAACCCTGGTGACATTTATAAGTCATTGCCCTCTTTAATCAAAGCATTCACAGGAAACCCACAGTCCTTAAGATGTAGCAAGGCAGTTAGCATGCCGAATTAATAACTGAGCCTTTACAAAAATAAAGCCTCACTTATGTAACAAATCATATTCGAAAACCACTATGTGCGCTTCCTAGCTAAGACTTCTCTGTTGTAAACAAGGCCAGCTGAATCACGATGCTCAAACTGCCCCTTTCTAGGTGGTGATTTGGGGTGCGAACTCTATTCTTACTCCTGTGGATGGAGAAGTTGTAACCGCGTCATTCCCTGCAAAGGGAGCAGTAGGTGGGGTGCTGAAAAAGGACTTTTTCTCCCCTGGAGGAAGTGGTCAGGCCTGTATACACACACACACACACACACACAGGCACACACACACAGGCACACAGGCACACACAGGCACACTCGGTCGGGTTGCTGCTGCAGGAGCCTGGGAAGGCAGCTGACGACAAGGGGAGCCTGGACCACGGTTGCAGGCTCCCCGGGCCCTGGCTCCGTCCCTTCCACCCGGCCTAGGGAGTCCTGCTCGCTTCCGCTGTCCCCATCCAGCCACGTCCCCACCCGCGATGCTCTCCTCCGTGAACAGGGTCTGTCTGCTCTTCACTACCGGGCTTGGCCGCCCGCCGGGTCCCCCTCCCCAGACCAAGCACTCGCGCGTCTCCCTCCCGGGCTGCGGCCCTCGCGCGCGCGCGCCCCGGGGCCGGCTCCACGCCCACTGCGCCGGGAGCGCGCGGCGAGCCGGGCAAGCGGGAGGCGCGCGCGCCGTGCGGGAGGGAGCGCGCAGGGAGGCCGGCCGCCGGCCGCGGCGTGCGCCTGCGCACTGGGGTTGTTTTTCACAAAGCTGCTCTTAAAGTGAGCTGGCAGCCTCCAGTCGCCGTCTTTGTAAGGAGACCACTGAGGAGAGCAGGAACGCGGAGCAGCCGCTTCCCTGCTGCCCTGACTTTTTAAGAAATCTCAATGAACTATTTGTAGACAATCACTGATCCTGCCTGCAAGATTTTTTTTTTTTTTTTTTGCACGGCAAAGACACCCGGTCAGTGTTGAGTGAAGATCGCATCTTACATGCGATCTTGACTTCTTTTTTTTTTCTGTCTTACATTATATTTTTATAGATTTTGTTATAATCATGGTGCTGGGAAAGGTGAAGAGTTTGACAATAAGCTTTGACTGTCTTAATGACAGCAATGTCCCCGTGTATTCTAGCGGGGATACTGTCTCAGGAAGGGTGAATTTAGAAGTTACTGGAGAAATCAGAGTAAAATCTCTTAAAATTCACGCAAGAGGACATGCGAAAGTACGCTGGACTGAATCTAGAAACGCCGGCTCCAATACTGCCTATACACAGAATTACACTGAAGAAGTAGAATATTTCAACCATAAAGACATCCTAATTGGGCACGAGAGAGGTAAGTTTTTATATTAGTCGCTAGATTCGTCTTCTTTGTACGAGAACTCTGGTCTCATTTGATGCTGTTCTAAGTGGCGGTTTGATAAAGGTTAGCAAACTTAAAAGATGTTTCTCCTTGACGATCACAGCGTGTTGAGCCTTAATACATGCAGGCGTCCGCAAAGTGACTGCAAACTGCACTTACTCAACTGCGTCTGCAACCGGCTTCCTATCTGCCATACACACTTGAGATCCTTTTGCACCTTATTAAGTGTTCAAATCTGACTCAGTCATTTCATTAATATTTTCAAATTCGTTTGCAATAGCTGCAGTCCAGTACTAGATTTCTCCTTTTATTTTACAATCTTAGATCCAAAAATGAGCTCCAATAAAGAACTGTAGTGACATTTTGAGAAGGTTGCTAGATATATCTGATTTTAATATTCACATGCAAAAGACTTGATTATTGTTCTTTGATAAAGGGCTTCCATGGCTTATTTTGACATATGGCATCAACACCCCACGTGTTTTTCCCTATTTCTCCCAATTCCCTTTAAAATGTACACCAGACATCATTTATTTTAAAGGATAATATCTATCGTTATGCAAACTATTAAGTCAGTTTTAGAAGCCATTTGGGGTCAGCAATTTTCTTCTCGGAGCATCATGTCTAACTTTGGAACGTGGATTCAATGAAACCCATGGCAGACAGATGGAATTGTAAAGTACATGGCCCATCGGATTTGGTTTTGGGGTACAAGCGGGAGATAAAGGCATTGTCAAAGGGAGAAGGGGGTCCTGAGATTTGCAATGTGTTGTTTAAGTGGTTACACTGTGGAAATATAGGCGCCTCCAAGCTTGTTTTTCTAAGTTTCCACCCTTTGTTAGAAGCGGTTCAATCCTGTTTCGGACCAGTTCTGGGGGGTGGTGAGGAGGGGCGCTTGCCTCCTCTCAGCAGATTGGTTACACGCGTCAGGTGGTGGCGATGACTTAATTCCTAGTCCAAGAAGAATATAATGTTAAAACTGGTTATGTAATTTCTATTTCTCCTTTCTAATGCAGTATTTCTGTGCAAATACTGGCTGATTTTTTTCAGATAAAGGCATACTTTCATTTTTTAAAAAAATCTAAAACCTACATCTTAGGGAAGTGTTAATTGAACTAAGGTCAAGTGAGAAACGAAGGATGCTTTTAAGTTTCACGGAATTAATGTATCGTTTTTAGAATAGGAAGGTGAAGCCGGTTAGGATTCACGCAGCTACACCGAGGTAGTCTGCATCCTGAGATGGTTCCCTAGTTAGCCTTCCCCAGCGTCCACACAGATGGGGCATACAATGCCTAATGACAATGCTCTCGTTTTAAAATATTAAATTAAAAGGCAGGAACATGAATCTGCCTTTGAACCTGCTTGGACATTGCAGCCCTTAACAAAATGAGAGACAAAGGCTTTGCCTCGAGGAGTTGAGACTTGCAATGGGGGTAAAGTAGGACGAGCTGCGGGGACACTTGGCCCTTTGCACCGCGACCCGCGGCTGGGGGCACCGGCTGCACCCCGCGAGCTGCCCGCGACCCCGGCTCACGCGTGCACGAGCTCCGGCGGCTGCAGGAGTTTCAATGACTTCAGCCCCGGAGCTCTCAAACTGGCCTGGCAGCCGAGCGCCCGCCCCGGGCGGCCCGCGATAGGCGGAGCCGGGTTTGTTAGCCTGTTGCTAAGGCGATGCCAGGCGTTGATTGGATTGGGCACGGGCGGGTGGGGCGAGCCGGTCCGGGCCGGCTGGGGCGAGGCTTGGAACCGGCGTGCGCCGGTAAAGGTCCCTCCCGGCCACCCGCCCGCCCCCGCGCGCGCGCCGGCCATCGCCCGTCGCCCCGGGCGCAGCTTTGGTTAAAAGTCCCACTTTTTACTCCCACTCCGGGGAGGCGATGCAGGTCCGGGCTCCGCACCCGGCCCCGGTCCGGTACCTGTCGGACCCGAGGGGACGGGGACGTGCCAGCATCCCTGCCGGGACGGGCAAAAAAAAGAGCGCCGCCATCTGCTCGGCCTCGCCCATTGTTCCCCGGGCCCAGTGCTTCCCTGTCGCTGTAACAGTCAAGGTGTCAGGGTGGCCCGAGCCAGATCGAACCGGTCACCGGCTGGGGCGTGGAAAGCGGAAGCACGGCGGGGCCGACCCCGCCCCCTCGGCCCAGCAGGCTAGGCTGCGCGGGCACGAGTGCCGTCTGCGCGTAGAAGTAGAGCGGGGCGCGTGGGGCCGAGGCCCCACCCCCAGACCCGCCCCCGCCGGCCCAGCAGGCTAGGCTGCGCGGACACGCGCGCCGCGCGACGTATGCGCGTCAATGTATAGCGGGGCCGCGCGCGCGGGCGAGCGGGCGGGCCGGCTGGGATCTGCTCAGCGCCGGTTTAGGCCGGTCCTCTCCTGCTCCGGTCTAGTTCTTGATTGACAGCCAGGCACTTGTTTACCGCGGCGCGCCTGCCTGGAGGAGACTGCTGAGCTGGCACAAAAGGGAGCCGCGAGGAAGAGAGGGAGACGGAGGCGAAGTTTGGGCGCCTCTGGGAGGGTTGCGATGGGGAGCCACGGGCTCCGGGCCCGTCCTCGGGCCGACAAGCCGGGGCTCCCGGGGCGCTGGCGGTGTGCGCCCAGGCTGGGTGATTTGGGGCGAAAGTCAGGTTTTTGTGCATTTTATAGTACTTGGGGGAAGAAAGTGTACAGTACCCCCCACCCTAACTAGAGAAAGATTGCACACCAAGTCAGACCCTGGAGCCTTCTTACACCAAACCTTACCCGTGTCTTTTATAAATGAGTTCATTTTCCTGGCAACACAAATGATGGATTCGAGCAAAAGGCATAGGTTGTAGAATACAAGCACATACCTCCCCCCAGCAAATGGAAACTACCCAGTGAGGCTTCATTTCTTCAGGGTGTTAAAATGTTTCTTTGTAAAAAAAAAGGAAAAGAAAAAGGCACCTTCTAAATCCAGTCCCTTTGTAATTAGTAAACTCACAGAGGCAGATTTTTAGTTGATGCGAAAATTACAGTTGAGTGTTGTCTAAGTGAATAATTGTATATAGGTTTATAATATTCTGAATACAATTGTTCAGAATATTATGTATTTATATAATATATGAATAATTATATTCCAGCTGGAATATTAAAATCCCCTACTACCTCCTTTTGGTAGTTTCCCTCTGGCTGGCCTGGAATCCCATCAGTCAGTCCTCCTACCTGGGTGTAACATACGTAGTCTCTTCAAGAAAGTATTTACCAAAAATTGTCAATTAAAAAAAAAGTTACATAAACAGTTCTTCCTTGATGCATACTTGAAAGTGAACAATTGGTGAGCAAGAGAACAGGAAGATGAGTAAAGATTTTTATCTCAGTTGAAGCCAGTAATGAAGTCAAGATTAGAACTCAGATCTCTAAGGTGAAAAGCTTGTGGCTTTGTTTGTGAACATCCTTGAAGATTGCTACCTCAAAATGTGGACGTCTAGTGACAAGGTTTTTGTTTTCTTTTTTTTGTTTTTTTAGATGATGATAATTCGGAAGAAGGTTTCAACACTATTCATTCAGGAAGGCATGAATATGCATTTAGCTTCGAGCTTCCACAGACGTAAGTATTATAAGTAATAGGCATTTTTTCATGGACACTCTCAGTTACACAATCTTATAAAATTAGATACTCCATATTTAAATGTTTTAGGTTTCGTTTTTTGTTTCTTTTTTTAAAAAAAAAACCCTTTTCATTACAGAAACTTGATAGAAGGAAACAATATTAAATAGAAGAAGCTATTTTTAATCTAATGTGGCAAAATTATAGAAAGCACACTCAGTTAAATTAGTATTCTGCAGTAGTGTTTGAAGCTTGTAAAACATATAATTTAGCATTGGTGAATCAGAAGGTGCTAATCGAATAGTAAACCTTCGATCAGATAGCTGACCTCCACTCCATCTATTAAAAGCAGGCACTTGTGGAGTCTCAGAAGCCCACTGGATTAGAATGCAGTGTTCTACCTTTTCTGCTAATGTGAATAATTAACAATAAATTTAGAATGTAAAGATAAGACAATCCTAACTCAAGGAAAGTCCTGTTCTTCAGGCACGAATTCAGTAGTTTTTGTGCACAGAGCTACTAGGAGTATTATGTAAGATGTGATAACCTGGACTTAAAAGGAACCATCCGTCAGAGCCGCCTTGGTGGAAAGCTTGAAATATAGTACATTCTTAGCATTTTAACAGATTCTTGGGAGAGAATATATAAACATTTTTGTATAGTGCCTTTTAATAGATACTGAAACCTTATAAACTGGCACTTGCATTGATTTATAGAATAAACTTAGCTCATGTAACAATTTATCATGCCTCGAATGTATATAAGTCTATGTTTACTAATTCTACACTGGAATTCTTTGTAGACTTTATAATCATTGGTAAAATGCTAGTGCTTCCTAATCTAGCACTCTGCCTTCTAAATAACAACACTGGACATTTCTCTAATGGAACAGACTGCTTGTTAAAAACAAAACCTTCTACAAACAACAAAATGTATGGCCTGGCCAAGTTGAAAAACAGTTTGATTCTTTTGACATAGGTTAATAGGAATATGTTTCTTTTCTTTAAGCCTTGGAAAGTACAGCTAGGAAATAGCCCAAGGAGAATTAGACTCTTGAGTGGCCAGGGTGTTAAAGCACCCTTCTCTGTTTCTATGAATTTATGAAACAGAAACTGTGAGACTGTTCTAGACTTTCTCTATGCTATACTTAATCACTTGCTATAAAAAGAGGTTCTAATTGCTAGCTAACAAAAGTAGAGCACTGTAGGAATTCTTTTTTCTGAATTTTTTTGGGGGGTCTAAGGTCTCTAGATAGAAAAACTGAGACCAATCTTAATTTTATTTTTAGATTAAAATTTTTACCTTTTCAAGAATAGTGCATTTAACTTTCATGATTTTGCCACCAACATTAAAAGTAGACTCCTTTTAGATTAAGGGGATTATCCTTCTGGCTTTAAAAACAAAATTCTTGTTACATTTAACTCTTAACATTATTTGAAAATAAGATGTCTTTCCCCAGTGACTTATCCCTTTGGAAAGTTTTAAGAACTTATACATGTGGTGCCTCATTGGTCCACAGACAGTACAACATGGTGACATCATACATGTGATGCCTCATAGACAGAACGTGGTAATGTGTCTATTCTGATCTACTATTGAATTATTGGAAAGAGGTGTAAGATTAATATATCCACCTTTATATTTTGCACAGACCACTTGCTACCTCATTCGAAGGCCGACATGGCAGTGTACGCTATTGGGTGAAAGCCGAATTGCATAGGCCTTGGCTACTACCAGTAAAATTAAAGAAGGAATTTACAGTCTTTGAGCATATAGATATCAACACTCCTTCATTACTGGTAAGAATTGACTTAATTTTTCATGGTTTTTTTTTTTTTTTTTTTTTTTATTTGACACAAATACATGAACAAGAGCCATCTAATCTATGCAATCTCCTTAGCTTTAGTAATACAATTTTACTGAATTCCATTAAAAGTACCTATTTTAAAGAACAGAAGTAGAGCACACAAGCAAATGAATAGTGCTCCTATTTTTCACACTGTGCTTAAAGTAAATTTAAAAGACCAGTTTGTGATACGAAGTATCATTTACTCAGAACACGGCAATAGCGAGGCCTGTTCCCTAAGTGATTTCAGTTGAAGAACACTATTACCATTTAAGACAAGGCATTTACTGTAATTTGAAACTGTCACAGTCTAAACTTTGTACTGCCTTGCATTGTTCCAATTCGGGATAGCTGTCAAATGATGGGGTCTCAGCATTTTCATGAGAAAAAAGAAAAAAAAAAAGAAAAAAGGCCTTCTTAATTGCATGTTATGAGACTAATTCAGATTTGGCTTCAGAAACTATTTTGTTTAAACAAATGATAACATCTTTAAAGTAAATAAAAATCAACCTTTAAAATGGACAGTATTTACATTTTACCAATATTTTTTACATTTGCAAAGTAATATGTTGCCATCTGGAATTACAGCCAAGTTTAAGACGTTTTACATGGAATTTGGAAAGGGTTTTTTTATTTATTTGATTGGTTTTGATTATTGTACACAATGGGATAAATCTTGCTTTGGAATAGGCTGTTAAGCCTTTAACTTTTTTTTTTTCCTTATTGAGTGGAAGTTTATGTATAGACAGAAGTTTGATATAATTTAAAGACCATTGGTTAGGGGAACAAAATTCTCTTAGTTGTAAATTATTTTAACAATTTTAGATTTTTTTTTTTTTAAACTTCTGGGATTTTTATGAGCTTGTACATTGATATTTTTCTTAATTTCTTTCTTACAGTCGCCCCAAGCTGGTACAAAAGAAAAGACACTCTGTTGCTGGTTCTGTACCTCAGGCCCGATATCCTTAAGTGCCAAAATTGAGAGGAAGGGCTACACCCCAGGTACGTATGAGGGCGATGCCCACAAAAATCATTTGTGTATGAACTTGCACTCAGCATTCCTTAGAACAGCTGTGTAAGTGTACGTGTCCATTCTTTTCACAAATTAGAGTCTCCTTTGTCCGTACGGTCGCTGTGAGTGAGCAGGCCATTTTTATGACTAAGTTAACCTTGTTTCCATCTAGGACAGCTTTTCCTCCCTGCACTTAGCTTCAGAAGTATACTGTACAGCGAGTGTTTGCTTGCTAGTAGTAAATCGAGTGTTTTTCCTCTCCAGGTGAATCAATACAGATATTTGCTGAGATTGAAAACTGCTCTTCCCGAATGGTAGTGCCAAAGGCAGCCATTTACCAAACACAGGCCTTCTATGCCAAAGGGAAAATGAAGGAAGTAAAGCAGCTTGTGGCAAACTTGCGTGGGGAGTCCTTATCATCTGGGAAGACAGAAACATGGAATGGCAAGCTGCTAAAAATTCCACCAGTTTCACCCTCTATCCTTGACTGTAGTATAATCCGTGTGGAGTATTCACTCATGGTAAGTATTAATGCAAGAAGCCATTATGACTTAAAAGTTGTGGGGTTGTAGTTTTGGTGTATCCGAGTTTGGTTTTTACAGTCCACAAGTAGTGGAGTGTAAATGAGTGTATATGAAACTTTACATTGTGATTATCAATTACATAATTGTGATTATTAGTTTACATTGTGATTATATAATCATAATTTAAATAATTATTAATTATTTTACCTCACATAAACCTAGGGCATTGCACATGAAAGAGAAACTTTCTAGAAACACATATCTCAGCTAATACCAAAATTAGGTTATGTTTTTAAAGAACATTTTACTTGGAATGCTGATGCTAGCATCTCTTTATCGTTTAGGTATATGTAGATATCCCTGGAGCTATGGATCTATTTCTCAATTTGCCACTCGTCATTGGTACCATTCCGCTTCATCCATTTGGTAGCAGAACCTCAAGTGTAAGCAGTCAGTGTAGCATGAATATGAACTGGCTTGGTTTACCCCTTCCTGAAAGACCTGAAGGTAATTTGATAATGCATATCTATACGTACTCTATTATTATTAAGACTTTTCTTTAGCTTTTGGTATTTTATAACCCTAGTTAAATTTTTATCTTTCTTTAGCTAGCATATATGACTTTAATATTAAATTTTATTGTATATCTCCCCTTGTTTTAATCACCAAATAATTATTCTTTTATATGACATTTTTTTAATATCTACTATTCTGTGTATTTTGACATGCATAAGAACATGTTGTTCGAATTGCGTGTATCTTTTTCCTTCAGCGCCACCCAGCTATGCAGAAGTAGTAACAGAAGAACAAAGGCGGAATAATCTCGCACCCATGAGTGCTTGTGACGATTTCGAGAGAGCGCTCCAAGGACCACTGTTTGCATATATCCAGGAGTTCCGCTTCTTGCCTCCACCTCTCTATTCAGAAGTAAGCACCGAATCAAGTATGAAATGGGGATAGGGTGGAGGGGTCTCCTAGAAAACAACAGTGCAGGCTTCTAAAAAGACAGGCTTTAAAAGAATGGTTCCTGCTGGCTATCTTGGTAATAAAAATGTAGAACAACTGTTTAAAAGTAATGATTGTCAAGTTCTCTAACATTGACACATCGAGTAAGATTCCATTCAGGAAATAAGATGCTGGCCAGACTCCAGTTGAGTCCTTAGTGTTTTTGAAGGAATAACTTTATTCTAAAGTATCAATAGAAAACCTTGTATTTTGTGGGTATTAGTTAGGATTTATATCATTCATAATCCTTTCCCAATTCTTGCATATTTTAACGTTCTTAGTCATAGGAGAAAAATAGCATATTTCCAAATAGCTTCTTAAAAACATTCCTACACTGTGAGATAATTTATACACTTCATATTGATAACACTCAGTACATATGGGTAAGATAAGTACTTACTTTGGATAAGCCCAGAGTAGTGAGAAAAATAAACTTAAAAGCGAAATGCTGCGTTAAATGTTAGGAAACACCACTCACTAAATGAGCTATTTTTGAGTCTTAGGAATCAGAGTGGCTTCTCTGAGGAGATGATTATTGAGCTGCATTTTAATAAATGAGTAGCCCTCCAAAGGTGGGACAGTCTAGGCGGGAAGAGCAACCCAACTGACATACAAGAAGGGCCTTGGTTCCTCAGTTTCAGGGCTTTTTAGCATGCCTGGAGTCAACAGTGCACATTTTTATAGGGCCTTCCAAATTGGCCTTGTTACCAAAATAACTGTAAATCAAGAGAATTATTCTCTGAGTTATGTAGTTTTTTCCACCATTTTGTGGTGAGATTCTATCCTATTCATACTCACTAGGCATGGAGGAACTTGTTTTTATTTTGAAACCAGTTGCTGTGATACCATAACTGGAGAAATAATCCTCCCTAGATGTGATCACGTAAAATCATCTTCGTGATTATAGGATATTCAGAATCTGTTCTTGCAGGTCTTTGATTGGACATTTTTCCTGTCTTACTATGGTTCATAAAAATACATGTTTAGATACTGAAAATCTGCTACCATTTCTTAACAATCTTATTACTGTATTTTTATCCTGACATTTCTTATTTTGCTTCTGGCTTTGAGTGTTCAGGGAGCATTTTAAAAGAATTAATATCTAAATTTTCACTTTTATCTAACTTGTCATAAGATAATTTAACTTTGTACGACCCTTAAATAGTACTGGGGTATGATATAACTAAAAGGTAATTGGCTTTTTTCTTAAAATGTATATTTGACATAAAACTTCTGAGGCACTTTAAGTTGTCTCTCATTTAAATCCAAATACATAGGTCTTTGTCTAGAAGACCTTCAAGTTACTACTTCACATGAACTTCAGGAATGTTGTTCACAGAGCCTAGGGAAGGATTGCAGTGATACTATAGGACAAGAACAAGGAGATGAGTTTTTTAATGGCATACCCCAATGTATAATTGAATTTAAGTACTACTAATGTTGATTGAAAATATTCTTCCACAAGAAAGATTTTGCCAGCGACTTTTGTAAAATTGAACTATTCGTGTATAACTGTAAATCATGTTGGTAATCTACCACCCTCCACCCCCACATAGCACTTCAGGTGGAGCGAATCGTAGAATATAGCTTGCTGAGAAGTTAATATATGTACTATGATTGTTTTGGTTACATTTGCTGGCTGGTACTCAGAAGCAGTTACATGTTAACTCTTCCTACACCTTACCAGGTTAACTTGATACATTTTATCTTGTTCCTATTAGATTGATCCGAATCCTGATCATTCATCCGAGGACAGACCATCTTGCCCCTCTCGTTGAAGGAACGCTTGGTTGAGTCAAGTTGATGTGGGTTCCGAACTGTATCTCTTCCGGCTGAGAACAGAGAAGTATCTTGGAGACACGTTTTCAGAGGAAGTGGAAATACTTTTTTGCCCAGAAACATGGCGAATACGTGAAACAACCAGTGATCATGCTTTAAAATCCTACAGCAACATTCTGGGGCTGCTCCAACATGCTTGAAGATCTGAGCTTCTCACCTTTAAAACTGGCGCCTGCTAAGAGCAGTCTTCTTAGCCTGTGGTCATACGTGTCAAGACACCGTTGCAGAGAAGGATGTTGTCCTTCTGGTTTGAAAATTTGCACATGCTCAATGCTTACATTGTGCAGTTCAATGTCACTACAGCTTTTTTTTTTTTTGTTTTTCCATTTATGCCAGACTCTTCATACTCTTAAAACTTGTTTGTGGTGAGCACAACAAGGAACAAAAGAAAGCTTTGAAAAAACTTTTAGATGAAAACAAAACAAAAAACAACAGCAACAACAACAAAAACGCACTGACAGTTTTTTTTTGTTGTTTTTTTTTTTTTTTTTCCATTTGTTTTTAAGTTAATGTAGCCTGGGCTCTACCTGCGTATGCACATGCTCAGAATTGTCCTACTAGGCTGACCATGTATCACCTCTTCAGCTTGGATCCTATTGTGGATTTATTTACAAACATCAAATGCCTTCAAGCCAATCCTTTTGCTGTACGTTTTGCAGCCTACTGTAGTAGATACGCAACAGGCACATGGAGAGAGAAAAAGACAAGAGGAGGAAGCTAATAAGAGACTCTGTTGGGATTGTGTACCTGGGTTCCTTTGAGAATGTGTCGCCTTTCTACTATTGACAGCAAAGCAGCATTTTGTTACTGACTGCCTAAAATCACTTAATCTCAGGTGAATGCATCACTTGCCAAACTGTCGGAATGCTATTTGTGTTTTCTTGCACTGTTATTTTGTTGTTGTTTGGTTGGCTTTTTTGGAGAGGGAAATTCGGAAACGGGACATACACAAAACTGATAGCCCACCCCATCCCCTTCTTATCATTACATGTGAGAAGAAACTAGAGCTAAGAGTAGAATGGAGAAAGACAGCAGGGCAGGCACAAGCCATGAGTTAAGGGCTGTTGCTCTGAGAAACTATTTTTATTATTTTAAAAATAAATGGAAATTGTCCAGTCACTAGAGAAAGGAGGGAAAAGTGCATTTATTTTTATACAGAGTTACTTAATTACCTCCAAAACACATATGTTGGAAATCATTTTTGCTGATACGAAGTACTTTTAATAAACTAGAATATGCATGCCAGGTTATGATTGGAGAAGCTTGATTTATACATTGGCCCAGGTTTAAGAGAATTAAATCCCAAATTTGTTCCCAAAGAGTGTAACTTCGTAATTACAAATACTAGAATGTTTGCTGGGATAAATAGCTTCAATTTGTATGTGTGTGTTTTTTTTTCCTGTCATCTAAAGAGCAACTGATACAAAGTCTCTCACTTTGAGTATATATGGGTAGCACAAAACACGAATGATTTATTTTTAAAGATAATTTATCGTTTGATCATAACAGATATACCAGCATTCAAGAAAAAACTTAAAACTCCATCTTCTGAATAGAAAGGATAGTGATTTTTTTTTTTAAGGAGTTCACATCTGTTTTTAGTGACACCAGCATCTCTGATGTTGCAACATATGTGTGAAATGTTTCCATCTACCTTGCCATCTAACCAACAGTTAATAATGTGACTGAAAACAATAGTAACTCTGGCTTGGTGCTTGACCTGCTTAAATACTGTCTTAAAGCTTCATACAACATAGGCTTTTCCATAAGTGGCCTTTAAGAAAACATGGAAGACAATTCATGTTGAAATAATGCTGACAGGGTGAAGAAAGCCCACCGTAAAATGAATCGCGTTTTAGGTGATTCGGTTAAAGGGTTTGTGCTCCCATAGCAAGCTAATACTAGATAATAAGGAAGTGGGGATGCATTATTTTTCTATTGTCGCATCATTTTGTGAATGTCCCCCTCAGAAGAAGATGATGGGCTATTTGGCATAAAGGGCATTTGGTGGTTTTGTTTTTGTTTTGGAGGTATTGTCTGAAAACACCTCTTACTCTTTATCTGTTATGTCTAACTAGGGAACAATTACTGATACGCATGGCGTTGGGACACTCACTACCATGTTCTCTTACAAGATACTGTGTTAAGCAAGAATGACCAATATTCTGGTAATTGGCACTGGGTGATAAATTCTTACACGACTTGGTGAAATAAAGTTTTATTTTTCCCATTAAATATTTCTTTATTCACTTAGAGGCATTACATTTTTCTAAATATTGGTCAATTCCTGGTACAACATGTGAGGGTCACAGTTGTGCTCTGGTATTCAAGATAGCTTCCTGATTTTTTTCATTTAGGAAAAGTAAAATCCAAAATGTCCGAGAAACAAAGTGCAATATTAAATGTTTGCTTTATAGATTATATTCTATGGCTGTTTGTAATCTCTTTTTTTTATTTGGTGCTGAATATGTCCTTGTAGGCTCTGTTTTAAGAAAACTATGTGGGAAATGATTTAATTTTTCCTATTGCTCTTCCTTGTGGAAAATAAAAGTGTTTTTTTTTTTTTTTTTTTTTTGTATAATTGTTTGGCAGTTTATTTGAAGTTCTGCACCACATTCAAACACTATTAACATTACAGTTACAGTCTTAAATCACTGCATGATTTGTTTCTAGATTTGTGCTAATAGAAATTACTGAGGATTTAGAAGATGTGGACTTCAGTCTTGAATAATGAACCAAATGTAACCGAGTTATTTTGCATTTAGATGCTAAGCTTCCTCCACCGATGATGTGCCCTAGGACTAGCAAGTGGACCTACATGTTAGGTTGGAAACTGAAGTTTTTGGAATTTTAAAGACAGCAGTAAATCTTGAAAATGGTCTGACCATTAATTACATTACAGTGATAGGCAGGCAACCTTCAAAATCCTTTTGAAGTAACTTAATTTTTCTTGTTTACTGTTTACACATATGCATAAAGGTTATCTGTGTACCTTAGAATGGCATTCCCATGTTACCAAGAGACATTTATACATTTTGTATGCACTTACATTTTTAAAATCGAGGGTCTGTCAGCTTGTTCACAGAAGCCAATGGTAAACACGGGTCTGTAATACTAACAAATGTATCAGAGTAAGCGGGAGGTGTGAGATTTCTCAGTTCTGTGACTGGACGAGGCATCAGACAAGATACTCAAGTTGATTTCCTCTTCTGGAAAGGAGAGAGGCTACCCAAGATGCTCACTCTAGAAGGTGTGAATTTGTACATCTTTTAAGGAAGTGATCCTATGCTCTATACCACTGACAACCCTGTCAGTTCCCAGCACTCTTGTGAAACCAGCATTGGGGTGTATCTTCTAGGTTAAACAGCACTGTGAGTTCTCTGAACTGTCAAGGGGCTCTTTGAATTTATTGAATGTCTGACCTTGCTATATTAGGTCAGACTCTTGCTTTTTAATTCTATGGGAAAGAAACTTAGACTAGCTTCATTTCGTAAAACAGTTTAGTAACATAATTCCAGGAATTATCTGTATTAAACACATCAGGATCCAGGAATGGCCTGATTACATACTCTTTCATTTACTCTTGAAACTTTGGTTTTTTCATACGGATGTATTTTTTTCATACTGACTTCTGAGCTAGACAGATCTGAGAAGTTGGCCCCAACTTTTTTATGTACTCCAAAGACAAATAGAAGATTTGCTTTGTAGCTCAAACTGGCTTCAGACTCAGGATCCCCCTGCCTTGCAAGTGTGTGGCACCATGTCCAGTGCATGAGAGAGTCTGATTAGCTGATAACCTGGGTCATATTTCTCACATGACATAGGTGGGTTTCCTAATAGGAAAACTTCTGTTCCCAAAAGGATGAGGTGAATCTCGCCCTGCCCCATCAGTAGCCAGCAACCACAATATATGCCCTGGAAGCTTGTTCACTTGAGAGTATTAAGCCCAATTCTGCCTACTCAACAGGTGGCTGATATGGCAGTTTGACTGAGACTGGCTCCTGCAGGCCATATATATTCATATATTTGATGTTTACTCCCTAGTTGATGGAACTGTTTTGGGAAGGATTAGGAGGCTTGGCCTTGGAGAAGATGTGTCACTGGGCATGGACTAGGCCTAGTCCCTGTCTGTCTCTTGTTTCTCTCTATCTTTGTGTCTATCTCTGCCTCTCTGTCTCTGTTTCTCTCTGTCTCTGTGTGTGTCTGTTTCTCTGTGTGTGTGTGTGTATGTGTTTGCATGTCTCTGTGTTTGTGCTTCTACTCCAGTGCCATGCCTGTCTGCTTCTCACCATGATGATCATGAACTAACTCTCTGAAGCTGTATGCAATCAAGCCCCCAATCAAATGCTTTTCTTTTTGAGAGTCGCCTTGGTCATGGTTTATCTTCACAGCAATAGAACAGTAACTAAGAAACCAGGTAATTTTTTTGAGGTGGAATTTTATAACCTGAGATAATGGGCAATTATACCTTTGGAGTTCATTGTCAACACTATACATTTCCAAAAACACTTAATGGTGGTGAAATGCTTTTCTTTCTTTGATTTCATACTACAAAAAGGAAACCTTTTTTCACTCATAAAGCACAACTTGGTAACAAGTTGTGGGGTGGGGAGATGGGTCAAAGGGTAAAGTGTTTACTGCATAAGCATGAAGACTTGCTTGAAGACCCCAGCACCCATACAAGGAAAAAAAAAAAAAAAAACTAGGTGTGGTGGTGTGGGCCTTCCTTTGATCCTAGTACTCAGGAGAGGCAAGCAAGTCTCTCTGTAACTTCAAATTCAGCATGTTCCACGCAGGGAGTTCCAGACCAGCCAACCCTGTCTCAAATACGTAAGTAAAAATGTTAAGCACCACTGCACACCTACAATCCCAGAGCTGACAGGCAAGGCCTGGAGGCTTCCAGAGCCTTTACCAGTCGGCAAGTCTAGCCAAATCAGCAAGCTTCAGACTGAGAGAGGAAACTCGGTGCCCAAAAATACGGTAGAGAGTGATAGAATTTACTGTATGTACTGTTGGCTTCATGAAACGTCCTGACACACACATGAACCCACATATGCACACATGCATACACTGCACACAAGTGTCTTTTTTGAATTGTGTGTCTGTGTGTGTGTGAATGCAGTGTCCATGGAGATCAAAAGAGTGCATGAGATCCCCTAGAACTGGACTGGAGTTACAGGTGTTTGTGAGCCACCATGTGGGTGCTGGGAACCAGGCTCAGGTCATCTGTAAGAGCAGCAACTGCTCTTAACCACTGAGCCATCTGGCCAGTACCCCTACCCCCTACACACAATTTTTATAAAGCAAGTTTATTTTGATAAGAATGCTGTATGCAATATTCTTCCCAGAAGAGAAGAGAAACAAGGATATATAGCAAATAAGGGAATATGCAAAGTGCTGGGGTGTAGATTTGAAATGTTCTTTGGTAGCTGCTATGTGGGTGTGTTGAAGCAACAATGCTGAGAAGTAGGGCTTCAGGGAAGTAAGAGGACCAGCAGTGTTCTTGGGTATATCTTCTCCCTGGGACCTCCATGTGGTTCCCTCTCTGCCTCCTGTCCTCCATGAGAAGAAAAAACTCTTCTTCTGCACACTCCTGCTGCCCTAAATTTTTCCTTGCTGCCATGGGCTCAACCCTCTGAAACCATGAACCAAATAAATCCTCTTTCGGTTGTTTACCTAAGATATTTTGGTCACAGCAATAATTAAGTAATTCGAACACTTTAGAGCTTTATTTGTTAAGAGCATATGTGTGCACATGATGCCGGCCTAATACAATTTTTTAAAAAGTCAAAATTTGGGCAACCGGGATGTAGCTCAATGTACCTGACTAGAACCCTTGAAGCCCTGGGTTCCCAACAGCACATAAAACTGGTTGTTGTAGACGTTTATTTTAAATTATGTATAAAATCATTGTTTTGTGCACTGTTGGGTGAGGGGCTGCCTATGTCTTAGCGTTTTGTATTGTCTACATGTGTTGGATTTATATGTGGGGGGGGCATGTTTGATTGCTCATGATCTGCATGTGCTATCAGTAGAACACCTGAGGAGTTCTGAATCAATAAAAACACCTGAGCAGAGACGCTCAGGGTTCCAGTGTCCCGTATGGTGCTGGCCATGACAGTGCTTCCCTCTGGTGAGGTCTGGCAGGGTTTGCACTTATGAAAGCATCCCCTGTCTTCCTTGGTGAGCTGCCACAGTAAGTGCGTAGCTACATATGGTGGCACACACGTTGTAATCACAGTCCAGAGATGGAGGCAGTTTATCATTCTGAGAATTCAATTCAACTCATCATCACCCTCTTCTCTCCTTGGTAACACAAATAATGTGCAGTTTACAGAAGAAAAATCTATTCATAGAAATGCACTAAGTTACACCTCATCTTACAGAACAAACAATCAGGAAGTGCACCCACACACACACCTTTTTAGACCGGCCTGATGGCAGGCACTGTGAGAGAGCTCTTTGTAGCCTCTCTTCCAGTTTTTTTTTTTTTTTTTTTTTTTTTGGTGTATTTTTAAAAAGGACTCTGATGGCCCTTTCCAGCATCATCTTTCTACTTACGGTACCAACTCAGCTAAAAATATCACAGCCTTGTGTATCTCCCCTAATCTTTAAGATTTGTACCGTTGTAAAATATAGAAATGTTTAAATACTACAGTTTAAAATTCACACAAATGAATTTCATTCTAGGAAGTAGCTTCAGTTCCTATTAGGCCAATATCTTATTTCAGATAGTAGACTTGGGTGTTCTTTTAAAGGTAGCCACAATCTTATCTAAAAATTGGCAGTGTTTGGGGAAATGTATGTTGCCAGGAATTAGTAACCTCTGTTGTCACAGGCTTCTTCTGCAGAGCCAATCACAAGGAACACAGCAGTAACTTCCTGGATGTCGTCGGTCTTATCACTGAAAGTGAAAGTTTTCCACAACTCCTGAATTTTCTTCTAGCTAAATATTCCCTCTACCAACAGGGATGAGAGAGTCAGGAGAGATCCTTCACAATGCCACAAACTGGAATTTTTCAGCTGGTTTAGTTATTTATACATATCAACCTGGCTTAAGATAACAGGCTACCTAACTTTGGCATAAAAAATAAGTGTTTTTACCTAACAATAGCAGTTCTAGTAAGTAGGCTTGAAACATAACATAACATAGATTAAAAAAAAACAAAACATAAAGACAAAAACATATATTGCATCTAAGCATAGATACAAAAAATAAAATAAAAAAATACTCCAGTGGCCACTAATGCTCTATAGAACAATAAATTGCTAAGACCGACAACGATTAATTGTACATTTCAAATGACAAATAGAGAACTGGGCTTGGTGGCACATACCTTTGATTCCAGCATTCAGGAGACGGAGACAGACAGATCTCCCTGAGTTCGAGGCCAGCCTGTTCCACATAGTGAGTTCCAGAACAGCCAGGGCAATGTAGGAAGAACTTGTCTCAAAACAATAAAACAAAAAACAAAAACTAATAGGATTTTGAATGTCCCTATCACAAATAAATGGCCTATGATCCAAGTAATAGATAATATAAATTAACCCTGACTGACCTCATACACTGTATATATGTACTGAAACGTGCACTGTAACTCATAATATATTTAATTGTGCGTTATAACCTAGAATATGTAATTACAAATATACATTAACACATTTCTAGGACATGACCAGCAAATAAGGAACATATTTGGTTTGATAAAATTTAAAACAGGAAGCATTAACTGACACACACCAAAAGCATTTGTGTCTCTGGCTGGAACAAGAGTCAGAAGGAAAGAAGTTTCTGAAGAGGTGGTCCATTCTACAGAGTGACTACAAAGTCACCTAATGGTGTCTAATGCCTCCTAATGGTGAAGATGGTGAAGATACTTGTGACTCAGGCTTGCATGAAGGGGCGCAGGGGTGGGAGGTGGGGGTAGCACTGGAGCAAGAAGACAGAAGTAAATCAAAAATTTTGAATATTTATCTCTTCACTTCACATTCTTATCATTTACTTCCACAGTGATCTCTGAGTTAGTGTTAACATTAGATTTTTCCAAGAAGAAACGGGGAGCTTGGGATGATTTCACATGGAGTAAATGTTCTAAGCTGAAGGTGGGAAAACCTAATAGCAATCCCCCTTTATTGCATAGTGAAATTTGCTCCCCAAATACTGTTGGCTCAATTTTAATGGAATACAATACAATAGAGATTTGTTACCATTCTATGCCTCTTTGACAGTTAATTTTCTTGACTCAATAAAGAAAAATTAAATTGTTCCACTTTAAGGGAAATTAACTCTGTTCTCTGAGGTTCCATTTTTCCTTTTTCTCTTTCTTTCTTTCTTTTTCTTTCTTTCTTTTTTTAATACACTGACAAGCTAGCTTGTCAAACATAGAAATTAAAAAGCTCTGATCAGGTAACAATCTGGAATATATATATATATTCCTAAATTAGAGAAAGATTGTATTTCTGCCTTCCTTACTCCCTAAACTTTTAACTCCTTGTAGAGTGACTTAGGATGTGGAGAAGTGATAAACATATTTATCTAGGTATAAAAATAATAAATCTATATAGCTAGGGCCTGTCATATAAATACTATTCTATCAAGAGTTCCTATATTATAATATACAAGGTCTCTTCATCTACATTACCTCAATTAAACCTTACAACTTTCAATTTTATATTTATATTTCTTTATATTTTAAATTTTAAAGGAGAAACCATGATCAATAAAGGTTGAGGAACTGTCTTAAATCCCACACCTGTCAAATTAAAAGTGATTCAGATCCAGAGTATTAAAATTTGAAATCCTTGTATTTTACTGTAACCCAACATACATTATTAATTGGCTCTGCCCCATGGTTTGACCCAAGTCTTTATTTTGACTTGTGTACATTTGTGTACAATTTAATCTCACAAGAACTAAGCACCAGAATGATAAGTACTGACAGTCAAAGAAGAAAATAGCTTAGAGGATCTTGAAATCTTTAGGATCTTTGCTCCTGAAAGAGATTCAGGTGGGTATAGAATACTTAAAGGGGACCACCACACACTGCCTATACAGAAGTCTCCAAGGCTAGACTGCCAACAGCAGCTGCTGGCACAGAGAGAAAGGTCAATGAGAGCTGACCTGCCAAGGGGCCATGGTAGACCCAAGTGTGACCCGAGTCCAAAGAGAAAACTAGGTCACAGAGCAGTGCGTGCCCAGGCTCCTTGCCCACTGGGAATGCCTCTGTGAACGTGTCTGTGTCTGGATGTTTTGACAGTCAGATGATGTGGCTGAAAATCAAGCTGATTAACCCTTTGTCTGACAGGAGAACCACTTTGGTTAACAATTTCTTCAAGTGTACGGATGACAAACTGTGTTCAAAGAGCTTGTTTAGAGGGACATGAGAAAACTGGTTTAACTTCAAAACATGTCTGATGTATACTGAGCTCTGCAGATATAAACTTCTAGATGTCATTCAGTAATAAAGTCAGTCAACATGCATTTATTTTTCATGGCTTGAATATAGTGTACACCCTGAGGATATCAAAACTGGATCCATTATTTCATTTTCAATAGTTCGATGCTGTCATGCAACTGTTGACAAGATGCTTCACGGTGAAGTGATGGCTGTTTAGTGCTTTTCTTCCACACATCTCTCTCCATGTTTTCTCCAGAAGATCCCTTAATTTTCAGCCTTAATTTTCAACCCTATCATAATTTGAACATTGACTATCTCCAACCTTTTCTCCTTTTTATCTCTAATCTCAGTGACATTATAAATAATTATTTGTTAAACTCTGTAGTTTCTCGAAACAATTTTTAATTAACTCTTTATCTTTCTTATGTATCTAATCATATTCTAACACCTAATTTAACATATGATATCCATTAAAGGAAACTCTTTTTTCATCCATTGAGTCTCTTGTCTTGGTTAGTACTCCTGTCAGTCTTCTCTCTCAGACCGCTATGCAGTCCTTAGCCATTTTACTTCCATTCCTGTTGCTACCCTTCTGCACTAGGTTCTGTTCCCACTGCATACTACTTACTCTCTCTAAAACCCAATCTTAAACTGGGCATGGTAACACACACATCTGTAAATCCCAGAACTTAAGAGGCAGAGGCAGTAAGATTCCAAGTTCTAGGAAATCTTCTGCTATTTAGAAAGTTTGAAGCCAGCCTAAGATGCATGATATTCTGTCCCAAATTAATAATATATAATTCTTTCCCAAATAATAATAATAACAATAATTATAATAACAACAACAACAATAATAACAATAATAGATACATGGATGGATGATAGAATTCTGGTTTAAAAGACAACTCCAGAGTGTTTGGGGATCATTCTAATCCTCAGTTAACTCTGTCATTGACTCAAACCCTAATGTATTTGTTCTGGTTAATGAGCTATTGCTGTGCTGGTGGCGAGTTTTCACAGTGCTGGAAGGCACTGGGAGAGAAAGATCACGAACAATCTTAAAAAGCTGTGGACCTTGTACGATACATGCTGATCTGCCAGGACAGCTCTGCCTGCTGATATATTAGGAGCGTGACGGCTACGGGGTAAACAACCCTTTATTATTGAGACCTGCTCCTCAGGAGGGAATTCATGCCTGCTACTGGAAACCCAATCAAAAACCCAAAGCTAGACAGATCATTGAACCTAGCAGGGAATCAACTACTGTTGCTTTCCTAAATGAGCATGTTGTCAAACTGCCTTCTGAATAGTTATGTTTATAGATAGTACCACTCTCAGCTTTGGTCAGAGAAGCTTCTGCTTGCGGTAGGTGACAGTTAATACAGACATTCCTGATTGGTCAAAGTAGATGTGGATACTGAGGGGAGTGCTCAGCCCTACACAGACATCTCTGTCACCCCTTTAGTGCCCAGAAAATAGCAAAGAAGAGGAGACAGAAGGAATTCAAGAGTCTGAGGATGGGGAGAGGGCTGTGAAACAGTATCTTCTAGACATGGTGTGACACAGTAGCTTTGGTTACCTACACGTCACCAGCACAAGATTGACCCAGTAAACATTTCAGCATGGACTGGGGAGGGGAATACGATCACTTGCAGGAAGGTGAACAATTTCTCCAGTAATGTATCTACTAGTAAGTTGTTCGTGCTCCAACGAATTACCTCCTCCCCCTTTCCTCCAGCCCATGTTCGTATAATCAACCCTAATCAAACTCCGTGAGTCATCCCACTCATACACACACACACACACACACATGCACACACTTACACACACAGACACACAGACACGCACACGTACACAAATGTAGGAAGATTTGTTGTAAGGGTCCAGAGAGAGTGAGATGATGATCTCAGAGGGAAAGGGGGTGAATATAATCAAAACACATTATACACACATGTGAAATTATGAAAGAATACATTTCTAAAATAATTGTCAAAAGAAATACTAGGAATGTCCTTCAGTGAAACCATAAGCCTTTGACGCCTTTGCATTTCATCCCTAATCTGTTACTAATACTTATAATGCATGGTCCAGGCTAAGTTAAAACAGGGGCGCTTTTAAATACCTGAGCGATGGTTAACAATGTGCATGGAAGACTAGTGACTCACATCTATAATCCCTGCATTGGGGATGTTGAGACAGGAAGACTTCGGTGAGCTTGGACTGAATCTAAGCTGTATAATGAATGGCAGGCAAGCCTAGGTCACAGTATGAGATGCTGTTTTAAAAGTCAAATTGGGGCATTGATATGGATTGAATTAGTCTCCCCCAAAGTTGATACCCTATCCACAGATGTAATGGTGTCTGGAGAAGGACTTTGGGAGATGACAGTTAAATTGGGAACTAAGGGTGACGTCCTAACTCAGTAGAGCTAGGTCCTTAACAAGAAGTGGAAGACAGAAAAAGATCGGTCTCTCTTTACCATATTAGACAGCATGAAGATGATTGGGGCTGTTGTTGTTGCTGTTGTTGTTTTGAGACAATGTCTCTCTACTTAGCCATGGTCATGCTGGAACTTGCTATGTAAACCAGACTGGCTCAAACTCACAGAGACCCTCCTGCCTCTACTGGCTGAATGTTGGGATTAAAGGCAAAGAGGGCTGTTTAGGAGTGAGCTTTCACCAGAGGCCTGAAGCAGCCTGTACATCGATCTAACTCTCAGACTTCCAGACTCATGAGCTGTAAGAAAATAAGTGTCTGTAGTTTAAATCCACCTGGTCTTTGTCATTTGGCTGTCCTAGCAGATTGAGACTGACACTGAGAAAAGCTAGCGTTGCCTATGGAATTTTTCTAGCCATTTACTTTTATGGAGAGAAAGAGAGAGGAGGGAGAGAGGGATGGAGACAGACTGAGAGACACACAGACACACAGACAGACAGAAACAGAGAGGTCAAAGAAAATAAGGTTTTTCCACTTTGTATGAGAGAATACCTGAGAAAATTACCATAGTTGTGGGATTCCTGGTTGTTTAAGGAATAAGGGGAGAGTCTCTGTGCAGTTTTGTACCCCTCCTTCACAATGATACACTTCCCTGACCCACAACTCTTACTGTGAGGTAAATTATAAGCTACTAAAGAGTAGATGTTTCTGTTAGCTTAACCTTGTTGCCTAGGCCACAGTGAATCGCCTAATCTGGACAATGTTGCCCAAAAGGATATTAGGAGAATTTTATGAGGATTTCTAGGAAACTTCCTTTAGCCTAGGAGTGACCAGGACAAAGTTCTCTCTTTCTCTGTTTCTCTGGAAGCTCCCATAGATGAGACAGTTTCAGTCACTGTCAACTGTGAAGTAAGTCAAGCTAAAGCTAGGAGGAGTGGGGATGCTTTGTCTTGTGGGTCCCTGTATGTCATGTGTTAGAAATGTAATCCATCCCCAGGTTCATTTGATAATGATGTTTATATAATGATTTTGTATATAATGATGTTTGGGAGTTGATGGGGTCTTGTGGACTCTGTCCTGATAAATGGAATGGTAGGCTATCGAGGGGTGGCTTTGCTGTAAATGTGTGCTCTTCTAAACCAGCAGCGAGCTCTTCAGTAGACATCAAATAGACACCAGTGCCATGTTCCTGGACTCCGCAGCCTTCAAGAATCATCAATTAAGTAAAGGTCTATTTCTTGTAAGTTATTCGGGTTTAAGTATTCAGTTATAGCAACAAAAAGTGAACCAGGACACAGGCCTCGACAGAACTAAGAAACTGCAAAGGTCAAGAGAGCAGGAACTGACCTGATTATCCCTGAAATCTGACCTCGCCAGAGCTTTATGAGCTAGTAAATTTCCTCCTTTGCCTAAGCCAGTGTGAGTGAGGCTTCAACTGCCAGAAACATCCTTCTTATAGAAGGGAAGACTAAGCCGATCTCAGGAAAGAAAGCTTTATTCGTAAGAGAAAATATATGCTCTCTCACTCAACCTCACCCTAAGCACTTTGTACGTGCTATTTACATTCATATGTATATACACTGGAAAGTGTCTAATCCATCTCACAACCTAAGGCACTTGACAAAAGCACATTAGATTAAAATTACATTAACTTGTCCTCTCAGATTAACACACTATAGTTTCTGGACTGAATGATGGAACTACAGAAGAAATGTTTGAAGAGATGTTGCAAGGGAATACAAACAAGGACAATAAAAATCCAGTAGGAGTGGTCGAGGAATAACTGAAACCCACTACAAAGGTCTTCAAAGCACAAGCAGAGCTAGCACGGAGCCAGTTGCAAGCAGCAGGGGATCCAGAATGATATGTTTTTGTTATAGCTAGAATAATATACTTTAGCTAAACTGTTATGCTTCAGAGGTCAGACGTTTAAATCACTTTTGAGAGGAAAAACCTACAGAAGATCTAATGACTGCAGATTAATAAAACCTGCAGGGGGTTGGGGGGAACATGTACCTCGAAGACATAGCTGAGCATTAAAGCATGTGGTCAGCTTGTGTTCATACATACATGCATACACACACACACACACACACACACACTCACAGAGACACATGCACATGCACACAGTCACATACACACAGAGACACACACACACAGACACACACACACATACATACATGCACACAGACAAGCACAGAGACACACATGCACAGAGACACACGCACATGAACACAGTCACAGACACACACACACACATACAGACACATATACATATATGCACAAGCACACAGACAAGCACAGAGACATACATGCACAGACACACTCACAGGAACACATATGCACATGCATACAGTCATACACACGCACACTTACACATACAGACACATATACATACGTGCACATGCACACAGACAAGCACAGAGACATACACGCAGACACACTCACAGAGACACATATGCACATGCACACAGTCACATACACACAGACAAGCTCAGACACACACACACACACACACACACACACACACACCAGAAGTTAATATCTAAAACAAGAATGCCATCATGGAGAGCTCACAAACTCAATGGCAGCTAGACTCTGTCTACAAATGGATTGTGTACTAGACTACTCAATTCTGTTAGTTCCTGCCCTTAGAAATATCAACACATAATGCCAGATTGTCACAGATACTTTCAGGAGAAATTAGAAGGATGTCTACAGGGCACACGGGGAGCTAATCAGAAAAAAAAAAGTAGTAATAATTGTTTAGGGAACGAAAAAAAGAGAAAAGAATAAAAAGAAAGCCAGCCACATTTCCCATTCTGCTTTAGAAACATCACCTTAGTGGACCCTGAGGAGCTACCAGGACCCCGAGTGGCGCTTTGTAGCCACATTCATTTACCCACCCTAACCCTGTGACTTTTCTAGAGCAGGGCTTCACTACATAAAAGTGTGAAGGGAAATGATCTCAGAATCCTGTTAAGATGCACATTCTGACCCAAGCAAGTTTGGGATGGAGCTTTACATTTCAAAAGACCCCCACCCACCTCGGCCTGCAGCTGCTGCCTGGAATTCTCAGTAACAGAATTCAGAGAGGGTGTGCCCCAACTCTTTAACTACAACCATATTTAATTTGGCAACCAAGGGCATATATACACACACACAGTTGTATTGAGATAAATTTCACAAGAGAGCATTTATTTTAGGGATGGAGGTGGCTCTGTAGGTAAAGCATTTGCCATGTAAACCTGACAACCTGAGTTCCCAGAACCAGATAAAGGTGGCAGGAGAGGATCAACTCCACAGAGTTATTCTCTGACCTCTGCTTGGGAAACATGGCATGCACGGGCATCGACACATGTTATACACATACACATACACATACACACACGATGATGATGATAATAACACTATTTATTTTAATATGTATATATGTATTAATAATAGTAATATATTATTATTATTTTATAATATGGGGTGGACTTTGATGTTTTTAATTGTATTTGACTGTTGTCAATATCTTTGGGATTCCAGCATCTACTGAAGATCAGCTGAGACATTCAGCCTCGTGGATTGAGTAACTACTGGATTCTTGGACTTCCCATTCATAGCTAGCCATAGATGGATTAGCTGGACCATAGCCTGTATGACATTCTACTAAATCCCGTGTGTGTGCGTGTGTGTGTGTTTGTGTGTTTGTGGAGAGAGAGAAAGAGAGAGAGAGAGAGAGGAGAGAGAGAGAGAGAGAGAAAGGGATTAATTCTATAAATTCTGTTAGTCTAGAGAACCCAGACTAATACAGGATGCAACCCTGACTCACAGGAACACACAGAGAGCATGATAAAGGAGAACACCTGAATCCCTTATCTTGTCTCTATGCATAGACATGCGCACCGCCCCCCCCACATATGCATTAACTCACACATACATATATAAGTAAAACATAAACCTTTAATAAAAAAATAAAATGTCTTCCTACACTGCTGGAGTCTGAGAGGTCTAAGATAAAGGAGGGGCAGGATTGATTGTGTACTGGGACTGCTCTTTGCTAAGATGATTCTCTCCAGAAGGGAAAAATGTCGTGTCCTCACCGTGGTACAATGTGGAAGGCTAGTAAGCCAAATGCTACATGAGACCTCTATTCTAAGGGAGTCTTCCTAGTGCAGTCACACCTTAAATACTATCCCATTAGCTGTTATGTTTCAACATTTGGAATTTTTTGAGGTAATGCATTCATCTTATAATACTAATAGTATGCCTAACAACACGTGATGGTTTGAACAGGAATGGCCCCCATAGGCTCATATATTTGGATGTTTGGTCATTAGGGAGTGGCACTACTTGATAAGGATTAGAAGGTGTGGCCTTGTTGGAGTAGGTGTGGCCTTGTTGGAGGAAGTGTGTCACTGGGGTGGGCTTTGAGGTTTCAAATGCTCAAGCTATGCTCACTGTCTCTTTCTCTTCCTGCTGCCTGCCAATCCAGATGTAGAACTCTCAGTTCCTTCTCCAGCACCATGTCTCCCTGAGAGCCACCATGTTTCCCACCATGATGATTATGATGATAATAGACTAAACCACTGAACCTATAAGCCAGCTGCAATTAAATGTTTTCCTTTATAAGAGTTGCCATGGTCGTGGTGTCTCTTCACAGCAGTAGAAACCCTGACTAAGATACAACATCTGTGACAGGACCAGGCAGGGGTTAAATTAAGTGTGTAGCTTCTAGAGGCAAACCGCCTAGGTTTGAATCCCAACTTATCCCCTTACAAACTGTGAAGCTTGTTAAGTAACTGCAAAGTTACTAAACCTAACTCTTCCCAGTTATGTATGACATACAGAAGTGCAGTTATTATTATTATCACCTATGATTGTCTAAATATTAATATTATGTAATAACACATAATCTATTGTTACCAGTATTATTACTGCTTTATGTATATATCCTATGTATTATTTCACACACAGAGTGTCATTATAATGATTATTATCTGTGATTAATATTAATATTATGTGATAATATGTAATCCATTTTTATTGTTATTACTGTTTTATGTATACATGGCAAGGTGTTATGGCATACAAGTGCCATTATAATTGTTATTATTTATCATTATCTAATATTAGTATTATATAATGATATGCAATCTATTGTTACCATTGTTATCACTGTTTTATGTACACATGGCAAGGCATTAGTGCACACAAGAAGTACCATTATCATTATTAATGTCACCATCTTCCTTTCTAATCATCCTATGAAATAGTGTAGCAGGGAGATTAGGTTGCTCAGCTCATTCACTTATCCATTCTTTGCTGACGAAATTCCATTTTATTCAGAGTATTCTTTTCTCTCAAGTGACTGAAGGGTCAATTCTGGTTAGCAAAGTGCTTATGATGGACCTGTTGGTTGGTTGGTTTGCTTAGCTTTTTGCCAGTGGCTGCTTCACGAAACACATATGAAAGAGTTCTGTCTGGTGAGTCGTGAGGCCTTTGGTCAAGGTTCCCTTTCATTCAAAGCAAAGAGGAGGGCAGACGTAGCCTATCTTCTCGTTCTGGGAGGGACTAGTGGAAAACAAGCTAAGATGCCTGCTCATGAACACAGTAACTGTTAGCGTCTCTAAAGAAGGTGGCTGGATGAGGTCTGAGGACATACAGGAAACATCCAAAAGCCTCACCTTGGGACTCATGTAATCTTCAACCCTAGTACTACCATTGTCCCATTTTGAAGAATACATAACTGTTCCTTTAAATACCCTTAAGATAGTTGATATGGAAAGCACTTCAGATCCAATTGCCCATGTGGAGATTTTCAGTGTCAGTTACAGCGGGCACTTACTGGGGGTTGGACAGGTTGTGTAGCTGTTAGCATATACAGTATTTATATGCAGGCATGCACCTCATAACATTCCTACCTACATAAGGTTACATGTACAAAGGTGGCCCCATAAGGTATTAATGGAACCTGGAACATCCCCACCACCTCGAGATGTCACGTGATGCTTCACTGACATGCTTGTTGGGCTGCTGGTATAAACAAACCCATTGCAGTCTCAGACATAATAAAGTACAACACACGCCATTGTAAACAATGCAAAAGGCTTGGCAGTGATAACAAGTGACTGTTACTGGCTTATCTATTTATTATAGAACACAATTACTTTAGAGTCTGTATGAAATATTTCCTGGAAGACAGTGTGCCCTATAACACCCACACCACCTTTGCATATTTTGGGGCTTATTACGTCTCTTGATTGCATCATTTTCTCTTGTTCTTGATTTAATCCCTTGTTGTTTTGTTCAGCATGGCCTGAAATAGCTATTGGCTAGACTGTATACATTTACCGTCTAGTCTAGGTATGTATTAGGCTACACCACCTAGGTCTGAGAAGGCCCTTCTTCAGTGTCCACACCACAGAATCATCTGATGACACATTTCCAAGAGCATAGCCTCATTGTTAAGTAGGACATGATCTTAAGTTGTAACAGACCCTATAACTTGGAGATGCTTGTTACTTCATAATTATTATCATCTTGTTTCATATAGATGGGTTAGTTTCTTCCTAACTAGACTATCAATCTTATGGCTATTACGACAAATAACAGTAATCATGGGTAGTTTTTATGCGTTCCTATTCCAGAATACACGATTAACACACATCTTACCTAAACCAATTTAAATGTTATTTCAGAGTGTTTGGCAGAGACAGAAAGGATATTTGGGGGAAAGATCACCACACTGAATGCTTCTAATGACAACGCTTCTTAAGGAGATGCCTCAGATTCTGGACTCTAACACTTTTATTCTAAATTCAATGTTCTTCATGGAAACATATGTACAAGTAACATTTTGCAGACTAAGCAGGTTATATTTACAAGAATGCATTTATGTGGATATACATTTAGCATGTAATAACAATGAATGAAAAATGTCATGCATTTGAAAGAGAGCAAGAGGAAGAACATTGGAGGGTCTGGAAGGACAAAGAGAAAAGGTAAATTATGTAATATTGCAATCTCAAGAATAAAAGAAACAAGTTAAAAATTTATATAAAAACATAAACTATCCTAGATAGCTGAAAAAAAACCCTTAACAATAACAACAATACTGGAAGTATCATATGCCTGATTTCAAGTTATATTACAAAACTGTAGTAATCAAAATAGCATGGTAGGAGCACAGAAACAGATTATGCAGGAAGATGGAATAAAATAGATGATCCAGATAATGAGCCTACACAGCTATAGCCACCTGATTCTCCTCCTCCTCCTCCTCCTCCTCCTCCTCCTCCTCCTCCTCCTCCTCCTCCTCCTCTTCCTTTCTTCTTTTTACAACATACCAAAAGCACACATTGGGGATAGCCTTTTCAAACATTGGTGTTATGAAAACTGGATATCAACATATGGATGTAGGGACAACTCCACAGGAGGAATTCATGCCTCGATCTGTACCTGGCTGGGGAGGTCATGAGCCCTATCAGGAAACCTACTACTGTTGTTTTGTTAAATGAACATATTGTCAAGCTACCTTCCAAGCGTTTATGTTTACAGCCATAATTAATGGGTTAGAGAAGCTTCTGTTTGCAGTGGACAGAGGTCAATAGAGACTACTCACAGTGCTAAAAATATGACTGTGGAGTGCTCAGTCCTAAGTAAGACCTTTCCTGCTCCGCTCCCCCCCCCCCACACACACACTGCTCCAAAGCTTAGGAAACACCACTTAAGAATGCATGGAAAGGATGAAAAAGCCAAAGAATAGAACAGAGTGCCATGAGTCTATCTTCTAGACCATGACATGGGTGTTTCATCCATAAACTCACAACAGCAGTGCTTACCTGCATGAGGCTCGCAGAAGAACGGACTACTCAACTTTCTGTCATGGAAGAGGGAGGGGCTCATAAGATCCCACCCCTTCCCAAGGAGCTATAGGCAAGTACTAACTACAAGGAGGGGAGTCATATGCCTCCTTGGGGCAACCACTGGTATGTTGCCCTTGCTCAAGTAAACTCAAGTAAATACTCCTGCTCAACATTTAGGCAACCATGTTTAGAGGCACCCCTAGCTCCCCTAAAGAAAGATGTGAAAGGAGGAGGAGGACAAGTTGGGGAAAGAGTTTGTGGGAGGCAGAAGAATATATGAGAGGATGATGAGAGAGGAATAAAATCAAAGTATATTATATGAGTAAAAGTTATGAAAGAATACGTAAAAATTTAATAGCCAAGTTATTGTAAAATCTGATAACAGGTCCACTCTATTAAAGACCTTGTCTGAAAGACAAAATAAAACCTGATAAGGGATCCTTTTGGGGTTTGTTGTTATTTTATGTCTTTAAGAAAAGATCTCATAGAGCCCAGGCTGACCTCAAACTTGTGTAAGAGCAAAAGTTATGTTTTAAATTTTAGTTACTGTGCCTAAAATGTCTATAAAACAAAAGACAGATAACTTCATGGAATGCTGGGTGGGACTGTTCATGTGAGATAGAGAAAGACATAATCCTATAATCCCTCAGTTGCCCAAGGACTGGTAATCTCCCGGAATGTTGGATGGGGGCTGCATAGATTCCATATGGTTAATCCAAATGCACCGGATATACTTAGTAACTTGTAGGTAGGCAATAACCCAGACAGGAAGTACATCAGGACATATGCTTGCCCCTGATTGGATCTGGTGGGAAGTACATAGCCTTATGTGTTCTGTCTTTATAAGCATCTGTTCCAGGTGACTCGGCACCATTTTGTGGGAATTCCAGAGTGTGACAGGACCACTCTGTGGGAACCTCAAAATAGCCCTGGTCGGAGTTCATCTTACCAGCCAGTATTTAATTAATTTAATTAAGGCTTGCTTAAATTTGGCTCAAAATTCTAGTAATGGTCTTATTCTTGACTGGTAGGAGGTATACTTAGTGCTTAACTAAGGATGGCTTTGAATGTCTAATCTTCCTGCTCCTCACCTCCTATGAACTTAGGCTACAGGTGTGCATCACTGAGTGTGGCTCAATATATTTTTGTTGTTGTTAAATACATATTTTGAATCTAAAAAGCATAACCGCCACATACACACACACACACACACACACACACACACACACATTTCAGTACCTTTAACATTAGGTAGTATATTGCAATCTTTTATTTATTTAACTTTTATGTGTTTGGATGTTTTGTTGTATTGTTTCTTGTGTTTATTAAGTGCTGAGGGAGGCTAAAAGAGAATGTTGGATCCCCTAGAGCTAGAGATTCAGACAGTTGTGAGCTGCCAGGTGGATGATGAGAGTCAAACCCAGTTCCTCTGGAAAATCAGCCCAGTGCCATTAACTGGTGAGCCACCTCTCTAGTCCAGTACATTGCAATCTGTCTTCACCAGGTGGTAGTCATAATGCAGGGCCATTGACAAGTATATACACAAACTTTCAGTTCTTTCTAATGGCAAGATTGGAGTATACTACCTCCTGGCTATTTTTGGAACACCTCAGTTATTGTCCAAAACTCTTTGTTGGTTCCTTTTGATTAACATAAACAGAGGCAGGTAGGCATGGTGTGGCACACCCAGGATGCGTGTCTATAATCTCATGATGAGACCCAGTTCAAGGCCAGGGAAGGCTACGTGGTGAGTTTGAGAATGTCTTGGGCTACATAGCAAGGCCACTTCTCAAGAACAAACAAACGAATAAACAATGAGAAAAAAATAAAGCTATAACATCAGCACCTCGTAAGTAAATTTCAAGCTCAGAAAGAACAGTAAGAGCACAGCAGTATGCGAAGGAGCCCACAGCATGACTCCAAACGCGGAACCGGAAAAGCCAGACTTGAAAGCCAGACTCGGGAATACTTCTTTTTTAAATACAAAAGCATGCATGGTGAGAAACTGACTATAAAAGAACTTCCATGAGTGTGAGAAAGAAGGAAAGTGGGGAAGGAGAAAGAGAAGGGAAGAAGAGAAAGAGGGAAAGAGATATTGAATGGGAACATATCCTGTCACAGGCTAGCACCATTTTTTTCCTTCTTACTGACATTTAAAATTATTGTATCTTGTAGCCAATGACATCCTGACTATTTATGTGTGAGTCCAGAAAGGCTAACTGACTCATTCCCACACCTACACCACTGCCACCACTATTCATAGGATTAGAACAATTTTTTTTTCTCAGCGTTTTGGCGAGTATCCGCATATGAAGCAATCTGCCAAGGGTCCCTCTAATCCAAGGGTTTTAATTTGGAGGCCGTATTTGCTACTCATGTACAGTTATGTTTTTTTTTTTTTCTACAAAGCATGGCATATATGAAATAGGGTTGATGTAGAAGGGACCAGGCTTCCATTAGCATGAGTCACAGTAAGAGAGCAGTGGTTAGCTAGGGGCTGTGTCTGCTGCGGGGGGAGGGGTGGGGAGAGGGTACACTGCATGTGTTCTGCCCCCTTAGGACACTTATCCTTCCTCAAAGCTTGCGGGTCCCTGGGGAAACTGTCATGACTGTGATAGGCTGAACGGCAAGACAGTACAAATGTTCCGCTCTGTAGATTGCGTTCAGTGTTTAATGCCAATGACCACAGCAGCATCGATAAGTAATCGAAACCCTCATATTTTGAAAACCGGAAAATGCCTAACAGAATCTTAGTCCGACATCATGACAGCGACATAAACTCATACTCTTACAAGCCGCCACTTAACTACATTTAAATGCTACTTTTATCACAACTATTCTTCAGTTAATAAAGTAATATTTCCTTATGATGCATTCATTCATTTACACCATTGTATTTTGTTCATTTTTCACTTTGATTACCCTTCCATTCTGCCTTCCCCAGTCGTCTCCCCCAAGCGTCTCTTCTGCTTTCATGTCATATATAGGTATGTATGACCTACGTGTGTGCGTGCTTACTCATACATAATCTAGATTCTGCCGATAATCTGCCCTGTGATCATGCCAGAATCTTAGGATTCAAGAAAGAGGCTACTGGTGTGGGATCACATGTCTGAAATCTAAGCGTTCAGTATTAGACAGGAGAGTTACAAGCTCAAGTCCAGCTTGGACTCTAAAGTGAGACACTGTCTTCAAAAATAAAATAGGTAAACAGGTATATTGCAAGTTATATTTTGTAGGCTACACATAGAATGCAGTGCTTTAAATTATCTGCCAAGAGTACTTTGGAAACTCCACCCACACATGATTTCAACAAAACAGGGCTATTAAAGGAGAGAATGACATCCCTAGGAAATTCCCTGCCACAGGGTCTTTGAGAGAATTCTTCCCTCTCTAAAGCGAGTTATAACTGTTTAAAACACTGACTTAAGCCAGGTTTTTTTCTTCCAGTGTGATCCCAACAGCTAGCCAAATTCAGAGATTTTTGTCATTTATGAAGCACGATTTTCTTGAGTCATGAAAAATGAAGGTTCACATGGAGGCTCTAACTCTTTGAACCACAGGTTACATTTCTCAAAAATCTAAAATATTCAGGCCCAATATTCAAGAAGAGGAAAACCCAGCCTACACCCAAACTGGTTACATTGCTGTATCCTTGTATCTACAATGAGCTTGTTTCTGCTGAGGGAAATGTGCGCACAAACAGGAACCCATTCCAGTCATCCTGGAAGGTTTTGTCAGAGAAGAAGAAAACCTTGAAAAGTATCTTCTTAAAACAGTTTAAGCCGCGGTGCTGTTCTCGGACCTCATCAGAGAATGTTCTTTGTTCAGTGGATGGTAGCTAATGTAGAAACTAGTCAAAGTATAAGAAAGTAAGGGGGGTGGAACACACACACACGCCACATACACACACACACACACACACACACTCATATACACACAATATACACACACCACATACACACACACACACCACACACACACATACCACACACACCACACACATACATACTGAACACACCACACACACACACACACACATCACATACACGCACCACACACACACACATCACACACATACACCACACACACACACATCACACACATACACCACACACACACCACACACACACACACACACACATATCACACACATACACCACACACACACCACACACATACATACCACACACACACCACACACATACATACCACACACACAACACACACACTCACATACACACATCACACACCACAAACACACACATATACCACATACATCACACACACATACACCCCCCCCCACACACACACACTAAGGCTCAGGGGCCATTATAGAAGAGGGCCAGGGCAAAGCAGTATCTTCTGGACATGACAGGATCATTGTATTGCATTCATGAATTCACAAAAGCTGTTGAATTTTTTAACCCCAAAAGATCCATTTTATGTATTTTCCCCCTCTATAACAATAGAATGTATTAAAAAAATCTAGTTTAAGATTAACATAAAGTTTCATAAGCGGGCAGTTTATCAAAACAGAAGGTCATTTTCTTTTTTCCATATTATTCATATAAGTTGAATTTTTAGTATAGACTGCAACCAGAAATGCTGTTGGGTTTGAATCACCATCGCAATTGTTTTCAAAGTCAGCTTAACACTTTTGAATATGTTCTGATATATTGGAGTAAATGAATTTCTCTGGTCATATTAGCTAGCGTGGCTCTTGGCCAGGACGATTCTTCACAACACACTCAGGCTTACAGAGTGTTTGGTAGTATCTAAATAGTTTTAACTTTCACAACTGGGGGATGGAGGCAGCTAAACTACTGGTATCATCCAATGGGTGGAGTCAGGCAAGCAGCCAAATACCCCACAGTGCACTGCATAGTACCCAACAATGGACCATTCTCCTTTCCTCAAACCAATGGTGCCGAATTGAGAAACCTTGACTTAGAAATATCTTTGTTTCTCTTTATTTGAAACATCCAATGTGTCACAGGGACCTTGGGACATAATTTGGTCCAGAGAAAAGATGATGAGAGTTTGGGAGCATTGACCTCCTGATTGGCTTAATATTGTACAGGTCTTGTTCAGACAGTCACAGCTGCCGTGAGTCACAGTCCTACCCTCATCTGTCTAGAAGACACTCTTTCACACTGCTCCTCTTGACCTCAGGCTCCTATGTCATCTTTCTTTGCCCTGTTCTGCGATGGTTGTTGAACCTTGAGATAAGGAGGCATGAGATGGATGCCCCATTTGTAGCTAAGCACTCTACAGTTATGTAGTCTTTGGACTTTGATCAGTTGTGAGTGTGAACCACATTCACTGAAAACAAATCAAAACAAAACTTCTCTGCTAAGGTCTACAAGCTGCACTAATCTATGAGTAAAGAGTTGCTAATTTTCAGGGTCGTTTTATGCTATATACGCTTGTCAAAATAATAGAGGTTCAATCCTGGACCAGATAAGCTCCCAACCATGGGAACACAGCAAGATTTGCAGAACAGTGCATGAGTTTCCTCCTGCGGAGAGGGCCTCAAATTCATTGTGAAAGTAGTTGGTTGCCAACATAATATTCATTGCATTAGCGTAGCATGGTCATATCTTGACATTCAACTGATTACTGTAATTCATACAATATGGTTCACTATTCAGTAAAATTGTGAATGACTTTCCTTTCCCAGCAGCCAGCATAGGACCTTCTAATAATATGAAAGGTGAGGAGGAAGCTTCCTGATCAGTACCAACTTCATTTCTCTACGTCCTGTAAACAAACTCTATGATATCTTTAGCAACAGGACTTTATCATCACGTCCACTGAACTCTTCTTGCTTGAACTTTTCCAGCACCATCTCCATTGGTCTCTGTGTTTCTGTTTCTGCCTTCTTTATTCCACTCATTACAGTAGTAGATGGCAGTGGCTTCCTTTGAATCTAAGCAATGTTAAGGGTACACTCTTAGTAAACTTTCTGCTATTATAACAAACTAGCTGACAGTCATTATTGATTGAAATGAGTTCTATAGGTTGTGAGTTTGGTGCTGAATGTCTGATGAGGGCCTCCTTGCTGTGTGCTAACGTGGGAAAGGCTCTTGTATAGTGGCACAGGCATGCTAGTATGAGGTGTTGGTGCAAAGATTTGGGGCAAAGCTTGTTTATTCTTTGGCTAATTCAATCCCTGATGTCATTTAATCCTAATTCTATTACCTTCGTGAATCTTACCTCCAAACAACATAAACATCAAACTGTGTTTATAACACATGAATTCTAGGTGTATACACTCGGAAGTTAGCCACCTGTGAGAACCTGAGGCATTTACCTTTTGCCTCCTTTGACATTCTGGCACCAAGTATCGTTTCCTCTCTCACCTCGGGCCACACTGCATTTGCTGTTCAGGTCACCCCATTTCTTACACCCAAAGCCTTTCAGCTCGGTCCAACTTGCTTTTATCTCTTCTACAATTTTGTATCTAATCTCAGGCTCAGGCTCTTCTTTAATCTGTCTTCACTAAAAGATGTCAACCTGCAGGAAGTCTTCACAGTGTGTTTCCCTTGCTATTTTCTTACTCTTCAGAGTTTGCACATTACTTTTTTTACTTCCCTTTTCCTCTTTGTTTTGTTTTGGTTTTGCATATGTGTAGCTTGTGGTCCAGACAGGCCTATTTGGTTGAGAATGACTTTGAATTCCTTATCTTCCTGCCACATCTTCCACAAACAAGGACTGCATCACCAGGCCCAGTCTAGAATTCCCCACCCTTCACTTCTGTCTTTTAAATGTTATCTCTTTTTACCAGCTCATCATAGGTTTTGACCGGACAAGGCCGGTCTTTCCCCACATTGTATCTCAAAGACCTGGGCATTGCCTAGCTGAGTACCTCAATTGATGTTATTGAAGAGGGGACTCTGGAAAGGACTCAGAAAATGGAAGCACTTGCTGCAAAAGCTTGACAATCTGAATTCAGTTTCCAGAAATGAGCATCTGTGATCCCTATAGCAAGAGGAAAGGCAGAGACAGGAAAATCAGCAGTGGCTTGAGGACTGCTGACTTTGAGTATGAACAAAAGAGATCCTCAAGAGAACAAGACAGATCCTGCCTCCACAGAACAAGAGAGAACCAGCCTCCACAGAACAAGAGAGAACCAGCCTCAACAGAACAAGGGAGATCCTTCCTCAAGAAGATAAAAAGGTGAGAATTGACCCCCAAGTTTTTTTCTGACCTCCACATGTTCACACACACACATGTACACACTAATAAATAAATTTATAAATTAATTAACTAATTTATAGTTTTAAAGTAATGGGTGGATATGTTGCACTCTAGGACATCTAACACAACTAATGATAAAAAAAAGTCTCTTATATTTATCAATATACCTTAGTATATTTGGTTACTGTAACAAGGATGTATGAAAAATTTCAGTTTAGATAGACCAAAAAAGTCTGAAGAGTTAAACTACTTTCCAAAAGAAAGAAAGAACTTGAGAAAAGACTTGAGAATGAGAGGTGTCTGGGAGAGGAGAGAACTAAGACCTCAAAAACAAAACTTAGAACTATATAGTAAGCATATATATATACAAAATCTTAAATTACCAGCATTCAGAAAGCAGGAGCAGGAGGATTATAAAGTTAAGGCCTCTCTGGAATATATAGCAAGGCTATCTCAAAAAGAAAAAAACAACGAAAACAAAGAAAAGCTCCATGTACACAATGGAGCAACAGAAATTGCTAGATTTTAGTGCTGATTTTGAAGCTGTTCTGGGTAGAATCTTCATGGTTTGGTTTAGCTCAGTTTGATTTTGTTTTGTTCTGTTTGTTTAAGATAGAATTTCATGTCGCTCAGGTTGGCCTCTAAGATGCTATGTAGCCAAGGATAACCTTGAACTCCTGGTCCTCCTGCCTCCCAAATGCTGGTGGTATCTCAGGTGTGTTCCACTAAGCCTGGATATCCCTACTGTTAATCAGAACTTTTGTTCATTCAGTAATTGATTGATGCTTTATAAAATTAGAGTCAGTCCTAGCCAAGTCAAATGCTGGGAAACACGGTTTAAAAAAAAAAAAAAATCAGAGAGGGAAGTCACTTGAAATCTTCATAGAAAAGAGCACAGGAAGACAAGGACTAAACATGGAAGAGCCTCCAAGGTCACAGTAGGTGCTGAGTCTCCACCGCAATGACAGCCAGTCTGGTATGAACATCAGAGGTTGCCTTGCCCTGGGACAGGGAACAGTGCTTACTGGATGGGTATGAACGAATGAGGGCATGCTAAGCACTATAGTCTTTGGTTCCTCTATCTCTTTTCAATCTAGTATAATCAACAGCTAACGTATGTATCTGAGCATAACTGCTGAGAATGTCTACATATTTGCTTGTGTGTGTATATTCCCTCTGGTGTGTCCAAGTTCTCCTTGCTCTTGTTCTTTTAACACCATCTGGTGGGCTAATGTGCCTACTCTATTTCAGTTCCCAGAAAGGTTTGCTGAGAGCCTCCCAGTGATACATGGGAAAGAAATGTAGACGCTATTACATGATGGAGAAAGAGAGCTACCACCCCTCACACGAACTGTTCAAATTGTACTGTTAGCTAACGCAGATCTCTTAGTGTCCGGGGTGGTTGCTGGTGGTGGTAGTTTTGCTTTGTTTTGTTTTGTTGCTGATGTTGCTGTAGAGCCCCGGTGGCCTGGTACTTGCTATGAAACCAAGGCTGGCCTTGAACTTGCCAAGCTCTTCTGCCTCAGCCTCCTGAGTGCTGGGATTACAGGAATGCACTACCATGCTGGCTCCAGCTTCTGTTTTAAATTGTTTTTATTTGCCAATCCCACAAATGTTTCCAGTGGCATGAGACAGAAATTATCCTGGTAATTATTGTTATATTTCTGAGGAGGAACTGGAGGCTCAGAGATGCTACCAGATGCTGTCAGGGAGGCAACAGCTCACAAGTCATGAGGCAGGATTATAACCATCCTATCTGCTCTCAGTGCTTCACAATTACCTGACATGCATTCATACCTCATTTTCATTATGATCATTAGTACTGGTTGACTTTTGGCTACAGTGAAAAGTTAGGAAGAGCATAGGAATACATCCTGTTCAGGCCTCTTCTGTCCTAGGTCTGCTTAGTTCAAAGAAACATTCTTCAATTCTATCGTTCTCTTCTAACCCCATCCCACCTGTCAGGGAACTTCATCAATATGCCTGTAGTTGTATGCCTACAGGGTGGCTCGCCAAGAGAGACTAGGGAGTGTTTTCATAGGTGGAAGCCCTGCCAGACCTCAGCAGAGTCATAGTCAGTCTCATACTCGATAGACAGTGGAACCCCAAGCATCTCAGCTCAGGTGTTTTTATTCTTTCAAAACTCTTCAGGTGTTTTACTGATACCACGTACAGATCATAAGTAATTAAACAACCCCCACATGAATCCAACACCTGCAAACAATACAGAATGCCCTAGGCAGACCCTCACCCAACCATTCATAAAAACATTTTCAAACAAAACTGAAAATAAACTTCCCCAACATTTCCCCATGTCTGTATAAGACAATTAAAAAATTGCTTTTTATCTCTACAACACAATTTATCACTATACCAGGAAAACTATTTACAAGAGGAACAATCATGAGGGTTGCTAATGCACAGGACCAAATGAAAGCAAACATTTATCAAGCTTTCACAAAGTCTTTGGACAGCAGAAAAACATTATTAATGTCCAATTATCTGGAATTCACTCATGATCTTCTGGGCTTCTCAAAAAGGCTTGGACCTGGTTCTACCCTCTGCAGCACACACAGCTTGTCCTCCAGGCTCTGGCTGGCTCTATTCCACTGCTGCTGCTGTTCTTGGTGGTTGTCCCATGGTACTGGCATCTCAAAAACTGCTGGGGTCCCTTGCTGCAATTGGGCTGCACTTTCACCAATAGCCTCTCCTGGGCTTACTTTGTGGTGCTAAGCCTCAACTTCTCTGCATGACTCCTTCATGTGGACCTTCAACTGCTACTTTCACTGCACCTTCACTAATGGCCTTTCCTGGGCTCTCTTCATGGTGCCAAGCCTCAGTTACTCTCTATGACCCCTTCATGCCTTCAAAACCAGTAACACCTGAGTGACTCTTATAGTACCAAGTTCAGCTACCAGCATGAGATACAACCTCACCAGTTCTGGAAGACAGTTTCTGTGTGCTGACCCTTAGGAAACACTTTCCAGATTTTAAGATAGCGTCTGTTTTGCTGGAAAAATAACTAGTCCTTGTCTGCAGGAAAGGTTTCCCCTCATAGGGTAGAATTCTCATCACTATCACCAATATCTGGACTGCTTGTCTTTCTCTTAGTCAGGTTTGCAGAAAATAAACCGAAACCAAAACCAAAACAAACAAACAACAACCAAAAAAAATTAATACTAGTCAGTTTATGTAAGTGGCTTTTTTGGCTCCAAACCATGGCTTCTACAGCAGGGGGTCCTGGGCCTGTGGGAAGAATATCTAGCAAAGTCTTGGCAGTTTGGCATCCTTTACACCACCACTCCAGGGGAAACATACTCCCTTCTTCATAAACTTCAAACACAAGACCTTGAGCTTCACACACATACAAGGCAACTATCAGAAAAGTCAGGTTGTGAACCAGCATGCTACCGCCAGTGGCAGGAGGGTATGTTGATGCCATGATCAGGAAAAGCAATAAGAATCTTGCTTTTTCCTGCTCCCAGCTGAATTCTTTATCTCTAAGGGTCTCCATTCTGTGGCTCTCACCTCGGAGACTTCTCTCTCATTTATTTATTAATTTCACAGTCTTTTCTCTTCATAAAGGCGTATTTCCTCTCTCTTTCTCCTCTTCCTTCAGGAGCCTTCAATTACTACCTTAATCTCTATCCTCTGATAGCTTCCCTGAGCATACTTTACTGGACTCTACTAGGTCTCGAGTTTCTTCCTCTTCTTCCTTCTCTCCATGTTGGATTAGTTGGCGTGATGTCGTACCCCACACTGGTACACCATTTCTAGCAGTACATTGCTGTGGGAGCTCAGCAAACAGGACAAGGAGGTATTTTCATAGGTGCAAACTCTGCAAAACCTGAGTAGAGGGAACCACCATCATGGCCAGTGCCATACTCACAGTGGAACCCTGAGCTCTGAGCTCAGGTATTTTTATTCTTTCAGAATTCTGGTATCCTTACCACATCCAGATCACTAGCAGTTAAACAACCCCTACAGAAATCCAACACCTGCAAAAAACACATAATGCCCTAGACCTAGGCAGCCCATCACCCAATAGCACACAAAACAATTATTTTATATATAACTAAAAATAAACTTCCTCAACATGTGCTTTCAAAAAGTACCCCACATTAGTGACTCTTCTGCAACGATGACAAAATACCCAAGAGACAACATAAGGAAGGAATTTGGGGGACTCATAGTTCCAGAGGGTTCAGTCCATTGTGGTGGATGAGCATGGCAGCTAAAGTGAGTTGGTCCGTAGTGATGGGTTATGGCTTCAGACATGGTACTGACCAGGAAGCAGAGGAAGATACACCAGGAACAGGGCTGAGCTACATCTGCCAGATAGACCTCGAATGCTGACCTTACCATTTTGGCACACACTGTGAGTCCCATAGTTGTGGGGTATTCACCTGTTGTGGGGTATTCACCAGAGAGGACTGCTCAGACATGGATTTCAGCCAATAGAAAGGCTTTATCAGCCACACTGGGTGTTCTGGATGCCAGTGTAGCCCCGAGCCTTTCTAAGGATGAGCTTTTAAGCACAAAAATCATATTCTGGGTTCACATTCTTCAGTTAACAAGAGCAGTTAGCCAGAAGCAGAACCACAGAAGCTAAAAAAAGCAAGGTTAGTACATTCTGAGACTTCCCCAGAACTATATGGGCTTTGACTGATGAGATTTTTGTTTTAGTCTTGGCAGGTAGTGCTGCCTACATGCTGAGTCTTCCAGCCTGAATGGCACTTCCATCATGGAGTCAGTTGTGCTAAGGTCTCGGGGCCTAAGTTCTGAGGCCCTGTCACACGTCTACGACACAATTTCTTCTCTCTTGCTCTTTGTTCATCTGCATTTATTTTCCTACAGCACTTAGCACTTTCTGATACAACATTTCCTATTTAATATCTTTATTGCCTGTTTTCTCTTGCAGAATTTAAGTCTGTGGACATTAAGTTACCTTAGTGAGGGGATGGATGATGGACCAAGTGGCTGTAGTGACCCCAAGGAAGGAGTGTACTTGGTTTTTATATTTGTTTATTTAGTTTGTTGTTTTAAGAGACAGGGTCTTGTTATAGACCAGGATGGCCTCAAATTTATGATCCTCCTGCCTCAGCCTCCCAAATGCTGGGATAACAGGTAGATGCTATAATGCCCTGTGAAGCTATCATGTAAGAAGTGGGGGTGGGGGGTTGCTGTAGGTGTAATTCCGTTGGTAGAATGCTTGCTTTTCATAGTCTGGATATGGTAGTGCATACATACAGTACCAGATCGTGGGAGGTTGAGATAGAGCAGTCAAGGTTATCAGCTACATAGTAAGTTGAAGCTGGCCCAGAATACATGAGGAGACCCTTTCTCCAAATATATACACACACACTCACACACACACACACACATACATAATGTTACTACAGGTCTACCAGTTCTTTGCCATGCAGGTACAAGTATTCAAGAAGAAATTTACTTTTTTTTTTTTTTTTTGATTTTTTGAGGCAGGGTTTCTCTGTGTAGCCTTGATGACCTGGACCTCGCTCTGTAGTCCAGACTGCCCTCAAACTCAGAGGTCTGACTGCCTCTGCCTCCCAAGTCCAGGGTTTAAAGGAGTGCACCCCCAACCCGTACATTTTGCGTCTGAATAATTAACACTGTAATACAGGGCACGGTAGTATAGATCTACAATCCCAGTACTCGGGAGCCTGAGGCAAGAGAATCAGAAACTGGAGTCCAGCCTAGGGTACATACACACAGACTCTTGTCTCAACAACAACTGTGTGTGTGTGTGTGTGTGTGTGTGTGTGTGTGAGAGAGAGAGAGAGAGAGAGAGAGAGAGAGAGAGATATCAATGATTGTTGTCACTTTAACTGTAGAATACCCCAGCCCAATATCCATGTAGCCCCTTTCATCAGCCCAGAGTGATATCTTAAAAACACCTTTCATTGTCAGCTCCTAAAAGAAAATGAAGACAGCTTTCAGAAGCGTCATACATACAGACTCAGAACATATGTTCAGGCCATCCATCCCTTTACAGTCTGTTGGCACAGCCTCCTCAGTTGCCTTCTTCTGCATTCCCTCCACTCACGCATGTGTCCTTGGAATAATGCATGGGACCCCAAAGAGGTGAGCAGAGCAAGACTCTGTAGGTCAGTGTCTTCATGCTTGGAGGCTGGTCCACCTGCAACTCAGACGAAGGTCCAAGACAGACTGGATCAGGATCCTGGGAAATGGTTAAAATGGCACACTGTAGGGATTTCAGCTTCTGCTACTGATGTAGCAGGATGTAGACTCCTCATTTGCATTTTAGTTTTTTTTCCCCCATGGTGGCTTTACAATTGTTGGCAATTCAGTAACCTTTGCTCTAGTCAAGACTTTCCCTGATCTTTCTCCTAGCTCTAAATTTACTCCATTCTTGCAATTTTGTATCTAAATCTCTGCCACGGCTGCTCCTTTGAGACCTGCTTTGGCAACAATTGTGGATAAGAAATTTACCCCAAGTTTGCCTTCCACACCTTCAGAAACTAGGCACTAGTTTCAGGGACTGGCACATACCCAGACCTGCAGCAAATGCTGTCGCCTTTCTCTCTTTCAAGACAACTCTCACTCCTTAATGCCCTGACCTAGATGTGGTGACTAGGAAGAATGCTGCTTCTTTCTAAAGGAATAAACTTTCTTCCTTTCAAACTATCTTCCCTTTAAAGTCATATATTTGGAAATAAAAACTATGGTCTTCCGCAGCATATTTTCAATTGTTTTTGTTATTTGTGATGGTTAAGTTGTCAAGTCAACTTGACATACTGTAGAATCATCTGGGAAGCAAATTTTACTGAGGGACTGTCTTGAGCAGGTTAGCCTGTGAGCGTGTCTATGGAGCATTATCTTGATTATGTTAGTAAGATAGGAAGACTGTCCGCTCCGGGCGGCTGCACGCTCTGTGCAGGGCATCTGGGTTATGTAGCAGTGGTGCTAGTTAAGTACTAGCATCCGTGCTTCTAGTGTTCTCTTCAGCTGACTGTGGATGTGATACAATCGTTTTCTCAAGCTCTGGCTGCCATGACTCTTCCGCTACGATGGTGTATTACTTGGAATTGCGGTCTAAAACAAACCCTTTCTCTCCTAAATTGCTTTTGTTGGGATATTTTATCACAGAGACTTGAAACAAATCAGGATCCCACTAGGTTGCGCCTCTTCCTCCCATCCTCATTTGTACCCCTGCCCCTCGTGCCTGTGGCTGCTTCTCTCCTCACCCTTAACATATTGTGACACAGAGGAGAATAGTGTCTAACAGGATGCCAGGACCGTACTGTGCGGGCCTTACAGCCACTGGAACCTGGTGCTCAACAAACCTTCTGATTGTTTGTTTGCTTATTTATTTTCGTGGGCGCGTGTTTTAAGGTATTTGTGTTCATTCGCGTATGTTGTGGTGCACATGTTTGTGTGTACAAGGGAAAAACTGACATAGGTGCCTTCCTCCGCTGCTTTCCACTTAATACTCCCTGGAGTGCACGCTCTCAGGTCGATGACCTGCGGAATCCATTCCTCTGCTTGGCACTGCGGGTACCAACCCTAGTTTTTTACACAGATGCTCAACTCAGTTCCTCATTCTTCAACATGCACTTCACTAACTGAGCCACCTCCCCAGCCCCTAACTCTTTTATCTCTATTTTTAAAATCAGCCTTGAAGGCCAGGCCGGAAGGTGCCTTTGATCCCAGCACTTGGAGGCAGAAACAGAGGGATCTCTGTGAGTTTAAGGCCAGCCTGGTCTACATAGCAAATTCCAGACCAGCCAGGGCTAAACAGTAAGATCCTGTCTCAAAACAAACGACAAGAGAGCAACCCAACAAATCAGCCTTGATATTTTGTTATAAAAACATGATAGAAGAAAGCACTATTTAACCACAATCTGAACACTTTGTGATTTTGGAGCCCTTGTTGAGGGGTATTCACCAGAGAAGATGGCCTAGACATGGACATGGGTTTAAGCCAATAGAAAGACTTTATCAGCCACACTGGGTGTTCTGAATGCCAGTGTAGCCCTGAACCTTTCTGGGATGAGCTTTTAAGCACAAAAACCATATTCTGGGTTGACATACTTCAGTTAACAAGAAGAGTTAGCCAGAAACAGAACCACAGAAGCTAAAAGCAAGGTGAGGACATTTTGAGACTTTCCCAGAACTATATGGACTTTGGATCAGGCCTTTGTTTTAGTCTTGGCAGGTGCTGCTATCTACATGCTGAGTCTCACAGCCTGAATGGCACTTCCATCATGGAGTTGTGCTAAAGTACTTTGCATGATGGAATTCCACAGAGTCTGGATAGGTTCTTATTAAGAGGTGAAATAGCCAGGTGAGGTGGTGGTACACACCTATAATCCAGCACTTGAGGCAGAGACAGGTGAATCTCTATGAGTTTGAACACAGCTAGGGCTACATAGTAAAACCCTACCTTTAACACAAGGTGGAAATTTGTGAATAAATAGATGGATTAATTAATGAATGGCTAAGAGTGGTCCAGTGTCATATTCCTATTAGAAGTCTTCAAGAGTGAGATTGGGGTAAAGTTCCTAATTTGGCTTTTTTTTTCCAAGTAATTTATACACATTTCTGCAACACTAGCTATGTACAAGACACCACACCAGGCACAGCTGATAAAGCATAACAAAGGATAAAAGGCCTTTGTCTTATGAAACTTACTGCTATTAATGAGGCACAGAATATCAGATAAAGAAAAAAACAGAGCCAGGCAGTAGTGGCACACGCCTTTAATCCCAGCACTCGGGAGGCAGAGGCAGGCAGATCTCTGTGGGTTCAAGGCCAGCCTGGTCTACAGAGTGAGTTCCAGTGCAGCCAGAGTTACAACAGAGAAACCTTGTCTTGAAAAACCAAAAAGGAAAAACTAAAAATAAAAAAAGATAAAAGAGGAAAAAAAGAAAGAAAAGAAAGAGAGAAATGACTTCAATACAAAAAGTACATTAAAATAGGAAAAGCCAGAATCCAGCAGACAATCACCAAGCTGGAGGAACAAATGGCACTTGAATGACTTGAATGATGTGACAGATGTGTCCTGGAAAGATCTGATGAGGGGACATTGCTTTGGTCTTAATTATGCTCACATTTCGTTGGCTGGTACTGGCTCCATGCCATTGACCTTGCTTGACCACACATAATATGCCCAAAAGAGGAGACTACAGATCATGATAAACCAGCAAGGTCTTTTCAGAGTATCAGGAAAGGATGATAACAGCAACGACACCAAATGATACAAAGTGTTTGTATCAAAGTATCAACACATTGAGGGTGGGCTTAAAAATATAGGAACAATTGTTTCATGTAGAGAAATTGCCCAGCATTTGGCACATCAAAGAACTAGGGAAAAGGACAATGTTTGCCTGGGATACAGTGAATAAAAATTAGAATGCCAGTGTAACAAGGCCCCAGACCCTAGTAGGCCCTGAGACCTTAGCACAACTGACTCCATGATGGAAGTGCTATTCAGGCTGTAAGACTCAGCATGTAGGCAACACTACCTGCCAAGTCTAAAATAAAAGACTCATCATTCAAAGCCCATACAGTTCTGGGAAAGTCTTAAAATGTACTAACCTTGCTTTTTTAGCTTCTGTGGTTCTGCTTCTGGCTAACTGATCATGTTAACTGAAGAATGTGAACTTTTGATTATGATTTTTGTGCTTAAAAGCTCATCCTTAGAAAGGTTCAGGGCTACCCTGGCATCCAGAACACCCAATGTGGCTAATAAAGCCTTTCTATTGGCTGAAACCCACGTCTGAGCAGTCTTCTCTGGTAAATACCCCACAACACCAGAACTGGAGGAGTCAGAGGCTTCAGCAATGGGGTTGAGCAAGAAAGTCTTCATCTGACAGAACACAATGGAATGCCTCTATGGGATCTTAAGAAGGGGGATCAAATGATTTGGTTTTGATTTTTAAAATACACTTAGGTGTGGCTGTGGTGATTAATCTCCATTGTCACTTTCACCAGATTTAGGTTCACTTAGGTTATATACCTCCGGGCAGTGGCGTAAGAGTGTTTCCAGAGACATGTAACTTGGTCCTGGCCTTTAAGCCTAGTACTCTAAGAGGCAGAAGTAGGCAAATCTTTGTGAGTTCTAGGCCAACCTGGTCTCCATAGCAAGTTCCAGGCCAACCTGGGTTGTCTTGTGAGACCCTGTAACAACAAAATGAAACAACCACAGCATTAGATGTCTGTGAGAACAGACAATCTATTCTGGATGTGGTTAGTGCAATCTTATCAGCTGGAGTCCTGGGCAGAATAAAAAAGAATGGAAAAATAGGAACTGGCTCCCGGCATGCATTTCTCTGTGTTTCCTGACGCCCTGGGAATGCAAAACACAAACTGCTTTACACTGGGTGCACGCCCATCTCCCCACCCCCCACCCCGCCGCCCCACCCTCGCCCATCCCCCCCACCCTCCACTCCACCACCCCACCCCCTCCCCGTCAACTGCGTGCCCTAAAACTGTGAGGAGAAAAAAAATTCCTCCCTTCCTTAAATACTCACTCAGGTGTTGTGTCACAGTCGCCAAAATGTAACTAAAACTGGTTGGATGAGAGGAAGCCCTTCAGTAGTCTAGGGAGACCCTCTCAGACAAGGGACACCAAGGGCACACAAGATCTTTAATGTAGAATAGGCAGGACTGTGTGGTACATGGGGTATGAAGGGGTAGAAAATAAAGAAATCCTGCACCCAGAAAGCATAGTAAGTCATTTTTTTTTTTTAACGTCATTGTGTGTTTTGTTTGATTTTGTATTTTGAGGTAGGATTTTGAAACATAGATCACACAGGCCTCAAATTGCCATCCATCTGACTTTTGAGTGCTGATTACAGACCCAGGACTTCACCAGACACCTTTGAAAATCTCTGGTCCTTATGTTTGTCTGTTAACTTAGGGATGCCAGAAGATATACGACGTTATGTTTTTCACTACAAAATGATTTGTTTTTGTTGTTTTTTGAGAGACTTCCTGGCTAGCCTGGAGCTCGCTATATGCCCCAAACTCAGAGATTCACCGGCCTCTGCCTCCTGAGTGCTGGAATGGAAGCACTTGACATCGGTTCAGCTCTTCACTGCAAAATCGTTACAAACTGGATTGGTTAATAAAGTCAGTGAGATACAGTGAAGATACAGTGAGATACAAACCTTAAGTGCGGTAGACAGAGTCATCCTGAGACTACTCCTGGTTTTAGGTTTAAAACTGCAGTGTTCGATTGAAACCCACAAAGCAGCTCAGTGGTAGAGATTCCCCTTACCCTGTGAAAAGCCCTGGGTTCAATGCCCAGCAACACAGAAACATAAACAATCCCATAAAGCTCTGTAGTTATTGTCAGTGCCAGCCAGACACTAACTTTCAGCGGTCTGCTGATTCTATACAATTTTTTTGTAGATTTTGTTTTGTTTTTTGAGGCAGGGTCTCACTACATGCCCAGGCCGGCTTTAGCAGCTCAGCCTCACAGGTGCTGTATGTTGGAATTCAAGATTTGAGCCACCAAGCCCAACATCATACATTTTAATTATATTCTAAATTATATGTTGTGTCTGCTAATTTTATGTCAACTTGATACAAGCTAGAGCTATCTGAAAGGAGAGAAACTCAGTTGAAAAACTGCCTCCATAAGATCTGGCTGAAGGGTGTTTTCTTAATTCATGATTGATTTGGGAAGGACCTAGTGGGTGGTGCCATATGCAGGTTGGTGGTCTTGGGTTCTATTAGAAAGCAGACTGAGTAAGCCATTACAGGCAAGTCAGTAAGCATGGTCTCTGCATGAGCTCCTGCCTCCAGGTTCCTGACAGGCTTGCGTTCCTGCCCTCACTGCTCTTGATGATGAACTGTGAGTGAAATAAACCCTTTCCTCCCCATGTTGCTTTTGGTCATGGTGTTTCATCACAGCAATAGTAACTCTAAGACATATGTTTTCAACTTTATTTCCTGAAATATTAACTGTAGTCTTTCTTGTATGCTATGACACATTCTATCTAGAAGCAAAGAGACTAGTTTTATTTTTTTTTTTAATTCATAGATTTTATTGAATGGCAATACATTTTAGCATTAGCTCTTAGATGTACTATTTGCCTATAGGCTGCTATAACTTGGATCTGGAATATTCCCTAAGAGTGGATGTTTTATCATCCTGTAACACTTCAGCCTGAGGAATGAACCAGGACTCACGCATTCCAGGAAACCATTGAATCACCGAGCTACTACATCTCTGCCCCTGTGTGTGTGTGTGTGTGTGTGTGTGTGTTCATGTGTGACAAGGTCTCACTCTGTAATCCAGGCTTGCCTCAAATTGACAATCCTCCTGCCTCAGCCTCCCAAATAGCTCTGATAACAGGTCTGCACCAACAGGTCTTACTCAAAAATAAAATTGCTTTCCACCCACAATGCCCAAGACCTCATGCATAACAGGCAAGCATTCCATAACTGATCAACGTTAGAAGCCCACCCAGATGTGGCAGTTTTGAGTGGTGGTAGAATCTTCAGCAGGTATTGTCTTGGTGGAATGAAGCGGTTTATTAAAGGTATGCCTTCGGAAGACACACATAGGGATCCGAACACCCGGAAGTGAACAGACCTCTGTGGCTATGTCTCTTTGTGCCACTATAGACCAGAGCAACAGGGACAATAGACATGACTGAAACCTTTGAAACTGTGATCCCAAATCAATCTTTTCCTTTATTACTTACTTTTCTGTTGCTGTGATAGGATACCATGATCAAAGCAGACTATTGACAGCAGAGTTTATTTGAGCTTATGGCTTCAGAGGGAGAGTCCATCCTGGTTGGGGAAAGCACAACAGCAGAGGAAACAAGATGACAAATCACATCCTCGACCACAAGCACAAAGCAGAGAGAGCCAATTGGAGGTAGGGTGAAATTGAAACTCTCAAAGCCCACCCCCAGTGATGTACTTCCTCCAGCAAAGTTGCATCTCCTAAACCTCCCCAAATAGCACCACCAACCGGACACCAAGTGTTACATCTCTGAGCCTTTGGGGGATTCTCTTTTAGATTACCACACTGACCATCTCACATATTTTGTTACCTTGAAGAAAAACTGACTAACATGCAATGTTATAGTAGCATAAACAAGCTATTTGGTATAGGAACCTCAAACAGATAAGACTGGACTAAAATAGGAATATGGTACTATCTGCTTTATTTCACACAGTGTGACTAGATGTATTTAAAACGCAGACAACACTGAGTGAGTGGGTCTTATGTAATGAGGAGACCAGAGAGAAGCAGCTGGCAGTTGTGATTCCAATATGAGGCTGCTCGTAGCATTTCATCTACTAATCCGTATTTTATGCAAGGAGACAGTAGTGGTTGATTTCAACTGTCAGTTTTGATGAGCTCTAGAATCACCTGGAAGATGGACTTCTACCATGCCTGGGAGGAATTGTTTTGATTAAATGATTTAAGGTTGGAATGTCCACCCTCTGTAGGTGGCGTCAGTCAATGAGTTGAGGTCGCAGACTGAATGAAAGGAGCAATGCAAGCTGGGCACAAGCATTCATCACTCTCGGCTTCCTGACTGTGGATGCATGGCCTGCTGCTTCAAGCACTTACCCAACATGATAGACTGTAGCCATGAACCAGAAGCTGAAATCAGCCCTTTCTCCCTTAAGTTGCTTTGGCCAGCGTGTTTTACTCTGGCAACAGGAAAAGTGATGAAGACTGAGTCCTCCTCCAGTCCCAGCTCTTGCTGGGCATTCAAAACAAAGCCTCCTGCCTGCTGAGCAAGCACAGCACTACGAAGCCACGCCTCTGGTTCTATTTATATCTCTCTCTGAAGCATGCTTCGTACAACTTTCTTATCAATTGTAGAAAGTAGATAGGCAGAGCAGGCCCCACAGTGATACATGGAATTGATAAAGGCTGCGGATGTTTGCCTGTGGGTGCCAGGCTGCTTCTTACAGGGAGAATCCTTTTGGAGAGAACAGACTGTGGCTGTTGAGCTCACACCAGTTCTGTTAACACAGCCTTGGAGACAGGATTGTTCTTTCATGATAGTATAAAAGATGGACTAGAGAAGCATCTAGAATGGCAACACTGAAGGGAAAAGGGAAACTTTCCTAAGGAAAGGGGGCATTCCAAGTACTATGATTTTGTGTTTCTTTTGGCTTTGGAGAAATGATTTTGCAACTCTGTGCGTCAGGATGGGATTTCACATCTTCTCCTTTAATATGGGATGTGTCTTCCTCCGAGTTACTGTAATTGCATGTCTCTTTCTCTTCCTTTGGTAAGCGAATTACCAATAAGCACACTGCTGCTGCTCTCTTATTTTGCACCAAGTGAATGTTTAAATGTTTTAAATAAACACATCTCTGCTGACTGCTGAACAAGATTCATTACAGCCAGGAGGAGCTCAGTGGAGCTGCTGGAGATCTGGTTATTATCCCTGCGGTTTATGCTTGCGGTAGAAATTGCACTAATATTTACATAAAGGGCGTGGCTTGGGGGCAACAGCAAAGCCTAAGTGAAGTGGGAATTTGTAGCCAATGCCCACTAATGAAAACAGCTACAGTACAGTTGTCCTTTCCAAAAGCGCAACTAGGCCCTTCACATGATATGTCATTTTCACGTGTTTGCTCTTCAGCCACAAATTTTTCTTACCACCCATTTCCTATGTCGAGATGACTAATTAAAAAAATAAATAGCTATGCAAGATAATTCAAAATTTGGGGATATTTTCTCTTAAAACTATGTAAGTATTTCTGGTTTAGATTTTACTAATGAAAACAAAGAAATTCAGCCAAATCAAAACCAACAAACAAAATTCCCTATTTTCACGATGGTTACACGGGGAAAAAATTTTTCCTTATTGTCTTCTGTGTCTGAACAACCGTGCAGCTACAGCAGTCTCGGGTGAGTCTCATGGGTTGAAGAAACTCAGGCACAGTTGAGCTCTGGTCCTTGCAAGTTTCCTTACTGTAAGTGACAAGGGAGGCATGGAAAATTTTTAGCTGGAGGATTTTACTGTTTTTCATTGGTGCCCTCTGAACTCAACATTTTTTGTAACTCCCTCAGGAAAAGCAGAACATTCTGGAATTCAAGGTGTTTGTTGCTACACAATAAAAATACAGATATAATCATTTTAATCCAGAAATTCTGACTTATTGTAATAAGGCATATATATCTATGTCTGTGTCTAGACACGGATCTCTAGGTAGCTATCCAAATGTTTATGCACTCATTGTACGTGTTTCTTTCCTCTTTTCAGAATATTCAAGGCTGGTGACGGTGTAAATCACACCTCCCAGACCTAATATTTATAAATAAAACACACGCGTCTGCTTCCTGGTTTCCAACAGAGGCCATTTCCATCTTTTCCTGTTAGTATTTAGTACTAGTTCACACACTTTTCTACCCAGAGATAAGATGCAATTGCTGATGTTTGGGAAAAAAAATTTAAAAGAAACTTAAAAAATATCTCTACCTACTTGTTTGGTTTTTTTTCCCCCCCTAAGAGTTGGGAAAATTCCATTATTCAATTTTAGCCCTGAAGATTTTAATCTAGTTGAGCCTAGGATTATAGATCTGATGGTAGATTTGAACACAGCTTGAGAACTATTCTGAGTTGAGAACCAGTTCCAATACCTACCTGCTGCTAAGAGGATGTGGCTGCATTAACAGAGCCCAGGGCATCTGGAAGACAGCTGGGTGCAGGTCCCATCCCTTTTATTGAACCCTGACTACACACAAGGCACTGATTTAAGCTCATCACACATCTTAATATTTCTTATCTTCAAGACAACTGTAAGAAACACTAGTCTAAGCCCTGGGGCGATGGAACACGAACAAGGTGAAGTCCTTGTTTTACTAAGTGGAGGATTCTCATCAAGGGTACACTCCTTCCTGTCTGTGTTAAATCTCTGCTCCAGCATTCATTAGTACTGTGACCTTGGGAAGATTATGTAATCTCTCTGTATTTCAGCTTGCTTATCTGCGAAGCACAAATGGTAACAGTTCCTACCTTAGACGGTTGATATGAAATGATAAGATGATCTTAATAAATTAGCTTTTGTAAAAGAGAACAGTTCCAGGCAGGTCGTAATGGCGATTCAGGAGTGTGTTTGTTATAGTGCTTATTGTCAATGTAGTGAGCACTTAAACGCTTTTCCCCTGTGTCAGGCACAGAGGAACATAGGGTATGTACATGTATATCTGTTACTAGGATAGGTGATGTAAAGATAAATAAAGTGAGAAAAAGAACTAAAGTGGGTGCATAGGGTTTGTTCTCACAGGTGGATAGGAATATCCTTACAGTGAAGGTGCCATTTGAACAGAGATCTGACAGACGTGTCAGACTGTGTGGTCACGTAAAGGAAGGAAGAACAGCCTAAGCATGAGGAAGGGGAGCTACGTATATAAAGGACACTGGACAGTGCATGTTTGGTGAGCCCAAAGCACAGTAAGGACACCAACATGACCAAGAAAGGAAATGACGTCAGAGGAAAGACAGCAGGATCACAGCAGGCAGAGCCCTGCAGGCTCTGATGAAAAAGAAGCCAAGACACCAACTCCATTACTCATACAGGTCTGGTTCTTAGACACTGTTTTAGGTTCTTCAACCACGTGGACTTGCTAATTTGAGGCAGGAAGAACACTGACCTGCACATCACATGATGGGGGACCTGTGTAGGGGTGAGGCCTGGGATGAGCAAGTGTTGGTTTTGTTGAGTGCCCCATGCAACATGTATGTATTAAAGGCTTACTGCCCAGCGCAGGGTATGATTGGGAATTAGGGAACCTTTATGAGGTAAGGCCCAGGGAAGGAAATTAGATCTCTACTGACATGCCTTGAGAAGGATAGTGAGCCAGGCATGGTGGCGCACACCTTTATCATCGGCACTCAGGAGGCAAAGGCAGTCGGACCTCTATGAGTTCAAGGTCAACCTGGTCTACAGAGTGAGATCCAGCATAGTCAGAGATACACAAAGACACCCTGTCTCCAAAAACAAACAAAAAGAAAGAAAGAGAAAAACTAAAGCTAGTGGGAACCTGACCCTTTCTCAACTCTATTTGCTTTCTGCCTACCTTGAAGTGAGAAGGTCACTTGACCGCACATACCCTACAGATAGACTGCCTCCTCACAGGCCTAAACCAACACGGCTGACAGAGCATGGGCTGGAACCTCTGCAGCTGTGAACCAAAATAAACCTTCCTTCAAAAGAAGGCCAGTTAGAGTCTACAGTAATAGTCTGGTGAGGGAGGATGGTGCTGCGGGCCCGGTGATGACCAGGTGGCAAGAGACATTTGAGAGTCAGGATTTAATTTGAGGATAGAGCCACCAGGACTTGCTGATGCAGTGGGTATAGGCTATAACCGGAAAAATAGTGTCAAAGAGACTCCTCATTTTGCAAATCCACGGAGCAGAAAGGTGCTATTTAGTGGTCTGACCAGAGATGGAATTACTGTGGTTTGGGGTTGTCCCCCCCCCACCCTTTCTTTAGATGCGGCAGGATATCCTACAAGAATCTGCAAGATTGCTGTAGCAAGGTTTTTCCTATTAGTGGTGTTCATCCCCATGCTGTAATTCCTGGTGCCTGCCCTGTGGTCGTCTGTGGTTTCTCTGATGATCTCTAGCATTTTGCAAATGTTTCCACTCATGGGAATGAATTTTTAACCCACTTTAATTAAAACGCAAGCCTGTGTGCATGCCACGTAGCTATTTTGGAAGGGAGAGGGAATGACCTTCGCCAAATTACTGGAGGCTGATGCATTCGGATTGCAGCCATACCTTTTTGACAAAGAGTCTCCTCACTGGATGTGATGGAAGTCAACCTGTGACTGTCTGCAAAGGCCAAATGATAGTGAGCACTCCTAGAATATTTAGTGCCAGGGTGTTCTACAGAAGTATAAGTAATGAAACAAAAGTAGGAATGTAAAGACAAAATTTTTTTAATGCCTATAATTACAGGTAATTTTTATTTCTTTTAAAACTTGTTCACACTCAGAGTTTCCAGAAATAAGGTTGTGAGTTTTAAAAGCAGTTTAAATCCTACCATACCATTGAACTCTACAGTGAAAGTCTTTCCTGGCCGTGTGTACCCTACACCTTTTGATGTAAGGACATACACAAGCTGCTTTATTCCTCTTCCAAGTGTACTTCGAAGCCTGTCTTAGTTACTTTTTTATTGCTGTAAGGAAACACCACGACCAAGGCAACTTATGGAAGAAAGGTTTTATTTGGGCTTAAGGCTCCAGAGGGCAAGAATGCATCATGGGGAGGGAGGAGGTAGAGCAGAGAGCAGCAGACAGGGCAGCAGGAATAGGAAGCTGAGAGCTTACACATTCGGATTTAGGCATGAAGCAGACAGAAATGAATTGAAAGTGGGACAAGGCTAAATAATCTCAAAGCCAGGCCCCAGTGAGGTACTTCCTCCAGCAAGGTTGTCCCCTAAACCTCCTCAAACAGCACCGCTAACCGAGATTGCAGATACCTGGGCTTCTGGCGGACATTTCTCATTCAAAGCACCACACACCCTGAAATTGTATTACTTGTTGAGCACTTCTGTCCATGTAGCTGAATTCCTCTGAGGCAGGGTCTTTGCCTTTCTTCAGTTTCCAGTGCGTAGAAAAGCACCCAACGTATAGTTGTTGCCTAATAAATGTTTACTGTTGGCTGTAGAGGTGGCTCAGTGGTGGAGAATGCTTGCTGCTTTTGAAGAGGCTCAGAGTTCAATTCCATGCACCCAAGTGGAACAGCTCACAAGCACCTGTAACTCCTGCTTCAGGGCATCAGATCGATGCCCTCTTCTGACCTCAGAGGGCACCCACATGCACGTGACATACATACATGCAGATGTACACATACCCATACACTTTAAGGAAATCTTTAAATAAATAAATAAATATTTGCTAACATAACCCCACATTGTATTTCTAAGGTACTGGGAGCAGAGAGAGAGATTACCATAATGATTCTAGAAAACTCCATAGCAGTCAAAGGACTCTAAGTTGACACAAGTTTGAGGAAAAGACTGAGGCAGGAAGGTTTTGAGTTCGAGGCCATCTTCAAACAGACTGAGATCCTGTCACAGAAAATAAAACAAATGCAAGCTTATATGAAGAAATTTTGCCAAGTATTAAAAAACTCCAGAAAGATTATAATCTTCAATTTAGTAACTTTATTTGTCAGGGCCAAATAAGGTAGTGCTAACAAAATATTTATTTACAAGTGTCATTATGTAATAGTGTGAGAAAGAAATACAGTTTGATTAAATACATTATGAAGAAGCCATAAAATATTGTCATAACAGTTAGATTGTAATAGGAAGAAGTAAATCATCTAATATTAACACGCAAAAGTAATGAGATGGTATGTTCAATACAACTCCTTACATATGGAAACTGGGTGTCCTAGATGTTACCCAGAGTTCTTCCCAGGCTATAAGGTGGTAGATATTTCAGAGCTGCTTCTTCTGTGAGCTTAACTACATATTTATTTATTTTTTAATTACATGTATTTACTTATCTATTGTACGCAGTGTAGCACAGACCTGGAGATTGAAGGATATCCTGCAGAGTAACCTCCTTCTGCCAGATGGATCCCGGGAGTCAAACTCAGGACATCTGAATTGGTAGAAAGCGCTTTTTCAGGTCAAATCGTCCCACCTGCCCTACATATTTCTAAGTATGTACAGTAATCTACTGAAACAGATTCATGCTCATCTGCCATCCTCTCTTCTGCCTCACTCCAAACCTTCCTCCTCTTCCTCCTCCTTCCCCTTCCCCCTCCCCTTCTCTCCCTCCCCCTTCCTTCCCCCTCCCCCCCTTATCCTCCTTCTTAAGGCAGGCTGCTCTCCTCTTCCTGCTTCAGGCTCTACAACACCTGGTTGATTCCTTGCTTTTTTGTTGTTGTTGTTGTTTGAGACAGGGTTTCTCTGTGTAGCCCTCACTGTCCTAGAACTCACTCTGTATCTCAGGCTGGCCTCAAATTCAGAGACCTGTTTGCCTTTGCCTCCAGAGTACCTAGATTTAAAGGTGTGCATCACCACCACCCATGTTTTGTTATATTTTTAAATTACTATAGGCAATCCAAGTATCCTAAGTACTTCTGACGACACCATAGCTTAAAACAGAAAGAAAATAATTAAATTGAAAGTAAATCTGTGAGCAGAATATTTTTTGTCTTTATTTCTATCACACAAATATTTATCTCAAGCAAACTCAGCATTTCTTAACTTTAAAAGAAGTTTGTAAAATGAACACTGCATGCCAAAAGAAGCTAATATTGTAAGTGATAATTAGGTCAACAAGGAAAAGAGGGGAGGGGGTTACAAGTTCACTAGTACCCTTAAGTAGAATATGCAAGGTATGAACTTCTCTTTCAGAGACAAGCCAGGTGCATGGCTCCTCTCTGTAATCTCAGAGCTGAGGTTATGTCTCGATAGCCTGTCTCAAAAGAAAAATAAACAAGGGGCTAAAGAAAGGAGTCATTGGGTAAAGTACTGCACAAGCGCGAAGACCTGAGTGCAAATCCCCAACACTCATATAAAACTGGGGATGTGGCTAGCATCTGTACCCCAGTGCAAGACACAGGTGGTTCCCAGGAGCTCACTGGCCAGCCTGCCTCACCGAAAGAATGAGCTCCAGTTTTGCTGAGACGCTTGTCCTGAGAAATAAGTAGAGCCTGGCTGTGGTGGCTCACCCTTTTAATCCCAGCACTCAGGAGGCAGAGGCAGGCAGATCTCTGTGAGTTCAAGGACAGCCTGGGTTACAACAGAGAAACCCTGTCTCAAAAAAAAAAAAAGAAAAAAGCTAACAAATAAAAATAAATAAGTAAATTAATTAATTAAATAAAGTGAAGAGCAATAATGACCCCTGATGTTGACCTCTATCCTCCACACCCTCAAAGAGATGAGCATAACCCCCATGAGTGTTCACATATGCATGCACACACACACATACACACACACACACATCAAGGGATATTCAGCACTGTGCGTACAAAGGTTCCATAGAACTCTCTGAGAAGGCACATGTATGTGATCCTGGGTCCCCCCTGTCCTGAGACCTTACTGATGAAGGATTGTATCAGTGGTGACGAACACGACTGTGGGAGACAGTGTGGGTTACCTCCTTAATCTCAGTTGCATGTTGAGAAAACAAAATGTGAAACTTAGACCAGCCTGCGAGCATGTTAAAGCTCACCATTTAAAGCTATGACTAAACTTTATGTAGTCTACTTTACATATGTGTCTGAGCAACTAGACCAATCTCCAAATCCACTTGTTCCTATAGAAAGTTCCTGATCTTTTATGTGAACTCTCCTTGGGTCCCTGCTCGAAAGATGACAAACAAAATGTCTAGAGAACATGCTCTTTGGTGGCCAAGATGAAAGTGTTGTGTTACTAAAACTTCAGCATTAGTTACTTCTGCAATTTCCAGGAAATAGCTACTAAATAGGATTTCCTACCAAACCTGGTTCTTAAAGCGTTGTCTTGCTACTGTCCGTCTGCCACTGACAGAGGGCTCACAAATGAATTACAGCAAGCCCTTATCACAAGGAAAACAAGGTGAAGTGGATCATGGATAGGAAGGTAGGCACAGGGCACTCTGTAGGACCCATGATACAAAGTCTAGAAATTTGTCTCCATTTCAGAAACAGGACCTGTCGATAAGCCCATCTCCAGATAACAGGCAGTTATGCCTATCATGGAAGTGTTAAGTGTGACTAGGGACTCCCAGTAATAGCCCAGCAGGAAAGGAATGTGTGTCTTGTCAGAGACTGCCACAGACACCCAGGGGCACAGACATCCCGATCCACAAACACCCGGGACGATGTGATTCATCACTTACAGAAGAAAGGCAGTGCAGAACGTGCTATCTTCCAACTGCTGAGTCACTCGGCCCTGTGAGCTATTTAAACAGAAGCTTCCAGGAGACACACACTCAGGGCTCCTCTTAGACAATGCCTAGACTTCCAGCTTGGATCCTCGGAGCCAACGTTGTTCTCGGTTTCCATCCTCTTCTCTCCACACTGTTGCATTATGGCTTCCTTCTTCCGGCTCCTTCGCTCAGGTGGAATCGATCCAACTGACATTCAGGGGACCTTAGCACCCGAGGTCACCAATTCCTTTTTCGGTTTTTCTCACGGCGACAATGTGCTCTTCTGATTTCATTTTAATTAAAAAAAAAAAAAGTCTTCAACATTAGCAAACATTGTTTGGGCACCCACCGTGGGATACGCACAGAGGTACAGACCAGAATTGGTTAAAAGATAAGTCAGAGGCCTTCTCAGGCATGGTGGCACTTGTCTGTAACGTCAGCATACAGGAAAGATCCCTTGTGCTTTGTAACTCAGTCTAGCAAAGACTGTAATCAGCCAAGCACAGTACTCGGTGTGCTGGGTCTGAGACAGGTGAACACACAGTGACGTCAGTGATGCTCTAGACGGTTTCTGGAGGAGGTGTGAGGAAGAGCCCTACTGTTCTCGGGTAAAAGCCCTTGTTTTCTGCGAATGAATGCCCTGCGGGAAGAGATGGCAGGAGGCATCCAAAGAATCCAGGTGATGAGGGTTTCTGAAGGGCTTGTTGTTACCTAATGGGGATATGCATTTCTGCCCACCTTGGCCTGGTTTGACCTGGGCACTCATTGCCAGTCTGTCTGCTGTGAGTGGTGCTGCTGACGGCCCTGCCCCCTGCTGATCCTTCAGGGGCACTCCCTTCCCTGTGTCAGATGAGGACTCCTCTTACACTTGTCTGCCATCCATAAGCCGTGCTGTCCTGCCCGGACAGCTGGCTTTGGCTTTGAAGACTGCCTGGCTTGCTTCCCCGCCGGTCTGTTAAGGAGTCCAACATGCCACCCAGTGTCACATGTGCTGCAGGTGTTGTGGACGGAATTGCTACAGGAGCTGGATACAAATGATGTCAGTGGGCAAGACTAGACTCAGCATGTCTGTGTTGTGTGTCCAAATGCTGCTCTTCTCTCCCAGGGAAAACATGTTGTAAATAAAAGAGAGCAAGCACAAACTGATCTTAAACACTGAGCATACACGAGGAGCTGTCCTGGGCACTACGTCAAAGCTTTCAGTTCTCATAGTAATACCATCCTTGTCTTAGAAACCCATTTTATAGAATGAGGAAATGAGGGCTCAGGGAAGTTGAGAGACTTATATAAGGTCCCACAACTCCATGAATCCCTTTATGTGCACACACACACACAGACACACACACACACACACACATACACACATACATACTTTACACTCTTGAGGATAGAAGCCAAGATCATGTGTATCATAAGCATTGTACTATATAAACAGTCACAAATTTTTGTTTATCTTGAATCCGAACACAAATCAATGTGTTCGTTAAGCATTTGGACTGCTTTACAGCAGGAACTATGAGATATTGGCATTGTAATGAGACTTCTGATTCCAGGCTGGTTATCAGTTTTCCAGGAGTCAGATAAACATAAGGGCATTCAGCCTGGGCTCATGAAGTCATGTGCAGAAACATGCTACCAATCTAAACTGGCTGGGAGGGAAGCAACGAAGAAACACTAACATAAATGTCATCAGATAAAAATGTAGTTAAATATATGTACATTCCCAGGACTTCTGATATTAAACAATAAGACACACACTAGGGAAAAGATGTGGAGAAGTATGCCTGGTTTTTATGACTTGTTGATATCTGTGGGCTTTTTTCTTCCTTGAGCGCCTCAAAACAATTTACGGCATTGCCAGCAGCATTCAGTACATTCAGAACAGGATCATTTCACCCAGAGCTGACCAAAGGCCACGCTTGGGACAGCACTGTGGATGGCTGTCCAGCAGACAGGGGAGCAAGCCAGGTTCAGTGAAAAGCCAACCAGGTTTTTTTTAAGTAACATGGCTTATGTAAGTGAGGTCTTACTCTCCCACTGAAAGTGGGTCAGATAGGAGCGAGAGAACCAGGTCCCCATGAGCCCAGTGAAACCTGATATAGTTTTCCTCCACATCTCTGAGACTGTCGCCCTGTGACGAAACAGTGTCAGGATTCAGTTCAGTCTTCTGTATTTCCCACTCTCTCCTTGTTTCCAAATGGTTGTTTTCCCTCCTTTTTCCATTTTAATATGCAAAACCAAGTGAGACGCATCACTTGAGAGACTATGATAACTTTACTACTGGGAATACGGGGAGAAAAAAAGCATGGGATAGAGAAAAAGATCCTTTCGCCTCTCTCAGTTGTGATTCAGCGCTGACTGAAAAGGAAGTGTGCCACCTACTGAGTCACAGAAACCACTTCCTGTGGCTGTTTGGTTTACTCTGGAGGCAGTAAGCCAGGGACTGCCCTGCCCTGACCCTTGCCTGGCTCTCCAGAGCCAAGGCGTTCACAGCTTGAGGTGGTTTGGCCTGAGACTCTTGAGAACATTACATATTAAATTACAAGTGCTTCGTTTCCTAGCAAGGAGTCTTTAGCAACATAAAAACGAGTGTGTGTTATTTGCAAACCATCTGAACCATTACTCAACTGAATATCCCTAACTTTTTGCAAGGTATGTATTCTAGATGACCACTCTCTGGAGATCTGAATGTAGGTTGGCTTAGTTTTTCCTGAGGGCAGCTTGGGCAGTCTGTAGGATGGCACTAGCTGCACCAGGCTTCACAGGAACCTTTAAACAATGAGGCAACACTGGATTTGTTCTTTTTGAGCAAGTGCTCAAAAGTTGCCATGTGCTCTGCTGCGCACGGAGAGGGGATGGATACAAAAGTATGTGGGATCACACAGCAATGACTTTACAACAGAACTTGGGCTCTTCCCCCTAAAAACAGGCTGGACCCTGTCCAGTCACAAGAGCCAACATCAGACTCAACTTTGCATGAAGGAGCCCCCCCACCCCAAGTAACTTCTTTGTTGAAGAGATACAGGGAAGCGGGAGGTGGGAAAGAAGGGGTGAGGTAACCTCCTCATCAGCTTTTGCTTTAATTGCAGGTGAAGATAGGAGCACTCCATAATTCCATCTCGAAATAGACTAAAGGTTTCTGATCCTAGGTGGGTCTGGAGCTTCCACAGTGCCTCAGTAGGTACATGGTCTCTCAAACAGTAAAGTCCCAGAAGGGTGGTTCTGTGTGTAGATAGATACTGCCAAGTCCTGAGGGTCACTTCTGAAGGTAAAAAGGCTCCTCCCCTCAGAATAAATCAGACTCTGAAAAGGCAAATAACCAATCACTCTTCTGCCCTTCCCTCCTCCGATGATGTGTAAAAGAATGGCTGAAAAGCCCAGTAGCACGCAGCGAGTAGCTTACCCGTGTCAGACAGTTGCTGTGGGAAATCAGCAAAACAACGTCCAGGGCGGCGCTTGGCACCTTCTCTGCAGTTACACTTATCCTCGTGGCTGTTTCCACGTCTTAGGTTGTACCCGATAAGGCGAGCCATTTCCTCGGGTATGACCGATACTCTTATGTTTAACAGTGGAGCTACAGTGTGACTACACTGTCTAAGCCTGCATACAGTCATGCCTCTCTTTGGGGAAAAAAAAAAAAAATCTTAAAATCACCATAAGTTGAAATACCCTGTCAAGAAAGTATCATTCAAATTGCATACAAAATGCTTAACAAGTATATACGAGTAATATTTTTCCAAACATGGAATTATTTTAAACAGTATAGGTAAGCATAATCAGATCAGTCTTTCCTGTGCCCTAAGGCTGTTCTCTACACCATAAGAAGGAGAGAAGGATCCGGGCCTCTGTCTTCTCAGGCCAGTTTAAAACTCAATACACTTTCTGGTTTTATTCATCTGTCACATTATGTGACTCAACAAAGAACGCAGACTACATTGTAACTCGTGCTTTTGAAATCCAGGTATTCTAAACACTGTGTATTAAGTGTTCTCATGGCAGTGACGGCAAGAAGAAAAATTGGCTTGAAATAGTCTCAGAAGCCTGACAATGCTTAAACCTTCATCTGCATGTACAATTTTGTCAGTTTTTGTTGTTTTTATTAATCACCCAAGCATCTGTATCTAGTTTGTAACACCTGATGTATAGTAAACACTTAACAACTATTTTGTTAATAAACTTCAGAGTTGATTCTCCAAATGACAAAAAAATTTAAATTATTCTTTCTGTGTTTTTCTTTTTAAACATTTTATATGAAGAGTCACACACATATTATCAGGGAAGAATACAGTTTCTGTCATTAATTCTTTTTGACAAGCTGTTATGTAGCCCAGGCTGGCCTTAAACTCACTATATAGCTGAAGCCAGCTGCTGAGATTACATGTATGAGACAGAATACCTGCTTAATAGTACCCAGGATGGAACCCAGGCCATCATCTTTACGCACACTGTACATACTGAGCTACATCCCCCGCCTCTAAATGTTTTATTATGTTGCTTTTGGTTGCATGTCACAAAAAATTATATTGAACTCTTGACCAATCTATTTTTTCCATTGGAATATTGGCCCAAATAAGAAATAACATCAAGGAAAAATTACGCTTTGGCAAGAAAAATGTCCTCTCTAAATTCTTGTGTGTTTTGTTTTGATTTTTCCTTAGTGACTGGAGGCCAGTTTCAATCCATTCCAGCACAGATTCCAAGTTTTCAATCTGGTTTTCCTGAGTACTGACCGCATGCCAAGAATGAGACAATGAGACAAAATCAGCACCAACATATTTCACATTCACAAACACACACAAAGTCACACACACAGAGACACACACATACACACACACACAGAGATTCATACAGACACGCACACACACAGAGACACACACAGACACATACAGAAACATACTCAGAAAAACACACACACAGCCACAGACACAGACAAAGATATACACAGAGCTATACAGAGACACACAGAGATACAGATATACACACAGATACTCAGTCACGTACACAGAAATGCACACAGGTTCACACAGAGATACAAAAATGCACAAATACACACAAACACACAAAGCATATACAGACACATACAGAAACACATACAGAGATACACACACACCCACACACACACACACACACATACACACACACAAAAGCATGAACACTACCAGAGTATAAGGTGCATCTGTTAATTTTCATATTTCTATTCCTTCTAATATTTACCCTCAAAATTGTGGAGTTTTAAACTTTCAAATGGAACTATTCCTTACATCCCTAGATGATGATGTTCATGCATTCTTGCCCAAAGTGATGGTCAGTGTACCCCACGCTCTAAAAGACGCTGTCCTGCAACTATTCATCAAAGACAATCATATTCTTTTTGCTTATTTTTCTTTTTTGAGTCAGGATTGCATTCTCAAACCCAGGCTAGTCAAGACATAATGCAGGCCAGCCTCAAACTCACAGCAATCCTCCTGCATCATTTTCCTGAATTTTAGGATTATAGTCATGAATTATTAAGTCTGACTCTCTACTTTTTTCATTAACACTTAGAATATTGAGGTGAAGCACTGACTATAATAATTAAAGAAAGAAGATTAAAGAATTAAAGATTAAAGAAACAATTATTTTTGTATTGACTTCGAGAATAAAAAGGGAAGTAAATATTTTGGAGAAATTGGAAGAAAATCGTGGTTAATGCAGAGTGAGCAGTGCCCTGAAGGATGCAGGGTTAGCAGTGTCCTAAAGGATACAGGCTTAGCAGTGCCCTGAAGGATGCAGGGTTAGCAGTGTCCTAAAGGATACAGGCTTAGCAGTGCCCTGAAGGATGCAGGGTTAGCTGTGTCCTGAGGGAAAGGATATCCTGCTGGCCAGCCAAAAGAACAGACATCCACAGCTAGTAACATGAGCACCAAGGTTGGGTGAAGCTCAGCTCAGTGTTTGTTAACTCTCCTTCCTAAAGGTTAACTCACTCTGTTTCCCATAATTCCACGGATCCCCAAAAAGTTTTTGTGACGACCAAGCTCCCCTTCATTAACAGTGTGATACTCAGATCCTGTGTCAACCTGTCATCCTGCTTCCGTGGGTGGGAGCCACTTTCCAAGGTGCATTCGATCAGACACCAATTGGCATTTAAAGTCACCTGTGCTCTTGGTAAAGAAGGAGAATGTCTGAAGAGACTGTGATTAATCACTGATCGAATGCTTGTTATTTACGCTTAGTAACTTTTCTGGCATTAGTGATGTTAGTTGACATTTGGTAACTTAGATGCAAAACCCTGTATGAGCATGTGTATACGTGTATGTGTGTGTGTATGTGTGTGTGAGTTCTCATGGATGTGCATGCATGTGTAGATACATGTGAAGGCCAGAGGTCAAACTCAGGCATTGCTTCTTGAGAGCCACCTATCTTGTTTTCTCAGACAGGATCTCTGGCTTGGACCCAGGGCTTCCAGTCAGGCTAGGCCAGCAAGGCCAAGGAGCCTTCTGTCATGGCCTTCCAGATCTGGGTAAAAGTACAGCCTATTATGTGGGTAGTGTAGCCCACCTTAGGTCCTCATGCTTGTACGGCAAACTCTACAGGCTGAGCTGTCTCCCCTGCCCTTTTCTGTTTGTCATTTGGAGACAAACAGTGTAGCTGTCCTTAAACTCATGAAAATCCTCTGGCATCAGGGAACCTCCCAAGTCTTTGGATCAAAAACTGTGAGCTACCACACTCAGCCTCAGAAGGCCATTTATTGGCACATGTAACTGGAAATCTGGAGAAATGGCAGATCAGTGACTACACATGGTCATGGGGTTCCCAGGACTCTTTGTCTCCTGAAACTCAGTGTTGGCTGCTTCCTAAGCTAATGCCCTCTGTGGTGTGACTGTCAGCCGGACACTGCTTCCTTCTCAGTGTAGACAGTGCTTTGGAATCCCTCTACAAACAATGAAAAAAGTGGCAACCTTTTGTTGTTGTTATCATGACTGTGGTCGGTTGCTATGTCTGCAACAGTAGCTACGGTGTGTGTGTGTGTGTGTGTGTGTGTGTGTGTATGTGTACAATCACATGCTAGCTAAGACTCATCTTCTTGAACCTTGATGATTAACAGTATCACTAGTAACCTGGATGAATTAGAATTTGCTCCTGGAGCTGGACAATTTCCGGACCCACACTGCCAGCTCCACAGGGAGGAGGAGCTGGCATTGGGAAAGCCAACTGCAATGTACTCTTCAAGTACACAGACTCAGTGGCTGAGTCATATGACGAGGTTGGGGAGTGAAGGGGTGGCCCAAGATCACAAGTGAATCTAGCTACCCCCCCCCCCACTAAGGGTTCACTTATCTCCTTTGTGTGTTTTGGGGGAACAGACAAGGCCAAGATAAGGAGGAGTTATACTGAGAGAAAGACCACAGCCCCCGGTGGTCAGGTGGAGATCTCATTTTACTCCTTTAACTTTTACTACCCACCTCCTGCTGTAGGAACAAATTATAAAACAGAAATCATGAAGGATTTTCCTCCAAGTGCCCCCGCCTGAAAACTTAGAAATGTAGATTTCTGTCAGACATAGTATCTTTGGCCTGTAAGCCTAGTGCTTACAAAGCTGAGGCATAGGATGGTGGATAAGTTCAAGGGCAATTTCACCAGTGTAGTGAGTTCCGGGATAGCCTCGGCTACAGCTGAAGACCCTATCTAACAAAACACAAACCTTCCATTCCACCCTAGTCCTCTTAAGTCCGGGCCTCTAGAAGTGAGGTTAGCAAGAGAGACAAGAACAAGCTAGACTTAGCAACCACCAGCCCAGCACATTGATGACAAGACTTTTAATTGTTGGTATTGTTGCAAAAGTTGTTGGCTGCAACTTGTTGAAGCACTCTGAGTTCTTTTGCCACATGGACTTCAATCTCCAGGAGCTCACATCCAGGAAAATGGCAGAAAGGAAGACAAAAGTTGTTTTGTTTTGTTTTGTTTTTTCTGTTTCTTTGTTTTTGTACATACAGAACCATACTGAAGGATACATGCTTTCATCCGATACAGACTAAATGTGATTTGAAAACTTGCAAGGGTTTACATTTACTTCCTACAAGGTTAAGCTGAAGATGCTTTATAGATTAGACAAGATGTGAAACAGGGAATGGTTCCAGACTGTAAAATGGCCCAGAAACCCTTGGAAGTGGTTACTGTAGCCCTGTGCAGAGACAGTTACCTTCAGACATGTCTTCATAAATTCAAGATCTCATGCCATTCGGGAACAAAAACCCATTCAGAAGATGCTAGAACATAAAGACTTTATTTCTGCTGCTGTGCTGGCCAGCTGACCCTCAGTATCCTTCCCTCTGCCCTCTCCTCCCCTCCCCTCTCCCTCTCCTCCTCCACTTTCATCCTCTTCTTCCTGCACCTTCTCTTTCTCTTGTTCCTCCTTCTACTTTCCTTGTTTCCTCCAACCCTACCCACCCCCTTTTTTTCATGAAAAAAAAAAAAAAACATGAGAAAACTTGGACCTAATGGCTAGTTATACCATGGATAATAAGGAGCAGCCAGGACAATTGTCCATTCCATGGAGGAATGCAATGCACCCTGGTTAAGAAATACTGGACTAAATAAACCTATGCTAGCTAAAACTACATGCTAAAGAATATTCACCAACTTTGAAGAAACATGTACATATTACCAAAATCTATACAACTATTTCTGTTTTGCTTTTGTTTGTTTTTTGTTTTGTTTTGTTTTTTCTTGCTCAGCATCTCTAAAACTACTGAACACCTATTAGTCACAGGGAAACATCTGTAAGATGTAGCAACTGGTGTCACCTTCCCCGTGTGGATCACAAGGTTCTTGGCAGTCACTTCCATACCAGACCAGTGAGTATTGTTTTTCTTCTTTCCAGATGGATAAACAGAAGCAAACTGGAGATAAAGGCCGAGTTCAGGACCACACATTTCAATCACTCAGTGGGAAACAATGGCTGCCAGTCTTCTCGGCCCTTCAACAATAAAGAGCTTTCATGCCCTTGCTGCTAACAGGAGTTCTGGAAAGATTACACTGGCTGAAGGGCACAATGGGTCCACCCTCTGTACCATGGACTCTGCATCCAAACTCAACCCAACCAAGTTGGGTTGAGCACTAAGAAACACTGAGTATGTGCAGACATTTACCCTCATTATGCTCCAAACAATGAGCTGTGATAACTGTTGCACAGTATCAGATGTTACAATTAACCTAGAGCTGGCAGAAGGTTGTACACACACTACATACAAATGCTATGGTATTTATGCAAGGGTCCGGAGTATCTTCTATTGATTTGAGTCCATGCCTGTACTCACAGAACCCTAGAGGTATCTGCAGGATCAGGAGTTCAAGGTCATCCTCAGCTATACAGTGAGTGCAAGGCTAGCCTCATCTCATAAAACAAAACAACTCAAATCAGTCTGAAGCTGAGGACCTCACCTGACTGGCTCTAATCAGAAAAGACAGAAAGAAAGGTCTAAAAGGGAAAGACACTAATTATAGCTAATTATTAAGGGATATTTTTGCATAGCAAAACAAAAGCCAAATTGTTTTTCCTTAAGTAGTAATTCTTATCTCTCCATTGTCATTCATTCATTCATTCAATGAACAGTTATTTATTGATTGCTTTCACTGTAACAAATGTCTCTATACTAGAATAGAAAAAAAAAAAACAGGGTGGGGGTGTGGGGTGGGGACTTTGGGGGGGTGTGTGACACACACCTTTAATCCCAGCATTACGGAGGCAGAGGCAGGAGTATTTCTGAGTTCCAGATCAGCCTGTTCTACAGAACTAGTTCCAGGACAGCTAGAGCTATTTAGAGAAACTCTGTCTCAAAAAACATAATAATAATAACAATAATAACAACAACAGCAGCAGCAGCAATGTAATAATAATAAAGCGATAACTAAATTAACAGGTATTGGTCATTATTGGGGGTTGGGGTGGTAAAATATCAAAGCCTGGTATGAACTAGCAACTTTGCAAATACAAGACTTTCTCTTGGGGGCCTCACTGATTGACTACCACACAAATAACCTACCTTGAAGTTCTGTTTGGGGGTTCTTTGTCCTCCCCTCTGCCTGGCCATGCCTCCACCAGTGAGAATGGTTTTATGCTCTCTTCTCATAAAAGCTGTTGGAGGTCATAGCATCGTGATTTTTTTTTTTCCTGTAGTAATTTTCTCCTTTAACCATTTCCTTCCTTCCTTCTTCCTTCCTTTCTTCCTTTCTCTTTCTTTTTTTGAGCCAATTTTTTTTCATCATTTTTTTCAGCATTTACTGACATACTAAAAAGATATGTAAAATAAGAGATGTGGCATCTTAATACTGTTTTGATGACAGCAAAAGCTGTCTATTCTTCCTCTCCGTTCTGTTGAGGGTGAGGTGAGACGCAAACATGCTGAGACTGTCATTCAGTGGCTGAGTCCCGCAGATGATGCTGATACAGATGCGCTTTCGAAAGCACCCTCGTGTTTTTAATGCCAGTTCGCACTGGCGACACACTCAGATGTGAGGAAATCTTCTGAGACGGAGAGTGGGAAGGGAGATAGCGCTGAGGCAGAGTGGAGTGACGCAATCTCTCCGTGCTGGTGTGGTTTTGCAATTTGTTTTTCGGTCTGCTCGGACATCCCAAAAGGAAGACTCTCATGTATCAACAAGTGGTACACTTCACACGAAGTGAAGCTTAAAATCCTCAGAACAGAGCTGCGGAGTTCGGGGTGTGTTCACATTTGTAATCATACCCCTTGATGACGAATTGGATGGAATTCTCGGTCAGTCCCTTGAGAAATACAATTTTTTTCTCTGCCAGGTTGACTAGCTTGCTTCATCCGAATAGTCAAGCATCAATGATGTCTGATCTAATAAGAAAACTTTCTGCTTTCTCTCAAGTCAAGGGGAACAAGCAAAGGGAAGTTCAGATGTCCTCACTCAGCAGTGTTTGTCCTTTATGTGGTCAGTGGGTACAGGGACATGGCCAGCCTGAAAGTGAGAAGCTGCAGCGTGCTTCTGGAACGGAAGTATAAACTGCTCAGATTGGAAAGCTTGTAAAAGCGAGGTCGCTCACCTCTTAGAATCCCAGGCATAACTTAAACTTTTGCTCTTGTGTTGTGAAATGGTCAGTGTAATTTACCAATGAGAAAAAAACAAAGACAGATTGCCATCCTTTTCTATCTGCCCCTGGTACTTACCATTTATTCCACTCCTTATCCACAGACTCCTGGGTGCTCTCCCTCTAGTGCTGACGTTTCATCGCTAGTAGGCAAGTTGAAGGAAAATACACTTCTGAAATGGCATTAAGAATTGGAGCAATACGGCCAGCAACGTGGCTCAGTGGGTGAGGGTGCTTGCCACAAAGCCTGACAGTTTGGTTACCGGATCCTACATGGTGCAAAGAGAAAATTATCTCCTGCAAGTTGTCCTTTGACCTCTACACACGTGTTTATATGTGCATGCCAAATACACAGAGGCAAAATTAATTTCTTTAAGATTTATTTTATCTTTAATTATATGTGGTTGGGTGTGGGTGTATGCAGGTGTGTGCACTAGAATGTATGCCCACAGTGTGGGTTTTCTCAGAGGCCAGAGGCATCAAGTTTTCTGGAGCTGGAGTTAAATAGATGGTTGTGTGCTGCCTGACTGATGGCTGGGAATGGAACTTGAGTTCTATGGAAAAATGATACACGCGCTTACCCACTGCACCATCTGTCCAGCTCCCTGTTTTTTTAGGTTTTGCTGTTGTTGTTTTTAAGTTTTTAATGTTTAAAGGATATGAAAAAGAGAAAACAATTGTCTGAAAGCATCAGCTTTAGAGATAAGCTGTTTCAACAAAATTCACACCTGGCTTTGTGTCGGGTGATTGGAATTTGTCTCTGGGGGGCTGCTAGGTATGATGTCAAACATCTATGGTCCCAGCATTTGGAAGACTGAGACAGGAGGTGTCTGTGAGTTTGAGTCTGAAGCCATCCTGGGCTCCAGAGAGAGACTCTGTTGAAGAAAAAGAAGAAGAAAGAATTTGTCTGTGTGGCATTTATTTGGTAAACTTTAGATGATTAATTTTTCTTTGGTGCCTGTGTTTTTTTGTTTTTGTTTTTTTTGTCTTTTTTAAACTCACCGTATTGCCACTTTTGGGGACAAAGCTTTGAACTCCCAATCCTGCCTCCATCTGAATGCGACTATAGACAGGGATGTGACATTCTCCCAGAGGGGAGGTTGTTTGTGTGCTTGCTTGTGATTGCTGGAGACTGTATCCAGGGCTGTGCACACTAGGAAAGTCTGTCCTCATGACTTTTAAAATAGACTAAAAAGTATGTGTGTATCTACTTATTCCAGTATTGATTTGTCCCTATTTGTAATTTTTTCCTATTTCATGTGTGTTTGTATGGTATGTGCGTAAGCGTGGGTGTGCTCATCAAGGTCAGAGGACAACTTTTGGCACTGGCTACTCTTTCCACTGTGGTTGTGGGTGATCACATTTCAAGTGTCAGGCTTGCTCAGCCAGTGAGGTGGCCCTGTTTACTTATGCTTCTATGTGTACATGTGGTGTGTGTGTGTGTTTATCTGTGTGTTTCATGTGCATGTGGAGGCCAGAGCTGAATATCAGGTGTATTCTTTATATGTTCCACCTTATACATGGAGAGAGAGTCTCTCGCTTCAGCCCAAAACCCAGATATGGCTAGTCGAACTAACCAGCTTGCTCTGGAATCTCCTGTCTGCTTCCCAAGCACCAAGATGGCAAGCTTCTACTCCTATACCACATTTACACAGTTTCAGGGGACCCAACTCCAGTGCTCAAGCTTATGCATGCATTGAGTACTTTACTTGAGACAAGTCTTATGTAACCCAGGGTGCTGAGGGTGACCTTGAGCATCTGAACCTCCAACTTTTGCCTTCTAACAATTAAGACTCCAGGTTAGTACTACCACCACACCCAGTTATGGGGTGCTAGGGATGGAACCTGGCCTTTGTGCATGCTAGACAAGAGCTTCGTAACTGAGACACACAGTGTGTTTTTAAAAGTAAATCTGAGTACTAAATGTAACATGACAATAATAAATTATATGCAAATAAGATGCAGATTTAGAATGTTATTGTCAGTTCCGGAAGCAAGCCTTTGAGATAATTTACATGCTGTGGGGTCTTTCACTATGTATTTCACTTACTGTGTGTTTTCCTATACTACATCATGTTAATGGGAACTATAAATGTGTTTATTTACCTTATAGTTGCAGCCTATCCAGTTTAGATTAGGAAGCATTCACGTTGTTTTAAAGCCAACGCACTCTATCATTCTTTGCAGAGAAGGAACACAATGATACTAGAACTGTGGTAACAATACAATGAATCATATGTCAATAGCAACTTCCATGAAGATTTAAGCTTGTTAGAATGGATATAAATAGACACAAAACTCTGCCTCCTCTAAATCTCCTCTAGTTTCCAAGGCCACTACTTTTAAATGAATATTACATGTGTCTCTTCTACTGTACTTATTTATTCTAAGTCATGATGGTCTAAATGTACAATATGTTTTGCAAAGTATACAACTCATTGCCAGGTAATAATCTAGGCAAAAGAAGTCTGGTGGGATGAGTGACTGGTTAGCAAGGTCTACACTGTAGGAGGCTGGTCTTTCCCGTATCCTCTGCATCCAGTAGTGGAAGGCAGCGATCCAGTGAGCCAGAAACTGCCTGGCAGCACTGGCATCCTGGCTGTTGCTCCAGATAGGTTGCATTTTTTGGCTTTCACTCTGAACCAAAAGTTCAAGTGTGAAAACCAGTACTGAACACTCTCCTTTGCAGGAGCCAGGGTACCCCCGGTTCAGCCAGAAGTTACTCCAAGAGTGGCACATGTCAGCAGGGAAGCTGCCAGGGCAGTGTCCCAACCACAGAACCAGGCTTGCCACATCACCCTCACTTCATTAGTATACTGGGTTTCTGAGCAGCTGGGCAGAGGCAGAATTAAGATGTCGTTTTCATGCTGCTGAGTTTGTTGGTCATCTTTGGGAAGGGCAGGCTGGGTAAGAGTCTGGTTGAAGCTTGAGGACTTCAGACCTTTCTCAGAGTACTGAATACATTTGGATCTCTTCTTTCTCCTTTCCTTCCTTCCTTCCTTCCTTCTTTCCTTCCTTCCTTCCTTCCTTCCTTCCTTCCTTCCTTCCTTCCTTCCTTCTTCCTTTCTTTCTCTCTTTTCTTTCTATCTGCCTTCCTTTTTATCTTCTTTCCTTCCTTCATTTCTCCATTCCTTCCTTCCTCTTTTTCTTTCAAGGCTTCACCCCCCTCCCCTTTTACCCCTGCAGAACCAAATACTATAGCAGGATTTCCCACACCCCTGCATCAGATGAAAGCAAGTACCTCCATACTACCTTCCAAAGTGATCTACCCGTTTACGATGCTGGCATTTGTTGTTCCGTTCACTACCACAGTGCTACTGGACACTACAGGAGCATAATGCTTTGAATTAAGCTCTCGCATTGTGTCCCAACAGAACAGGCTAAAATCAAAACGGAGTCACTCACACTGAAGTTTTGGGTCGCCAAGCTGCAAAGAATCCATTTATCCGAGCATCTGAGAAATCTGGTTTAGAAAGATAACCAGAGAATTTCCCAGTGAGGTCACTCTCAGTTGCCTTGATAATTAAGTTAATTCTTACGCAAATGAAGTGATCTTAACTAATTGTATGTTAAGCAATTAGGGAAAGTAACTTAAAATGACCTACTGATTTTTCTTTCTTTCTTTTCTCCTCTCTCTCTCTCTCTCTCTCAGCACAGGATCTTGCCTCTGTGTCTTGGAGCTGGGGTTATACCATTTACCACCTTGTCCATCCTGTTTGCGTCTTTAGCTTTAGCTTTTGTTTTCCTTAGCTCTTCTCCATTTATAAAATCAACCTCCTCTGCTGAGCTCAGCTCAGCCCCGTTCTCCTTGTTTATGAAATTAAGTGTTACACAGTCAGGAGATGGACAATGAAATCAATCAGGATCACTAAATTGTTGTAATTAGTCCTTTGACAGATGTAAAAGGGGGCAAATACTCCATTTCTGCACTCTCAGACTCAGCGTAGAACACATCAGTGATTTTCTCTCCCCTACACAGAGCAGCTCCCTAGGACCCACCACCTGATTGACCTCTCATTCCAGTGATGTAGGGTGCAGTCTACCTGGAACAAGTTCAAGTCCCTCAAGCTAAGGTCTTAAGTTCTAGGCTGTGACCTGTATGTTTCTGAACGACAGACTACGAGTCAAGGTTCTCTCAGCCTGGTCTTAACGTTCAATAATTTGTTCTTATTTTTCACACATCTCAGGCTTCACACATCTCAGGGAGGCAAGGCACTCCAATTTATTGTTTATTGCTTATTAAAAAGTCTATAGGCGAGTAGCTAGACAGAGAGACAGTCAGGACAGGGACTCGGAGGGACAGAGTAAGATGGGGGCCAAAAGGGAACACGCAATTTCTGTTTTCTCTTAGGGCATTACCACTCAGTACCTCCCAGTTCCCTAGCCTGGAAGGGCCTTGAAACTTGCTTGATGGTGCCTGTTCCTCTTTTAAAAAATTGTATGTGTGTGGATATGGGTGTTTCGCCTGCATATCTGTCTGTACACCACACGTGTGCCTGGTGCCCTCAGAGGTCACTGGATCCCCTGCAACTGGAGTTGCAGATGGTCGGAAGTAGGTGCTGAGGATCAAACCTGGTCCTTCTGGAAGAACAGTCAGTGCTTTTAAACCCCAGAGCCATTTTTATATTGCTTTCTGCCACATCTTACCCCAGTTCCTGGGTTGGGGAGGGGCTGAAAGGTGGGGCATACAGTTCAAAACCTCCAGTTCTATGATGTGTAGATCTTTCTTGTTTCTGGCTCTGCCCCGCTTGACCTCATTAATATAAACCCAGGCATTGCCAAAAAGGCATGTTGCTGTTGGTGGTGGTGGTGTGTGTTTTGTGTGTGTGTGTGTGTGTGTGTGTGTGTGTGTGTGTTTTGTTGGTTGGTTGGTTTTGGGAGGAGGGTTTAGGAATAGGTCTCATTTAGCCCAGGCTGACTTCTCATGTAGCTAAGGATGACCTTGAATTCCCAACTCTCCTGGGGTCACCCTGGCTTATGTCCATACTCCTGAATCATCCTACAGTTTTAAAAGAAGCACTGGGACTGAGAACAGCATGCAGCGATATTTTGAATAGGAAAAAAACACTCCTAACACTCAGGAAGCCCTGAGGGTTTTAGGGAGTCTTCTCATTAGAACTGGGGCAAATAGCAAATGTATTTCATACCAGGATAGTAGACTTGGGGTTGGGGAGTCCAAGCACAGAGCTGTATAAATTGAAGTAAAAAATCTGCTCCCCTGGAACTGTCTTCAGTTTCAGTGTCGAGGGGTTAATGACTATCGATACTTTGATGACGTGTTTTTCTGAACTTTTCTGGAGGTATTTGTACAAAAATGAAACCTCTGTCAAAATGTAAGTGCAAATTACAACTGGAAGAGGGTGGAGGGTATCTGCCTCCTTCCCTAAGGCCTGCCCTGGTTTGGGCTTCTGAGGGTCTCATGAAGGAAAGAAGCCTTGAGTGTGATCTGCAGGACGGAGAGCCTTCAGGGACAGTGTAGTCACTGACAGGAAGAATGATTGAGACCTGACAGCTATGGTACTAGGGTACTTGTGTCCCACGAACCTAGCAAGGTCCCGCACCTGGCAGCTGAAGATTTCAATGATTAAACTTCAGTGGAAATTGGAATTCAATTTTCCTGCAGCTAAAACTTTATAGTATACATCTATTCACTATTAGCACAAAAGGTAATTAGCCCTTTATGTGAAATAAAAAAAAAGACAGCCTGATTAGTTGTTCACACACACAAAAAGAATGCTTTTTCACACATTTTAATTGCTTTCCTCCTAATGACAGTGTAACTGCAAATCCTCAAAGTGTAGCAGCCCCTCCCATGTTAATTCCATCCCATTATCAGATAACACGCCCTGGGTATTTGTGAAAAGTGACTGCAAGACTTGAATTTATGAGGAAAGTTGAAGTTAGCACACTGCACCCATCGATGACAATAATAAAAACAGTTCACACAATATACATACCTCTCTGTCAAAATAAGAAGGACTACTAATAGTTGAAGATTTCCTTTCCTACATTTCTCTTGTGTACCCACACAGTTGGGTGCTGGGACATACCACCTCAGAAAGAGGGGGTTATAGACAGGGGGTGAAAGTCAGACACTCGGCAGAGTTTCTGGGGGCTAATGTGGAGAGGAGGAACTTGAAAACCATAAGGTACAAGGGAAAAGGGCTTTTAAGCTGCCAGAGTCTGAGACTGAAGGAGCCGGAGCACCAAGGTTACTGTCACAACCAGCTGTGGCAAAACGGCTGAAGTGGCTTGTTTCTCCAGCACTGATGGAAGAGATGAAGCTTTCTCCAGGGTATGGAGAACAGGGAAGCTTTGCCTCTGCTCTCAGAGAACAGCCTGAGGGGTCATAGGTCAGAGAAATGTCACATCCAAGGAGGTGACTGAGCATCTTGTGCTGAGGGGTAATTTGAGGGGAGGATCTCAGGCAGCCATACCCTTTCATGGGGTACTCATAATATAATTAACCATGGTTTTGTTTTGTTTTGCTTTGCTTTGTTTTTGGAGATGAGACAGGCCTTGTTACCTTGCCTAGACTGCCTCCACCTCCCTAGTAGCTGGGATTACAGACAAGTGTCTCTGCTCATGAATAATCCTACAGTTTTTTTTAAAGGGGTTCTGGGGAATGAGATCAACTACAGAGCCTTAAAGAGCCTGTGGGAGGAAGAGACAGAATGCCTAGGTCTGACAAGTCTATAACCTACAGGCAGGCATCAACATCAGAGGCCCGCAGGATGGATTAGACCAAGGGATCAAAAGTATAGCCAGCCAGGGCCTCTTGATGCCCATCTGGTTCCAAGAAGATTCATGTTTGTTCTCATTAACACCCCAACTTCTCGCTCTGCCTTCTTTTTCTCCTTTTTCCTTGCTGACTCATTCCCCAAAAGGTGGCAAGAGAAAGTAGAAGAATAATCCAAAGTGAAAATTAACCCCAAAGAGAATGAGATCTGAATAAAACAGTTCTTTACTGACCGTGAATGGTGGACTTTTGAACTGGGTTAAATAAAACCAGTGACAGAGAAACTAAGCCATAGGCGTACGGGTCTGTGTGTGGGATTTTTTTTTTTTTTTGGCCACCGTGATATGCACAAACAAGTCCATGACTGAATGAGTGTCTTGTCTGTGTGCTTTTTGTTGTATGACAGTCATAAAAGGCAGACAGATCTGGGTTTGAATCGTGACTCATCTGTTTAACAACTGGATGACTCTGGACCGGTTTCTCTTCTTGAGCTTCTGTTTCTGGACACTAAGAAGAACAGCTTTGAGAAGACTGTTGTAAAGATGAACTGAGATACGAAACTGACTCTGAGACCTGGCACACTAAGTGTTTAGTAAATACTATTTATCTTCTTCAACACCAGCATGGTCATCATAATCATTATAATTATTAAATAATAAACTATTTTTACCATTGTGCGTGCAAATTTTGACTATTAGTCTGAACTTTTGATTGGCAGCATATAATTACCTGTTGTATGTATACATATATGTCACATCCAGCTCCTTTTATCATGTTTAGAGGCTAAGGAGATGTTCACGTACAGGTGGTCAGTGCTGGAATTTAACGTGAACCTCATGTGTGTGTGTGTATGTGTGTGTGTGTGTGTGTTCTGGTTTTCTTTTGTTGCTGTGATAAAACTCTCTGACCAAGTGTACCTTAAGGGAGGAAAAGTGACAGTCCACTATTGAGGGAAGTCAGGGCAGGAACTTGAAGCAGAAACCATGGAGGAGGAGTACTTGCTAGCTGGCTTGCAGGCTCATGCTTAGCTAGCTTTCTTATACAGCCCAGGACTACCCGGTTAGACAATGGTGTCGCCCACCACTGGCTGTGCGCTCCCATATCAATTAACCATGAAGACAATCAATTCCCTACATGTATATGTCCATAGGCCAATCTCATCCGGGCAACCCCTCAACTGAGACTCCTTTCTCAGATGACTCTAGGTTTGCTGCATCAAGCTGACAGTTAAAGCTAACTAGGAAACTATTTATGCACATGTTGAGTTTGGGGTACAAGGTATTATATTGTAGTCCAAGCTGACTTCAAACTTGAGGCGACCCCCTGCCTTGCCTCCCAAGTCCTGGGAATGTGCTCTCAGAAAAGATTACGTGTCTCCAATTTGAGGAAAGTCAAAGTAAAGTTCCTCATGATCCAGGGTAGAAATCTACATCTGGCTCTCTTGAAGAAAGCGTGTTCCCTGGGCCCATTGTCCCTCACTTTAGGTGGAAATGTGGTGAGCAGTACGAAGGTTCGTGGAGGCTTCTTCCTCTTTGAGGATGCACTTGAGAGTACAACATACTTGAGTCTTTCCCTACTACTCACTGAAGAGCTCTGCTTGGCGCATGTCACCCGGTCAGGGCTCCTGTCGAAGAATTGATCACAAAGTAGGTTTATTAAGGAACATCCATCTCCTTTTTTAACTGTAATTGTTTAGTTCGGGGGATGAGAAAGGGGATGGAGACAGTGTCCTGCTATGTAGCTCAAGCTGTCCTCAAATTTACTATCATTTTGCCTCAACTTCCAAAGTGCTGGGATTTACTGTTATGTGCTGCCATGCCAGGCTCGACACATCCTTGTCACAATGATCAAGCCTTTATACCATCCATATCAATGATAAAATCACTGGAGTTTCCTTCTGGTCCAAGTGATCTACTAGACAAAACACCCAAACACTTCTGACCCAAGCATTCTTGTTCAAGAGTATCTGGGCAGGCTAGGCATGGTGGTGGCCCTTGGAGAGTGGATGGGCAGGCTTGGCATGGTGGCCCTGGGAGAGTCAGTGGGCAGGCTGAGCACAGTGGTACTCTGGAGGAAGAGGCAGGCAGATCTCTGTGAATTTGAGGCCAGCCTGGTCTAGTGAGTTCAGGCTAGGCAGGGATGTGTAGAAAGACCCTATGTCAAATGGGGGTAGAGTGCACAATGCTATTTTCATCCCTACACAGTCAAAATCCAAAGCCTGCAGGAGTGCCTGCCCTGGGGTAATAAAACCCAGTCATTATCCCTAGTGGTCTTTCTGTGTTCCGTAGCAGAGGCATAAAGTTGGCCTCATTTCTAGGTGCCTCAATAAAGCATGTAATCTTTTGATACAGTTAGTTTATCTAAATTGGGAGAATAATGGGTGATATTGTACTAGTCTTCCTCAAGAGGTATTGTGGAAAGGTAAAGACTGTGTGTGGAAGGGCAAAGTCTATGCAAATACTGTAACTGTCATTAGCTAGCACTGGTTTTAGTTACACAGTGAATGGTTTATTGTTCAACTACGGTGATTCCCGTATTAATGCAACCTGTAGCTAACAGCATAATGACAATGAGTCTCCTAAGTTTATTCAAGATTGTTGTTAGATTAATTTTGATCTCTGAGTTTTTATCCCTAGATCCTGAAAGATATTTTCCTATTCCACTAGAAGGTACATTCTCCCCAGGGAAACATTTAGCTAGAGGCAGGCCTGACTTGGCCACAAGAGAAAGCACGGATGTACCTGGCCAGATGTCAATAAATTAGGCCTGCCCTAATTCATACAGATCTCCTCTTTTAGCTAAGTACCTTGCTAGAAAGAAAAGTTGTGGGTAGATCAACATTTAGCAACTCTTCCGGAGTAGGTGAACTGTGTTCGTGTAGTCGTTAGGAACAAATACTCTGTGTTGTGTGCTGATAGCCTATCCGAAATTTCCCAAGTTCTTCAGAACTCCTCTGGAAATGGGATCTAGTGAATCAGTCTGCAGTCAGAACCATGTAAATTATGTGTACCATAGAATAAACATGCAAAGTTACAAATGATCATCTTCAACACCAAAGACAACTTGGACATTTACAGACCTGGGAAAGAAGGGGTCAGCTGGTTTTTGTTTTTATATTACTGAACTTTCTTCAGCATCCCTGGAACTGATAAGGAGACTAAAAACAAGTGTGCTTCTCTGCTGGGATGAACGCCAGCTTTAGACTTTGGTCTGACTGTGGAAAACCCCAGAGGAGATCTAGGAATATCTTGTTTGGGGACAAGCTATTAGGTCATTGGTATCCTCGTTTTGGTGAAGCTCTCTCTCTTTGATGGTTTCTTTCTCACCCAGAGATCCAGGGCCATTGCCTTAGTGGGTCAAAGTCTGTTTGATTCAAGGCACCCAGCAAGGATGTTTCCAGGGCTTCTTTAAAGATAGTACAGCCAAAGGAAGTCCCAGCGTGCCCTGGAATTCCTCTCTTGACTTTGTCTCTTAAAGTAGAAAAGGAACTCCTAAAGGCAGGAATACAGGGTTATTCTTTTATATGTTTCATGGGCTACTTCAAGATTCTCCTTCCCCAAGGAAAACCATGCTCAGAGAAAATTCAGATAATTAATTTGGACTTGGGACAAGGAGCCACGTTTATTCTTTCCTGGAAACTGATGATATGAACTGCCACTATTCCTTGCTGATTTGGTTAATGGGATAGGGTGTAGTTTACAACCTCCTACCTAGTTCAAGTACCAAAAAGGGTTAGACAGAGGCTAGGAGTGGCATACTGCCTGCCTACTGTGCAAGAGTGGATTAAGTCTCCAATACCACAAATGATAATAATAATAATAAGAAGAAGAAGAATAATAAAAACAGTAATTATTTGAAAAAAAGAAGCTGGGACACAGATAATAAATGTATTTTATTAATCCTATGTAGAGTAAGATCCATTAAGCTAAGCCTCCTAGGGAAAATAGGACTTAACCTGTGCATTGAGATGGAGTTGGATTTGAGCACACAGAGAGGAGAGGGCCAATATCACGTGTCACGAGGTTACCTGAACAAACGTTCAGAAGGAGAAACGAGCACCGTGGTGATTCTGGGACCTGAAACTGAAAATGGCAGAGACTACTGAACGAGTTTAGGAAAGAGATAAATAAAAGTCATCAGAGCAGATGATTTCCCACAGAAAATGCACTCCTATCTAATTCTTAGCAGGGCTGAAATGGTTCTCCAAGCAGTCGCTTTCTGTTAGAACGTTTGACTGATGCCACCGTGGCCTGGACCGTGCCCTCCCTGTTAACTAGAATGAGTGGATATTGCTTTGGACTAAACATCCATACTAAGTCCTGCTAGATCAACCCCAAGTGGAGTGATTTGCTAAGTGTCACATACTGAGATGTCAGAAGAGCAGATAAACACCAAACTGACAAGTTTTTCCTGAAAAAAAAAAAGATTTCATAGTCATGAACTGGAAAGGGCTCTAGCAACCAAATCACGGTAATAAGGAAGTCCTTCAGCCCTTCCAAGAAAATGGCCTGACGTAATCCGATTGAAGTTATCAGTCTATTTCAGATCTACGACTGTTCCCTTCTTCCTGCCTCGCAAGTACACCTTCTGTTTTATTCTAGAATCCGAATAAAAGGCAACTGGGACTTTAAATTGATTGTGATTTTTCCTTTTAACACACCCAGAATTCGCATGCTGAACATCCCCCCCCTTCCCCCCCCCACTACTGCTCTTGCACAAACTACAGTCACTTGAGCACACAGCAAGAGAGCCTCCACCTGCAAGATGAGCAATGAGGCTTTGGAATGAAACCTCCCTTATCTGTCCTTTGGATATTGGACTTGTAGCCTCTGGAACTGTGTGACACTGTCTGCTGTTGAGGCTAACCATTCTGCGGTATTTGTTATGGCCCAAGCTGATGAAGGCAAGTTCATATTACAGTATTCCGAGAGAATACCTCTCTCATGAGCTGCTGGAGGAGTTGATGGGAGATTGGCCATCGACCTTGGTTTGCAGTTAAGCTGGCCAGCCTTACACCGGGAAAGAAGCAAGAGGCCAGACTCAGGTGCACATCCAAAGAGATGATCTCTAACATAAAGGGCAAAGGTTATGTCCTCTCAGTAGGGACTGTTCCGCTCCTCTGTCCCAAACCCTCTAAGGATGCCAGAAGGGGACTCCGGCTTGGTTGTTTTGCATTAGCTGAGAGCTATCAACACTCTCTTCATTTGGAGCTCCCTATTTAATTCTCTCTAATGATCAAAGAGTTTATTCAAGCATCTGCCCAAAGTCACTTGAACCACCTTCTTTGTGATGTAGATCCCCAAAGCCTTTATTATCCCAAGTAAGATCACTATTTATTTCCATCTGTCCAACTGCTTAATCACATTTAATAATGACAAGGTACAGATTTATTGGTTGATTTTTACAAATGTGCCTGGCATTGTGTGCAGTGTTTTTAGTCATCCTCTCATTGAACACTGTCTACAAATTGATGATCCAATGACAACGATCTCCATTTTTCAGGTGAGAAACCAGGCTTAGATAAGCTAGGAAATGGACCCAAGGTCACACTTTAAAATGAACTTGAGCTTTGAATCCACTCTGAAAGCATCAGAGGGATTTCAATTTGAATCAAGTGAGAATAATGACCCAGAACAAGTCAGTTTTTAAACAGTAGCTGACAAATATAATTAGCTGTATTTTAAATGTAAACATTCTATACAACAATCTCAAAATCTCAATGGCTAACTTTAAGTGTCCCCTGTCATCAGTAGTTGAAATACATCATGTTCCATTTCTACATCTCCTCTCTCCTCCCCTCTCCCCCTCCTCCCCTCTCCCCTTTCCTCCTCTCCTCCTGTTCTTCTCCTTCTCTCTCCCTCTTCATCTATTATCTATCTTTCTATCTTTCTTCCTATCTATCTATCTATCTATCTATCTATCTATCTATCTATCATCTCTTCCGAACACCTCTTCTCTCTCTCTCATTCCAAGCAGAGGCTGCTCTGAAATTGTGCACTGTCTCACAGGCACACGATGACTCAGAGGGATAGATAGAATCTTCTGGAACCCGAAGAACCATCAGCAACGTTAGCACCAGTTCTAAAGACCTAGTGTGATTATCTTAAAAATCAGCTCAAAGATGTTCCTAAATAATTATTACTCGACCTGTGCCCGGGGTTATCTCAATGACCAGTTACGCTGGACTATCAATATCCACTGTTGGCTCTCAACACAACATCGTTGTAATCATCACCTGGCAAAATCCGGACAGGATGCTGAGGGCTGAATACCCAGGAGACTGTCAAATATATCTCCAGCCTTCAGAATCCTTTCTTAGAAAGGTGATTGTACAAAGAGCAAAGATCTGCTTCCCTTAAAGCAGCAAATCAAACTGCTTCCCCAAAACGACCCAACGCTCAGAGCTTTCTACCAGGCCACAGTCATTTAGCCTTAAGGTCGTGCGATGATTTGAGACATCATTTGCAACACATGTTTTTGTTTTATTAATTCATTCTTCCTGCGCTTCATTTAAAAAGACAGGCAATATTTAGAGAAAGAGAGAGATATCAGCACGTCACTCCCCTGCCGTGAAAATGGGGACTAAAAATCTAAGTGCATGCAAAAATAAAAATTAAAAAAAAAAACAAAACCTCTCAAAGCCAAACAAACAAAAACACCCGCCAGGGCAAGTGGAATCTTCGATCTGAGGAAACATATGGGGGTGCAAGCATCAGCCCGAACCCTGGAAACGCGGGTCACGTGGGGCTCTTCCCTATCTGTGGATCCGGGATGTCGCCGGGTCCCGGTGCGTGCGGCGGGTGAGCGCCCCCGGCTCTCCCTTTCCAGGGCGCCGGGACGATCTTCCTGAAAGCCGGCCCCGCGGAGCCAGCCCTGGTCGGCCGCACGTAGCGCGCGCCTGACTCAGCGCTGAGTCACCCCTGCCCCGCCGCGGACTCCCGCTCCGCCCCCCCCCCCCCCCCGGCCCGGTGCAACCCGCTGTGCACCGTAGGCCAGGGTCCTCGCTCCCCGGAGCGAGGGCAAGTTCTATGGCTCTGGAATCCCGACCAAGCCCAGCATGGACTGCCAGCGCGTGGTTTTCTTTGCCTCTGAGGTCTAGGGATGAAATCCTTGGGTCGGATCCTGGCTTTGTCCTTGAACAGTGACTTTGAGATGACCTCCCTTCATAGTCAGACTTGTTCTGTTCCAAAGTCCTGTCTTAAAGGTTATCTTTTCGGTAGGTTTGGCAACTAATCTTGTCCAGACCCACAGCCATGGTGACGCAAGTCAAGTTGAAGTCTGGCACGGTGTGCAGGCAGCGACTTACTGTAAAAACCAGGGCTTTCCTGGCTATGTCCTGTCTGTCCTCTCAGGCGTTGATTTGATTAGCTGCCTAGAGGATTTTTCAGACCGCCTTGCCCTTTGAGAGTCCTGCGGATTTAGATGTCCTGTTGAAATCCGACTTTATAGTGGCCACATTCATTGCTTCCTCATGAAGAGGATGATAGATAAGTATTTCTCCAGGTGTAGCCTGAATCACCTGTCCCAGAAGCATGATTTTACTCCAAACTGGAGCTGCAGGAATGTCCCAGATGGAACTAGAAACCAGCTAGCTACCTGCCCTTGACTCTTAGGTACCTGTGATAAGAAAATCCTCCCAGAGGATAGGAGGGAAGCGTTTTGCCTAGACTTGAGGACAGAGACTGACCACTGTTCTGAAATTGATTTTGAATTCTGATGGAAAGCGACAGAATGTCTAAATGATCTTTTGTGGTGTTTGCTTTGTCTGTATGCTCTCAGTTACATAATAAAATCAAGGTTAAGAATGTAGTTTAGGGGTAGAGTGCTTGCCTAGAAGGCAGGAATTTCTGGGTTTGATCCCAGCACTGCAAATAAATGAATGAATGAATAAATAAATAAATAAATAAATAAATAAATAAATAAATAAATAAAACTAGGTAAATTTTTGTTATTTCAGAGAAGAGCAATGTTGCCCCCAACAGATTTAGTGTTGGAATTGCCTACTGAGCCTTGAGAAAATCCTTCATGGGTCAGACTCCGGGCCTAAAGAAATACCACCTCTGAATGTGAAGGGCGTTTTATGTTTTGAAGGTCTTTGGGTCAATCTATGAATGGCTTTAAACATCTCTGTTCCCAGCAGCGATATAAACTTCCCCAGTTCCAGGCCAGTCAGCTTGTTGGTTCTATTGTGCTTATTCATCTTTCTGTCTGAGATACCAGAAATGCAATACAAGCTGGCCACATGAAATATCAGCGTGCCGTTTTATGATGAAGTCGTTTCTTTAGAAAACAAGCATGAAGCTTTGTATTCTAAGTTGCATCTCTGTTGTTCTGGTGCTAAAGATGGAGGCAAAGGCCTGAGAGCCATAACCACAAGCTTTGCTTCGAAGCTACAGCCTCAGCAGGAAGCTGTTCTTACATCTTACCCCTTGGATGCTTTCATTCACATGGATAACTTTTCCACCTTCCCCTCTGTTAGCACTGTGGCAAAAACCCTGACAGACACATCTCTTGCCTACTGCCTTATGCCCTTGTTGGTCTGAGTGGAGTCCCTGCTCCAACAACACAGCATCACAAGGTAAGTTCATAAGAAGCCCAGACTCTCTGAGCTGGGTGATGTTGCGGAGTTGGTGGAGTGTTTGTGTCATATGTGTTTAGTTTGGAGGTAGAGGCAGGAAGGTCAAAAGTTCAAGGTCACCCTCAGCTACATTGCTAAGACCTAGAGTCTCAGACTCCATCTGTAACTACTGCATCAGGATCAGCAGTTTTTCAAGAACTCTCAGTATCTGAACTTGGTAATGAGTGACAGCCTGGAGCTGTGGGAGAAGGAGACCCAGCAGGAGTTTGGAGGACAGCATGTTTTTCCAGGGCTGCCTTAAGAAAATACCACATCCTGCACCTAACACCTTGTACCTAAAACAGTAGAAATGGACGTACTGTATTCTAGTCCTGGAGATTGGCCTCCAGGTTCTAGGTAAAACCCTTCTTGGCCTCTTCCTACCCAGCAGTGGCCACGGATCCTTGACGGTTCCGGCTATAACACTGCTATTCCAGTATTTGCTCTTTTGATCTCATGGCATTCTCTCTGTGTTTGTCTCAGCGTTATCTCCCTGCAAAGACACTGGCCGTGCTCTCCCATTGGGGGCTTCAAGCTTCAGACTGTCAGGTGTGAGAGCATACCCCGGAGTACCACAGAGACCGGGAAAAGAAAAAGAGACCCTTGCTGGGGGTGGGGGAGTGGAGAGAAACAGAGAGGAATACAAATGATCTGATGGGGAAATGGGAAAAATGGTGAGCTGTGATCAAGGAAGAGGAGGGTGATAAATACAGAAGAAGAGTGGAGAGTGAAATAACAGTAAACATGTTTGAAAAAGCCATAAGGAATTATACTATTAAGTGAATAGTATAATTAACTACTATACTATTATGTAACATATGACATATGCATTGATATTATATATTAACTAATATACTATTAAGTTAATAGTATAATCCCTTCAAAAAGCTATAATATTTTTAAGTCTGTGTGTAAATATGCACATATAGTTTAAATGAAATTTCCTTATCTAGGCTGACAATGCTCCCCACAAGAGCCAAAGACCACCTAACAGAAACCCCGATACAAATCACGAGAAGCCCTCTTTTGAGCTGTTGATCAGAGTTGTCCAAGAGACTCCTCAAAAATACAGACTTGATTGCCCCCAGAGGTGGAAGGTGAGTCCCTATTGCTGAAGACAGTCCTTCAGACATATGACCAGAGGCCTCTGAGCTGGAGCTGCCCTCAATGCCTTCTCCCTGAGGACTAGCTTTCATGATACTCAATACCATGCAATCTTCCAAAGGAGGGAAGCAACCAAAACTCCTACCCAGTTATGACACCCATGAACAACAACTACCAGGATGGCACATTGATTTAAGGGTCTGGCATGCCTTGGCAATAACCAGAAGCTCTCTAATTGAATTGGATTTAAGACCTGATGGACAAGAGGGAAATCATATCTGGTACTGGAAACCTAACTACCCAGGGCTAGTGAAGCCATGGATCTTGGAGGAGAATCTACAACCACTGAGTCATATCTATGAAGTATGTATGTTTGTATATATAATAAACAACACTAGGGACAAATAATTAAGAATGGAAAAATGGCTCCAACATAAGACTATCTTTCAAAAATCTCTGACAACTTGGTACAGGGCTTCTGCTTTTGTATAGCCAGTATTCATTTTCCTTTCCTCTGGGAAACTTATGGTCATCCTTGGCCATAGTTTATCTGTGTAGGATTACAGGGGCAATGCTTCCTCTCTACTCAAGCCACCCTTTAGATGTATCCTGTGTAGAGGAACACTTGATCCTTGACCCAGCAGCATGGCTACTCTGAGCAGGGATCACCTTCAAGGGCCTGGGTGGTAGACATTTGATCTCTGACCCAGCACAGGAGCATGGTTGCTCTAGGGTAGAAGGAATGTTAGTCAGGCTAATCCTGTCCTCTGCTGTGTTAATGCTAAATGAAAGGGAATCCTGTGGTTCCTCTTCAGCAACTAACATGTAGATATGAGGAACACCCCACCCTGTATCTCTCAGTCTGACCTTGGTCTAGTGGCAGCAAAGTTGCCTGGCCTGGTGTTTGGGAAGTAAATTATGGGATTCTCTTCATTAATGCAAAATAAGACTTTGAAGGCAATGTAGCACATGCTTTTAAGTAAGCCAGATCAGAAGGCAATGGAGGCACATGCCTTTAATCCAAACTCTCAGGATATAAAAGGAAATAGTCAGTAGAGGCAGGAGAGAGTGAAGAGTAAAAGCAGAAGGAGAAGCGAGGTAGAAGCTGAGTGAGAAGCAAGAAATCAGAAGAAGGAGATTGAAGAAGCAGGCGTGCAAAGAAAAGGCTGTGGAGAAGGCAGCTAGTCAAAGTTCAGTTTCAGAGGCTGAAGCCCTCTAGGTCTGGGCTTGCATCTTGAAGATTGTTTTTCTTTATTCCATGAACCGCCCATTAATAAAAATACTATTGCAGCCCTACATGTATAGGAGTGAAGCCTCAGAAATACGGAAGGTCGGTGAAGCTGAATGATTTTAATGGTTCTTACCATGACCATCAGAGTAACCCCAATTCTGTATCACTTCCCATTGTCCTAAAAGCTGAAGCTGGGCTGGCAGGGCATACCTCTAGTCCCAGGACCTGTGAGTATTGTTTGAGTTCAAGACCTGCTTGAACAACACAGTGAGACCCTGCCTCAAATGAACAAATACGTAAGTAAGTAAAAAAAGAATGCTTAGTGTGTTTTCAAATATTGTATTAGCACTTTAATGTCTAATTTTAACATTATTTTATGTTGTTATTTTCAATTATAATTTATTTAAATTATTTTAATGGAGTTCAGAGTTATCTTCTGTTGGTTTTAATATATTGTTCAAAATAATAATAAAAGAAAGACCCACCATGAATATATTGAGAATATTGGGTTTTCACTAGCCTGCCTAACTGAGTTCAATGCCAAGAAGGCATGGGAAGGTGGAAGGAGAGTACCAACTCCATAAAGTTTTCCTCTGACCTTTACAGGCAAACTGTGGCACATGTTCCCACACATGAGCCTACATACATGCACACAACAATAACAAATAAAATATTTAAAAAATTGATAAGAACACACATTGCTTATTCACTACGCAACCTGAAACAGTATTTTGCACCCAAGTTAAATAAAATATGCACGTTGAAATATAACAGGATTCTTAATAACCTTTTTATTTTATTATTTTATTATTATTATTATTTTTTTTTTTTATTTAAACCAGTTATCAGCCAAACTACCCAGATGTACAACCTAGGAGTTTCTCCTATTATGAGTTCTTGGAGGTCAAGAGACAACTTGTAAGAGAGAGTCAGTTTTCTGCTTCTGCAACGTGAGTCCAAGGGGTTGAACTTGAGTCATCAGGTTTGGCAACAAGCACTTTGGCCATTTCTTCTTATCCTACTACTTTTAGACACCAATATAATCTTTATACTGTTTCTATTTTTGTTGAGGTTTTCATTACATTTCTAACATTAACGATACTAAAGAGGGAGTGGGATTCAAGATGGCGGTGGGGCAGGCAGAGTCTTAACCGGGCTCCAGCCAGGTTGCCCTGCACCCTCCATTCCAGGCGTCTGCGGGTCTTCACGTATGGGTGGAACGGGAGATGCTACACTGGCGAGTCCATCAAGGAGACCTTGTAGTGGTTGGGAAGATGCAGCTGCAGATCTGGAGGATCCACTGACCCTGATTCCAGAGAGGAAACATGGCAGAATGAGCCATCCGGTTCCACCTACAGTCTGGGTGTCTGGCAGAGAAGCATCTCCTCTGGGCGGGTCCATCGTGCCCATCGCTACCCACAGGGCCAGGGCTCCCACTCAGCCTATGAGCTCAGCCTGAGGCATGAAGGAGGCAGGCCATGATAAGACGGAAAAACAGCTGTGGAGAGGACTCAAGATGGCAGCAGGACAGTAGGCAGAATCAGCTGCTCTGCCACCTCCGTTCAGATCACCCCTGGCTTCTCATGGGGACTGGGAGAACCACACTGGTGCCTAATCCAGTGGGAAGAATCTTGTAAATTAAAAGTAGTTGGGTAGATGCAGCGGTGGTGATACAACTAGAAAGTCAGCTGGCTGTGAGTGGAGAGGAGGGATAGCAGAGTGACCTAGCTTGTCTCTAGTGCCTGGAAGACACTGAATTGGAGACACAGTCATGCACATGGCGCTAAAAGGATGGAGAGCAAGGGAGCTATGCATCCCGACACAGAGATGGGTACTCCTGATGCCAGAAGACTGACATACCTGCCAGTGGGGCTGCCACTCAGGGAATGGAGTGTACGCCCTATGAAAAAAAGATGGCACTAGGGACTCAGCAGAGAGGGGAACTGCAGTCACCAGCAGGAGACACATGGCTGGAGGCGGGGACAGGCATAGGTGTGCATCCAGTAGACAAGGGATGGGCCCCCAGGCTGCCACCCGACACTGCTGGTCTCTTCACTTCCCACCACGCTGGTACTGCTGCTCCCATGGCATGGCCACTGCTCACACTGCTCTCTCTGATAGGGTTTGGGAGAGCATGCACTTTAGCACTACTTGAGGGCTGCAGGTGCAAAGGCTATGTAGCAGGACAGACAGTGATGAGGGCAGGAATGGATGCAGCAGTCTGGAGCTCTACCAAGTCCTGCCTCCAAATCCACTGCTAAGGCACAAGATTATCCTGCTCCTGAGCAACGACAGGATAGCCCAGCTGGAGAGTGTCTCATTTCCTGGATTGAGTATCCATACAAGAGACCTGTCTTCTGGCTGCAAACAGGCCTCTCTGGCCTCTTTACCACCTGCCAGGCCAATACTGCTGCTCTTGGGGCCTTGGTGGCTATTCGTATTTTTCTCCCAGATGGGTGGGTAAGCATGGACTGTGACACTACCCACAGGCTGCAGGCATAAAGGCTGAGGCAGCAGGATGGACTGTGATGAAGATGGGGGTGTGTACAACAATCCAGAGCTCGAGCAAGTCCTGCTTCAGAATGTACTGCCAAACCTCGGGACCATCCTATCCTGAGTATCAGCAAGATGTTCCAGCTGAAGAATATTCCATACTCAGGGTTGCGTCTCCTCCTTTTGAGAGGGGTCTTAGAAACCTCAGAATGCTCATACGGACCGGGACAATTAGAAATCTGTCTGCATTGTTGATGCCATCAAAGTTTGCCAGGTGTTTGAGCCTGGCTTCATGGGATACTCATTCTGGCAGGCTGTCCAGCACCTGTGTGAAGTTCAGGTGCCTGTGGGAGGACCAGATCCCTGCTGGATGTCTGGGTACCTGACATCCTGACATGCATAAAGACATCGACCTGGCTCTTCCTCTCTAGTGCTGGGATTAAAACCATATGCCACCATGCCTGGCAATATTTGCACTACTAATACTATATGAATATTCTTTCTAGAATAAAACACTATGTGATTATATAAACTCTCCTAGGACTGATTGTTTTTTCCCTAGTGTTTCTAAGATAAAAGATGTCACACACACACACACACACACATACATATACATACACATACACATACATACACACATACACACACATACATATACACACACTCATACACACACACATATACATACACATACACACACATACACATGCATACACACACATACATATATACACACTCATACATACACACACACAGATACACACAGATACACACACACACACATACACACACTCACACACACATACATACACACACACACACACACACACTCATTTCTGTACTCTTGCTTAGTTTCTCACCTGACCTATGAGAGATCCAGCCTTTGGAATGCGGGGAGTCAAGTCCAGCTCTCGTCCCCCAGATGGGTTCCTCAGTCTCCACAAAGAAGGATAAACAACGTAAGTTATGACAAGTGAGTGCAGTACCTCACTCTTTTATGGGACTTTTAGTTGTCACGCTTAATGCGCTTTAATGAAACACATTGAATACACCTTATGATGATTATGACACGCAGGAGTGCTTCTTTAATAGTAAAATAAAGAAAGATAAAGAAAAATAAAGAGTAAAATCCAAGAAAATAACAATGTGCACATTAAAGGAATAAAACAAAGTTTCTCTAAGCTAGCAATTCAATTCTCTAGGCCATACAATCTGTTCTCCTCAGTTAGTTCATTTGCCTCATCTCTCCTGTCTGTCTGTCTCTGTCTCTTCTATCTGACCAAAGTAGCAAACTGCAGGAATGCTTCTCTAACACAGGCACATCTCAGAAGAAGCCGGTGTAGATAAGTGGTGTCCTTTCTTCTGTAGCTGCAAGCTTTAAAGTTTGTAATTACCAACAGAGACCACATAACATGACACAACGGTCAATTAGGGACTGCTGGATGTCATGCTGGCTGAATTTCCTAGGTAACTTCCAATTACCTAGGTCAAATAGGGCAAGGATATGTAGGCACCAGAGGAGAGTTTTATTTTGGTTTTTAGGTCCTTGGAAGTATTTATTTTTCCTGAGTCACAGCTATAAATTTCTGATCCTATCTATTGGTTGTTACTGGCTCAGGAAGCTTTCTTTCTTAAGTCCTGGGAAGTTTGCTTTTAGGTCAGTGCAGGCCTGCTATGTTCTTCATTAACTGGGGGAACAAGTTAAGGATAAACTATCTATTTGTTTCTTCAGGTATGCTAACTCTCTAACTAAGCTCACTGGCTTCTATCTATTAAGGCTTATCTCTTTCTGGGATGGTCAGCATTTACTCCAGGAATAGCTTTATGATGCACTTGCAATAAACCTGGGTAGCTCTCAGCATGCCGGGACTTTGGAAGTCCAGAGGAGATTACAATTTACTTTTGAATAGCATGGCTGTGTTCCATTCCAGCCCACAGTAGCCAGGTCAGGGATTAATTTGGATATTACTATTAGGCTATGCAGACCTTATTATTGATGAGAAATGTATGTTACCGTACAGTAAAGATAAGGAAGGGGCAAAGCAGTTAAGGAATTCCAATTTCCCAACAATGGAGGCCCAGGATCCTTGTCAAGCTGAAGCTTCCATAGTCTGGGTAACATGGATCCCAACATTGGAATTCTTCCAAATTCTGTGACTGCTGTCTGGCCCTGTTGCATAATTCTGGGGCATTCATTGCCAGTGTTTTCTGGATTCTGGGCTTTTCTTCACTACCTTGTTCCCTCCATTCTCAAGTTTCTCTAAGAGAGAATGCCTGGCTGATCAGCTCACTGACTTTGCTGTCTGAAAGCTGTTATGTTTAAAACCACATTCCCTCAAAGCTTTGTTGACAGCCTTGCTCCGCAGGCATTAGCCAGATTGATGACTGAGAAATCTGATGAAACCATGGATTTAAATCGTTCATTTTCCTACTCTAACATCTGAGTGTCTTGAACCATTCTTATTTGTTAGCTTTAGACATGGTCTCACACTGTAGCCCTGACTGGCCTTCAACTCATTTATGTAATCCAGACTGACCTTGAACTAGAAGTAGACCTCCTGTTTCAGCTTCTTGTGTACTAGCTTTACAGGCATGTGTCATCAAGCTTGGATTCCCTGTTGCCTTAACCTTCTGTAATTTTGTGATGTTGCCTCTGTAGCTCCACGTCTATTCTGCTGATTACTTACTGGAAATCCTGTATCTGAAAACCCTTGAGATGTTTCCTGTCTTTATCTTTCTGCTCTTTTTCTCTGTGGAATGGAATGTATTAGACCTTACGCCTCTAAGTCCATTCTATCTTGTCCTGATAGTTTTTCTCATGTCACATTTTTTTTTTTTTGTGCTTTGCTGAATATTTGGAGGAATTCCTGGATTTGTATCTTCTGTTTCTATTTATGTTTTCATTTGGGCTATTATATTTTCAATAAAGAAAGACTTTTATCATATAACCCCCATCTGTCTGAATTCAAGTTATTAGAACTTAAAAAAAAGAAAAAAAGGTTCTTTGTTTTTCTGTGACCTGTGTTCGGGTATTAAATTTTCTATTGATGCATCTGGCAAGTTTGTTTCAAATGTCTAGGAATAATTGTGGTTGCATTCACTTATTTATTTGTTCTTGAGATGATCTCACGAAGCCTCAGTCAATCTCATATTTGCAGCCCTCCTTCCTCACCCTGCCAAATGCTGATATTACAGGTATAGACATTAGACCTACTTATGTGTTGATATTTATAAAGAGAGAGAGAGCAGAATCCAGGTGTGGTGTGACACAGCTGTAATCCCAGTATTCAGGAGACTCAAGAAGGACAATTCCAAGTTTGAGGTAAGCTTAGCTATCCAGTGAGACCTTTTCCCAAAACAACAACAATGCCTGACAAGAAGGGGATGGATTTAGAGCAAATGGCTCAGAATGGTTTGACTTTGGTAGGTCAATACCTAGAAGCTACCAGCTACCACTGTCCCCAGTGTTGTAATACTTTAGAAAAGACTTTTCAGGTTTTCTAAAGAGACCAGTCCCTCATACTCACTGTGTTCATTGAGTGGGGGAAATAGAAGAGGAAAGTGTGGTTCCCTGTTCTCTGCAGACTTTCAGTTTATTTGGAGAACTTTATCCCATGTCTCCTGCTACTCTTTCCTACAGGCCAGATTCTGAGAAGAAGGTCACTCTGGGAACTGCATATATATGCCTTCTGCCTTGTCCTAGGAAGCTTTCAAATACATATTTCTGTGTCTTTGTCTTGATAAGGCTCCTGATTCTGCTCCTCTTGGATGGAGCCTCGGTGTCTCTATTAAAGCAAATAAGCAAGCAAGCAAGAAAACCAACCAACAAACAAAAAACCATTCCTTGACTCATAGTCCTGGGCTCTAACTGTTAAAAAAAAAACAAACAAACAAAGAAAACTGGTTTGAGTAGCATGAAGAAGTTGTGGTGACTCAGGGAGGAGAATAGAAATGGGAATCCGTCCCCCCTCTCTGGCCAGTGCACGAGGGGAAAAAGGTGGAAGATGAAATAAAAAGTGCCTTTTAGACTTGAGCTTGTATGACTCCAGGATTTCAGACCACCTGTCACTGTGAAGCAAAGAATAAACAAGAGGAGGTTTGACATCTTTATTTTCTTAAGCAGATACTATATTAAATGCCACCCCAGGAAATATTGGTGAAATGCCCATTTTACAGAGATGTCATGAATAAGAGGGAGGTTAGATTAGAGTGGAATAATAGATAAGTAGATACGTACATACTTTTTAGGTTAGAAGCTGAGGGTTCATGGACAAGTTAAAAGCCTACTACTACTACTTCTACCAATTTCTGAAGGCAATTAAGAAACACACAACTAAGAGAAACTGAGCAGCAATATAAAACTTTGCATTTTTGTTCAACCAATATCTTAATCTTCTAACTGTAAAAACAAAATTTCAAACATACAGAACCTCTCTTGCCACATCTAAAATCAGAGACCAAAAAATGACAAAGGTACCAACGACTCTTCCCAAGGCTCACAACCTTTCTGAAATATTGTGACTCAGGCAGCTTACTTGCTATTAATAGAAGAGTCGATGACTCATTTTGTACCTTTAAAATCTAGTGGGAATTTTTAAAACTGCCATGCCTATGGTGGTCATTAATCCTTCCTTCACTTTCAAACAGATTTGGAGTCAGATAATTCTTATTTGAAAATGTTGGGTTTTTTAAAAATTAAGATGTGATTTACATATAGTAATTTTTAATACCATTTGCCATCTAGTTTCTGCCTACAGTCATGTGTGTACCTACCCCATAATCATAACATAGACGCATCCCTTACTACTCAAGCTCCACTTTGACCCTTGGGAATCGCTCATCTATTTTCTGTCTTTATGGTTTTGTCTCTTCCGGAATGTTATGTACAGGTTATCAGGCACAAGGAGCCCTTTGAATCAGCTGCTTTCATTTAGTATAAAGCATTTGAGATGCTCCAACTTTCGTCTCTTAGGTCTGCTGCATTCTGATAGCATTCTACTGGATGGGATATGCCAGTAGCCCATTCAATATCAATGTTAAGCCATATAGAAATGCCTTTACTTTATAGGCAAAACTGACTCCACAACATCAAAACTTGCCATTTGTTAAGAAAGAGAAAGCTGAGCCTAGGGGCATATGCCCTGGATCCCTGCACTTGGGAAGTAGAAGCAGGCAAGTCTCTGAGTTCAAAGCCAGTCTGGTCTACATAGTTAAATACAATTAAAAAAAGAAAGAAAGAAAGAAAAAGAAAAACAAAAGAGATAGAGAAAAATAAAATTAATTCCCATTACCTTTTGAATTCTACAGTGATTTTAGATTTATTTGACCAAATATTAAGTAGATATTTATTCTATTTTTTTATTTGAATTTGTGATATACGTATGAATTATGTAGCCCAAAAGATTTTTGCCCATCTACAAGGGAAAACAGCACAGAGGGTGATCATTGCCAACATCAGGTAATATTTTGCTTTATCGAAATATTCTGAAGGCGAGTGCCCCACAAGAATCCCCGTTCAACCTAGACCTTTAAAATGGTTGATTTCCATTTAAAGCCTATTAATCTTCCACCCCCATGGAGGCAACAGGTGGCTTAGAAAATAGCCAGTAGAAAGATAATTCTTGCCCTTCAGGATGGGTGCCAATGGAAAAAAGTGACCTGAAATACAGATCTCAAGCCTGACACGATGAAGATCTAATGCCACAGCTGTTGTCTCTCAGAACTGTCACTCATCATGTTTTAATTTCACAGTTTTGATTTAATCTTTTCTAAATACAGCACTGGGTAAATACAGAACAAGATAACAAGAGTTCCCGGCACAGAAGCCAGGTTGGTATTGGCACGATCCCGCCTGTCCCTAGCCCTCTGGGTTTTATTTTCTGTGGAGACTGCATCTCCAGAGCTCGGCATTTATGCTTTGGCGGGACACAGCTTATTTATTAGCTTGTAAGCCTAACAGGGATCCCAGAGTCTCGTCAGCCGGGATGCTTGCACTGGCCATGTTAACTTGTAATGTACAGCACAATCCAAGGAAAGGAAATCTCAACATTTCAACACTTAAAGAAGGGAAACCCTTCTTTACCAAGATTGATCATTAACACACTCTTGTCAGGTGTGGATTATGTTATTTTTATTATGAAGCCATGTCATAAAAAAGCTGGAGTAAGATGCCTCCATTCTAAGAGAACAGCACTGACTGGTGTGTATACTCAGTAAACCCCAATGTCCCAGATCTACATGTTCTCCCCAATGCCCCTTTATAGTCAGTATGATCTCCACCCAATTGTGGGAAAATGACCTTTTAAAAAAAATTATAGTAGTTATTTTTGTTACTGTGATAAAATACTATAACCAAAAGCCACTTATGGACAAAAGGATTTATTTTGGCTTACGGTTCCAGAGGAATAAGAGCCCATCATACTGGAGGGGTGTTGGTAAAATTCTTCCCCAAGGGGGAAACACAAGCAATGTTAGCCTGTTTCCTAAGATCCCAGTGGCAAATGGAGGCACACGTTTGCTGGTGGAATCAATGAGATTATTAGGCTTCCTTACAGAACACAGCTGAGGGGTTAATTACAGGGGCACATGGGTGCTCTCCCCCTGCCAGCAGGCGGCATCTGGAAAGCCTTCAGTCAGGAGAGAACAGGACTTCCCTGTAGCCACATAGATGGAGCCTCCCAACCTCAGCCTATGCACTCCAGCCCCTCCCAAGGCCATAAGCAATTGAAGCAATGTTACACATACCCGGTGGTAGAGAGCCACCAGATGCTTAAGTGAAGGGGCTCATGACCTCTCACACTCATGAGGGGGTGGAAACAGTCAACAAGCCAAGCTGGGTGATCTTCTCAAAAGGGGTTGCAGCTGAACTGAGACAAGACAGCAGTTGTTTGGATTGCAGGACAGTAACTCACAACAGGGGTCATGACAACAAGTAGCAGGCATGCTGACAGGAGCAGGAAGCTGAGAGATCACATCTCTGACCACATGCAGGAAGCAGACACAGTGGAGCTGGAGACAGGGCAAAGCCAGATCCCCAGTGATGAACTCCCTCTAGCCAGGCTCTGCCTCCTAAAGGTTCCATAACCTCCTCAGACAATAACATCAAGTAGGGACCCCTCATTCAATTACATGAATCTATAGGGATGCTTCTCTTCAAACCACCACAATAGGTTCATTTTGCATTTCCTAATATTCCTTGTAAATAATGTGTACTCTCTGGGCCTGGCTTGATTGCATAACGTATACTGTTTGAGATTCATCTGTGTTGTTGCGTGTCTCTGTAACTCATTCCCTAGCTTTCATTGTATTCCACTTGATGGATATGTCATAGCTTATTTATGTTTGTGTGTTGATGAACCTTTGAACTCTCTATATTTTTGAAACTCCTATGTGCAAAGCTGCTACAGTCATTTGTGTGTAAGTTTATGTTGTTTTCATTCCACTTGGGGTCATGTAAAATACTCTTATAAAAAATACTCATGTTCGTTTATGCATGTAAATTGGTGTGTTTGTTTGAAGTCACTTGAAGTCCAGGATGTTTTTTAATGTGTTTATTAGATATGGTGGATAGTTGTATGTCCACTTGGCAGCAGCTGGAGGAGGAAGAAGTCTCAATTGAGAAAATGCCACCTTTAGATTGGGCTGTAGGCAAGCCTGTAGGGCATTTTCTTCATCAGTAACTGATGGGAGAGTGCATAGCCCACGTGGGAAGTGCCATTCCTGGGCTGGTGGTCCTGGGTTCTACAAGAAAACAGGCTAAGAAAGCCATGATGAGTAAGCCACTAGGCAGCACCCCTCTCTGGCCTCTGTATCAGCTCCTGCCTCCAGGTTTCTGTCCTATTTGAGCTCCTGTCCTGACTTCCTTTGATGATGAATAGTGACATGAAAGTGTAAACCAAATTAATCCTTTCCTTCCCACCTTGCTTCTTGGCCATCGTGTTTCATCAGAGCAATAAAAACCCTAACTAAGACAATGGAACTGGGTCTCCTGATTGTAATTATAGCTAAGATATACTATTTGACCAATTATTGTCTTATATATAAAGCTGCCCATCTTTGGCCCATTATAAAGGTATCAATTATCAACACTTTTAATACCCGTAACAAACAGCCCCAAAACATCAATAGATGACCACAATGTTAAATCAATAGCATCTACTACAGGGTAGGTCAGTGAAGTCTGCATGAAGTACTGATGTTTCAGACAGCTTTGTGACCTTTTTTAATTAGTACATTGAAATACCTAACGCTGCTGCAATTGTATATCCTTCCCACTTATTTCACAATAGTAAAATACGTTCAATACATGTTTTTGTTGCTTGTAGGTATTGTTGCTTTAGAAATTCCCACAGAAAGAACATTTGTAAATACATTTAAACAAAGCTGGTTTGGAAACTGTACTACAACTCTCATGACTGAGCATATGATACTATGATTTCATTTCCCCTAAAATGAAAATCAATAAACAAAAGCAAGGAGTGTCTGTAGGATGTGCTGGTATACATGTGGTAGTTGGATTGTACGGATTCTTTTGTTTTCCCATAAATGGTTTGCAATCGTCTAAAGTCAGCATCTGTAATTAAGCCGTAATGGTAACTTGTCAAACACAACATCTCTGTGTTGGTCTGAAGAGAGACTCAGTGATTGAGAGCCCTTGCTCTTTCAGAGGACCCAGGTTTGATTCCTAGCAACCACACGGTGGCTCACAACCATCCATAACTCCATTCCCAGGAGATCTGATGCCCTCTTATGAGAGCTGAGGGCACTGCATGAACATGGAACACACATGCATGCAGTCAGAACATTCATACATAGAAGACAAAATAAATAAATCTAGAAAATTAAAACTACAATATCTGCGTATATTTGATAAGATCCATGGCAATTAGACCGCTCAGTAATCGGTGGCATTGTCTATCATGCTAATACGAGACTTTCCTAGTTCACACGCTATGATCCAAATGTGCGCTATTAATTATTTAAGAGTATGTGACGACAATTTTGTAAAGAAGACATTTTGCCAAATTTTGAGGGGAATTAAAGAGGAATGGTTTCTTTCTAAAGTTGAAGTTTTAAAACTTTAAAAACTTTAAAAAATTTAAAACAGTGCCTAATAGTATGCCACGTGCATTATGATGCTTGAAAATAGTTTCTACTCAGGCCTGGCTGCATGCATACAAACATGGGCATCTTAATGCTAAAACCCAACGTGTTCATCATCCATTGGGAGCACTCAAAGGAAGTAAGTCACTGTATTTCTATGTTCCAGACCAAAGCATAGCTGTCAATTGTGGTGTAATCCTCTGCACAGATAATGAGGACCAGACCACAACTCCTAACTTTCATATTTACAGATCAGTACACCCTGAACATGTTGGTTTCTGCATCGTTCCTCAGATGGATGGCTTAGGCTGTAGCTATATGTGTAGCTGGATAGCTGAAGGCAGTCCAAATGCACATTCTGTACTGGTATAAGTTGAAAGTGGAATGGAACATTAGCGGGAAAGATCTCCTTTTAGAATAAAAACCCAGGTTTTCCAAAGCAAGTGTAATCTGGATTAATATAACCACAAAGCGTCAGGTTGGGCAAAATAAAGTATCAAGCAAACACACTTCCTTAGTGATTTTTGAAAAAAAAAATACATGTGGCTTATTGCATATTATGCTAACTTTGGTAAATAGGTTTGTGAAACATCGTAACCAGTAGAAAAGTGAACCACATGTCTGCCTCGGTATAGTAACATAAGTTAACATTGCCTAGATAGCAATATTCAGCAAAACCCATTCAACACTAAAAGAGATAGACCCATTTGGAAATTCCTATTCATTATTAAGACAACAAGGACTCAGGCACCTGATTATGTTCACCTGTGATCTAAAGAGATAAAATATGACAGATAAAACTGTCTCTCCCCTTAAAGAAATTCAAATCCAGTTCTACTTCTCACTAGAATGCAAACTTTGGAGGGTTTTTGTTGGTTGGTTTGTTTTTGTTTATTTGTTTGTTTGTTTTTTCAGATAGTGTCTCACTATCATCCCCGGCTGGTCTGGAACTTGATATGTAGACCAGGCTGGCCTCGAACCCACAGATATCTGGCTGACTCTGGCTCCCAAGGTTAAAGACCACCACATCTGGCCTGGAAAATTTTTGATAATTTTTTTAATTTATATTTTATTTTATTTTGTTCGTCCTTTGTATTTTTAAGAGAGGGTCTCTCATTGCCCCGAGGGCTGATTTATGATTTATGATTTAGCCTAGACTGGCCTCATATCCATGGCAATCGTCTTTTCTCATCCTCTCTGTATTGAGATTCTAAACATGAGCCACTACCTTGCCTGGCTCTTTGGGCACTCTTTAGGAATTCCGTCTTGCCAGAATCACTTGGTTCTTTGGGGAGATAGATAACTGAAGCAAATAAATGATAATGGAAATATTTGCTTCCAAGTTTTTTTGCTTTGCTTGGTCTGGGATGGTCCAACGTACCTGTTAGAGATGTGCCAGAAGAGAAATCCTGGGCAGCGGGCTCCCTGTGAACGCTTTCATCCTCAGGCAAGAGAGCCAGTGTTTATTCTGCCTCCTGGTGCTGGCAAGGAACACGGGAGATCATGCCTGTGCTCACAGAGCACCTCAGTGTCCTTTATAAACACACTCTGAGGCAGCTCCCAGCCAAGTGCTCAAACAACGCAATTAACTTTTAGGAAAGGAACTTAAAAATAAAATGTGATTGCTATTAACCTTGTTAAGATTTCTGCCCACTCATTTTTTTTCTGATTTTCTATATAATTCAGACTACTTTCTTCAGTGTTTTTAGAAAAGAAATTTTTTTTTCCAGTGCCCACTCCCCCATTTTGGGGCAACAATTAATGACTACCTTCAGTTATTAAGATCCCTTACAGGTAGCTTTGCCTCATGAGCATTTTGTGTAATCCTTATGGTGAAATACTAGCTGCATGTAAGCTCTGCACTCACTATGTAAGGCCTCCAGGTCACTGTGGTGGGCACAGAAAGAAACACGAATGTAAATACTAACTTGTTTACTGTGTTCAAATGTTTACAATCTGCTGTACAGTTTGAATGATTGGTGGTCAATAACCTAATATAATTTTAATTTTTATTAAAATCAAATAGGAGTAGTATGTGAAAAATAGAGCTTTTAGGGCTTACCATTGTTTCTACACCACAAATAAGAAATTCAATATATATATAGAAGACTGTCTGAAGCAATGGCTCCGTGCTTAAGAGTGTGTACTGTTCTTCCAGAGGACCTGAGTTTGATTCTCAGGGTCTTCCACCTGTAAGTCTAGCTGTAGGAGGATGCTACATCTCTGGCCTCTTTGGACACCTGCATTCACACACACACACACACACACACACACACACACACACACACACACACACACACACTTAAATTCTAACGTAGTTTTCTAGGGCTTTGAGAACGGGGAGAAAGTCTAACAACATCTAAGCTGCTCTCTTAGTGGTTGATAGTCAATAAACTACAAGAATTGAATTGCTTTCATGGTTTGCATATATATGCTCAACCTAAACTATTTCTTAAATATTTCTTCTTCTTTATATGTATGTGATTGCGTGTGTATGCGACATGTGTGCAGGGCAGGTGCCGTGTAGCTAGATTTATACACAGTCATAAACTGCCTGATATTGATTCTGGGAAGCTAATGCCAGTCTGCTATAAGAGCAGGAAGCACTCTTACCTTCTGGGTCATCTCTACAGTCCCTGTTTGTTTTTGTTTATATGCACACAGGTCAGCCACTTGTGCCAGAAGGGAAGAAGCTGGAGATACAGGCAGTCATGAGGGACTCTGTGGGTACTGGGAACCAAACTCAGGACCTCTTTAAGAGCAGCAAGTGCTCATACCTGCAGAGTCATCTCTCTAGCCCCATCCTAAGATGTTTTTAAAGCTAACTTAAAACAAAACAAAACAAAAAGCATAGTGTTTGTCTATGTACCTTAAGCTGCCCTAGAACTCATGACCCTCCTGCTTCCGCTCTCCAAATTCTGGGATTACAATGCTGCATTACCACATTAAACTTCAAAGGCATCTGTAAAATATTTTTGTTTGGGGAGATTCAAGGAAGAATGTGATACAATCTTCAAGATGCAAACCTGGACCTAAAGGGCTTCATCCTCTGAGACTGACTAACTGCCTTCTCCACAGCCTCTTCTCCACATGTCTGCTTCTTCAATTTCCTGCTTCTTGCTTCTCATTCAGCTTCTACCTCTGCTTCCGATTTTCCTCCTGCTTCCTCTCTCAGCTCTCTCTTGCTTCTACTGTTTCCTTTTAGATCTCGAGAGTTGGGATTAAAGGCTTGTGCCACAATTGCTGTCTGAGGTGGCTGACTTAAAGGCATGTGCTTCATTGTCTTTAGATACAAAATCATATTTTGCATTAATGAAGAGACTCCTATGATTCATTCCCACACACCAGGCCAGTCAACCTTGCTGCCACTAGACAAAGGTCAGACTGAGAGACACGAGGTGTTCCTCATAACTCCATGTTAGTTGCTGGGGAGGAACCACAGAATTCCCTTTCATTTAGCATTAGTGCAAACAGATGACAGGATTAGCTAGACTAACATTCTTTCTACCCCAGAGCAGCCATGCTGCTGGATTAGAGATCAAATGTCTATCACAGTTGCCCTTGAAGGTGATCCTTTCTCAGAGCAGCCATGCTGCTGGATCAAGGATCAAGTGTTCTTCTACAGACATCAGTCTCTGAACATTTCACACACTCTTCATGCCACATCTTCTGGTGGAATGCTTTCTGTTAGAAATGTGACAAGTGAAGATTAAGGATGGAATACAGGTATTTGCTTTTTATCTCTCGTCTCATCAAAATGTATTTTAAAAAGAACAAACCTATAAAAAAGCAAAGAATATTGAAAAAAATTCCAAATTATAGAAATTAAAAGACAAACACAGACTCAAAAGTAATTTGGGGAGGGTTCTTTTTCTAATAATATTCTAATTGTAGCTTCTTGGTTTTTTTTCATCTATAAGCATGATCTAGTTTATGATTTTTCTCCTACTTGACCTTTGGCTTTTCTTGGCTTTATTCTTGAGGTTGTTTCTTTCTTTGGGAGACTGATTGCAAAGGCTGACCTATATTAAGTTCAAACAGGTGCGGAGACCCATCCAAGGTCATTAAGAAACATGGTCATTAGCTCTGAGCTGCTCTGGTCCCGGGCTATCAGGCCCACAACCATTCCCAGTTCTCAGGCTTAAGCAGCGTGGGCTCCCAGACCCTCAAAATTCCACAGGTGAAGGGAGCCATTTCTCAACAGCATCACCAATAGAATCAGCCCTGCCCGAGAGCTTTGCACCCCTCGTCAGCTTGAGACTGGTGTCAGCCTGACCTTATTCTCTCAGCCCGAGGGTGAAGGAAGGCATCTGGACAGATCAAATAGCTGAGGGTTTTAGGATTTTTTTAAATGTATTGACATTTATATCACTCACCACGGTATGGTACAGCCTAAGCTCAAAAGGTCCTAGAAGGGTGCTTCAGTCCCTGATTCCATCAGGGTCATAACCAGTTTATTCTAGATTTAGCACGCCAAACTCAAGAATTATAAATGATTCTTTTGGTTGAAAAAACACTATATAATTCGAGGTTCTAAGTTTAAAATGGCACATTGTGATTTTAGAGGGAAACTGGGAATTTTATGTTATGTTCAAAGGATATATATATATATATATATATATATATATATATATATATATATATATGCAGATATATGTCAGATACAAGATGATATGAATTTATGGTATGCTTTAATATCACAAAACATGCCGGGTGGTCTTGGTACACACCTTTAATACCACCAGCACTTGGAGGCAGAGGCAGATGGATCTCTGAGTTCAAGGCCAGCCTGATCTATATTATGAGTTACAGGATAGCTAGGGCTACACAGGGAAACTCTCTCTTGAAAAGCCAAAAAGAAAAAAGAGAAACCAAGTTAACAAGTAAATACATCCACTCTGCATTTATTTCTCCACAATTTGAAGATGCTAATAAACATTGTTTCAGTTTTGTTTGGAGATAGGGTCTTGCCACACTTCTGGGGTTCACCTAAAACTCGTTGTGTGGTACAGACGGGCTTTGTACTCATAGCAGTCCTCCTGCTTCAGCTTCCCAAGTGCCAGAATTATAAGTATGCATCATGGGATTATAGGCCAGCTCTAATGACTACTTTTAATTGATTACAATGCAACCCTGATATTTGCAAACAGAAATAAGAAAAATTGTGCTAGCTCTTTAAAAGCTCCCCAAGAAATGAAATACACAAATCAGGGCCAGTTGTTTCCTTGGTTACTGATGGGAGACTAGAAAAGGCCACAGAAATGTGCCTAGTACAAAACTGTGTGGTTAGAGCAGCCAGTCTGGACCCAAAGCCTCCTTGAGGTAGCAAACAGAAAGAATATTATGGCAGTAGATGTATCCTTGTAATAGGACCCCAGACCTTAGTAGGCTCTGAGACCTTAGCACAACTGACTCCATGATGGAAGTGTCATTCAGGCTGTAATACTCAGCACGTAGACAGCACCATCTTCCAAAACTAAAACAAAGGCCCAGTCCATTAAAGTACATGTAGTTCGGGGAAAGTCTCAAAGTGTACTAACCTTGCTTTTTAGCTTCTGTAGTTCTAATTCTGGCTTAACTGTCCTTGTTAACTGAAGAATGTCAACTCAGAATATGGTTTGTGCTTAAAAGCTCATCTTGAGAAAGGCTTGGGGCTTCACTGGGATCTGGAAAGTCCAGTGTAGTTGGCTGGCTGATAAAGACTTTCTAGTGGCTTAAACCTATGTCTGAGCAGTCTTCTCTGATACAAAGCCCACAACAGTCCTGTCAGCCTGTATTTTTAGGGTAGACTACATAAAGGAGAAAATAGCAATGCTTTGAATGTCACACATAATCAACTGATAGGTCTATAATTTAGCAAAAATAGAGTTGTGGTTATAAAAATGATAATGTTCTGTTTGAATGTGGAGCATCCCCACCAGGTCCCGGTTTGAGGGCTTGGTCTCCAGTTGGTGGTGCTGTTTTTGTGGGTGCTAGAGCCTTTGGCTCCAGGCCTCTATAGCAGAGGTGTGGTGGGGTTTAGAAATGATTGCTGCTTGCTTCTGCTTCCTGATCATCTCTCTGCTGCCTGCTTGTCACTCCAGTGTGACCAGCCACCAAATACTTCCACCACAGTGAATTCTATCATGCTTCCAGTGCCATGATAGGCTGAAACTGTGAGCCAACAAACAAACAAACAAACAAACAAGCAAATAAGCCTCTCCTCCTTCAAGTTGCTTCTGTCAAGCATTATGCAACAGTAATGAGAAAAGGAACTCATTGGATCAGGACTCACCATGAAGAACAGCTATATAATCCACTCTTATTTTCCCAATACCCCTTCCTTGCCTGACCTATATTGTCTTGCAAAATTAAAAGTTGTAACAATAATATACATTAAAGTGTGCAAACAGTACAGCGAAGATCATAACAAATACACATGTGCTGGGCTGATGATGTAGCTCAGTGGCAAAGCATTAACCTAGCATGGGCAAGACCTTGAGTTCGATATATATAATATATGTAATAGTTGCCTACCCGTGTGTGTGGTGTGTGTGTGTGTGTGTATGTGTGTGTGTACACGTGCACACACGTACACCACGCAGGAACTCATGATCATCCTCTATCAAGTTCTAAGTTTTTGCCATGCTTGTTCTTTTTTCTGTTTCTGCTCTTAAATTACATGTCAGGTTAAATAGTATATGATTTTATGGTTTACGATATAATAAAACAGAGGGGGGCTGGAGGGATGGCTCAGCTCTCGCAGAGGACTCAGGTTCTGTTCCCAACACTCACACAATTCTTAACAACCATCTAAAATTTCAGTTCTAGTGGATTTGGTGCCCTTTTCTGACCTCTGCTGAGAGCAGGCACACATATGTTGCACACGCATACATGCAGGCAGAACACACACATACACACACACATATATAGATCTAAACTTTTTAAAGAAATAATAAAATAAATGTTCTATCTGAAAACTTAATAAAATATCACTCCTAATTTAGGAGATCTCATGTTCCTTCCTTAATAGTTTAGAGTTTAACAAAGCATAAAATTTTAATTTGGACATTATTTTACCCTTAGATAGTAGATTTCAATTGTCAATTTAACGGGATTAAAAAAATGCCTAGGGCATTTGTGAGACACTCCCTTAGGCTTGTCTGCAGGAGTGTTTCCAGACCGGGTGAACTGTGAAAGTAAAACCCACTCTGAAGGTGGGTGGCACCATCCCTGTGGGCTAGCGTCACCAGTTGAAACAGGCAAAAGAAAGCCCGGTGAATACCACTGTCTCTTCCCCTGCTTCTTGCTCTGTGGAGATGTGAGCAAGCCACTTTTAGCCACTGTCTCTGTGAACAGGATCTGGTCCCGTATCTCTTCCTTTCCTCTCCGGGTGGATCCCTGTGGATCCACAGCCCGAGTAAGCCCTCTTTCCTTCAGTTACTTATGTCAGGCATTCTGCCTGCTGGCGAGAAAAGTAAGTTATGTCTCTCCAAGACTTTTACTTTATCAATGTGTGCGTGTGTGTGTGTGTGTGTGTGTGTGTGTGGTGCACATGTGTGTGCAGGTACACATGTGCAGGAATGAAGGTTTCATTACAAGAGCATATACAACCTGATTTTGCCCTCTATGGAAAGACTTTGTCCCCAGTATTTTGAAATTTTCTAAGGACCAGCCTTGGCATGAATATATTTTTATTCACATGCCATGCACTGTAATAGCCCTTTCCATATGGAATTCATGAGCTTCTGCTCCATAAAATGTTATTAGATTAGTCTTTTGCTGGGTTTCTGCAGAACAGTTTCCATGCTCCTTACTATTATTTAAGGACCAGACATGATGAGATAATGTCCCTACTTTAAAAAAAAAAATTTTTTTTTTTTTGAGCTAGGATTACTCTATGTAGCCCTGGCTGTCCTGGAACTCATTCTGTAGCCCAGCCTGGCCTTGAACTCAGAGTCTGCCTGCTTCTGCCTCTCGAGTGCTGAGATTAAAGGCATGGCCCACCATCACCCAACGAAATTTTTAAAAATTTTAACTTATAGTTCTTTAACTTTTTGACCTACTTTCTGGAAGATTTTTCAAAAACTTTGTCTTTGAGCCTTTTAATGTTTAATTTCTACTGTATTTATTATTTCTAATGCCACCTTTATTTTGTTCTTCTAATAAAGTATCTTGTTCTTTTCCATCTGAAAGTGTAAATAATAACACTTTCTGCTCTTTATATGGTCTGTCTTCTAGCTGCTTAATATCTCTTTGTTCTGGTGACTCTCTATTAGGAAGCATTTCCTCAGTCCTTGGTTCCTGTTCTTATTGTCCATGGAAGGAGCTATGGGTCAGGAGTTTTATTGTGATGTGTCTGGCTAAATCACTTTCTTGGGGAACTATTTTTGCTTGGGAGTTTTTACACAACTGCTCATGTTTCTGCCAGAAGGTTAGTGAAGAAATGAGGTATGTTTGCATTTTAATATGAAACATCTCCTGAGTCCCCCTGCTTTTGCTATGGTAGCCTTGATTGCAACTGCTCCCTAAAGTCTGCAGTCAAAGAATACTCAAGATATTACAAAACTGTCTTATGCGGGAGACATGGTAGGACCAAGAGGGATGTGTCTTAAACTGCACAATTTGGGGATTGACCTGACTAAGGAAATGAGGGAATGAAGAAAGGGTAGACACAGATATGCATCTGTGGGTGAGCCACATGCTTTGATAAAGCTGCACCAGCAGCACAGACACTCGGCTTCTTCAATACATGTGGCTGTGTGAGCAGCCTGAACTACTGTACAGAGCTAATGGAGCTTGCTGGTCTCTAGGGGTTTCTGTAGGTGAGCAGTCACAGGCTGCAGTCACCCAGGGACAAGGAAGTTGTAGTTGATAATTCTCCATCCACTGATTTTTAGCTGAAAATCAATCATTCCTAGCATATGTACTTGGACCAGAGGAAGGCTTTCCTAACCCTCTGAGCCTGACCTGGGAAGTTTTTGTCATTGCTCTGAGCCTGATCTTGTGAAGTCTTTGCCACCACTCTGAGCCTGACCTGGAGAAGTCTTGGTCACCCCTGTGTTCTAACCTGGGGAAGGTTCTGCCATGGGAATGGCAGAGGCATTGGGATCTTTGATGCAGCCACACTCCTGTCGGTACCAAACAACACTTGAGACTTTATCTGCTCCCCACAGGGATGCTTTCAAGGAACACACGTCTGTTTATAGTTTACTGCCAAATTTCAGTCTCTGAATTCATAGCGATCAAGGAATTAGATGTTTCCAAGGGCCGAGGAAAAGGAGCCCGTGGACACAGTGGTACCCATGTGACTGAGGAGAGCGCTGGAGCATCTGTGCCAAAAATGCGAATTTACTTAATGAGATTAAAACGCAAACAAGAAGTCAGTGATACAATCCATACTCCACCTAATGTGTCTGAGGTTATGGTGGTGCCTGGACTCCCCCAGCACCCCTGTAGCCCACCCAGGTTCTGTGCTTATAGCTGAGTACCCTTCTGGAGCCAGTATGACAATGACTTGGGAACTATCAAGACAAAAGTCAGGTAAATTTTTTGGGGGGGATTTTCTTACCTGGGACATGCCAGCAGATTTGGTTACTCCCTAAAGGCCTGGCCCTGCTATGTCTGCCTATGCCTTTTCTGTAGCCCAATCTGATTTCAAATCATGACCTGCCTCCCTCAGCCTCTCAAACACTGAAGTGACAGGTTGCAAGCAAGACTCTCCCTTGCTTGATGTTTTTGTTCTTCATCTTTGGAATTCCTTCTTGCTGCTTGCTTTCCTGGCAAACTTGTCCTCTCTAGAAGCCTTTATGTTACATTGTTTCAAAAGCCTTCTTGGAATTCCCTAGACAGAGTTGCAAGTATTTTCTCTGTACTTCCAAGTACCTCTGATGGTATTAAGGGTATCAGTGTATCAGAAGTGAGGAATGTGTCTTCTTGTGCTCATTCTGTACAATCTGGCTCAATGTCAGAAAAATAGAAGATACCTAATAATTGTGGGCTGGTCACAACTATAGCTTAAGTGGAGCTCTCTACGCATACGGTCCATGTATTCAGTTCAGCCTCTCTGACGGTAGCCATCTCCCGGATCTGTGCCGTAGTCCTGTTCCATGCTCCACACCACTGTGAGTCAGATCCCTTCATTATAAAGGAAGAAGATATGACTTCTGCAGTTAACAAGCTTTATTTTTAAGAAATGATGTAAACACATGTAACTGTACATAAAACTTACATAGAAATTACAACTTAATATAATTGTATAGTGATTATTAAGCAGGAGGGTTTGGGAGGCAGACATAGCGACTAGAAGACAGGAGAACCTGCTGCGTGAGTTGGGGAGTGTGGCGGTGTACCAGTCTGGTTGTCCTCACTCACCCCTCCGCTGCCTGCTGACGAAACATTCACGCCCTCTGCTTGGCAGCTGCAATGTTGTCAGCGGGCTTGAAGTCCAGACACACACACATTTAGCTCTTCAGTGCTGCACAATTGGCAGTCCTTAAAATGGAAATCTTTGCAAATTTGATCTTACATGAATCTGATGTCTTGTTAGAACAAAGTATACTGGCCCATTTTCAGGCCAACATCCTTCAACTGCATTCTTTTATCTAGCAGCCTTGAAGTTATGTGGGATTACACATGGATTTTTCCATTGAGTGAGGAAATCTAACTCCAATATTAGTCTCCTTCTTAATGTTCCAAGTGTCAGGGAACAGCACTGCCATTTTGGAGACAGTGGTAGAGTAGTTTCCACAGGGAGACAACTTTGTCTATGGAGGGTGTTAACCCTGAAAAGCGGGGGAAACACACCTGTTTGTTGCCATTCTCCCCCACCTGATATAAGGCAGTATAACTTTATAGGTGTAAGACTAACACTACATCTGACATTCCCCCAGAACTGCCCAATGTCTTTTCCAAGTTTCACCGCTCACCACTTCTGTGCCAATCCTGTCAACCTCAATCAGCTTTCCTATTGCCGTGTTGCTGACAGCTTTGACTGGAATCCCGAAGGATAATCACACCACTTGTTTCGATAGTACCGGAGGTGTTGATGTGTGCCGTGGCTTCGGCAAAGTTGAGTGACATCACAGGAAAATGATCCTCAACACATGTCCATTGATGCTGACTAGACATCATAATTAACCCACTACCAAGTAATCTGCTAGTAACAAACTCATAGATTCCCAGATCAAACCTTCAAATGAACTGAAGTAGAAAACATGGGTGGGAATCGACTTTAGGAATATAGAAGATAAGGAAGTAGGAGAAATGGTTCCAAAGTTTGGAAGGAAATAAAAATGCAGAGCTTTGTGCCCGTGCTCGAGTCTGTTGTTCGTGCAAGGTCTGGAAATCCTAACAGCAATTAAATCCTAACACAGATTAAATGCTTACAAGCTGTTTTGTACTTCCAACGGTTGCTTCTCTCCCAAGTGGGGACTTAGGAAACTCTTTGCTATGAGATTGGAACTCCAAAGAGCTATGGCTAAGAATAAGCGTGAAACTGAAGCCAGCTGGCTCTAGGGTGGTAGGACAGTTCCAAATTACATTTATCACTGAAACTGTAGTAAATGATGACTAGAGATCCCAAATAACCCAAAGGCAAGCATTTGTTGGAGAAATTTAACGTTATCCTCATTCACAAATTATGCCAACAAATAATTGTTAAAACATTAGTTTTGATGCACAATAGAAATAACCAGGACCACAGGGAAGCAGAAATTCATGAAAAATAAAAATCATCCTGTAAAGACTTTAGAAGTGTTATCACCAAATAGGAAAATTTGAAACTATGCCTTCTCTACTCAGAGAAGTAAAAAACAACATTTAGGATCATGTTTATATATATATATAATATATATATTTATTTTTAAATATATATTATTTATATATATATATTTATGTATGTATTTACTTATACATATATTTTTTCATTTATTATATACATAAGTATATATAAATTTATTCATTTATAATTCATCTATAAATTTATTCATGAATTCATAAATATATATATTTATTATAAATATAATATATACATTATATATATAAATATCAAATTTACAAAGGACCATATAGAAGAAGCTAGACTTGAAAAATTTAATTAACTAGATTCAATAATTCAAAGACGTAATAGTAGATGCAACACAATTGAAGAGAAAATGTATGATCTGAATTGGAGGATGGAAAGAAAGAGACTAAATCATGAATTGTAGTATATCCCAGACAGAAGGAAGGAGAGGCATAGAGAGAATAGCTGCTGAAGGATTGTGGGATGAGACTAAGCTACAAATTCCCTTCGTTATGCAAATGGGCCCTTGGATGAGGGAGTGGAGTTTTTGTATCAATAAAAACACTAGAGATCAGACGATCAGTGTTCCACTGTCCAAGATGGTAGTAGCCATGCCATGCAGTTCCCTCTGCTGAGATCAGGCAGGTTTTGTATCTATGAAAATGTCTTGATTTTTCTTTGATCTAAGGTCACCATCAGCACAGAAGATACCAGATGTAGGCTGTTCCCCCGCTCACACCAAAGAAGTCATTCTATAGCAGTGGATATTAGCCAGATATCTCCCAACAGAAATTAACTCAAGCTCTTTCTGTCTGGATGCCAGACCCACAGACTGGGTGCTTTTTTTCCCCAAGAATGCTCCACTCCAATTTAGGTGTCAGTCAGAAGCCCTAGGTTAATTTTACCTGTGCTCCTAAACTCCTAGTTCTAACTTGTGGTTTACATAGTTTACCACTTGGATTTGATGAAGTTGCTCAAATGACTCACAGAACTTCCGGGAGTGCTTATAGTCACAGATGATCATAAAGGATAGCACAAAGGATACAGGTGAAAAAAAAGAAAAACATGTTGAGTGAGCTATGGGACAAGAGCCATTTTGCCCCATGACCTCTGTGGGGACGCTATGCTCCAGGAACCATTGCATGTCCAATTATCCAGAGGCTCTCAAAGGCTCTCCTATCTATTGTGGTTGTTGTGATGGTGGTGATGGTTTTTGAGACAGGGTCTCAAATGTAGTGCTGGCTGGCTTGGAACTTACTATGTTGATAACATTGCCCTCAGACTCACAGAAAGGTGCCTGCCTCTGTGTTCTGCGTGCTGAGATTAAAGGCATGGACCACCATGCCTGACTCCTTTGGGATTTTCAAAGAGACTCCGTTCCTTGTCCACGAATAAAATATAGATAACTGTGTGAAAATGGAATTGAGGAAAGTGCACGCGATGCAGTGCTAATTATACAGGGCGGGGAAATGCAGTAAGTCGGTAAAAAGTCTGCAGCAGTATTTATCTGGGCTTTTCTGTGCAGCATGCTTTCCTCCAAGATATGGGACAAATGATCTGTCGTGAGGAGGGTCTAAAGACCTACAGCAAGAGAAGGACAAGCTCCAAGACAGAAGGCAGGGGTGGGGGTAGGGGTTAGGATTTCTATGGAACCCTTTGGAAAAGTAACTTCTAGGATTTTGAAGTCTACACCAGGGAAGATATTGTGACCTAAAACTATACATGTACACACACACACACACACACACACACACACACACACAACACTTCTGTAATATGAACAAGATAAGCAAAATGGGGCAAGTGAGAGGGCCCAGCAGGCAAAGATATCTTCAGCCAAGCCTGACATGCTGAGTTTGATCCTCAACGCCCCTCACCTAGTGAAAGGAGAGAACCGACTCCTGCATGTTATTTCCTGACATCCGAGAAATTGCTATGCCATGCATAACCCCTTCTAAACAAGTAAGTAAAAATGCAATAAGATTCTAAAACAAAGCTTTATACAACGATACGCAGAAGCCATGCCTGTACATTCTAGCACTTGAGAGACTGAGGCAGGAGGACCACAAGTTCAAAGCTGACCTGGATTATATATAACACTGTTCCTTCCTCTACCAAATAAATGCCAGATCCAAGTATCTTATGTATGTTCTCAGTTATAAAGCCCCGAAGTTCTTTTTACAGTATATTGATCAGCTCTGTGACACTCCAGTAAAACCCATAGCACACACTACTTGTGAAGTAAGTCAGCCTGTAGTTCTGGATGTTCAAGCCCCAGACAGGTTGGACTGTGTGTGGTGTGGTCCTATGGTGAGAGTGACCAGTCATGGTGACTGTGCCAGTCCACATCTCATCACGGAGCAGAGAATGGGGGTGGGGGCAGGATTCTACAACCTCCTTTCCAAGTATGCTCTGGAGATGAAGGACCTCCTAGTAAACCCCACCCCAAGGAGGCCCAAAGTACCTCCTGATCGCAGCACTCTGAAGACTACTGTGAACCTCCAGAGGATATCTGTCCAAGCCATAAAAAAAAGGAGTACCTTTTTATCAGGGTAAATTTGTATGCCTTGCTGTGGGGTGCAAAGAGGTATGGAATTTCAATCTGGTATAAATTGATTCACAAGGAATAATTTAGGTCCATTCGGTGCCATCCTGTTGATAGCTTGTATTTGTTCTTTCATAGTGCTGGGATCTACCTCAGTGCTTCACACATTCGATGAGGCCCTTTACCACTGAGTCATACTGAGTCATACCTCAGCTCTAGATTGATAATTTAAAATTAGTCATACCCGGAATAGTTATACCACAGAAATGGGAAATTACTATACATTGTGTGTTTTTACCCTGAAAATCCATCTGTTAAACATTTACCAAAACACCACTGTATCAGGGGTAGAAAAGAGGAAAGGAAGCACGGGTATGGTTTTATTTATAGGAATGGTATGGAATTTGAAACGAAATTTAAGTGGCTTGCCTGATTTACAACTGAAAACTGTTATTCAAATTTTTATGTTTTTCTCTAAAGATTTATTTTTATCTGTTAGTTGTGTGTGTGTGTGTGTGTGTGTATGTGTGTGTATTTACTTGTGAATGCAGTTGTCTATGGATTCCAGGAGATGTCAGATCTCCTGGAGATGGAGTTACAGGTAGTTGTGAACCATACCAATGTGGGTGCTGGGAACTGAATTCAGGTTCTTTGTAAGATCGGTACATACTTGTAACTGCTAAGCCATCTCCCTAGTCCCATTGTTTTCTTCTTCTTTTTTTTTTATGTATTTAAAGGATAATTTACTGTTCTATGAGGTTACTTCATTTTGAATTTTTGGGACCAATTTATAAGAATCGTCAAAGAATCTGTATTTATCAAAGAACCATGCACATAGTCAAACAGGTATTGAACCAGCTATCTGGGTTGTAATCTGTTTTAGACTTTCCTAATTGAAACAAGAACAGGCTTCTCTAGATAAAAGAGGTCAGTGTGAAAGGCCAAAATCCCTCCAACTGTAAGATGCAGACTGGTGTGCACACAGGCAGGGTCTGGGCTGTTATAGCCTCTACTCTATAGCACCAGCTAAAGCAAGTTTTATTTCAGACTAATGAAATAAGATGCTTTTCTGACACAATTGTCTTGACTTAGAGTTCCACAATTTACCTTTACAAAGAAAAACTCACTGTTGCTATTGCTCATCGCCAATGTGAAATTCGATTCATTATACACCAAATATAGAACCACCCATAAGGAATTAATATAAACTCACGGGGTCTGCTATCTAATTGTAAATATCTGCAAGTACTAGATGTATCATCAGGCTTTGAGCTATGGTATCCAGATAATAACAGGCATAGTCTTATATTTGCTATATTGTTATTGGCCAAGATTCTCTATCCTCCTTGTATTCTCTGAGCACTTACCACCATAGGTAACACGATGGTTCTTACAGTGTCTGTTTCTAGCCGTTATGCTGTATGGGTCTTGATACTTGAGGCTTTTTCTGACTGTTTCCTGCTGTTTCTCCACTGCTACACTCTTAATGTAAACAAACTGACATGCGATACATATTGAGTGAACGTTTGCTGAATAAGTTAGTGCGTTAAGTAGTGTTGACATTGATGGAAGAATGCCAGGGACTTAATATTTAAGAATTCTACTCTGCTTGAGCTTCCATAATAGTCATAAAAAATGAGAAATGAACAAGATGTACAGATGCTGTTCTAAAATGTTCTTCAAAGTTGGAGAGAGGGTTCAGTGGTTAAGAGAATCTGCTGTTCTCGCAGAGGATTCCCCCTTGAGTTGTATCCTGAGTAAAGTCCTTGACTCTGTAGATATCTACTTATATTGGGACCCAATAATCATCAATTTAATGGTACCCACACGGGAATTTATGTATCTAATTAAGACATTAATGATTCAAGGGCTAACAGTAACTAGAAACAATAGAAACAGAAGGGTCAAAGGCCATGAACTGGCTGACATCAGTGTTACTGTCCAGGAGTAGCCTGAAAATGAGAATGGGGGTCAGTTACTTATTTCATCTCAGGTCTCCCCCTTTTTTGCAATTTTTTTGAGTGCAGCCAGATTATCTCTATTGATTACAGAAACAACAACTTTTTTAAAGCTACACAATTGTTCTGCATAAGGCAGGTGGAGTGGTGCCCTATCACACTGTCAGCTAATGAATCTACTTATTGATAATTTGGATCTATTTGGCCTTAATGGATAATTTTCCTGGAATACCAATAGGCACTTTGTCCCCTATGCCAGGGAATATTCTTTTGACCAAAACATTCCATTGTCAGTCTCTGTCCCTGGGTCCCGCGTGGTCCCACCGGACTGTGGCTAAAGGATGTTTCGCCCGCAACAGTCTGACCCCATTCCCTGGCCAGGGGAAGGGAGTTCAGACCTAAGCGGCAAGAAGGCGCGGGCCAGGAGTCGAGATTCAGTGACCTTTCGTGAAACTGTCCACCCGTGGACCTGAGAAACAGCAAGACTCAAAGGACACCTCTGGAGCTTGTGTTTGGTGAACACGAAACTCTTTTATTACCAGCCCTTCCCCTGTTTAAATATCTTCCAGGAGAAGGCGGGGTCCCGCTATTCCGGGTGGGGGGAAGCCTAATTAGCATAGGCAGGGTGGGAACACCTGTGGCAGGAAAGCAATGGGTCCACCCAATGGATGGATGCATCTACAATACAGGTAAACATGTCCCCCTTTAGCTTTCGTGAAGCAAGCAAGTTATAACTAATATTTTTTGACTAGGGACCTCCCTGGACTAGAAGAGGAGAAGGCTGCCCAGCGTCTCACCCCGCTTTACCTTTCCAGGAAGCAGGGACACTTTTTGGCCTAACTTCTACTACTCTCCAGCCCCCCAAGAGTCCGACATTCCATCCTGTTGGAGATATGTGGCAATGTATTCTCTTCTACAGCCACTTCCTGCTAAACTGGGACATCAATATCAGGTGGTCTAGGGAGGCTGGAATGCCAGTCAAAAGCTGCGAGGGGATTCAGGCAACGGGGCATTCATCAGATGCATCTGGTTAGGTGTCCCAGCTGAAGGAACAGGAAGTAATCACATTGACTATACTGGTCTGAATCAGCTCCAGCAAATCCAGGGCTCACAGTAGTTGAAGCAGTTTGTAGTCTGCAGCTGATTCCTGGATGGTGTCTGTTAGCCAAGTGGAAATCTGCTGAGACAGATAAAGATTAGGGTCAGAAATTAAAGTTCATGAAGCTTACATTTGGAATGTAATGTAATGAACTGAACTGAATTTCAGTAACACACTGAAATTCATATCGTAGAAAAAGCAGCTAACAGGTATCTATTGAACAACTGGACTAGACTCATGCTCTCAAGTCCTCTTGAAAGCTATGGCTTTGGACTAAAGCATGAACATTTGAAAGCCAGATATATAAATTTGAGGGAGATAAGTTTAGCCCAATGAGAAGCACCTCAAAGTCTGTATTTAGAAGAGAACCAAAGGAAATTTAAGATCTTGAGCTTGTGACTGACAATAGCAGTCTCAGTTTATCAGAACTTTATAAGAACATTTATCCAGAAGTCCATCAATGTTACAACTCTGAACCTTTGAAATCTTCTTAAATCAATCTTATACCTTTTGTTTGTTTGTCTCTTGTTTTTTTTTGTTTGGAGACAGGATTTCTCTGTTGTAACTCTGGCTGTCCCGGAGTTGAATCTGTAGATTAGGCTGGCCTCAAACTCACAGAGATCTACCTGCCTCTGTCTCCAAAGTGCTGGGATTAAAGACATGTGCCACTACCGCCCAGTGACTCTTATACCTTAAAAATCACCTTTTCAGAACTTACTTAAACTTTCACATCCTCAGACCTTTCTTAGAACACTTTCTTAGACCCTCAGAATTCGCAAACAGACCTTAAGTTTTTCTTTCATCTATTTACCAGAAACATAAGTAGTTATTACTGAGAGTAGTCACTGCAAGGCAAGTTTCTCCAAACAAAAGAACAGTAAAAAAAGTTACATCTGAAACCTACTTATCCTTTAACATGTATCCTGTTTGCATTTTTCAGAAGGGGCTCTAGTAGCTCTATGAATTGAACCAATAAGGTCATTGCTGCCTTGTGGGGAGGGGCTGTCTGTCTGCTGCTGTTAAACTAACAAAATTACCGTTAACCATCCAAACCATCAGAGATCTGGGAATAATGAATTATAGCAGGACGTATAATCCAAGTAGCCAATGTGTCAATTAAAATGACAGAGACCTAACAGCTACTAGGACAATCAACCTAGGTTCCTCTGTGTCAATCTTGATTTTGTTGGAGGCAGAGGCTCCAGGGACGTTTCAGTGTTTGGCTGCCAGGCCCAGAAGATCTGAAAGACTTTCCTGTGGAGCAGAAACTTGGGGAGACTGTCCTACCTTGTCCACGCAAAGTCAGGCAATCCACTTCCTAGTGTCCTATTTGTTCACAGTTTGGACAGAGTCCTTGGCAGCAATCGAGGTGAAGGGCAGTTTATCACCCAGTGGCTGGCTTTGCCACATTTAAAGCAGAATCCAGATGATGTTCTCCTGTGCCCCAACATCTTCTTTGGAGGAACCCTTAGGGCTGCTTCCAGGAGCTAAAACTTCTGTCTATCATGGGAAGCTTTTTTTTTTAATTAAACATTTAAAAAGCCATATTCAGCAGATCTCTGAAGGGTTGGAGAATCATCTAATAAGTATATCTGAACTAACTGAGCTTTGCCTATTTTTCTAGATATGTCTCAGGCTCAACCTAGAAAACATATACAGGAGGCTAAATAAAGCTTACTTCTGTCCATTAGCACTTAGAATGCCTACAAGTATGACCATTAATTTGCATGTTTTAATGATTACAAGCTTACAATAAGTTGGTAGCTTTTAAAAGATTAAATTTTATTGCTTATCTCTGCTAGATTTTAGCCTTAAAAAAATTCTGAATTGAAGCTTTTTTTCTTTTGTATCAAAACAAAACTTTAACTCATCAATAACTGTCTACAGAGAGACTAGGAACTTTCCTCTCCTTGCCCTTTTATACTGTACCATTACAGAATATTACAAGTTCTTATCATATTTCATTTATCAAAATAGCTAAGGCTTAACAAAGTTAGCAAAGACAAGAGGATAAACATACATTCTTATGCCTGAATAGACCTCAGGTAGCAGGGACATTTTTTAAGCCAGTGGTTCTCAATCTTCCTAATGCTGTGACCCTTTTAAAACAGTCCTATGTTGCAGTGACCCTCACAACAATGATTTTTCCACTGTTATGAACTGAAATGTGAACATTCAATATGCAGAGTCCCAGACCACCCCAACCAAAGGGTCCTCCAACCCCCTCAAATGTCATGACCCATAGGTTGAGAACTGCTGCTCAAATCTCTGCAGAATTGCTTAGGTCATTGTCTTGTGTCATAAGAGAGGAATATCCAAGTTTCTGGTGTTCAGCGTTTTGGTGCTCATAGTTATGACCTTAATTCTTTAGGCCTTCATTTGTTTTTTAAGATCACATATTAATAATATAGAGCATTTTATAAACTTAAAATGTCCCATAGCCTTACAAATTTAAATATCTTAAAAGATGTTTCTTAAAATATCCAGTTTTAAAACTTTAATTTTTTTTTTATAAAACTCAAAAATTGCCTCCTAAAGTAGTTTAAAATCTTCCAACTATGTGCTCTTACAATATCAAAAATAAAATACTTCTTTTACTTCAAGAGGAAAAAACAAACAAACAACAACAACAAAAAAAAAAGAAACAAAACAGGGCATAACTACAATCTGAACAAAGCAAAAATGAGCTCCAACAGTGCAAATAATTCAATGCTCTATGTCTGGGATTATGCAACTTACATTCTTCCTGGCCTTACCCTCAGCAACAGCCTGCCTTTATGTCCCAGCCAGCTCCACCTCACACACAGTGGCAGCTACCACATGACACTCGAATCTCCAAAACTGCCAGGTTCCTTTACCTGGGCTCTCTTAGGAATTCCAGCCCAGCCATCCAGTGGCAAACCTTAGCTGTTTTCCATGATTACTTTATATCTTTAAATTCAATACCATCTGAATGACTCTTACACTGAAAAATTTGGCTGCCAGCACAAGGTACATTCCTGTATTAAACAAGAGTTGTTTTAAAATCCTATCTTTTATAAACTCTTTTGTCAGGACAGGAATTGTCATACAAAAATCTATCCTAATCTAAAATGTCTTGGATGTCTGTTGGTTTTTTCTTTGCTTGGTTAATAACATGTAGCCACCTTCATTCAAGAAGATGGTGAAGTTACATGATATCCATCCTTTTCAACCCTAGGAAAGATGGCTGCTGGTCATGTGAGTGCCTCCTCCCCCAAGTGAGAAGGCAGCCAAAATGGTTGCAAACCACATGTCAGCAAGCCACATGTCCACATCACAAAATGGGGTCATGTCATGTGGTTACCTTAACATTACTATCAACCCCATGTTACAAGCTTTAAGTTAACACTTTTTTCAAAAGATTTTACAGACTTTAAGCCATATCCAACAAACTTTTTTTCTTTTTTTTTTTTTGTCAAGACAGGGTTTCTCTGTTGTAACTTTAGCTGTCCTGGAACTCACTCTGTAGACCAGGCTGGCCTCGAACTCACAGAGATCCACCTGCCCTGCCTCCTGAGTGCTGGGAATACAGGCATGAGCCACCACTGCCCTGCATTCCAATAAGCTTTTAATTTTTCATATTCAAAAGACATTTGAATCCCTGCTCACCTGGACCTGGTGATAAATTCTGGGCCCTGGCCAATGCAGCCAATACAACCAAGTGAACACAGAAAATTCATACATTGAAGGAAAGAGTAGTGGTGGCCCCCACACATTCATGCACTCAGCAGAGCCTGACCTATTTCAGTCTAAACTCCCATGTTTGCAACAAATTAAGGATATCAGAAAACACTGACTCATCCACACCCAAACAGACAGACAAACCTTTCCAACATAACAGGCAGAAAAACTTTCCACATCCATGAAACAGACCGACAAAACCGCAAGACGCAGATAGGTGATTACCAAAAGAAACCAGGCATAACAGAACAGAACAGAGAAGCCAGACTGATTTAACATCTTGGTTTTACAACAAGGATCCTTTAGTCCCTACTTGTTACAGGTCCTCCTGGCTGGCATACCCCACCCCCCACCTGAACACTCCTTCCCATTGGCTGACCTTGCCTATATAATCCAGCCATTTAGGATACTGGGTCCTTTTCTTGGCTGATCCTGTTGGTCACCCCTTCCTTCCCCTCACATGCCCAGCTCAGTCTGACTGTGCCCACTCTGGACTCTCCTTGATGTCTCTGCCTGTGGCTATGCTCTCCCTCATATCTACTATGTGCTCTTATGTACAATAAACTTTCTCCTCCATCAGCCATGTCCTTCCTTTTTCTTTCTTCCTTCCTCCCTCCCTCCCTCCCTCCCTCCCTTCCTTCCTTCCTTCCTTCCATCACAAGCAGGCAGCAGAACTTGGCTGCTTAAAATCAATGCAAAAGTAACTAAAGCACAGGTGAAGTTCCCATTGGCTAGATTTTAGAGAACAAGCTTTGTAATCCACAAAGCTCCCAGAGATAGCACATTTCTCAACAATGAAACAAATACAATGATTTTCCATCTCTGTTTTGGAACTCCACATTCTTGCCAAGAGTTTCTTTGTAAATAGTTGAAGATTTCTTCAGGAAACTTTGTATTTCTGTATCTACATGATCCACTTCCAACAACTTCTCATACTTATTGTAGTTCTCATCTTACAAGAACACTTAAGGAATTCTCTTAGAAGTACAGCGGAGACAAGTTCCAACCAACTTGGTTACTAATAAACAAATAGGAATTGGAAAGCAGGGAGATAACCAACCTGGCCAGATGAATTCGTGTTCCTCAGATTTACAATATGCCGTTTTAAAAAGTCTGTTTGAAAAATAGCATATTGTTTCACATGGCTTTTATTACATAAAACTAGTAATACAGACAGTTTTATTTCTATCTGTTTTGTATCTTTTTAATCACTTTTGTACTAGAAGAATTGAACTTTCTAATTCTGTGTGCACATGTTAGTGTGTATGTGGGATTTAAATTACTGAATTATTAACAGACTTCTCCTTCTAATGGTTTGATAAATGTGCAGTGATGGCTTTTGCATCTCTATCATCTAGTGTGGAAACTAAGTGCAGCATTAGGTCTCAATAAATATTTATGGAATGAACACTACATAACTGATTTTAAAGCTAAGTGTCCCTGCAACTAGAACTACAGCTTATTTGAAAGCCAACCTTCGAAGCTGTTTCTCCAAAGCCATGTTTTTAGTAGTAGTAGGTGATTTAAGGCACAGTGAAGTTGATTAAAATATTACTCCAGTGAAGATAATTTTAGCTTATATATTCCCTAATATCTTTCAGACTCTCTCTCTCTCTCTCTCTCTCTCTCTCACACACACACACACACACACACACACACACACACGTCAGCCGGTGGACTGGTATACACCATATTTGTTAGGTTACTTCACCTCTATCAAGTCCTTCCTTTCTGAGAGCTGAGAAAATCAACACTTGGTTCTTATCTACATGAGAAAAGTTAAAGATCATTCAAATCACTGGCCAAACCATTAACTTTTAAAAGAAACAAAACAGCTGTGTATAATTAAAATTATTTCTTAGGCCTAAATTTCTCAACTTTTATTTTGGAACTATTTCCTTTTTAGGGTGGGTATATAGGCAGTGTAGATAGAATTCTTGAATGTTTTCTTTTTTATTTCTACTTATTTACACTGTGAGGCACACTGATTACAAAGAAGTTATCTGTATGTGGTTACTAATTTGTGACCTCTTATATTTCATACAGATATATTTCTGCAGTACAGACTAGAGAATTTTTAGTTTTTCTCACCCATGTACAATTGATCCTGTGTTCAATGGCTTTAACACCTGTAATTTCAACCAACTTCTGATCACAAACATTTTTAAAACATATATATATAGTACCTGAAGAGAATTTTCTTTTATTGAAACTATTTCCTAACAATGCAGTATTATAACTATTTACACTGTGATAGACATTATAAGTAATCTGGAGAGAATCTAAAGTACATATGTGAACATGCATAGGTTATATGCAAATTCTATACCATTGTATACAAGGCACCTGTGAATTTTGGTGCCCATGGACAGATGGACAGGAACATCCTAAGACAAATCCTTTTCTGATATATAGGATGTCAAAATTCCCATTAGAAAGCTTCTTTTCTTGATCTCCATTTCTCTGTTTCATTGATCTTCATTTCTCTTTGCTCTATGAGAAAAAAATGTAGAGTTTGGAGCAAATAAAGGAAATAGAAATGTACAAGTTGTATTTCTAATACAAGAGAGCATGTGACCTTTAAGAAGAGTCCAAGTTCAATTGGCTGAAAGGTTTTCTGTGGGCAAACTTTCTCCCCAAGGTCAAGAGAGTTCAAAGAACACAGCAAACTTTGTAGAACGTGCCAATGAGTTCTGTAAAGGTTATTTGTATGTGTGCATGAAGATGCATGGCTTGGCTGGGCACTCTGGCCTCCAGATGGTCACAGGATGCAGCCAGTAATGACCATGGGACATCCTGAAACAGATTAGTAATTTAATAAAGCAGAATCATCTGATTGGTTTGCTTGCAGGAGAGAATGTGTCAGAAGATTTTATTCCATTCTCTCTCATATATTCTCCTATCCTATACCAAGTGACCATTATTTTTTAGCTACAAGAGTTCATTTGAAATGAGCCATCCATACAAATGTCCCTGATTTCCTATTATTGTTGAGCACATTTAAATACACACACACACACACACACACACACACACACACACACACTCACAATCAACTTCATCATATTCTGTATATAGTCCCTTCTTAATTGGAATCCCACCTGACTTCCTTGGATTTGAGTTGTTTAAGATGGGGTCTTATGTAGCCCAGGTTGGCCATGAAGTCACTAGTCACTATGCAGCTGAGGTTGACCTTGACTGCTTGACCTTCCTTCCTCTACCTCCTGAGTTGAGAGAGTATAGGCATACATCTGACTTATGTGGTACTGGAGATCAGACTCAGGGCTTTTTGATTTCTAGACCAGTACTCTGCAAATAGCCCACTGATAGTTTTTTTGCCACTCTCCATTTGGTCCTCTGATGCCCCAGCCTTACTGAGAGTCTTTTGTTCTCTCACAGAGTTCTTGACTTATGGCTCTTTCAATGGTCCAAAACAATGCAAAATGTAAAAAAAAAATTTAATGCATTTTAAAAAATAGTTCAGTGTACACATACACTCATAAACACTTCTTGCAAGGTCTTAATGTGTACCTGTTGTAGAAGTTTATTTTTGATTATGTATAAAATAACTGTTTTGTGCACTGTTGGGTGAGGAGCTGTCCAGGTCTTGGTGTTTTGTATTGTCTGCAGGTGTTGGATTTATGTGGGGGCTGTTTGATTGTTCATGATCTGCACGTGCTATCAGTAGAACACCCAAGGACTTCTGGATTAATAAAAACACCTGAGCTCAGAAGCTCAGGGTTCTCCTGTTCAGGATGCCGCTTGCCATGACAGTGGTTCCCTCTGCTGAGATTTGCAAGGGTTTACATGTATGAAAAATGCCTCTGCACCTCTCTTGGTGAGCCCATCCAGCAGCCTAACAGCTACAGGTACCAGCAAGAGTTACTGAAGGGTGGCTGGGCCAGTGATGTCTTATGAAATTCGTAATTGTCAAACTTGGTGATGAGTAAATGTTAACACCAGCAGAGGAATAGCACAGATACAAATAATGTGGAAGGGCTGGGCATGGTGGCTCATGGCTATATTTCAGTATGCAAGGGGCTAAGGTATAAAGATTGTTTTGAAATTAAGGACAGCCTGGGCTATATAACAAGACCCATCTCAACAAACAAACAAACAAGAAACAAAGAAATAAACATAAAAGCAAAAAAACCATCTGACTGTTTGATATATGAACAACAATGGTATTTGCTAGAAACAAGGAAAAAAGACTAAAGAGAGACTTTTGGGTGAAAGATGAGCTCCTCTTAGATATGTTGGATTTGGTGTAGCTGGGACTTCATGATGAAGATTAAGAGAAAAAAAAGACAGGTGGATATTGGGCTGGCTTTATAAAAGGAAGAGAAGATCATGTAGATTGAGGAATTACTAGAGCAGTTTCTTAGGGAAACAATGGACGGTGGAAAAGAAGAAACACCAACATCTAAATAGCAGGCACCAACAGAGAAGGCAGAGGAGTGTTTGGAGAAGTCTAAGTCTTTGGAAATAAGGCAGTGGCAAGAGTTCACAGCAGAAATACAGCAGCTGATTTAATTAAAGTGAGATCACAATGAGTTCTAAGGGACTTAACAGCAGGAAAGCCACTGGTGACTTTTGCCAAGAGAAGGAAAGAAACATAGCTGGGGGGCTGAGAAAAAAACAAAAAATAAAACCTGGAATCTAAGGATAGGTGGCCAGAGACTGAACTGAAGACCGTGTTTTGTGGAGTTTGACTCTAACAGAGGGTGAGGAACAAGAGCAACAAGGTGGTGAGCTGTGGAGTGGAGAGTAGAAGAGGAATTCAACATGGTGCTTAAGCCTGTACTTGATTATTTGCTTTTCTTTGCCTTGCCTCTAATGTTTTGCCTTTGCCTGTGGTCTCTTGCTGAGTTAACAGTCTTCTGGGTCCAAAGAAAGCACTGGATAAATACCTGCTGATTGACTGACCCAAATCCCAAAGCAGGATACTCCAGTCACAAGGTCAAAGCAGGAAGATGACACTGCCAATTTAAACCTGTCTTCCTGATTGCTCCAAGCTACCCATACTTGGCCAAGCTATGAGTAGGAGCAGCTGACTGCAGCAGTTTTGCTCCCCATGGCCGTGAATCAGTGTGGGAGAGAGAGTTTACCAGAGAATAGACATCTTCAGCTGGGTTTTCTTTGTCTCCAGCTGCTAATGTAGTTATAGTGCAAACCTAGAGGGTCACAGGTATACCCGTAGAAGGTAACAAGCATACTCATTTTCCATCTCACTAAAGTAGTGCTTTACTGTCAGTAGTAAAAATTCTTGGGCTGAGGCCAATGGTTAGAGATTACATTATAGTGGGAAACAAGTATTCAAAGTAACTGTATTTGAAGATCTACGCTTGTCTATTTTCTTTTAAAATTATTGACTTTTTTTCCAGCTAGCACACAAAGTAGTGAGTTTCATTACGTTTAGGTTGGTTTCAGACTCATGTCAATTGTCCTGCCTCAGCTTAGTGGGTACTTCGATTACCACCACACCTGGCCTTTGTGGTTTGTTACATTTTCATAAATAAATAAATAAATACACTCCATTATCATTTGGATCCCCTCCTTGTTAAAGAATTCTTCTGCAGGAGTTTCTATAGTAAGAGTAAGCTGAACTCTCCTTCCCTCCTTCTCCCCCACCTCTCCCATGCTGCCTATTACTTTGAAGTTTTGTAGTTATAGCAAATCATTTTACTTACCATGCTATTGATTTTTCCCTGGAAGTTTTTACTATTCTTTCTAATATTCAACTTAAAGATCTTTGCCTTCCATTTCTTATGCAAAGGTTTTGTTCTTGTTGTTGTTGTTGAACCTCATATGGCTGAAAAAATTTGTCCAGAAGGCCTGTTTTACTGTTCTATTGCTGTGAAGAGACACCATGACCAAGGTGACACTTGTAAAGGAAAGCATCTAACTGGGGTCTTGCTCACAGTTTTAGAGGGGGATTCCGTGATCATCATGACAACAGACAGGATGGTGCTGGAGCAGTAGCTGAGAGCTTTGCATCCTGATTCAGAGAGACACTGGGACTGGTGTTGGCTTTTGAAACATCAAAACCCATCCGCATTGACACACCTCCTCCAACAGGGCCATACCTCCTAGTCCTTCCTGAATAGTTTCCACTACTGGAGATCAAGCATTCAAACATATGAGCCCAATGTGGTCATTCTCATTCAATCCACCACGGGGCCATATTTTACCCTAGGCCTGCATTTATAATACAATGACTCCCAGACAGGTGAGGCCCTTCCCTCTTAGGATTTATCTTCCAGTGCATGAAGATATTAGAAAACAAATAATGCTGTTCGTATATAATACAATGTTAAGTGGGGACAAGCATTGTGAAGAAAATGAATGAGAGAGCAGAGTGAGCGAGGGGACTTCATGCGCAGATGGGAATCAAGGTAGAGACAGAAACGTGGAGAGCAGAGAAGCAGACCCTAAGTGAAAGCAATGCATGGCAGTGGGTGATGTCATTAATTGTCACCTAGGTGGCATTGAAAACTTCTAGGAGACAAACCTCAGCCAGTGTCTGTGAGAAGCTTAACTGCAGAGGGAAGCATGACCCTGAGGGCAAGCTCCCGTCCCTAGGTTGGGGTCCTCCTCTGAATAAAACAGAGAAAGCAATCTCTGCATTCTGATCACAGCTATGATGTGATCCACTGCTTCATGCTCTGCTTCCACGCTCCCTGTCCCAGTGGACTGTATGCCCAAGCCATCAGCCCAAATAAACGGCTCCTCCTTAAGTCGCTTTTGTCACAGCAACCACAGAACAAATAAAATGGCCCTGCACTGGAGGGAGCTGTGAATGGGGTTTTTAAGCATCACCAAGAAGGCCAGTGTGCTGTGTTAAGTATATGAGGGAAAGGATGATCACAAGCAAGCGTCAATCATGTTGGGCCTTTTAGGATTCTGAGTTTATTGTATGTGTCTTGCATTACTCAGCCTGGGTATGCTAAATACCACAGACTGAGTGGCTAAAACAGGAAAATAGTTATATTTTTACATCATCATAGTTATTAGAGCACAGGTAGGTTCTGGTGAGCTCCATTTTCTTGGTTTTCAGAGAGGTAGCTTCTCGTGTTCTCCGTGGGTATGCAAGAGCAGAGCAAGCTGGCTATTAACGTCTGGTTATCTTTCTGATGAGAGTACTGATTTGATGGGATCCGGGCTCTATCTAGATACCATCATCAGGCCTTCATTGTTTCTATGGAGTCCTCATTTCCAAATGCAGTCACACTAGCATCAGAGATTACGAATGTTTTTGAACATACATACACAAATGTGTAGCCTATAATATCAGTAACACGGTTTGACTACATTTGGAAAATGTCACCGCCACTGTGTGGTACTCTTTAATCCCAGCACTCGGAGGCAGAGGCAGGCAGATCTCTGAGTTCGAGGCCAGCCTGGTCTACAGAGTGAGTTCCAGGAGAGTCAGAGTTACAACAGAGAAACCCTGCCTTGAAAAACCTAAAAAAAACCAAAAAAACAAAAAGACAAAAAACAAACAAACAAAAAAACCCTGTGCTTCAGACATGTTAAGATTCAAATGCTTCTTACCTTGTCAGGCAGCAATTTTGAAAAGACGCATGAAAGATTAGTGAGTTGTTTCTTCACAACCAACTTCTATAAGGGCATCCATTTTGTGAAGATTTCCTGTCACTTTGTTATTAGCTTTTAAAATTAACTACAGTTGAACTAGGCAGTCCCGTAGCAAGCAGATGGCTCTCAGAGTCACTGGGAAGCTGATGAACCAGGATTTAAGCCAAGAAATCAAAGAAAAATTTCCTTAAACACCCCAATCCAAAATTGATTCTAGGAAGAAAACCGCTAAATACTTTCAGGGATAATATTGTCCCTTGCTGGGCTTGAACCCTCAACATTTCAGTTTTATTTGGGGTCCTTCCATAATGGAAAATGCAGTTTGGGAATAGGTTGGGAATAGGTGATTGTTTTAGTCAGACTGTCCACCAACACTGACTGAGAAGAAATTGTCTATCACTCTCTATTAAAATCTATCTATCTATCTATCTATCAATCAATCATCTATCTATCTATCATCTATCTATCTATCTATCTATCAATCAATCATCTATCATCTATCATCTATCTATCTATCTATCAATCAATCATCTATCTATCATCTATCTATCTATCTATCTATCTATCTATCTATCTATCTATCTATCTATTGTCCACATCTGTCTGCCAGTCAGTCAGATAATGTATTTACTTGGAGACTTGACTCACTTGATTATGGAGACTGAAAAGCCCACAAATAAGTTGACTTGAAAGTAGGAGAGCTAGACAAGCCAGTAGCATGGCTCTTTCCAAGTCTAAATGTTCTATTACTAAGGAAGAGAATAGTGTGATAATACTTATCCCAGAGCAAAAGGCCAGGATCACAAGGGGATTCTAGTATGGGCCCCAGAGTTCAAAGTTCAGACACTTGGCACAAAAGAACATACATAAAAGACAACTGGCTCTAGAATTAAGAGGACAGATTCACTCTTCACCTTGTCAATGGGCCACCAGCTGGTTGGACAATGCCAACCCCACTGAGACCTGATCTTTCCCTCGGTCCACCTTATCAAATAGTCACCTGCTCTGGAAATGCCCTAATCAGCACAGCAGTCATCCGCATCAAACGCCAAACCACCCGAGCTTCATTTTAGCAGAAGAATGGATTCAGTGCCTCTGTAGGCACTGGAAATAGTTATCCCTTCAACATAATCAACTCAACACAAACCACTCCTCACAGTAATTGAGTGGTTAACACTTATATCTGTTATTCCTGTCCACTTCCTATGATGTAGCATGGTGCTCTGAGGCAGGGCACATTATTTTATGCAGGAAGAAGTCAGGAAATGGATTGATGATCACGTTATTACTGCTTCACCGCATCACTCACTACTCAGTAGCTGTGTGCTTTATGGAATTTTGAAATGTCCCGCCACGTGTTACGACGGCACAGCCAGGAGGCGGCAATCTGTGGATGTAGTGTAGCAGTCTCCAAGTCTACACAGCATGTGCTCTGAGCGACCTGTTTATGACATGAATATTTCTATAATCCTTCTCCTTATGGGGCAGAGCTGGGAGATCAGCTCTCAGGGTTTTTCTAAATAGTTCACTCACAAGACTTTCTTGGTCCACGTTAGTGTCTGCTGGTTTAGTGTCAACAACTGTGTCAATATTCCGTTCCTGTGGTGTCAAGATACCCAACAGAAACAACTTGAGGGAAAAAGCTTTAGTTTCGCTCACAGTTCTAGAGGCTTCAGGCCATTGTAGTACGGAGGCGGGGCTGGTATAACAGCTCATGTCGGACCACGGCAAACCAGGAAGCGGAGGAAACGTGAAGGCAAGCCCTCAGTCTTATTTCCCTTTTATTCTCCTCAAGAACCACTCTCCTGAAGGTGAGTCTTCCCCCATGCACACTCCCAGAACTGGTCTCTACTATTCACAAATATTTTAAATTTAGTCAAATTGGTGAGATTAGACATCACAACCACTAAGGCAAGGCTGCTTCTTCAGGATAGAAGCAAACCGTCTTAACTGAGTTAGAAACTGAGGGCGAGTAGTCAAAATAGAGGTTTTACCACATGACAAGAATGATTGGTCCTACCTATGGGGAAATACCATTGCTACATCGTGAGTTCAAGAGGGCACTGAAGGAAATACAGTGATATTCTAAATGTTCTTGCATGCTGCTCTGTGCACCACCCAACATGAAAGGGAAGTGTCACCCAACAGTGAGCAAGGATGAAGCTCTGGGTGAACTCAGGGTATAGGAACTCAAGAGAAATGCTTCCTTTGGATTCTTAGCCTGAAATCAGTCTCTCCAAACCTCTCAGTAAGTTTATGCTGTGTTCAACATCCCTACAATTCATTAAAATTGATGGTAGAGTTGACAGATCGTAGGTAATGATGTACTACCAAACCAAGAGCCCTGCAGAAATAAGACTGACCCATGTACCCATACTCCCTTTCATATGCATATTTACATACGCAGCAGGCTTCCCTGCCCCCTCCACTGTCTGTTATTTATGCAGTATACTTTAATATGGCTTATTTAAAATATCACTTCAGAGTTTATAGAATATCAAGACAAGACCATGGCATAATTCCAGGAGGACTGGACATCCTCCAGAAGACCTGAGTATCAATCTGGGTGAGGCCTCAGCTGATCTCTTTATATGGGGAAAGACAGAAAGACTGCCACTTTAGGCTAAGAGAGAATTATTCCCCCTGGGACTAAGTATGGGGACGAGTTCACAAGTTGATGTCTGGCTGCCAGAGGTTTGGCTTAGAGGGGACATTATGATTCATTTTGGTCACGTGGTCATTAAGTCCCTCTCTATATTTGGAGAATTCCCCACTTACAGATCTTGGTGTAGGGCAAAGAAAGGTTTTTTTTCTCTACAGGCTGAGAATGTTAGATACCTAGTAGCATCCCTTTGAGGACATAAGCTGGGCAGGATATTTCACATCTGTGCTTTGACCAGAATTAGTGGTGCCAGGAGACCAGAACAGGGGTCTTGCTGCCTGGGACTGTGACAATGACAGTAACTGTTTCCTTAGAAGAAAAAAAGCTGAGCTTTAGTCTGCTCTGTGTTCTTAGCCTGGGGTTGAGCTCTCTAGCCCTTCAAGTGAGTCTGTACATTGTTCAACATCCTTTCAGTAAGTTTCCATTTTGCATAATTATATAGGTAGAATTGCCAGAAACCATGAATCCCCAATAAGTACAGCATTTGTTGAAGCAATTCCTTGTATTTTACCACTATTATGAGTTTTGTTTTGTTTTTAAAAGATTTTATTTATTTATTTTGCACATTGGTGCTCTGCCTGCATGCATGTCTGTGTGAGGGTGTCAGATCCCCTGGAGCTGGAGTTACAGACAGTTGTGAACTGCCATGTGAGTGCTGGTCCTCTACAAAAACAGTACTCTTAACCACTGAGTCATCTCTCCAACCCTATGAGTTTTTGTTTTTTAACTAAAACATTATATGGTGGTCATTCGTAGACTTCCTGTTCTAAAATAGTTTACTGATTATTCATCAAAGTATATTTATTTATTATTTTATGCATATTTATTAATAACACTGTCGCTGTCACAGTCCCATTGTCACAGTCGTTGTTTCAAGGCAAAGGTGACTTATTCTTTTGTCTAATGAAATCACCAGTTCCTAGTGCTGGAGCCTTGGAGCCTTTTCGGCCCTCCATTCTTAACCAAAGAGAGAGACATTAGTGCATACTGATATCAGGATCATATGCTCACCACTTGCATCTTGGAATGACTTGGGCTCTCGCATACTTCCTAGCAGGTTGGTCTTAACCTGTTAAATGCTGTTAACAAAGTTTGTGGAGAAATGAGATGATAGTTAAGTATTAACAGCAGCCATTTTCACTGGAAGGCTTTGAGCTCCCAGTACCATTTGGTGTATCCAAACTCCTCAGTACTGTTACTACTCGCTGTCAAGGCTTCTCTCATTTAGCAACCTGTTCTGCTGCCAATGGTGTTAAAGTTCCTTTTCTTCTATTGCATTACATTATTTTCTGTGGGTTTTAAAAATATTGGCTTCCGCTCTGCTTTCTGTAGCATAGAATTTTTCTTCTCCACTGAAATACGACACTCTTTCAAGTGTTTGAGGTCAGTACCATGAAAAGTATACCACTGATCTAGAATCCCCACCTTTCCAGCCATTTCTCAAATGACACATTATCCAGAAATTTCACTGTCTTATCTCGCACACTGTCTACCACCATGTTCCCATTTGTTTGTGTTTCTTCTTTACTGCGGTCAAATTTTTCTGTGAAAGAGTATGTTTGAGTGGTAAGAAAAAAATAAGCAAAGTTATATCATGAAATAGAGACTACAATTTTGACTGAGATCTATCATTCGAATTCAGCTAGAATATCAATGTTTGGGTTTGGAAGTAAATAAGACACAATAGGCTGCCTCTCTGTATCAATCCATTTCTTTCCTTCTCTCTTCTTTCCTCCCTCCCTCCCCCTCTTATTAAGAGGAATAAATGGAGCCAGGTCAACATACAGCATCATTTTGTTCCTAAAAGGATTCGGTTTTTATCACTTTGTTACTCTCCGAAGCATCATGCGATTGGTTTTTAACTCATTTAGAGTTGATGTGATTTACTGATAAGTTCTTCGTTTTAGTATTCACCTTGTATTTGAGTTATGCTCACTTTTATTACTTGTATTTTCTTAGATGAAAGTTTCTAAAGTTTTAATTATTCTCTTAGCTTCGTCAGCATATATATATATATATATATATATATATATATATATATATATATATATATATATATTGCTTCTTTTAGCCATTTCCCTAGTGAATGCAACATATGCATCCCTGAAGTAACAGACGCTAATGTACATTAGCATTGTTACTAGTCCTGGAAAACACAAAGAACTTAAAACTTTAGGACTATCTTCAACCTTTCAAAAGTTGTACTGTAGTATGTAGTTAATACATATAAACACAAGGAGAAATCCTTATTTAGCATGTCACAGTCAATCAAAAAATTTTATTTTGGTTTTTTGAGACAGGGTTTCTCTGTTGTAACTCTGGATGTCCTGGAACTCACCCTGTAGACCAGGCTGGCCTCAAACTCACAGAGATTGTCTGCCTCTGCCTCCTGAGTGCAGGGATTAAAGGCATGCGTCATTACTGCCCAGCTCAGTCAACAGTGTTAATCATCAGTTGAGATTGGTTCTCATGCTCTCTTTGCCTTTCATCAAGCCTTCATCTGAGAACGTTGTCCTTCAAGAGTTAGTCTGGGGACTGAAAAGATGATGGCTCAGCTATTAAGAGTGCACACTACTCTTACAGTAGACTCAAATTTGGCTCCCAGCGTTTACATCAGGTGGCTCACAAACACCTGTAACTCCAGCTTTGGGAGCAAATGCCTAGGGCCTCTGTGGGTTCTCGCACTCATGTGCAGATAACCCTCCTACACACACACGTATACATAATTAAAAATAAAATAAAATGTTTTTAAAAGAGTTTTATTTATCAGACCTATCATGTATGGAAACCAAATCTTCTTCATGGTGGCTTACCTCCATAGAGCCTCGTGGCTGCTGCATTTGACTTTGAGCCCTCCTGAATCTACAAAATGTGGAAATTCCACACTGCACTTTGATCACTTTCTAGACACTGTAATTAGTATAAACAAAATTAAGGGTATAGTATAAAATATGGGCAGTGTTCAGCAACTTAGCAAAAACCTAAGTGATTCCAAAACATATCAATGTGCAAGTCAATTTTTTAAATTGAAAACTTGGGGTAGAGCCCAGAATTGGGCACATTTCTTGGAGAAACTTCCTAGATCCCAGTGGAATACCTGAGAATTTTATTCTTATTTCTGAACTCTGTTTTACTTTTCCAGCTGTTATATTTATGCTTGGCTACTATTAGTCTCATAGTTAACTAAAATCCACATGCTTTGTTACAAAGGCACTGATATTCAGGTAACTGAATACAGATGTTCTCGGTTGTCACCTACTTGTGACATGCTTTATTTGACTTCAAATTCCTAAAGATTGCTGTAGCCCCAGGCATATTCTGGATATTTAAAACATAATTTTTGAGGAAGGCAGTGAATAAATCATCCAACCATTTTGTTTTGTTCTTAAACATCAAACTCTGCATTTGTCTTATGGACACAAATAACTGGCAGATCCTGCTTCAAAAGAAACAATATGTCTTCATAGTTAAATGGTTTTTAAATGACTCTAATGCTTCATAGACAATACTATGAATGGGATTATGATTAAATAAATCAAAATTTAACTGTAAAAAATTATGTAGTAGAATATCTTTGTGCTTAGTCAGTATTTCAAAAATAATTGTTAGAGTTAACACCATCTGCTTCACTAATCTGTAAACACTACATGAATAGATTATGATTGTGAACTAGGTGGATAAAATGAAAAGAGAATTTATCTTATCTGTTAATAAGCTCAGTTTAATGCAAAAAGTGAATATAAGGAGAATAGGCAAAATGTTGCTTAAATATAGTGTTTGGGGACAGTAGTGATCCAGACGACAGAACTGTAAGTCAAAAGATGACAGCAACTACTTAGTTCAACTCTCTATTTTTGCAAAGAAGAAAAGTTGGACCAGAAAGCAAACTTCTTGTCCAAGGTCACGTACTTAGATTCTAGCCTCTAAATAAAGACCAGGCCTTTGCCTGTGGAGGAAGGGACTTCTTACTTTTGGCTAACTGGATTTTCTTTAGAAGACAAACAAAAATAATAATCTATGTTATTTTACCTTTAAATAAGAATATTTTATTAACTAATTAATATTCCAATGGCCTTGTTTTCTGAAATAGTGTGAGCATTCTTTCTACGAAAGGACCACATTTCAGTCCTGAGAGTTACCTGTGCTGTCTATGTGGGAAAGGCAGATTGAGAAGCTATATGGGGGCTTTACTACTTGAATTGAGACATTTGGGGGGGTGGTGGTGAGAGAAGGTACTGGTAATAAATCTGCTGGAAAACAGCTATGAGCTAGAGACGTCCCTGATGAGGATGGACAACTACCTTAAACAAACGCACACTTGTTTTGTAGTTAATTGGGCAAGAGTTCTGTCAATGGGTGTTGGGCCAGGGCCTTGCATTTTCTATACTAAGTATGTGTCTTAAGCAATAAACAAGTTATATCATTTGGATTTAGTCCAAGCAAATAAAGCATTTAGAATGTATGTAATCAGAACTGTGCATTCACTATACCATTGAGTTTGTAAGGATTAGTCACCATGAATCAGGTCTCAACTAGGTTGGGGAAAGTACATACTGTTTCGAGCACCTCACCACTCCAGTTCCATTACTAATCTTGAGAGCAACACAAATGTTTTTGTCTTCTTCTTCACTTGGGTCACATTCCACTGTGGGGTGATGTAAGAGCTTTAACCAAGCATGGGATGCTAATGAGCAATTTGAGAGATCCAGTTCTAAAACCTCACCTTTGGTTGCATGGAGCCAGAACTTGGAATTTAAGAACATGGAGTCATTTGATTTGCAAGGTTAATTGTTCACCTGTTTACTTTTGGCATATTTTCTAGGAGATTAAACTGGAAAGGCAAAGTGTAGGTTATGCTCCACTTGTCTGAGAGAAAAGAAAAACAAACTCCTGAGTCCTTCAGTATTTTTCCTACCATGTTTGAATGTAGTGATATGGGGGGTCTGCAGCTTCCCTCTGCAGACAGCTAAGGTGTCTTGACTTCCACTGTGGTCAGTAGTTTCCAGGTTGGGTACATGTCAGAATCATCTATGGCTGTTTAGAAATCCTCATGCCCAGGCAGGCCATGCTTAGGATCAGTTAAATTATCACCCCAATGGTGTTTAATAAACACTGAAGATCATTCCAGTGGGCAGGCAAGTTTGAGAATTGCCACCACTGTGGAAGCATCCTTAATTCTAGCTCTGGAATCACGACAATTGATTTGAAGTGTTCCATCCCAGTGCCCTGAGACGTTTGAAGGCCACAGCATCAAGTTAAAAACCTAGTATGATTTACCCAGCTTTAGTAACTGAAATTTTAGAGTAAACCAAAGCAAGAGAAGGGAAGACATTCACTTTGGAACTAAGAAAGCTTTATTTTTATAACAGGACCAGAAACATAATAGCTAGACAGACTTGAGCAGGTTACTTATTCTCATCAAGTCACAGATCCTGGTTTGGGAAATGGATGAATGATGCCTGTTATTGAGCTGCTATTCTTACATGCTTTGTTAATCAAAGTAAGCCTACTCTTTCATCTGATCTAGTGTTGGAAAATTCCACTTTTGAACCAAACTAGCTCTCTAAATGTCTCTGTATCCTACTGCTTGGCTTTTGCTTTGCTAATGGGGACTCCTTCTCAATGACCACATTTTCCCCCTAATTCTAGTCCAAGGTTTAGACTATCCTACCTGCTGGCGGATTTTACTGAATGTACTGTTACATTTCTTCTAGATTGCCCATTTCTGGGCTAAGGCTCTCTCATAAATGGCATGCTCCAAAATTTCTAATAACCCTTCACACTATTGAATGTAGTCACGTACATCAGGTTTTCTTGGGCTCTTTTTCTTGCATTTCTAATTGAGCTATCAGTCAAATTCTCTTTCTCACTTAGGTACTAGGCTGGGTTTTTCATTCAATTGGTATTTACTAAGCACTTATCATACTTTGGATCTACATAGAAAAACTTTACTACAAAAGGATAGTGAGAAACCAAATAGATAATTCTAGGCCTTAACTATCTATCCCTGTATCTTTTCTTTTCTTTCTTCTTCTTCTTCCTCTTCTTCTTCTTTTTCTTTCTTCTTCTTCTTTTTTTTTTTTTTTTTTTTTTTTGACTCACCAAAATATACCACTTTTGATAGGCATGGTGGTATACACTTGTAATCCCAGCACTTAGGAGGCAAAGGCAGGGGAATTACTTCAGGTTTGAAGAAAGCCTGATCTACATAGTGAATTTCAGCTCAGTGAATGCTACATAGTAAGAGAGTGTCGCAAAAAACAAAAAGTAACGCTACACAATACATTAATTTACTCACGGCATAGCATAAGGTCGTTGTTAAAGACAAATGATTTCAACATATTTTAAGGTGGAAACTGGCAACAGAAATAGTTATTTGCTATATTAAAATATGTTGGATCAGTCTGGCAGTGATGACATACATCTTTAATCCCAGCACTCGGGAGGCAGAGGCAGGTGGATCTCCGTGAGTTCGAGGCCAGCCTGGTCTACAGAGTGAGTTCCAGGACAGCCAGAGTTACAACAGAGAAACCCTGTCTCAAACAAAATAAAATAAAAATAAAAACAAACAAACAAAAAAATATATGGTGGACACTCATGTGGAACTGAGCTAACGATTAGTTATTAATTTTGCTTTGGTAATTTTTCACAGCTCTGTTCTTTCTCCTTCAAATATAGCAAGCACTGTGCTAGGGTTATTATTGTGTGCCAGAGTGTACTCCATGCATTTCTTTAAGAATTATTTAGTATGCTTTGTGAAAAGGGTATCCTTTTAAGTTCAGAGCTAGCAAATCTGGTTCAGTTTGGTGATACCTATAAATACATCACAGTTATGCAAAGAGCCAGTCTAACAGAAAGAGTTGAATGGCCGTTGTTACATTCTACGTCATGGAACAGTCAGGAAGATTTTTGTCCATGTACTGTTGATTCTCTGTGCTGTGCTATGCTGTGCTGTGCTTCAGTCCTGACCACCCTCTGTCCCTTTCTAATGACCTTTCCTTGTCCTTTCTGCTGCTGTCAGCACATTGATATTGCATTTTAGGGATGGCGATAGAAAGTGACCGATTCTACCAGTGGCAATTGAGTTATATATGACTACTAAGGGAGAAGAGGAGGAGAAGGAAGGGGAGGGGAAGAGGGAGGGTAGGGGAAAGACAGGAGAAGGTGGGGGAAGGGTAGGGGAAAGAGGGGTGTGGTTTTGGCACTTTGAGGATTTCAGAAGTTATTTACTGTTACTTGGGCACGTATAACCAGTCAACATTAAAGTTGTCCAGATTTCGTAGGGCTGGCATTATAAAACAGAGAGGAAGGGGAAAGGCTAGCTTCAGTAAACGTACATCCATAATCAAGCATCTAGTTCCCATGTGCTGGTTTCTTAGGGTGCCCTCTGCTGGGCCTCAACTAGTTCCTCTGATCTGGGGCAAGAAGCTGTGAAATTCACACGCTGAACTCTCCTAAGTAGCTTACAAGAGCCATTTATGTCCCATACTATTAGAACCCTAGTGTTTGCTTCTCAGGCCAACAATCCAGAAAAACTTATTTGTTGTTGGTGTGTTTTGTTGTATAAGTGAGGAAAAGCAAATCATTCATGAACGTTCCCACCGTGGCTTTATGGAGATTAAACCTCTACCTAGCATCTAAGTCAGTCGTGACTAATGGTGGAAATGGGGGCCAGAAAAACAAGGAGGGCTGCTCCAAAAAATCAAAGAAGAAAATATCTTCCAACAGGCAAGGAGCTTGGGGTTTCCTTGAAACTACTCTGTGTGGGTAGCTGTCTTCTCAGCTGTCTGTCTGTATGGTTAGCCCCTGTCCAGGTGCTTTTCACCTTGCCCAGCCCGAAAAGAATGAGCATCATTGTTTACTTTTAAGTTTTTATGAAGAATGCCTTGAGCTCTTTGGATGGCATCATTTGAATCCCAATAACAAGTAAGTACATGGCATTGTTTTGTGGGATTCATTTATCCCATAAAGATATGCACCGGGCGTAGAATCATTGGCACAGTAACTACAGCCCTGTGTACTTTCTTGTCTCCTGAACTTAGTTGGGTAATCTCTGTAAGCACATTTCCCAAGAACTGGTTAGAACCAGTCATCAGAAGAGGAACTTATTATGAAACCAGGGTATTTACTTGGCTGAAGATCTTCTGAAAGATACACTTAATTTAAAAATGAAATTGTTTTCTTTTGGCTCCCACCTAGCTCAGTGGAAATCAGGGATCTTCAGGGTTCCCCTGAGGTGAGACTTAGATGGAGGATGAAATGCTATGCCTGGTCTGAGTTCTTACCTGTGCCTCCCTATTGTTTAAATGGGCATTTGTACAGTTGTTGAATGTGTGTCTTTATATTCAAGGTCAACTGAACTGTTACCATATTATCAAGTGGGTCATGATGGCACACTGGGAAGGTAGAGGCAAGAGGATCACTGTGAGTTCAAGGCCAGCCCATAGTGAGATCCAAGATATCCAGAACTACATAGAGAGACACTCAAAAAACAAAACAATGTGTACCTTTCTCTTCAACACATCCATCTTTGACTTATGGCAAAAATAATTGCTCTCCTTGCTTTGGGCTCTTAAATCTCCTCTTCCCACATTTGCAGTTGAACAGATGCTCTGATGAGAACCATCATCGTTATCTCACGGGTCCTGATGTGTGCCTGCACAAGGATATGTGTATCAGATTTGGGAAGCAGGATCTCAGAGGAAGAGAGAGGGAAGGGACCAAGTCAGAGAGGAGCACATGCTGAGGGTGGATTGGCAAGTTAGGGGAACCAGAGTGAGATCCCTGGAGATGACTTTCACAGAAGGGCAGCAGTGGGCTGAGGAGGTTCCCCACAGAGTTGTGAGAAGGGAAGCTGGGGCCTGGGGCTGAGGAAGGTGGAGAAATCAGAGGCCAAATGCAGAGTCCTTAAGGTGGGTGTGGAAGAGGAGGGAATGGAGTGAAGTCCACAGATGTCCTGGGGCCCTTATAGTCCTTAGCAGCTGTGGGTGCATAAGGTTCCAGTCCCACATACAAATACAGAAGGACGATCTACGTGTCACACTTAGCACAGTAGTATCTTTTATTTTCTCTCCAAAATTTTAAAGCAAAAGTCTCTTTAGTCTTGGGAAACGCTATGTAATTTTATCATGGATCATTATTATTTGTTGCTCTGAATACCTTTATTTTGGGAGTTAAACTATAAAAAGAAAGAAAGAAAAGGTCAAATATTTGAAAGATTATTAGAAATTCAGAGTCAAGTTTCAATACAAAGACTCTCTTAGCAATTGAATTTTTCTAGTTGATCTCTAAAAAATGAATTTAACACACGAAACGTCTGAACTAGATCTGAATCAGGCTCAAGTGTTTTGTTTTTTGTTTTTTTTTTTTTTCCCTACAAACACACTGATGGAAGTATTCTGAATGGCACTGTGAGAAACAGGGCTTGAAGAGACTGAAGGACAGACCATTAAGAGCTGGAGATGGAGCACACTGAGCTAGAACAGAGGCGGTAGATGGGATGGACCGACGTTGAGTTGCTGATCCCCTACAAGCTACCAGGTTTCACTCGTCAACAAGAGTTGCTACTTCATAAGTGGACGGGACTAATCGATGCCAAACAATGGAACTACGCATGGGCCAACGCCTGATGTAATCAGACTGCTTCAGAATTTGAAACTTGGGACAAGTAACTAGTTTCAGTTGTGGAAATGACGACGAGAAGATTCCCCGGAGCTGAAAGAAGCCTGGCTCTCTTATGAGAAGACAGACAGAGGATAACATGAAACAGAACGGGACACTTGTGCCTTCTCTAAGATGCATTTTAATCTTTCCAATAAAATCCTTTTTACTCAAGCTGGTGTATTCCTTGGAGGGAGAACGACCGAGAGGGCAGCAGAAGCGGAGACTCTAAGACAGAGGCGCCTTCTCTTTACTGCAGCCTCTCCCAGCCTCTCCCCAGCTGCTCTTCCTTTTCCCCATCCTCTCCCCTGCCTGGGTCTTCTCAGTCCAGTGTTGGAGGGAAAAATAGATTTTCTTTCTCTCCAAATCCTTGGCCTTCTCCATACTCTCTTTTTCTATCTCTCTCCTCTAGTCTCAAGGGAGTGTCCATCCTGCTCCCTGTACCTCTCTGAGTCAAACGCACCTTGGCTGTTGATAAAGATGAGGAGCGAGAAGGGAGGAGAGTTGACGTTCCTAGCAATGACTGGGTATGAAATGAGCCAGCTGCTAACACTGAAGTGTAACAGGTAGAGGATGTGTATCTGATTGGTTCATTTGTTATGCATGCTGAATTTTAAGAACAACACACCGCGATTATATGTAACAAATGAAGATATTTATCATTCCCTTTGAAATTTAAGCCAAGGTAGTGTTTTACTTGGTGACACACTCGATGACATATCATCTCCCAATGCTCGTCACTGAACTAAGAGGTGAAGAACTGCAAATGAGGACTAAGTATCCAGATTTGCAATTAACTTGAAAGACTCATAGGTGAGACATAAGTGTTACATCTTCAAGTCCTAAAATTCCTTGCAACTCGAGAGACAGGAGTTTAAAAACCTTCCAGTTTGGGCACAGAAGATTTTTTAGGACAGCTTGGACCCAGTCTATACAAACTTAACCTGGTCAAGACAGATGACATATTTGTCTTCAAACGTCCATGGGTGGGTTTACCCTTCCGTAAGACTGGGGGAAAAAACAGCGTAATGTGAATTGACAGAGGAAAACTCTCAGTCAGCTTAACATTTCTCAGTTTCTGTAAACTGTGAAATCTTTTCTTTTTCGTCCAGCGGATGATGCCTTTAAAGCTTGAGTCAATATTTGCATATATTATTAGGGCTCGTCGTCATATGCATGTAAATAATAGGTAATAATCCTCTCAAATGGTAATCACTTATGGCTGCTGGCAACCCTCATATATCTCTTTCCCGGTCATTTTGCAATTATCATAGATCGTTGTAACCAATCGCTGCCCTTCTGCTCTATAGAAGCCAGAACAAATCTCTCTCCCAGTCCTGGTGTTTCTTATCTCGCCCTCTCCTGAGCCGCCTCCCTTCTCCCACTCTCCAGTGACTGCTGGTTCACTCCACTCTTGTCTGAGTTTCCACGGCAGGGTAAGAACACATGTGGTTTGTCTTTCTGTTAAGTCCTAATTCAAACACCGCGCACATCAGGCAAAAGCAGACTGCGCCTGCTGGGCCAGGCGGTCAAGAGCAGAATCCTTTCCCTTCTCTTGTCTTCTCATTGCGCACATCTACTCCTGCCCTACTCACTACTCACCGGCCTCTGCTGCCTGGCTTTGCTCCCAGGGCTTTGCTGAGCATACCAGATCGAACGTCGAAGGATCTCCACTCCTGCGCCAAGCTCATTAATTCTCCCAGTTCTGGCAGGCTTTTAATAGAAACGCTATAGAAGACGAGGGAAATACCTCGTTTGCTTCAATTAGTGTTCATGAAGGCTCTTTGATTGCTATGCCATTTATAACTAAAGAGGAAGATGATTCTTAATGAAATTGCCTTTTTTTTTTTAAATTGCTAGAAATCATTTTGTATACGTTTGTTGCAAGGACAAGACCTTCACATTATACATGTCTGTATTTACATTTGGATGGAAACTCAGAGAGGAAAAAAAAATACACATACAAGTAACGTTATACAGGCCGAATATGTTATGTTAAGGAATATATATGTCTATACATGTATGCCTGTAATAACAATTCATGAAAAAAGCACTTCATTTGAAAGAGATCAAGGAGAGGTGTGTGGGAGGGTTTAGAGGAAGGAAAGGGAAGAGGAAAATTATGCAATTATGTTATGATCTCATAAATTGAAGAACTAGTATTAAAAAAAGAATAATTCTGTACAGACGGAGTGATTTCTAGTCAAAGCAAAGGACTCTAACCCGGCTTACAAAGATATCTTTCTTCTAGGAACTCAGTACCAGTTAGGAAGGAAAGTACTTAATTTGCTGCTGTGGCACAGACACGCGATGCTGAGACCACCTTCCTCGCCAGCGTCCCTCCACAGGTGCTGAGGCTCTTCTGAGTTCACACAGTTCTCTCCCACAAGAACATGCTTAGATGGGGAGTCTCTTTAAGCTTTACTTCACAGCAAGGATGAAAGAGGAGCCTAATACATCTGGCGTTCCTACATTCTACTGTTGTAGATGGACAATGTTCTCCACACGGGGGAAAAATGAGATCACTCTCAGTGATGGGCTCTGGTCTCCTGTAGCTGGTATTCTTAGAAAAAAGAAAAACTTGGGTGTAGACAAGCACATTCAGGGAGAACGTTCCCTGATGATAAAGGCAGAGATCCGGTGATGGGGCAGAATCCTGGAAAGGGTGGAGTCCCCGGAAACCCTCCAGGAATGAGCAGAGCGGTGTCGCTCACAGCTTCTGAAGGAACCAGCTCCAGTGGCATCTTGAGATGTCCGGCCTCCGGGCCTGTGAGAGGCTTTTCATTCTGGTTGTTTAAGCCACCCAGAGTATGGAGCTACAGCTCTCACTGTCATTGCAGTGTTTCCTGAGTGCTGATCATTTGAATTCTGTTTCATGACTTTTGCTTATGGCAGTACATGCCACCAATATTAATATTCTTATACTGTTCTTTAAAAATGTTTTCTTCTGGCTAATTGAGTATATAAAACAAAATACTTTCTTTAAATGGATGTTCAGTGCTCCTAAAACATGACTAGAACAGCTATGTTATAGAGTAATAAATATTCATTGTAATGTATATACTTGATTTCATAGAAGTTTTGAGAGTCCTTTTTGAACTTGCAAAGCTGGAGAGATGGCTCAGTGGTTACAGGCATGAACTGCTCTTGTGGAGGACCTAGCTTCATTTCCCACCGCCCATGTGGAGCAGTTCACCATCACCTACAACTCTAGTTTCAGAGTATCTGATGCTTCTAGCCTCTTTGGACATCTGTACACACACACACACACACACACACACACACACACACACACGTGCGCGTGCTTCAAGAATGTGTGAATCCCTCTGCCATTTATCTCTCTCTGCAGATACTGCCATCTTCCACTCTGGTCTATCCCAGGTCTTTCCTGAAAGGCATTTAAGAGGAGAATTGACTTCAGTCTCCTTGACAAACTTACTGTTCTGCTGTAGTGGGACAAGATTTCCAGAGACAAAAATTAAGCAGATATTCTTATATAACTGATGCCTTTAGTTTTTTTCTGAGAAGCAATTTCTTACCAATATACCTAACTGTTTTTCTTAGAGTTTTGTTTTAAATTATAAGAATCAATAGAAAGAAATATTACTTGGGCTTTCCTTTGTCCAGTGGTTGTGGTCGGTCTCATTGACTTCATAGGATAAGTAAGGCTTTAAATATGTGGCTTTTCTTGAGCTATTTGATTTTTCATTATAAATAAATGGTAATTTTTTAAAATTTGTTTTTAATCTCTGTGTGTGTGTGTGTGTGTGTTGCCTGCATATATGTCTGTGTACTATCTGTATGCCTAATGTCTGTAGAAGTCAATGAAGGACATTGTGTATCCTGGAAACCGGAGTTATAGGCTGTTAGTTGTTAGTGGCCTTGTGGGTGCTGGGAATAGAATCCAGGTCCTCTGGAAGAACAGTCAGTGCTCTGAACCGCTAAGCCATCTCTCCAGTCCCTGGTGTGACCTTTTTTTTTTTAATTTGAAAAGTTACCTTCCTTTTCCACAATAGAAAAAGCCTAAAGGAGAAATCTCTTTCTACCTGATGTCTTAAAAAAATCCATAGATTGGCTGCCAATTGACATTTACTTGTCGTGATCTTACTTAGCAAGCCCTATTAAAAAACTAAAGAAAAACTCAAACAAGTATGATTTCTTGTTAGAAATCCAAACAACAATAATAAAAATACTTAACAGTGAACTAGAAAAGTTTAGTAGAACCCATAGACTCCACAAAGCAGCTTTACTATATTGACAACTTTTAAGGACTTAGTTAATATTTTCTATCAGGCTATCTTATCCCATGAGGGACACCTTAGAGCTTCTAATCCTTGCAGACCCGCCTGATTTCCAATTGTATACTCATATCCCCTTGGAGCCCTGGGCTTCTGGTTTACAGAGTATTCTACAAGTCTGCTAAGTGCTGAGACCTGTAAGATCTATTGCTTTTCATTCCCTCATCAGCTATGTAACAGGTTCTGCTAACAGGCAGCTAAAAGGCCAGAGCCTGAAACAGCTGTTCCCAGGCCTCTTCTTTCGAGGTTCATACTGAACTACTTCTGGTCTCATCATAATGCATACGGCAATGTATGGTCCTGAGAATGCTGGCTGGTGGGCAGAAGCCATGTGTGACACCCACATTCACGGCATATAAAGCCTCCTTTCTCCTTTACAAAATGGACATGTATTAAGCTGGCCCAGCCACAGGATGGAATTTCGGACCCTGAGTCACGCTTGGAGTGGAGCCACCTTACAATTAGGAACATCTGCTTTGGACTCCTTGTGGGAAACTAAATGAGCTGTTGTTTTCGGCTATTCAGATGTGGGAGTTTATCTGCTGCAATCGGTAGCGCTGTTCTTAAATAAAGGGGATTGTGTGTGTGTGTGTGTGTGTGTGTGTGTGTGTGTGTAAGTATGTATGTGGAGGTCAGAGGACTCTCAGGAGTCATTTCTCTCCTTCCCTCTCATGAATCCTGTGGATCCAACTCAGATTGTGGGGTTGATGACAGGTGCCTTTGCCCACTGAGCCATTTCATCAATCTTGAAATAGATTTTAAAACCACTTTATAGTGAATTGATGTGAGGGTGGTATTGGAAGATGACTTGGAGGGCCAGGTACAGAATGGGTGGCATGTGAGCAGAATTTTGGCTAGACGTGAGAAAAGCTAAGAGGGAAAGAATGTTTAACATTGAACTGTCTGCACATAGGTCCCGGAGGCAAAAGTAATGTTGCAGTTTTGGGGAGGTTGTGGAAAGTTCGGTGGGCGGAGCCTAGTGGGACGAAGTGGGTGACTGGATGGTGGATGGTGGATGGATGAGGGATGTCAGGTTATGGCCTACCAGAGCGCTCCCTGCTTCCTGACTGTTGTTTGCTTATAGCCAGCCACCTTGAGTCCTGTGGCCTCTGGGAAGTGTTCTCACCCACACCCCATGCCTTCTCTGCATGACTGGCTGTTGTCTCTGAACCCTGAGTAAATCCTATCTTCCCTGCCCTGTTTGTGTCCGATAGTCTGTCTTAGTAGTGAGAAAAGTTAGACAAGTTAACCATTCTGGAGTCTGCAGAGACCTCAAGCATAAAATGTGAAGACCAACAGCTCACAAAATAGATGTGAGATTCTCTATGCTCATGTGAAATTGGTATAGTTAACATACCCACTCAATTTTTGGAACGCAATTTCAAATGTGAAATTCAATGAGCTTAATGTGGGGGAAATTAATGTCATAAGGGCTTTCAGGACTCAAATAACACACTAATGTACCTTTCTTTCATTTAATTTTACACAAATATCAAAAGTATATATCAAAGATATAAATCAATATTATATTTTATTTGTGTATCTTATGAATTGGAGAAAAGCTGCTTCTCACTAGAAGTTATTTTTAGATTATCCGTGGATACATATTGCTCCATCCCCACCTGTCAAACAGTTTTCTAATGAAATTTTGCTTGTATTACATTTTGAAGAAAGTGAAATATTTTATCTTTTCAAATTTAATTTTTTTTTATGTCATTTTAGTCCATAAAAATTGTCTTGTTTTATCTTCACTTTCCTATGTTTGGAATAGGCAGACTACTTGCCAGTTACCTGTTTTCTTGGAGTGGACATTAATGAGTTTATTCCAGTTCTGATTGTTTTAGGAGGCAACAAGGGATCTAATGCAGAGAAGTCAGGTCCCACGTTTGAGAGCTAGGCTCATCTTATATTCAATAAGTACTAGGTTTTCTATTTGCACCTCAGGAATAATAAGTGATGTGTGTGTGTGTGTGTATGCATATATATATATATGTGTGTGTATAAATATATAAATATATATAATATATATTATAATAATAAGTGATATATATGTGTGTGTGATAAACGTATATATATATACACATATACATATGTGTATATATATACATATCACTTATATATTACATTATATTATTATATTATTATATATTTATATATTATATATTACATATATGTATATGTATGTAGATAGATATAGATATAGATATAGATATAGATATAGATATAGATATAGATATAGATATAGATATAGATATAGATATAGATATAGATATAGATATCTTTACTGGACTAGTGAAAGATATATAAATAATGTCTACATTAGATTTCTACAGCTCTAAATAAAAATCAATGGGTAAAAACATTAATTGATATTGAACAATTGAATTTGTACAAGTAATATACATTTCACCAGCTAAACAATGAAAAGTAGCTGTCAAAGCTGAATGAGTTCCAAGAAAACTTCTTTTGGGTCTTTCTAGGGCGTTCGAGCTCAAAAAAAAAACAACAAAAAACCCAACATTCGATTTCAACATCTTTCATCATTCAGGAAGAAATACTGACTTCCTTCAGCATGTAAGAAAATAAGTATAGAAAGATGGCCACAGTCATCCAAAGAAATTATCTTTTCATATCAGCTTTTTGTATTTTACGTGAGTATTTCTTACGTAAATGACAATCTAGCTTTGAACAACTTAATTCCTTGCTTTATTTCCATGTAGACCAAAAGAGTTGACTCTGTTACACCTGCAGCCTTAAGAATTCATGTGACCTCTGACCTTTAAACAATGTGTGCAGTTATCACATCTCTTTATTACCTACACATTATCTGTTTATTTTTCACTGCCTGGACTCTTCCTCTCTGTTTTCTCAGAGGGCAAGGCAACATCTATATCAGGTAGTTTGTCCTGTGTTATAAGCCTCAATAAGCACCCGTTGATAAATTTCATTTGCTCTGCCAGAATAGTTCATGATCACACCCAAACAATGATTCTGGTTGTTATCACAGCACACAGTCACAGTAGTGTGTAGGGCGTCTCTGGAGGCTTGTATGTTTAGGAATAACCTATTCCAGAACTAAATTAAAATAATAGTTTACTCCTGACACAGGGCCTTTACCTACAATTTTGCTACATTTACTTTATTTTTATATAAATATGTATGTATATGCCAAATGCTTGCTTTTGTTTTCCAGGGAAATGTTGGGTTTTTACTGGAGTTCTTAAGGAGTTATTTCACCTCTTCCAAGGGACACTGCACATTATAGCCATGCTCAGCTCTCTGAACTGGCCCATTGGTTGTCTTTTCCAATTGCATGTACTGCTACTAGCGGTATTCTGTATGTCTGCTGTTGTGTGCACTAAGAACCTGCCCATTTACATTGCCAAACCACCCTCACCGCCTCTCATCTGGAATTTTTCCGTCTTCCCTAGCTGAACTTCACACCCATTAAATACTACCTTCCCACTTCAGCCTCCCCTAAAGTCTTAGCAATCACCATATTTTTCTTTCTCTGTGAAATGTATTATTCTGGTTACTTCATAGAGTATTTCTCCCTCAATATTGTGTGTGTGTGTGTGTGTATGTGTGTGTGTGTGTGTGTATGTGTTGGGATATGCACACTTGAGTGGTTACTCATTGAGGCCAGAGATGGACCTCCCTGGAGCTGGAGTTACAGGAGGTTGTGAGATGCCCAATGTGGGTGCTGGGAACTGAACTCAGGTCCTCTGAAGGAGCAGGCAGCACTCTTAACTAATGAACCATCTCTCCAGTCCCCTATTCCTTTGCGTGACTGACATTTTCCATTTAGCATGTCTTTGTTTCATCTGCACTGCTGTTTGTGCCATTTTTAAGCTGGTGATAGTCGTTGTGTGTTTATACTACAAATCATTTATTGGCCCATTTGTAGACCCTGGGCTACTTGTTTGTTGGCTACTATGACTGCTCCCATTCTACAAACATTTCATTTGCCCACCTTTCACAGACTTATAAATATATATTTCTTTTACGTTTTTATTTCTAACGTTAGGACATTTTTAAGTAGAAAAACACAGTATTTTAAATAATTTGCATTATCCTGATGTGTAGACCTTTCTTAACTCTGTTACCATCATATGCTTTATATGGCAGACGTTCTCGTTAAGTCGGTAGCAAAGAGATTTAACCATGATAATTGCATCACTGTGATTTCATTTTGTGCTTAATCAGCTCTTCAGTTTTTAGAAAGTGTTCAGGACTGTTTTATTTCCTCTCTGGACAGCTGGTAGAATTCGCCAGCAAAGGTATGGGGCATAGCACTCAAGGAGAGGCAAAGTTGTACAGGTTTTCTGTTCCTCCTTGAGCCAATTTTGGTAAATAGTGTTTTAACAGGAATCTTCTTGTTTATTTGTTTGTTTGTTTTTGCTTTTTTTCAAGACAGGGTTTCTCTGCTGTAATTCTGGCTGTCCTGGAACGCACTCTGTAGATCAGGGTGGCCTTGAACTCACAGACGTCCACCTGCCTCTGCCTCCTAAGTGCTGGGATTAAAGACATGCACCAATACCATCTGGCTTTTAACAAGAATTTTAATTCCATAGACATCTTTTAGTTTGCTGGCGTGAAGTCATTCAGGTAATGTTTGCACACCATCATCTTCAAGAACTTTCTTACAAACTCCTTCAAAGTGCTGCAAAATCTTACTGTGTCATAAAATCAAAGGTGTCTTAGAATTGATAAAACAGAATAGTGATATCTTTTTAACTACTTGCTTTATTGATACATTCTTGAAAATATTACAGCTGTATTGGCTTAAAGACTTGGGTCAGTTTCTCTAAAGTCAAAATGACCTTAGAAAATAATCTTTTAAAAATTAAACAAACAAAATAAGCATGTGTAATTCATAGACAAAGAAAGAATGTGGTGAAAATCATAAAAACAATACATAAAGCCTATTTTCTTTTACTATTTAGATCAGTAAAATGAAAAATTATAAATCAAAGCCCAACATTAGTGATTATGAGAAGAAACATTCATTCTCACATTTGTATATTTTAGATGTATTCTTTGAAATATGTAACTGTATATAAAATGTACAGCTCCTTAAGTTCAAGAATTCCCATTATTAATCATTTTAATGGTTACATATTTCAGATAATGACTGCAGAAGGGTAAGTAGATGTAATTGTAAATATGTCTACTTTTTAAACAGCTTTATTGAGATGTAGTTCACATATTATACAACTCCCTTATTTAAAGTATACAAGACTTTTACTTTATTCACAGATATTTGTAACCACCACCACAGCCAACTTCAAGACATTTTTGCCACCATGAAGAAAAACAGTGTAGAATTTATCTGTCACATACAAACCCTGCCACCTCCATTTAATATTATTCTGATGAGTCAAAAAATCAGAAATGGTTTATGTACATATTTTCTGATAGTTTTGTATGCATTAAAAAAACAATTTAAAGAATGAGAGAAGCTTTTACTAAGAATTCACATTAGCCAAGTGGAGGTGAATTTTTATATCGATGTACTGACTTTAACATCGATTGCTTTCTTTCAAGTACCCCAGTTTCCTGCTTCTGTTGGGCAACACAATGTATAAAACAAAGCAATCTTTCTCTATTGGAGCATCTGCCTGTTGCCTCCCCTTGTTGCAAATTCTCATGTTCTGCACTTTTAAATTCTTAGAGCACTGGCCTTCAAACTTGTTCATTGTTGATCACAATCACGTAGATGCTAAATCATTCGTTGATGTCTGGAGCCTACCCTGGAGGATTTGAAGCTGATATGTAGTACAATTTGCAAATCACCGGCACAGTGATATCAAAGTTTCTCATCAGAGAATAAGGACCCTTGTGAATTTAAGCATCTATTTATAACTCCGGATATCTCTAGGGACAGCAACCCACACTTTCTTCTGCGTATACAATGCTCACTTTCTCTGCTGCGCTTTGGTGCTGTCTAGTTATGTAGTACCGACTGCTGTCTCACTCAGCTTAGGGAAATTTGTGCCTGTCTTAGTTGGCTGGCTGATGTAACGAACACCACTGGCCAAATGGCATAAATAATAGAAATGTATTTTTTGCAGTTCTTTGGTCTAGAAGTCCAAAGTCAAGGTGTATTGTGATTTGAATGTGAAATATTCATGGCTCATACATTTGAACTCTTGGTTTCCATCTAGTGGGGCTGATTTGGAGGGTTATGGGACCTCTGGAAGAGGAATCAGTGGAGGAAGTGGGTCCCTGGAGGAGGATCTTGAAGTCTTATAGTCTGGCCTCACTTCCTGTTCTGCTTTCTAACTGCATGCTCGGTACTGCCAGTCGCCTCATGCTTGTGGAAGCCACGCCTTCCTCACGGTGATGGAAGGTGTCTGTTCTCAAACTGAGCTGAAGCAAGTTCTTCCTTGTATGGGTTGCTTTCTGTCAGGTGTCTGATCGCTGCAAGAAAAGTAACTAGCATGGGATATTAGCAGACATGATTTCTTTTGAGGATGTTTTCATTGATTCATTAATGGCTAACTTCTTCCTGTGTTTTCCTGCGGACTTCCTTTCCTCTATCCTAATTTCTTATAAGTACAGTACTCATGTTGGATTTTACTAACCTGATTAACCTGGAAGACATATCTTCCAATACGGTCACATTGCCTAGGACTGGAGGTTACTCCAGGGAGCTTCCAGGCCTCAGCCTCGGACTAGGGCTGCATCATCTATCCCCTTTTCTGAGGCTTCTGGCTTCTCAGGTCAAATTGTTTCTACGTGATCTGGCTTTCCAGTGTATGAACAGATGCTTTTGAACTGTTCAACCCCAAGCTAGCTCAAGAAGCAAATGCTCTTTGGTTATGTATCTACTCTATTATCTCTGTCCCTTTAAAAAGCCCTGACTAATGCACTACGGAATGTAGAAAGCATATGCCTGGCTGTGGAGAACTTACAGTGCCTCTTCTCTTATCTAAACCTTTTAAAAATTCTTTGAGGTTTTCACATATGCATACAATGCTGGAGGAGGGAGAGAGAGTCAGTTTTCTTCAGGGATATGGCCCCAAATCTCATTCTGGACAAACACAACACTAGTATTTGAAATACCTTAGCAAATTCTTTGCTATAGCTTTAAGACTAGCAGCATTCTGAAAGGCCTGTTTCCATCTCAGTGGCTTCCCTGAGCTAAAGAAATGGGAAGCAGGAGAGAGCTGGATGTCAGGGTGCAGTTCTGGGTTCAGGACTGTGGAGACGGTGGCTGGCTCTGCCTCAGGGCCCCTCCAGGCTTGGTGGACACAGTGCTAGGACTGCGCGTTCTCAACTTCTAGAATCCAGCTCTTGAAGGCACTTTGGGGCTTCTCAGCATCCCCAGAACTCTGACCAGCTGGCCAATGAAGCTGGGCTGCAGATTTCACAGTATCTCTCCTGAAGTCAAAGTGATTCTTTGAGTCAGGTTGGAAGGTTCTAGAAGTCAGTGTAACTCATTAATATGACAGAGGAAGGTCATTTCCCTTCAGTGCTGTGGAACGAAAATCAAGAGTAGATGATTCGAGTTTCCAAGAGATCTTTTTCAGGTTTCTTTGCATCACAGGAGACAAAATAGACATCACCAAGGGCTCTACGGTGACAAAGGTATCCAAGAACTAGTCTGTCATATCAATGAATCCATACCTCATGGGAGCCTCACTGAAAGCTGCCCTTCCCCGGTCCCAAGTACCTTCACAAAATAAAAAGACAGTATAATGGATTATGGATTACCTGCAATGCTGCCTGGTTAGGAAATTTAAATAGTTTAGAGTTCACCGATTGTGTTTCGGTTTGACTTGGCCTCATCCTGTTACACAGCCCAACACAATAAGAGCTGGCACACTGCGCACCTGTCTGCAGGCAGCAGTAACCATTGCAGCATTACCCTTCGCTCACAGCGGGTACCTCTGGGGAGCTGGAGCACTGAAATTCTGCCTGGTGGGTAGAGCACAGGCCTTTAACGTTCTCAGTGCACTGAGCAACACTTGGAACCTAACTGTGACTGTGGGTAACTGTTTTCTGATGTGGCTATCGCTGGCTCTCTGTTGTTGTAATGGCATATTGTTGGCTACCTCTCACCGGTTGGGTTTTTATAGCTCAGAGTGCTCTAATAAATAGCAGCAGATGGAGTTGGAGTCTCCTTGGAGAAATGACTAATCCCACCACCTATAGAATCGTTCCCTGTACATTTTGCATTGACTTCTTTCAGAGACAGTGAATGAATCCCACAGGGAAACTGACAGAAAAAAAAAAGCAAACTGTCCAGGACTTCTAGGCTGTTCTTTACTAGACCCCACAGTGATTGTTGTCCCATGCAAACTCGTCACTTTGGTTCTCCATAGAAATCAGAACTCTGTGTTTTGTTTAAAGCTCATTGACACAGTAAGTGTCATTCCTGGTCTCCATCACCCCCTGCAGATCATTTCTCTGCTTTTCCAAGTATATTAGCCTGTTCGTACTACTGTACAAAATATCATAGGCCAGGCGGAATAAACAATGAAACTCGTTTGCACATGGTTTGGGAGGCTAGGGTTTTAAGATGAAGGTACTTGTAAGGACAGGTTATCATGAGGACATTTTTCTGGCCATTGTCTCTTCACTCTGCAGGAAGAGAGGACAAAGTGCCTCTCTTTTCAAGGACACTAATCCCATCCAGAGGCCTACCCTTCCTCATCTAAGCCCAGTTATCTCCCAGCTGTCTACATCTCAAAACCACTAGAAGGCGGGCTAAGATTTCAATGTGAAAATTTGGGAGTACAACCTAACCCAAAGTAACAATAGAGCCTTTGAGTTCTCTAGGCATTTCTTAAGGGGGTCTTCCCACTTCCCAGATAGTACACTTTTAGCTTTATCTTTTTCGGTTTTCTGAGACAGGGTTTCTCTGTTGTAACTCTGGCTGTCCTGGAACTCACTCTGTGGACCAGGCTGGCCTTGAACTCACAGAGATCCACCTGCCTCTGCCTCTCAAGTGCTGGGATTAAAGGCGTGCACCATCACTGCCCAGCTTTACAATTTTAACTTTGAAGTAGCACTTTGGATTAAGAAAACTTGAGAAAGGGGAGGGCATCGCTTATCCCCTGTCTTCGTTTTCACACTCGGGTTCCTCACCTCTTCCTATTTCTCTACTGTCATTGGGTATACTGGGGTTACTAACTCCTCAGGCTTCTTCATTAGGCTTCATAAATGCACACGCGTCTAACACCTTCATTTATATTTCCATTTATATTCAAAGCCCCAGTGTATATTTCCCAGTATTCTTTCTTGATTTTCAGATCTGTATGCCCAACTACATCCTTGCTGTCTCAATACTTCAAACGACAAAATTTTCCAAATCATTTAATTTATCTCAGGGAACCCGTATCTTCATCTTTACTTAATAGCGCAAGTAAAATCTGATAACAGCTTTAAATTTCTTCCTCCTCCTCACTTCCTAGCAGCCTTAATAACCAGATTTCACCAGTCCAGTCCCATTGTCAATCTCAGCTTCTCCACTGCCACAGTTTAGATGTTAAATGTCCCACTCAGTTCGTGAATTTGAACACCTGACACCCAAGTGCTGCTGCCTGGTACGCTATGCAGTCTTTGGGGTGGGAAGCCTGGCTGTCGAAGGAGAGTCACTTGGGGAAGGTCTTTAGGGGTTGGTTATAGTTGGGCCAGCTTCTGAACTGAGCCCTCTCTACTTCCTGGTCACTGTCTGTTAGAGGCCCCAGCTGAAAGCCCCCTCCTGACCACCCCTGTCAGGCCTTCTCTGCCTTAGCCTTAAACTGTGCCAAAATAAATCTAATATACTGTCACAGTGATGAGAAAACTGTAATGTAGCCACTTTCTGCCATCCCACCCACCACCACATCAGCAACCTTCTCCAGCGGAGCTTCCTGCTTTCATTATCTGCACACTCACCTCATCTGCCTTCTAGGCAGTGGCTAGTGTGATAATGTGTGGTTTATTATAATAGTAAGTTTTACTGGGTCCTGCTATGTGTTGCCATTGGACGAACAACTAGTTTTTTGGTTTTTTTTTTTTTTTTTTTCTTTTAAACCTCCTTGGATATTAAAGATTCAAATATGTGGTTTAACTATCCTGTAAAAGACTCTCTTTTCATTTCTTTTCTTTTTTTAAATAGAGTCTCACCACGTAGCCCTGATTGGCCTGGAATTCGAAACATAGACCAGGCTGGACTCAAACCTATAGAGAGATCAGTTTGCTTCTGCCTCTGCCTCTGCCTCTGCCTCTGCCTTCTGAAAGCTGGGATTCAAAGCATGGCCACCATACATGGTCCTACAATTAAAAAAAAAAATCTCTTGAAAGTTAGTTTTCACTGTTCTTAAAATGAAATGTGGTGTCTTTCACCCAGCTTCTGGCCCCTGCACTGCCACCCCCCCACCCCCCACCCCCCACCCCCCTCACCCCCACCAAGTGATATGTCTCTGCCTTCTTCTGTCTTGTGCTGGTTTCCTTCTGTCTCTCTGGGTTCTCTTCCCAGTGGCCTCATAAGCACTTATCACCTCTTAAATCTGAGACAGTCTCTCCTCCTTGCTCATCTCCAGTCATCTCTGCTCCTTTGAGGCCTCGGCTAGCATGTCCCTCCTCAGTGACATCTGTGAGACACCTTGTTAACATACTTAGCTCCCTTGACGCACTGCTTTACGTTTGGTTTCCGTCACAGTGATGGTTTCAGACTTCTCTCCCACCGTGTAAGAATGGCCTCTGTCATTACCTGTTTACAATCTCATAAGTGCCATAAATTCTTAAGACGCAGTTTATATTTTCAACTGCGGCATTTTAAGAGCTAATTCCCAGGTATACAGCAGCCGTTTAATAAATATTTATTATTATACTGAAATAAGGGGGCCTGTCTCCCATAACACACTCAAATCACAAGTGGCTTTTACCTCGAGTCCCTCGAACAGCTTAAAATAAAATATAACTCTCTTAACAAGTTACCACAAAGTGCAGTATGCCGAGTAACCGAGCAAAGGGAAGAAAGAGTTCTCTAACCATGGAAATGGATCAGTTTTCTGTTAGGAAAAGTGCAAACAGTAAGAAAGACTTACGTTTTTATGTCAGGAATTGACTTGTGTTTCACAAGTGCGTGTCACCAACTGCTCATCTGCAAAACACACCTCTAAAAATCCTATTCTTTGTGGCAGGCTGTCAATTTACTAATGGAAGGTCTGGGATTCTGTTGTGGAAGTAAAACTCAGCTACACAGAGAAGTGTAAGGTGACCCCTCCCACACACACACACATTCTATCTAGATATTCAATCATCTGCCAGAAGACTTTGCCATATTTATCATGATATTTTAACATGCATGCTTAGAGGCCCCCCAAAACTATTTTGTTTTAACAACAATAGTTATTATTATTACCAACAAGCAGAAATGCCCTGGTCTCTAAATCCAGGTGTTTGAAATCAAAATATGGATGATGGAGCAGCTGATTATAATAGGCACCAGTCTGGAAATCCAGCCTGAGGTGTTTAGTTATAACTGATCACATCAAAGGACATTGAAGGTCAAAGGAAGGACATCTCAGTCTGTTAGGAGCATGGGCTCCACTGGCCAAACTGGCTAGGCTGCTGTTGTGCTATGGCGCTCAGGGGCCAAGACTGATTTTTTTTCTTTCTCCCTCTCTCTCTTTTCCTTTCTCTTCTCTTCCCTTCCCTTCCCTTCCCTTCCCTTCCCTTCCCTTCCCTTCCCTTCCCTTCCCTTCCCTTCTCATCTCTTCTCTTCTCTTCTCTTCTCTTCTCTTCTCTTCTCTTCTCTTCTCTTCTCTTCTCTTCTCTTCTTTTCTCCTTCCCTTTCCCTTCACCCTCTCTTTTCCTTCTTTCTTTCTCTTGGTCCCTCCCTCCCTTCCTCCCTCCCTCCCTCCCTTCCTTCCTTCCTTCCTTTCTTTTTGAGATAGGATCTCACATATCCCAAGCCTCAAACTCATTGTGTGGCTTAGGATGACCTTGAACTTTGAATCTTCCTGCCTCCACCTCCAGAGTGCTGGGGTTACAAGAGTGTGCTTTCTGCTTGGTTTTTGCAGTTTCAGTATTGGGGTCGAACACAGGGCTTTGTGCATTCCAGGAAAGTACTTGACCAACTGAACTTTACATACAGATCTAGTTTTACATTTTAAACTGGTTATAAAGCCACCAAGAGAAACTATTTGGCGATGTGTAAAAATTATACAAAATGCAAACTTTTTCGCACCATGAGCAAGCACCTCCATATTGCCTATGTGTAACTTTATATTATAGCAAAATGAAATAGTTACAACGAACTTCTAATTCTTTTGCTGTAATTCATATATGTGTGTGTGTGTGTGTAATTGGCAGTTTTATATACATATTATTTTTATAAATTTATTCTTTATTTATTTTATTTATAAATTTTATTTACAGTATACATACTATTTAGGCAGGATCTCACTGTGTAGCACTGACTAGATTGGAATTCACTATGTAGAACAGTCTGAAACTCACAGAAATACTCCTGTCTCTGCGTCCTGAGTGCTGGGTTAGAGGATGTACCCAGGTTGTGGAAAGATTTTAGAAAACTAATACTATTACAGTAAGCTTTCCTGTGTCCTGCTTCAATTTCATTTAAACAAAACTTTAAATATCATTGTTTATTTTGGACACTAATGATTATTACACAATTTTTAAAACGTTATTCTGATTTGTCTTCTGAGTCCTGTTGCCTAACAGTTTTGAGGGAGCTCAGAAAACAATATTAGAATTGACTACCAGCCAGTCAAATAAAACTCTGGATCTTAATTTAAAAAAAGAAGAAGAAGAAGAAGAAGAAGCAAATAAATAGTTTCATAAGTAGTTTTGCATAGAAGTATCCAGAGTTGAAAATGAGCTCTCTGCTTAAGCCTGTTCCCACAACCACACTGAGAGGTCTGTTGGAATGCAGACTCTCAGACCCAAGGTGACAGACACACTGCTGCTCAGCAACATCCCCCCACCCCCACCCCCACCTCCACACACACACCGCTTTTCAAGCTGTATGTTTTCATGTTCAAGTGTAAGAACTACCAATGTAAACCAAGCATGGCAGCGTTAAGTCCTCCTCTTAGTGGGGAAACAAACAAAAAATGACTTGCCTCTGGCTAGTGTTGGTTTTGGATTGGCAGGTACACAGAGTGAACCGGCTGGGCTACAGTGCTTCCGGGGAAAGGCATTTTCATTGGTGGTGTGGTGGCTTCCACCTGGCGGGGTTGTGTGTGTGTTTGGGGGGGGGGGGTGTGAGTATTAAATGGATAAGAAAGGGTCCTAGCAGAAGGGCAGGGGTGACTCAGAAAGTGCTGAGCTTTGCCAGATCTCTGAGCTGCTGGGGAGCCCCCGCCCGCCCGCCTGGCCCTCTTTGTCAGCTTTGCCAGTGGGACCTGTCACACAGCTTTCTGCAGTCTCCTCTTTCCCGCATGGATTAGAACCAGACAGGCTTCTAGGAACCAGGGTACAGGCTCTGCTGGAGTGTGCTCAGAAACACCCATGTTCTGGAAATCGGAGCTCTTTGAAGCATCTGCCCCTGTGATTCCAGTGCTTTCTCCGTTGCTGAGTCCAGGGCTTCCCAAGGACAGAGTGAGTCAGAGGAGCCTGGAGGGGTGGGTCTCCAGCAACCTGCAACAGCTCCTTGGCAACCGGAACCTTGGAAGGAAAGTTTTCCCTCTGTAATTTCCCCGAGCCTCCTCCACGGTTTAAATTCCCTGTGTCCGCAGAGCATTTCTAAGTGCTGGTTTACCCTCTCCTGACCTGACTGACTGGCCCTTCGGTGATGTTGACTAATTTTAGGTGCCAGTAAAAGACCACATCACTGATTTAGAATTTTGGTTTGTTTTTGTTTAGGGTAGAGGGAGGGTGTAGGAAAATAGAGGTACTGGATTTGGAACTGAGCTGTGATAGCAATTTATCACCAAATCTAGGCAAAAGTGCCAGAGTCAGGTCTTTCTTCTTCACTGGTCCCTTCCAAACACATAAAGGCTAAGAACGCAGTCCAAACAGTTTAATTTGGAATCCTAAGCTTTGAGCTGTATAGAGTTGTCTCTGAAACTTTGTTTTGTGTTTTGGTTGTCGCCACTTGTGCAGACTCCCTGGATAAACTGCTCTCACAGCTCAGGTTAAAGCTGTGGTTCTCAGAGTGTGGTACCCAGGACAGTGGATCTCCTTCTGGAAACACACTGAAAATGCAATATTGGGACCCACCTCAGGTCTTCTGAATCAGAAGCTTACATGATTCTGAATCATGATAGATTTGAAACTGACCTTGTAACAGCTAGTTAGTAGCTGGCACTCTCTTTGAGAGAGAAAGAGAGAAAAAAAAGTTAAGCTCATGAAGGCAGATAGTTAGCTGGAGCATAAAGATTTACTTTGGACAGCCACCATGGCGTCCCAATAAGAGCCTAACACTGCGTTTCGTGAGAAAGCTTCATAAGCTCTCACATTGTCCTAGTGGGCTGGCTACCTGTTGTCCAACGTGATGTACACCAGTGGGTTGTGAATCCGTCAGAAGGAAAAGAACACACCGCTCTACTCATACAGTTGAATTATAACTCCTGCTCAATAAACTAGATAAATTAATGTCTTGTCTGGGAAAGAATTAAAGTTCTTTCAAGGAAAGTGGAATTCACCTTTCAAAATGTAGTTAAAAAGAAGAACCCTCCATTCCCAAATTAGTGCCTTAAGGCTAAGTAATAAGCCAACATTTATACAAAAGCAGAGAAACATGCAAGGTATGCAATTTATTGGCTTAATAAGCCGTAAAGTGAGGCCTCCGCCTATAACAAATTCAGAATCCCTGTTGGTGATGAAAATTCTGACACTTACCTATTGATCATCAAGGAAACAAAATGTTTTGGTTGTTTACGAACTGTGTGCTCCTGAGCAAGACATTTAAAGTATCAAGAGCCCATTTTTCATTTCTGTAGCAAAAATATTCTTGTTACTAGCATTCCACCCAATTAACTGATGTTATAAACAGTAGGACAGAGCAGAGAAGCACAGAAATATTTATTTCGATGGATTTTTTTGTTTGCATTTTTGTTTTCTTTTCATTTTTTTTGTTTGTTTTTGCTTTGCAGACGACGCCAATATGCTTAACTTGATTTCTTTAGTTTAGATGCCCCTGAAGTTCAAAATGTTCAAAACGAAGCTAGCTACCAACTGCTTCACAAAGTCTCCCTTTCTTTTTAAAGTCGGTGTTTCTAAGTTACATCCGCCTTACTAAGGAGGCTACATGTGTGTGTCTTCTTTACGACCTGACAAATCCGAAGGGCATCACGGTCGTAGTGCCTCTGCCTTCATGGCGCTCCCTCCTCTTCCCATTCCTGCGTCTGGATGTCTATGAGAGTCAGCATATGACTTCCTCGCAACTACTATCACCGCCAAAAGTCTGCTTCTGAGAGGTGCTTAGACACTTCTAGAACCATGCTGCATGGTTTGAAAACTTTGTAGAGTTTCACGAACCTTGGGAATTGCTTTAACACAAATAACTTGTGTGTCTTTTTCCAGAAAGTGAAGATGATGAATGTTATCTGTTTTATGAACGATTCGTCTGAAGATTCAATGATATGGTAGGTATAAAAAAACATATAAGGCTAAGTAAGAGCAAGTAAGGATAGCTACTATTTTTTTCATTGACAAATTAATCTCACCAAAGCATATTTTTGTATGTTATCGCTCGTTAAAACATCTAGAATAATATCACTATGGCAAAGACAGTAGAGAGCTCATCCGCTGGCAATTTCACTGGAGAAACTCCTTAGTGGCCTTGTCATAGTAAGCGTATCAACAGTGCCCATGTGGAGTCTAGAGGGCAGTTTGTGGAAGTCACACGGGTCACCCGGGTTGGTGGCAAGAGCTTTTGCTTCCCAAGCCATCTCTCTGGACTGACTGCAGGTATTTTAAGTATTTTTTTTTTCTGGAGGATTCAGACAATGAGCTATGTGGGAATGTATATCATATTATCCCCCAAATAAGCTCTATGAGGAGAAGCATGGCAGCGTGCTGGCAGACAAGGGGCTGGAGACGTATCTGAGAGTTCTACATCCAGATAGGCAGGCAGCAGGAACAGAGAATGAGCCGCTGGGTCTGGCTTGAGCTTCTGAAACATCAAAGGCCACTCCCAGCAACGCACTTCCTCCAACAAGGCCACACCCCCTAATAGTTCCACTTCTTATGAGCCGATGGGGGCTATTTTCATTCAAACCACCAGAATGATGGATCCTGTTTCTGCATCCATGCTGTTAATCTATGTCTTTTTATTAGGGAATTGAGTCCATTGATATTGAGAGATATCAATGACAAATGACTGTTAGGACCCGTTATTTTGTAGTTGTTGGTTGTGTTCGTGTGTGTGTGTGTGTGTGTGTGTGTAGGCACATTTCATTCATGCCTGTGTGCTGTTTGAGCCTTCTTTCTTTTGATTCTGATGGGTTGAAGTTATTTATTTCCTGTGTTTTCTTGGGTGTAGTTATCCTTCTCAGGTTGGAGTTTTCCTTCTACCATCTTCTATAGGGCTGGATTTATGGATAGATATTGTTTGTATTTGGATTTGTCATTGAATATTTTGTTTTCTCCATCAATGATAATTGAAAGCTTTGCTGGCATCTATGATCTCTTAGAATCTGTAGATATCTGTCCAGGCCTTTCTAGCTTTTAGAGTTTCCATTAAGCAGTCAGGCGTGAGTCTAATAGGTTCACCTTTTTAGTTCCTTGCTTTTTTCTCTTGCAGCTTTTAGTATTCTTTCTTTGTTCTGTATGTTTAATGTTTTGATTATTATGTGTCAAGGGGACTTTCTTTTCTGGTCCAGTCTATTTGGTGTTCTCTATGTTTTTTATACCTTAATAGGGATCTCATTTTTTAGGTTTGGAAAGTTTTCTTCTATGATTTTGTTGAAAATGTTTTCTGGGACTTTGAGATAGGATTCCTTTCCTTCTGTTGCTATGATTCTTCGGTTTGGTCTTTTCATAATGTCCCTGATTTCCTAGATATTTTGTGTTAGGGATTTTTTTTTTTGGATTTAACATATTCATTTACTAATGTCTCCAATTTTTCTATAGTATCTTCAACTCCTGAGATTCTCTCTTCCATCTCTTGTATTCTCTTGCTGTAGCTTGTCTTAGTAGTTGCTGATCGCTTTTCTAGACTTTCCATTTCCAGGATTCCCTCTGTTTGTGTTTTCTTAATGGTTTCTGTTTCCATTTTCAGGTCTTGAACAGTTTTGTTCATTTCCTTTAATAGTTTGTTTGTTTTTTTCTTGGCTTTCTTTAAGGGATGTATTCACCTCTTCTAATTTTCTGTTTGTGTTCTCCTGGTTTTCTTTTATGAATTTACTCAGTTCCTCCCATTGTCTGTTCATCTTTTAGTCTATTTCTTTGAAGATTTATTCATTTCCTCTTTAAAAGGGCCTCTAGTATCTTCATAAAATTGGTTTTTGAGATCTTTTTCTTGTGTTTCAGTTGTGACAGTGTATTCAGGGCTTGTTGTAGTAAGACAGTTGAGTTTGAGTGACGACATATTGCCTGGGTTGCTGCCGATTAGGTATCTGGGATTTGGGGTGCTTGTAACTCCTTGCTGGTCAGTCTGCAGGCTGAGTCTGCAATGGTGCTGAGCTGCTTGCTTGGGCTCATGGGGGAAAGATAGGGTTGGAGGAGTGAGTTGTCTGTGCAGAACCCAGTGGGCCACCAAAGGTCTCACCTGGTTAGTCTGCTGGCTGGGTCTGCAATCAATGTTTTTTTTGTTTTTGTTTTTGTTTTTTAAATTAAGGTCTCAACCTATAACCTAACCTCCCTGCAGGATTCACTGAGACAACAGAAGGACAAGATCCCATGTCAAAGGAGGGAGTTCATGCCTGGTACTGCAGGGCTGGCTAGGAACTAGAGACTGGATAGTCAAGAGATGATTTCTAATGATATGCTGCTCTACTCAAAGATAGATGCCTAGCCCATTCTTCATAAGAGAGGCTTCCTCCAGCAGCTGATGGCAGCAGATGCAGAGGCCCAGGGCCAAACATTATGCAAAGCTTGGGGAACCTCATGTTAGAGGGAGAAGAGGAATTCAGGGACCAGAGGAGTCAAGAACACCAGGAGAACAAGCCCCATGGAATTCAACTCACCACCACTCTTAAGGGTTCACAGAGCCTGAAGTGGCAGACATGGAATTTGTAGGGTCCTCTTAATACATTTTATGCTTGTCTGGCTTGGTGTTCTTGTAAAACTCCAACAAACTGGAGTATGTGGGGACCTCTGACCCTTTTGCCTGTTCTTGGGACTCTTTGCTCCTGCTGGGTTGGCCAGCCCATCTTTGATGTAGGGATTAATGCCTGACCTTGTTTTATCTTGTTATGCCCTGTTTGAGTGGTAACCCTGAGTGGACTGCTCTTTTCTGAGGAGAAGTATGGGTGAGGGTTGGGGTAGGGATGGGGATGGGAGGTGGGGGAGTGGAGTCATGGAGGTAGATTTGGGGGAGTGGGGAGATGGGGGGACCTGGGAGGAGTGGAGAGAGGGGAGGAGAGGGTCGAGATGTATTATACGAGATAAAAATAAATAGAAAAAATAATAAATTAGGTACGGTGGCACATGTCTTTAATCCCAGCACTTGAGAAGCAGAGAGAGGCAGATTCCTGAGTTCAAGGCCAGCCTGGTGTTCAGCATGAGTTCCAGGACAGCCAGAGTTACAACAGAGAAACCCTGTCTTGAAAAACCATAGACCATAATGATGATGATGATGATGATGGTGGTGGTGATGATTTAGGGATGTAGTTATTCATCCAATGAACATTTATTGAGCCCCGAAATAAACAAACAAACAAACAAATAAATAAATAAATTTCTCAAACTGATTTAAAGGAACTCCATTCTCGATTTTATCCCAAATCTCATAAAGAGTTTAATGGATGAGAATGTTGTAACTAGCATATGAGATGACAGGTGAGAATGATCTCCGTGAAGGACTATACAAAAGTTTTATGTATGAAATACAAAAGCATTTCACAGGTCTGATGACTCTGGAGTCTTTGGGATGTTTGGTCCTTAGGTAGTGAGGTGTTGAGAGCCATTGCACAATAAGACCACAGGGACTCTGACAGGTGAGGTTCACCAACATTGGCATTCAGCAAGTGGGGAAGAGGTAGAGCTAGTGTGTCATAAGCTGCACCATTCACTCTCCCTCCTTTGATTTGATTTTGCAATCAAGCGAGCTGGCCGACTCCGGGAGATGGTAAAGAAGGTACAAGGGTTGGATCAAAGTAAATCCTTGATTTGCACCCCTTGCTTTTGGGTAGCAAGTTAAAGCTAACTCAGGTTCTACTTGTCTTTTGTTTTTATTTTATTTTAAAATTTAATTATGTGTACGTGTGTGTGTCTGTACTGTGCCTGTGAAGGCTGAGGGAGACATCTGGGGTATGATTCTTGATGGCTTTTCACCTTCTGTTTCGAGACAAGGTCTTTTCTGAACATGGAATTTACCAATTTGGCTAGGCTGGCTGGCCCCTGAGCCCCATTCCCATCCTGTCTCGGCCTCCTTGTGCTGTGGTCACAGGGGCAGGCAGCCACCACACTCAGCTTCTGTGTGAGGCTGCGGATCCAGACTCAGACCACCACAGTCAAACAGTAAGCACTTTGCCCAAAGCACCGTCTCCCCTTTCCGGCCACCTTGCTCTTCTCTCGCTCCCTCTTTATGCTTCTAAATCTGAACTTCTCATTCTTGCAAAGGTGTAAATGAGAGAGGAAGAAAAACTAGGGTGAAAGACAAGACAGAAGAAAGAAGCACAAAGAAGGCCAGGAAAGGAGCAGGTGGTGAGGGCAGGAAGGTTACACAGAAATTATTATTGGCCAGAATCTTACATGTTCTGGAGTCCAGTTTCCTGTTCACGAAGACACAGGAACAATCAGTGAATAGCCTTTAGGGAAGTCAGTGCAATTCTATCATGTAAAGTATATAAAGCATGGAAAACAGTGTTTGACATTTGATAGGTTATTAAAAGCAATAATTTTGTTTTTACTGTTATCAGACATGGGGGTCACAACCTGTGCCCCAGCTCAGGTCCAGCTACCTGTCCTTAATAAGCCAATTAAATGAACCAAATTAAAAGTGGGAAGCAAAAGAAATAGGAAAGAGATTTCAATACGGCCACCTTGGGAAGGGGGTCAAAGAGATCCAGTGAACTCTTTAAGTCCACTTTCAGAGTCAAAGTTTAAATGGAGAGCCAAGGATACACAGTCCTGGTCATGGACAAGGTGTGGCCTGCCCACCACTGACCACTCAGTGCCTGGCTTCAGTCCCATCCAGTAAGATGATCTGACAAGGTGTTAGAACCATGTAAATCTCTTTCCCAGAGACAAGTTCCTCCTCTAACTGTGATCTTTTATTTCTTTCAGCATGGGATTCTGGGAGAATTCTCTTGCCTTAGGATCCATTGTTTTAACAGTCTGATTGAGAAACACAAGGGTCTCTTTTGAACACTTTCACTTCTATCCAACTAGTTAATTAATATATGTTATATAACATAGGACGAAGGAGTAGAAATATGAGGACTGATTCTGAAAGTCATATTTGCTTCTATATTCCTTTGGTCAAAGATAACTCCAATTTAACTTTTTAAATGAGAGACAAAATCATAATCTCAGCCTCATTAAAGCAAATTATAGAGATAATTTGATTCTTGTCCTCTGATTACTATATATTTTGTACATGGTCCAAATAAATGGAGATATTTTGGATGTTGGACTTCAGTAATGAGTCTGGTGTGTGTGTGTGTGTGTGTGTGTGTGTGTGTGTGTGTGTGTGTGTGTAAGTTTGTTATCATTATCCTTGGTTTACTTTTCAATAAAAATGGCTCGTGTTATCAAATAATTCAGGACCTTTTGCAATGGAAATAATTAGAAAGCAGGCAGAGATTGGTCTCATGAGTTTGACTGGTCCTCCAAGAACCACACCCTCAATCCCAGGGGTTGTTTGGTGCCAGGCTGCAAGGGCTGCCATTCCTGTTCTGGATTCAGATGGTTTGCTTTTTGGGTGGCGTAAAAACACAGTGGCCAGAAATATGATCTCAAACGCCTGAAGAAATCTCTTCAATAGTAGGTGTCCCATCTTCAAAATTATATTGTTTTTCAATGAACTCATCCCCAGTGAAGAAGAGTCGGTAGCCAGCCAGAAAGCAGTGACTCTGATACACACAGAAGGGAAGAGGAAGTTGGTGTCTTCATCTCTAACCTCTGTGGTTTTACAAGGAGCAGGCAACTATTTACTCTGAAGGGCTATGGACAAGGACCAAACAGCAATCAAAAGAGGCCTCCATCTTAGTGAGTCCCCGAGGAGACCGTCATTATTCGTGTCCTTACACTCGCTCAGACAAATTGCACAATCCCTGTGGTTATGTTCTCAGTCACAACTAGCAGAAGAATCGGGTGCAAGTGATACCTTGGCCATTCTCTCTGTCAGCTAAGAAAAAAATTAGCAGCTAGAAATATAGTTTTCATGTACCATGTTTAATCTGAATTTAATTGTGTATGATAACGAATGCACGCACCGAGTACCAAGGGATCAAGAAACCCATATTAGTTTTTTTCCCAGCCTGTCTCCAAACCACATTGGGTTCAGTATAGTTCTAGCATTATATAGATACAGAAGCAAACGTGTGCAGCGTCAGAAGATCCCAATAGGATAAATCATGAAAAGAACCCCAGAATATCTAGTTCAGTTGCTAAGTTACTTCTCACACGTCATAATCTGAAGAACGGTATAAAATACCAGCACTGAGTCCTTCTACATTGGAGACTGGTTTTATTGCCGTGGGCTGAACAGGCATTTCAGAAATTACTACGGAGTGATTCTGCAGTGCAATAACAGAGGCTGTGCCCACTTACTTGTGATCTTTACCATTTACAATGTCTAACATGAAGTAAAGGTCACACAATGGCCATTCCAGGAAAGGATGAATACAATAATTAATCAGTAACAAACTTTTCCCCCTGGGAAAGTGAAGATGTGAATTTGATTTGAGTCCCTATTTCAGTTTGGCGATTTTTTTACAGCATCGTAAAAATCAAACAAAAATATTGACTACCACAGTGGCTAAAAGCTAGACTATGATGATGCCATTGAAAAGACCATCATGGTGGCTCTAAAGACACACTCACAGATTCTTTGGTATTCCTCCCTTCAAAGCGGCTGGAGGCTGGTCTCTCTTGAGTGTGAGCTAGATTTGACAACCGTCAGATCAACAGAATACAGGAGAAACCGCAGACTATGACTTTGAAGCCATAGGAGACATTTCAGGAAATTTCCTTCTGGGGAAAACAGTAGATAAACTCAGAGCGTGCTTAGGGGGTGCTGTGGAGACGTTTGTACTGTGATGAACTGAAGCTTCTTGGTAACAGAGGTATGGTTAGTCATCATGGAAGAGGCTCCTGAGTCATCCGGTGACTCTTGTAAGGTTGGAGCTCTGATGTGACAGACAGCAGGACCATCCCTTCTCTCCAAGCTAAGGTGCTCCCAGATTCCCACGCCTTGGAAACTGTATAAGATAACAAATGCTTGTGACTTTCAATTCCTAAACTTTGCTGGAATTTGTTCTGCAATGATAGATAAGTAATACTGTTGTCCAAGATCTCTGGCATCCACAGATTTTTTTTTTCTAGTTGAACCCAGGGCATAACGTATACTAAGTAATCTCCAGTTGTACCTCCACCCCTCTTTCTTATATTAATAATTAGAAACGAGGTCTCATTATATTGCTCAGGTTGGACTCATGCTTCCTATGTAGCCCTGGCTAGCTTTGAGCCTGTGATCCTCCTACCTCAGCTTGTCATGTAATTGTGATTAGAGAGGTCTATGCCACCAGCCCCAGCCTTGGCCTCCACAAATCTGCAGTGTAGGTGAAAAGCTAGCTTCCCTGCACACAAACACAAATCTAACTCTGAAAGGTTCTAAATGTCCTATCAGATCGACAGAATCCCGAGGGTACCATCCATTATCACAGTACCTCCCAATGAGTCCTCAAATCAATCCAGTCCTCAGTGGACTGAGACAGGCCATTCATGTGATTAGAAAACACAAAATACTTCTCCCCTCAAGGCAGCCCTGAGAGTTTGGCAGCGAGGAATAACTTAAAGCTGTAGTACTTAAATAGTAAAATAAATAATATAAAACATTAATATACAATATGATATATTATTATGTATCATGGTACATAATATATATAATATAGTAATATAATAATAACATAAAATAAAATAATAAAAATACAGTACTGAATAAGCACTTAAAGAACTGATGGAATTTGATAGATGGAAAGAGTGAGAAGACTTCAATGGTGACTCAGGCATCTTCCTCCCAGCTGTGATGCTACTGTGGAAGCCAACGCCGGAGCTCACACAGAGCCTGGACCTCTGAGCAGAGCAGGGAGACTGCATGTGACACGCCTCCAAAGCTTGTCCCTGATCGCCAAGTCGATCACGCCTCGTCACGCTCTCCCCGACTCTCCCGTGAATGGATATTTCTTGCCACTTTTTTATTGCTGAATATTTTGTTCCCCTTCACTTGGGCCAGAAGTGGGCCTCCAACTTTCATCTGTTTGAAGGGACCCAGTACTGTACAAAATTGATTGGATTAGAGGCTAAAAGGCCAATTTAAATTTTTAAAAAAAATCTACAATTAATCTGAGATTCATTTAAAAAAAATCAACTAGAATTGAGAGTTAGTTGGTGCTATAGTTTGGACCTCTGAATATCCCCCAAAGGCCATGTGTTGAAGGAGTTGTTCCTAGGGTACAGACTTTAGGAAATAGGTCCTAATAGATGATCTTTGGGTCCTTTGTACCCCCAAAAGAAGTTTCTTTCCTCTTATGTTTTCTGGTGGCCAGTTTGCTCTGACACATGCTTGCCAAACCCACTCCTTGGAGTTTTCATCAGATATTGAAAAACGATGTATTAACCCGCCCTTGTACTGAAACCTCTAAACTGTGAGCCAAAGTAAACTTTTGCTCTTTGGAAGATAATTACCTCCGGAATTTTGTTACAGTGATAGAAAGCTGACAGGGACTAAAAGTGGGTCTTTTCTATAACCAAAAATATGCCATAATGACACAACCTAAGGTTTTGAGTTTATTAACATTAAAAATGATCTGAAATTTATCTATTGAATACAATAATAAAGGCCTAATAGCTAAACATGGATTCTTTTTCAGCTTAAATGATTTTCTTTTTCCTAAATTGAATAATTTTCCAGAGAAATGCCACAAGTAAAAGAGTTTATAAACAACATCTGTCTAGCTCATGTTATGGGTTATTTGTGTGAAATTTTGTCTTATTACTCACACAAGAATTTTTTTAACCTTTGGAAAAGAATAATCAACAACTTCCTGTAAGTAAAAAAGCCAGGGAAATTTTTACTGTGATCTAAATGATTTTTACACTTTTAATTATGATACTGACTATTCCCCCTTCCAACCAGAAAAATCTGAGCCTTCAAATTATTTTTTGTCCAAAAATGTTTTAATGACAACATTTGTGTAATTTAAACCAAAGGGATTATCTATTCCCATAAAGATAGAAGATGGTTCTGGAAGTGCAGCTCAGTGGTTAGAGCACCTGGCCTAGCATGTACAAGATGGAGACCAGCCCAGCACTACCAAAAGGAATAAAACAAACATTGGTGGTGAATGCCTGTGCCCCCAGCTATGCGGTATAAGAGATAGAAAGATCTGTTCAATGCTAGCCTAAGTAATTGCAAAATCCTGTCTTAAAATTAAAAATTTTACAAAAAGACAGGGGATGGGTGTGAGAGTGGAGAGAGAGTTTGGTGGGTAAATCGCCTTTGTGCAAGTAAGATGACCTGAGTTCGGATTCCAGCAGCAACATAAAAGCTGGCTATGGTCTTATGAGCCAGTAATCCCAGCACTGAGGGGTGGCGGTGGAGGCACAGAGACAGAAGAATCACTGGGGATGGCCAGCCAACAAGCCTAGTGGGGCAGGGAAAAAAATCTAAGAAAGCAAGCTAGGTTCAGTGAGAGATCCCATTGTAAAGAAATAAAGGGAGAGTTGAAGAACAGAACAGCTGTCCTCTTTGGCTTATAATATACACAGGTTTTTAAAACAGCTGGGATGGGGATATAGCTCAATGATACTGTGATTGCCTAGCATGTTCAAAGCTTTGGCTTCAGTTTCCAACATGGAGTCAGGGGCATAGGGTACGGAGGGTGGGAAACATCTGGGATGAGCTTGTTGGTAAACATAAGGCTAAAGACAGAGCCTTGTGATAGAGTTCTTGCCTTTCACATATGAAGAACTGGATTAGTCCTCCAATATTGAGAAAGGAGGAGGAGGAGGAGGAGGAGGAGGGGGGAGGAGGAGGCGGAGGAGGAGGCGGAGGGGGAGGGGGAGGAGGAGGGGGAGGAGGAGAAGAAGAAAAGACTTGAAATAAGTTTGTAACCTATATAGCATGCTCCCTGATAATAATGAGCCCTTATTCTAATTAAAGCAGGAACAATTTGCTTTCCTGTACAGGACTACTTGGCTGGGTATGAGCAGTTGAGGAAACCCTGCAATCCCCCAGTTGTCTCACAGGAGTCCTGTGGGGAGTCTGAGTTCCAGAAGGAGCAGAGACATCTTTCCATTGGTGACTCTGTTCTTTTGTTTTAGGTCCATCAATATCTAGCGTAAGAAATCATTTTCATGGGATTTTTCTGCCTTTTCTGTCCTTTATTGACTTTTTGACAATTTCATACATATAGAAAATGCACTGTAATTCAATACGCCCTTAATTCTCCTCCTCTCTACTTCTAAATCCCCCTTCTTTGCAACTCATTTTCCCTCCTACTTAATTTCTCTTTTTCCTTTGGACCCACTGAGTCTGAGTGGGGTTTCCTGGATGACGAACGTAGGTTGGGAGTTAGTTCTTGGAGCATGGGCAGCTTATCAGTGGCTGCAGCACTGAAGATCACATCTCTCCCTCAGCAATGTTTAATAACCAACAGCTCCTCAGGAGGGTGGCACCTCACGGATACCGCCTCCATTCATGACGAGTGATCGAAAGACCCAGCTGTGTGCAGACCTTTGTGCAGGTACCCATGACTGCTGTTTGTTCATCATCTTAACTTATGCATGCCCTTCCCTCAGGCCGGAGGCTTGTGAGATGCTCGTTAGTCTTTGTAGTAGTCTTCTTTCACAGCTCCATGCTCCACACGTAGGCTGCCTGTCAGAGTACAGAGCATTTATACTTTCATATCAGGAAACTGGAAGACTTAAATCTGTGTCACTCTGAGAAATTAGGGCATTAGTGTTTATGATAAAAATTAGGTTTTTTTTCTTTAAAGGGTAAACTTGTTCTAGAAATTTCTTTACTGTGGCAATTGTATTGTCTCTAACACTTGATGAGTGAGCCTCAGGGATGGTGCTACCACTGGACGGGAGGAACCCGTGCTTGAAGGGTAAGGTGTAGCAAGAAATCACTTGGAGCTGTGTGAAGCCACTGAAAGCTGAGTTTTGGTTATTAGGGTGTCTAGCACCAGTTGCCCTAAATGATGTGGCATCCCTCTTGGTGTGCTGTTGTCGCTGACATTATTACAGCAAGAAAATAAGGGTAGTGCAGAGAAGGAAAATATTACCCAACAAGGGGCAGAGGTGGGCAGACAAGAGAAAACAGACGGCACCGGGTTGGAGGGCCTCACGCGTTGGGAAACATTCTGTAGATGTACTGGTCTAATTTTAGCACAGAGCAAGATGATTTTAAATGTGCCTTGATTGGCATAAAAGTAGGTTGACTTATTTTTGACAGCTATGATTAAAACACACCGTTATCTATTTTACATGTATAAATGAGGTACAGTAATTTAGCAGGAAAGAAGCTATTAAAAGAAAAAAACCCAGATGCTAAGATCTAATATAAACTAACAAATATACATCTATCCAAAGACTTTTCAAATGCTGAAACACACTACAAGTATTTCTAAACACTACGGGGAGAAAGAGGAGAGGCCTGGAGCCCTGAGCTCTGCTGAGCAGAGGAATGCTTAGATGGTGGGCACTGTATGTGGAGAATGCTCGGACTGTGTGTAATTAAACTAGGGCCATGCTGGTCTGCAGCTCAGGGAAACGGCAGCAGGAAACCAGCCTGGCCATTTAGTACTTAAGCAAAGTGATGCAGATGTTGGTTTCTGTTAAACAAGCCAAACATTTAGTGAGAGATTTGAACAGTTATCTGAAGTTTCAGAATCACTGAAGGGAAAAATTTTAAGCTACAGTTTGCTTTGAAATACAGCACAGATTTTTTTCTCTATGAAATATGTAATAAATCTCCAAATCTGACTAACATTCTGAATGCTTACTCTTCTACAATTGACCCCCTTGGACCGTCACATGCACAGAACTGTTGAATACACCAACATCTTGACACTCGTCAGAGGCAATGCACCCTTTGCTTCTCGTGGTTAATGACAGATGTTCCCTTTGGCTTGCAGGTTTCCATTTCTTTCCTCCTTCTTTAACACAACAGTTACAGACACCCTGGGGGAGCTGGTTGAAGTTCATGGATAGGGTGCTATACCTCAGTGTGGGCAGTCCTGAGATTTACAGTATATAAATCTTGCTCACCTCGTTAGCATGGGCAGATTCCACTAATACACGTTCGTGGCGTGAAGAGCCGGGAGCCCACAGTTTGCAGACTGAAAGTCTCACCAGCAAGTAACTGTATGGCTAGGAGATGACTGAGCTAAAGAAACATACATGCCTTAAGCAACATTTGTTTTCAACCCAGGGCTTGAGAAATCACCACGAGCCATGTTTTATTTTTTTGAGATGTTTCCCCCCTGATTTCAAAGATAACACAAATTATTTGTAGAAAACTTGAGTACACACAAAATCCAAGGAAGAATTAGAAAATCTACATAATACCATTACTCACTTATTACATATATGTGTGTTTTTGTGAGTGTAAAGATTTTTGTGAAATCTGTTCAGTCACTCGTTATACACACAGCAATACAGAAAAGCTTTAACATCTATTTACACTATAAATAAGTAAATGTATGTCCTATATGTACATAACTATAATTTTTATATTTATACCGTGTAGATGCATTTACATTCATGTAAATTTCTTTATACACATACTTGGTAGCAACAAACCTTGGGTTTTATTATTGACAGTTTTTTACTTTAATTGGCAATTTAAAAAATTTTAATTAGAAATGTTTATTATATGTATGCATCTGTGTGAGGGTCTGTGCATGTGAGTGCAGGTATCTGTGGGGGCCAGAGGCACCAGATCTTTTGGAGCTGGAGTTACTATTGTGAACCCCAATGTGGGGGGCTGGAATTGAACTTGGATCCTCTGCAGTATCAGTATGTTTTTTTACATTCTCTTAACTGCTGAGCCATCCTAACTTAGACTATTGTTGAGAATGTCTAAAAAATACTCTCTAAAGTTTTCCGAATAATTCTTTTCCTAAATTAACTTTATTCTCCAAAAGTGTTTACCATGGAAGAATGTATGTGTATGGAATCTGTTTCTTCTTCTCTGGAGTTACTTCTTTGGAGTTATTGATGGAGCACTGTGCACTATATCTAGTCAGCATTATAGAAGAGTGACATTTAGTCTCATGCATCATGTTCTTCTTTGCATGCACCAGAGGTCATAATTGAAGCCATGCTTTTAAAAATCTACCTGGCTTAGCTATGAATTAGTGATTTGGACACTGTCTGTGAGTCTTCTGTGTCGATGAATCTGCTATTGCCTGAGGTGACACACTGGTTTCTCCGCTTTTCCCCTAATGAAAACGATAAATAATAAGAATCTTTAATGGTTTTCTATTTCACTGGAGACTTTGGCACTCTCCAAATCTGCCCATAAGGAATGTCGCATAAGTCATTGGTAAGTACGTGGTGACATGCTGAGCTGAATTTTCACTTTGCCTTGAAGAAGGTGGCGGCAGAGAGCAATGCCTGACTCCGTTTCATGTTACATGGTTTAGATCCGAGAGGGAAATGTAACTACTGTTCTTTCTGGGAACAATATAAGGCCTTGTGATCTATATGTTTGACCATGGCACCAAGCACCAAGATGGCAAAGTACATGGAACGTATTCTATGGCAGTTGGCACTTGTCTGCTCTGAAGGTGTGACACTCAGCTAGCATGAAAACTAAGCACAAAAACACTGAAGATCATTGATATCTTCAGACATTCCTGAACTGTGGCTGAGGTTCGATTGGTTACAGTCAAAATGACGTAAAGAATGGTTATTCTCTAAGCAGAGGAGAACTGGTGAAATAGTGTGATTTCTGCAAAATGAAGGAACCTTAACATTCCAAATGGATGGCCGTGTGTTCTAGAAGTAGTTTCAGAGCAAAGTACAAAACCCACTAAACTTCGGATAGGGCATGTGATCACAGTGTGGTGCCCAGAAGCCAAGAAAAGTAGCAGCATAATGTATGTGTTTTGTTAGTTAAAAAAAAAAAAAGGGATTTGCACATATATATTCATAACATGATAAGTTAGTGAGGTTGGGACAACTAGTGGGTGCTAGCAAGAAGAGCTTTCCACAATAATTACTCAGTGACTCTTAGATCTCTTGGTAGAATCTTTCCGTGAACTTGGAAGACACCAATCTCCAGACGAAGCACCAATATCCCAACCTCTCAGTAACTCTTCCTGTTCCAATTTTGTCACCTGTTTTAATTTTTGTGTCCACGTTCCTTGTCTCCCTGACCTAAATATTTATAGTACTGAAGAAGTTCCAAGTTTATTTAGGTTTTGAGGCTTGTTCAAATCCTGTCTTTTTCCTCCCCTTCTCCCAAGAGCCTCTGCCTCCCTCTCCTCCTCCTCATCCCCTGCTCTCCCAACTCCCCCTTCCTTCCATCCTCCTTAAGACAGGCTTACCTGGTAGCACAGGCTGACCTTGAACATCAAGCAGTACTTCAGACCTAGTCTTCTGAGACCCAGTATCTCATGTGGGAGCTGCCAAGCCTTTTTCTTAGCTCCTGTGTTTTAGTTCTTGCATATGCCTCTAACACTCCAAAATGAAATTTCCACTTGATAGGACATAATGTGGAAATTCAATGCAAAAAGATCTATTTTGTGCTCAACATTTTTCTTTAGCTGTAGCTTGCATGCGTGGTCATATTTATTTGTATAAGTTCCTTTGTTTTATATCCAAGGAAGTAATTTCCTCCATAGGACTTCCTAGTTACCAGCAGGCATTGCCTACTGTCTGAATTTCAAAGGAAACTGAATGGTTGTTTGACCATTAATCCCCAGCAATGTGTGTTTTTTGTGTTTGTTGTTGTTGTTGTTTTGTTGTGGGATATTTTACTCCCCGTGTGCTGTTTCTGTTTGTAAAAGGGTTTTGATGCCTTGTGGATGCCTTGCAGCAGGTGCAGGTCTCACTTCCTACCTATTCCTACCCTTGTGCTAGCCCTGCTGAGATCTCCACAGATAGGACTAACTGTTTACAGTTGAATGTGACCCATTGAGATCAAAGGTCTGCGGGCTGGGCGATCATAGTATGCTAAGATACCATTGTGTATGGACACATGGAGAGGGGACTGGGAAAAAGTTTAAAGGGTCTAAGGCAGAAGCAGGCAGGAGGATAGAAGGGAGAGAAGCAAGGGAGGATGATGGAATGAAGTCTCTGCCTAGCCGCCCAGGTATTGAATTCCATGAGATTTAACATGGCTTGTAATTAATAAAGAGCATTAGAAAATTCAACGATAGACTCTTATTAAGCGATTGAACATAATTTAACTTTTTTTTTTCCAGATAGGATTTCATGCATCACAGGCTGGCCTCGAACTCACTATGTAGACAAGGATGACCTGGAATTTTGGATTCTCCTGCCTCTACCTCCTGAATGCTGGGATTACAGAAGTGTACATGACTGTTTTGATGCAGTACAGGGAATCAAACCCAAAGCTTTCGGCGTGCTAAGTAAGTACTCTACCAACTGAGCCACATTCCTAGCCTGCTACTTACTATTTTTGTGAGAGGAGAGAGAGGAAATGGGAAAAAGGAGGAAGGAACAGGAAGGGTAAAGAGGAAGAGAGAGAAAAGGAGGAAGAAGTAGAGGGAGAGAGAGATATGAGAAAGAATGAATACATGAATTCTACTGAGCTGAAGCAAAACCAAGAAGGCTTATCCCATCCTTCCTGTTGCCTGTCTTACTCCAAAGTCATTCACCTATATCAGGAAAAACAAGCTTCTCCCTGCCTTTGCCGTAAATGCACACTGACTGAGGCACCCACAGGGGAGTGTCTTCTACCTCATCTGTATCTGTGCATCCCACTGCTGTTGAAGATCCTAGAAGACCCAACGCTCTGACCATCTCCACTTTCTTAAAGCAGGAACAGACCTGGGTATAGAATGGTGTTCTAAAATTCTGGAACTTAATGTGTAATCTGCATTTCACTATCCAATCGTGAGAACCAGGAGGGAATAGTGTGAAGAAAATTTATCAAGTACTTCCGGGTCAAAGGTCATACGGATAGTAGGTATCAATGCTACCAGAAGAATGTGCAGTACTTTGCTTCCTTTAAAAATAATACTTTTATCTTTATGTACTTAAAAATAGTGTGTACAAGTGTTTGCGTGTGTGTTTGTGGTATATGCATGTGAGCACATGTGTACCCTGGTGTCTACACCAGTGGAGACCAGAGTTCAATGTTCGACATCTTCCTCTATTTTTTACCACCATATTTTTGGAAACAGGATCTCTCATCAAGCATGTATCTTGCTGATTGGCTAGACCAGCTCACCAGCAAGCACCCTTTCCCTACCTGCTCCATCCTTCTGACTCTGTCTCTACACCTCACCCCCACCCTCAGCACATACACCGTGCTTGTATTACAGACTTGCCTGTTTTTATGTGAGCCATTGGAATCTAAACCCAGGTCCTCATGCTCCTGTAGCAAGTACTTTACCCCCTGAGCCACCTCCTCAGCCCCCAGGTTTGGTTCTTTACCAGTGTTCTGACCAGAGTCAACACACAGCTGTTCCTTTAGTCTCACTGATGTTCCCAAGAGCCTGCTATACAAATGCATGCATCAGGGTGGGGCTGAAGCAGAAGGGACGATTCTTAAAGATGTAGTAAATCTGACAGAAGGCTCCACCTTGTATAGACACATCAGTATGACTGAGACTCAGAATGACTTCATTCCAATGACTGTCCCATACCTTGTCACTATCTCTGGGTGAAAGAGTTTTAGAACACAAAACTTTCAGAATTTGTACCAGTCTTAAACAAACCTGGACATTCTGTTATGACCACACTTGCCTTTCCACCTGTCTAGACAGTCTTGTGGTTTGAATGAGAGTTGCTCCCAAAGGCTCATATATTTGAATCCTTGGCCCCCAGCTAGTGGAATTGTTTGGGAAGGATTAAGAGGTGTGGCCTTGATGGAGTAGGTGTGGCCTTGTTGAAGGGAATGTGTCACTGGGAGTGGGCACTGAGGTTTCAAAGACCCAGCCAGGCCCAGCCAGGCCCAGCCCCACCCCTCTGCTTACTTCCTGGGGATCAGGAGATTAAGTTCTCAGTTACTGTTCTAGTGTCATACCTATCTGCTTTCCTCCATGATGATTACTACTAATCCTCTAACACTCTAAGCAAGCCTCCAATTAAATGCTTTCTTTTATAAGCTACCTTGGTCATGGTGTCTCTTCACAGCAGCAGGAAAGTAACTAAGACAATAGTGTATTGTTTATTCCACAGCTAGACAGTGGCTTAGGCTCCGGGGCAAAGGGCAAAGCAGTAGTTGTCTTTATTTTTCACTATTTCTTTGTCCTAGTCAATAGACAGGTTCACTTCACTTTGATATAACGAATATTATATTACAATCCCTATTTATAATGTTAAGAATTAAGCGAAGACTTTGCTTTAGACTGAACCCTTCACCCTGAGACCACAAAGACTAACTCCAAATAGAGAGAATTGGATCATCCTGAAACAGATCAGTTTTCCTAAAGTACTGGAGATTTACAGCTGTCAATCAAAAGGGGCCAAGAAACCTGTCCTGGCACCATAAGGACCTATCTTCTGCCTTGACCTCTTCAAGGGCAGCCATGTGGGTCACTCCTGTTCAGGAATTGCTTCTGTGAATTATGCCATTTCCTTCTTCCTGCTCAAGTCATCTTACAAAGACCCAGTGTCTTGCCATGCATAACACAGATACCACTGTTCTGAGGACAGGAATGTGCTTCATACAGGATCACTAATAAAAGACGATTCGGTCTTTACATTTGTCGAAAATAATTCAAACAAGTATCTGAATTTTCAACACAGTGTGAAGGATATGCTTAAAGCTATGATTTGAGGGCTGACAGATGGCTTGCTGCTCTTCCAGGGAACCAGAGTTTGGTGCCCAACCCCCACTTAGAGTTGCTCAGTACTGCCTTTGACTCCAGCTCAGAGGAGTTCCAGATCAAGGCATTCCTCTGGTCCTTACCAGCACCTGCACCCAGGCGGCACACACAGGCAAACACAGGCACACACATAGGAACACACGCAGATTCACACACACACACACACACACACACACACATACAAATCATAAAAACTATATGATTTTTTCCAAAATATTTCTCAAAATAGTGTATAAAAGAGAGAAAACGAGGAAAGAGTGATTGGAAGATAAGGAGCAAAGACCCAAAGTTTTTACTTTTCATTTTTTACTCTATGAACAGTTTTTCAAAAGGAGTTTTATAGGATTTTCTTCCATTAAAAGTAGTTTACAGCAGGAACAGCAGAAGTGACTACTTGAAAAGAGGAATAAGGAGCTGGAGAGATGGCTCAGCATTGTGGTTCTTGCAGAGGACCTGAGTTTGGTGCCCAGCATCGATATGACAGTTAAAACCCGTTGTAACTGCACTTCAAGGATCTGATGCCTGCTCCTGCCCAGGGTTACTGCGTACGCATGGCACACAAACACAAATGCAGGCAAAATGCCCATGAACATAAAATTAAGTTTAAAACACCCAATCTTTTCTTAAAAAGAAAGGGGAACAACAAAAGATGGCTAGAGTTTATTTAAATTAACCTTTAGTTCAAGTAGCCAACAAGCTGTAGAGTCTGCTGCTGTCAATTTTATTTATTTTCTCTGAATTTAAAATATCTTCTAAAAAATTAGGTGCTTTTCCAAATATTTGTCCCTTTCCAGAAGGAAGGTCTACTTCCCTGTTTAGTCTTTATCTTGGTGACTGGCAAGAAGCAACAGTTTCTGGATCATAATGTTTTATATTGTTTTGGGGAATCAAATGGTTCTGGGAAGGTCTTGATGAAAATCAGCAGCTTGCTCCTAACTATTAGGGTTTTTTTCCAACTCCAGCAGAGATGGAAGGGTATGCCGCTGACAGTCAGGAGTCCAGAGACCACACAGCATCAAGGAGAGAAATCTTCCTAGTAGAGGTGATGCAGCCCTGAAGGGAGAATATCCCAGCAGGACTGAAGTGCTCAGCCCAGCAGAGCTGACATGTTCAGCTCTGCTTCACCTCGCCTCTCCCATCACTTCTTTGCTTCAGTCTGATGACAGAGTCTCATCAGGCAGCAAATCTAACCAAAGAGATTTCTTTGGAGGGAGGAATCCAGGAGAGTGACTGCTTCTACTCCAAGGAGAAGCAGAGAAAGACTGAGGAAAGCTCAGCCCTTTATATAGGGTTTCTAGGGAGAGGGGAGGAGCTAACCACATAGCCTGTGATTGGTGGGTTTCAAGCTCAGGGACTGGTGGGTTTTCAGGCTTAGAGTGTGCTTGGTGATTGGTGGGTTTGAGTCCAAATTTTTCACCCTGAAATGTCAACTGCTCTGCCTTTGGGGTTGGAAAGGGTTTGAGCTTAGAGGTTGGTGGGTTTTGAATAATCTGGGGAGAGGGACCCAGATACCTATGGCTTGAACTGACTTAGGTCCTGTAAAATGAACTCTAATTCTGAGGTAAATGAACAACTTAAACTTTGAACTTTACTAACTTTAGGTACACTTAAAGAACTTATTGAGGTGCAGGGTACTTAATCCTTTCTGAGCAAAAGGACAGTTTCTAGGAAGTTGGAGTCTCGGGGGTATCAGGGTTCTGGAGATGGTCTGTCCCACACTGTTGTCCCATCTCTGCTGGGGATGAGATGACCATCTCCAGTGGGGAGGGGACCAGCAGCAGTGGTGACTGGTATGGGGCAGCATCTGAGGTGACTGTGTTGTCTGTGAAGCTTGGCAGCAGCCACTGCCAAGCAATGGGGTCTCTGTGCACTGTGCAGGCTGCCACCAAGCTCAGGGGTTCCTGGCCTATGGGTTCCTTAGGTTCCTTAGGTTCCTTAGGTTCCTTAGGTTCCTTAGGCCCTTAACCAGAGGCTAAGGGCCTGCCATATCATGGGATGGAGCTTGGGAAATATCTGCTGGATTAGGCAGGGCCTACATTAACACCATGCAACAGACCATTGCTTGGTCAGAAACATGAGAATCCCCTTAACTGCCGCCCCCCCTCACACATACCATGAATCTTGTATACTAACAGTCTAGAGTCACTGTGACTAGAAGTCACATGTTATCTAGCGTCATGTGTGATGTTTTGGGCACAGCAGTGTGGACCAACCATTGTAATGACAAATGCAGCCTCTCACTGTGGGGCATGATGCGTAGGAAGGTTGCAGATTTGTGTGTATGTGATTTTTTTTCCCCTGCAAAGCCCTGACGACCGACAGGTTATGCAACAGTGATGAACTACGAAGGGTAGATGACGTTTGCTGTCTGTTTACCCTCGGCTTGGAGCTCTCTTTCCAAAGAATCCTTCAAAAAACCATTCCGGTTGTGATTTGCCGCCAACAGGAGCATGTGTTGGAGGTGTGGTCCTCAATGCTGTGAAGTCTTTAAGAGGACCTCGGGGAAGGTGGTAGGTCATTGGAGTACCGCCCTCAGGGATCGATGCTGTGTCTTTGTAAGTGCCTTTAGAAAGCAAGCTATTGGCCCCAACTCACTCTCCGGCTCCCGGTCTTACCATTCGATCTCTCTTTCCTCTGCACTTCCACCATGATGGCATCTACCACACGGTGTTGCCAATGGCAACTAGGAGGATACTAAACTGACCATGCTGCTCTATCTTGTCCTTTCGGTCTCTTCAACCGCAAGCTGAATAAATGTTCTTGCTTTATAAAGGGTTATAAAATACCCCATCAGGCATTTTGTTATAAGAACAGAAAATGAACTCATCTACTACTCGGCCACTGTTAAAATGAATGCCATGGGTTTGTTTTAGGTCTTTAGCAGTTTTCAAGACTCTGGATAACTAAGAAACAGTGTGAATTACAGATATAATTCAACAAATTATAACATTATAAGCGAAAGGAGAAAGACGTTTCATAATAAGATGGTGATACGGCATTTGTTATCTATTTGGGTTTCTACGTGCAAAGCATCTGTAACAACATACAAAAGATAAATAAAAATGATACTCTAACTTGCATACTGGAAAATGTGGATTATTTTTCGACTCAACCATGACTTAGTGGACACCAGTTTTGACCTTGTGGAGTCTCCAGAACAAATAAGACACATTTTTCACTTTTAAGAAGCCTTTGGTCTGTTGTGGTTTCTCAGTAGGGTGTTCAGTGGATGTCAGTAGGGACTCTGGGAGACACAGTAGGTGCTCCATACAGGACTGGAAATTAGATTTCTTTCTCCACACAGTGTCGACGTTTGCAGTGAATCGAGTCGGATGGCCTATATTCAGTTTAAAAAATGTCTTTTACTGTAGTTGATTTATTAATTTGGGGTGGCATAAAATATATTATTACTGTTATAAACATACACTGAAAATTCCTAAATTTCCTAAATGTGCATCTTGCTTTATTGATACCGTGTGCCCACTGATTCACAAGTCTTCCCATCTCCTCCCTCAGCCTCTGCAACCACTGTCCCAGCCTTTTACTGTATTGGCTATTCCAGAGGCCTCACCTAAGTGGAACCATGCAGTATTTACCCTTCTGTGGTTGTTTTATTTCACTTGTTAATAAGTAAAAACAGCAACCTAGGGAATAGAAGAAATACCTGCAAACCACATATCTGATAACATTAATCTCTAAGGTATAAAAGAACTTCTACAAGTCAAGAAAAATAAATAGATACACAAACTGCAATGGCATAATTAAAAAGGGAACTCAAACTTAAGATATTTCTCTAAAGAAGATATACAAATGGCCAACAGGATTATGGAAATGTTTAAAGTCACTGTTTGCCAGTGAAATGCAAACTGGAGGGTTATCACCTCATGCCTGTCAGAACAGTTATTATAGAGGATAAATGAGAGGACAAGACAGGCTAATGGGGTGAATATGACCAAATATGTTATACACATGTACGAAAATATCATAATGAAGTTCATTATGTCCAATTAGTATATGCTGATAAACAAATAACAAAATGAAAAACCCAAATCACTTTTGGGTTCCAGTAGTAAAACTGGGACCTTCGCACTACACTGGTTATTAAAATATTAAAAACCAGCAGAATGCAACAGAATTCTACACCCAACACAATTCTACGGGAAAGATTAATTTAGACAAGAGAGGAAGGTGGAGGAGCTTTGGAGAAGGAAGAGAGTAAAGAGAGAGATGGACATATCGACTGTCACGGGAAAACAGACACGGGGAGAAGGCAGATGATAGAGAGAGAAGAGACAGACAAGGAGGCAGAGAGATGGAGACAGACAGAGAAAGAGAGAGGCAGAGAGAAGCAGAGATTGAGAGAGAGAGGGACATGGAGAGACAGAGAGATGAAGACTGATAGAGAGATTGAGAGACAAAGACTGAGAGAGGGACACAGAGAGACAGAGAAATAGAGAGACAAGACAGAGACAGAGAGACACAGAGGGACAAAGACAGAGAGAGAGAACGCCAGCATCAGCAGGCTGTGTTATAGGGGTGGGTCCCTCGTTGATGATGCAAGATGCTGAAGGTGGGTATGGGGTGTTCCAGGAGGTGGGAAAAGAGGCTGTTTCACAGCACTGGTAGGAACAGAAAATGGTGTGTACAGTTTCTACTTAAAAAGAAGCGTAGGTGATCCAGCAGCCTCACCTCTGGATATATATCCAAAAGAATTAAAATCAGGATCTGAAGGGACAGCCATACGCCCACGTGCGTTTCAGCTCGAGTCCTGCTGTGACGATGTGAGGCAGCTGGATGCCCACGATGGGTAGACGTGGGCACGCAGGCGATCCCACTTCGCAAATGGAGACAGAGAGCCGTGTGCGCGCGCAGGCGATCCCACTTCGCAAATGGAGAGAGAGGCTTTAGTAAATTCCCAGTGACGGTAGTTGCCTCTCTTGTCAAGGTGATTTGGATAGTTACAGGCCACAGGCAGACCTCTGAGGAATAGAATGCTTGCATTTATTGGTGTGTACATGCTAGCTACCATATGTTACAGCCTACTAAGGCATCTGGGATCTTCTAAATTTTCATAAAAGTAAATTCTTTTATAAACTCTATTGTACCAAAAAAAAAAAAAAAAAGCTGGTGATGGTGGCGTACACTTTTAATCCTAGCTCTTGGAAGGCAGAGGCAGGCAGATCTCTGTGAGTTGGAGGCTTGTTCTACACAGTGAGTCCCAAGACAGCCAGAGTTACAGTAGAAACCAGAAATCCATAATAAAATAATAATAATAAATAAAAACAAAAAACTATGGTATGGAATTTCATGGGATTCAATTTAGGTAAGGGAGGCAAACAGTGCTAGTGAGGTCAGTGTACGACTAAGTTTAACAGTAAAGATATCACTCGTCTGAGCTGTACTTTCTGTACTTTATTCCACTGATCTGTTAAAAACTGTAAGAGATTCGAGGTATGGAAGTGTCCTAGCCATGGTCAATTAAGCACATTTAAGCACAATTCAGGGGCAATAAAGGTTCTTCGCTTCTTTTTCTTTTTTTCTTTCTTTTTGGCTGGGGAGGCCCGGGGAGAAGATGGGGTCCATGCTCACAACAATTAAAATAGAAGACTTTGAGTGTTCTTTGTTCCAGGTCAGGCTGTCTAGGGCAGACCTACTCAGCCAGCCACTCTAGGAAGCTCAACAACACTTTTATATCTGACTGAAACCTACCCTCACACAGAAGGATCCAGAGGAGGGCTGAACTCGCAGAGACTCCAAGTACTGTAAACACTCTGTGAAATTCTTTGGGAGCTCCACTCCTGAAGTCCCATTCTCGATATATTTAAGCAACCACGGTCAGAGCCAAGAGATATGAAAATGCTATCCATGTTTTAAATGACTTTGATAACACACTCAGAGCGAGAGTGTCTGGGCTGTTTAAGAGAGGTTTTCATCACTGTCTCTTCGCGTGAAAGGATCCCACCTGTCCTTGAGAAAGGATCACCGTTCCGTGCCACGTTTTACCCCCCTCTTCACTTGCATCCAAATTAGGAAGAGACTTTTCACTTTTAATACTTTAATGTACAAAAGCTCACAAGACTCTTAAGACCTGTGGGGTGGGGGAGTGGGGGTGAGGTGGATGTCAATCTCCAAACCCAGCAGCAGCGGCACTGCTACGGAAATTCTACCTGTCTTGTGGCAGAGGAATGAAACTGTGAGATGCGGAATGCATCTAGTTTAGAGTGATGCAGAAAGCGAAGCGACAGGTGTGCACCATTAAAATTACGTTGTGAATGTCGTCAGTGCCACTGAATTCTACACTTACGAAGGTCATGAGGTGAACTCAATGCCTTGAGGTATTATCACGTTTTATTAAAACCACAAGATATACCACGTGCCATCCCGTTATACATTCCAAATGAGTAAGCTTTCATGGAATGTGAATTTTATCTCAATAAAGCTGTTAAAGAAGTAGAGACATTTGAAATGTGAAAGAGGAAGGCTGCAGATGACAGGTGAGTCTCCACCTCCCAGCATTGACTCTCTTTTGGTTTGGTTCGCTTCTTCCAACAGTGGCTTGCTGTACAGGTGTCTCGTTTCGGTCTGTACTGAGACGAAGCGCAGCAGAGAAGGGTTGCTGCTGTCGGCGCGTGATGCTTATCTGTCCTGGTACCTGGCTTCTAGAAGCTTTGTTTCTGCACTTCCGGTATATAAGAGAACTACACTTAGCTGTGGACAGTGATCCAAAAAGAATCAAATGACTATCACGATGGAGCTATCCCTTACCCCCCAGCCCTTAACTCTTGGTGTGTGTGCATGTGCATGCATGCGTGAATACACACATGTGTACACACACACACACACATCATATCCATGTTTTTTTTTTTTCAAATTCTGAAAGCATGTAGAATGAAATAGCTACTGACAGTTGCCTTTGGAGTAAGTTTGAGTTCTAAGAACCTGATGGAAAATACTGCCATTGAGTACAACTGGTGGATTCAATATGGAGAACCTTCATCTCCCAAGCCAAATTCAATGAAGCCCAGTAGCAATCAAACGTTCATTAATTCCACCTCCTGTTTTATATATTTAAACCTTATTTGGCAGCTCCTTCCACCCTATCATGAGACATACAGCTTGGCAGTGCTCCAGATTGAAGGACAGCAAATTTGTCAGTTCAGGTAGAATTTAGTTTTCGCACCATGTATTCTGAAGTTCCTAAAGTGGCTGTAAGTCAACCGAGGGTGTTTCTCCTGCTTTCCATACTCTTTGAGTTTGTGGTGGAGCTTTTGCTTTCTGCTTATAAGAACAATCTGCTTATCAGAAGCCAAGGTAAGAAGGATGTAGGGGCTTTGAGAAGAAAAGAAAATGAAGGGAGATCAAGATAAATAACGCCACACGGGCTTCATGTAACATTTAACATACTTGACACCCAGATGTAGCACGAGGGTCCTTCCATAGCAGCTTCAAGGGACATTGTTAACAGAACAGTTTCTTACATTTTTAAAATAATGTCACATTTTTCTTTGGGATGATGCTTTGTTTTCTTTAAAAAAAAATATGTAAGAACTCCAAAATAAAAAGGTCACAAAGAATTCCTCAGAGCAACTTTGTTCTGTTTCTAGCATCTTCTGGAAACATAGTAAATGAAATCATCATGACTACAGCAGTGCTCTGGGAGAGATTTCTTGATATCCTATTCCAAGACAAAGCAAGACTAAAAATCACAAACCAAGAAAAGTTTCTCCAAAACAAACTGTACTGTGTGAATGAACCTCCTCTCAGTTTCATGAACGAGTGTGCTGAAGTTATTTTTAACTGGGTACAGAACATTCATTCTGGAAAGTGTTCAGAACCTTACGTTTGTTGAGAGCAGAAATCTATCTTGCTGATGAAAAACACCATCACAACCTCAGTGCCCCACCCACACTTGGGTACAGAATCCCTCACAGACCACATTACAAAGCCACACTGGAGCCCTTTTGATCACCGCTAGAAGAGACAGGTGCTCTGAGTTTTTGCCCATGTATTCATTAATAATGAGCCTGGCTGATACCAACTGGATTCTATTGCTTTTATTGATTACTACTTTCATTAAACGATGTTAGCCAAGTTGGGATGATTAAGAAACTGCTAATGTTCTTGGAATACGCACATCCTTATAACTTACAGGAATGGATCTGATATTTTATCGTAGCAGCCAAATCTTAAGTTGCACAAATACTAAGCAATGTGTATTCCAACCATAGCAATTACTTCTGTGTTAGTCCTTCAGTATGACTTACAAACCGCTACTCCATGGCTCAGAGTACATACAAAACTTCAATATGAAAGCCAAGGCAAATACGGAAACTCTCCTCTTTCTAATGGCTAGTGTTACTGAGGCTCTCAGAGGTGGGTGTCGGCGATGGGTATCCTTCTGAGTTCTACGATCTGGGAGTCAGTCAAGGTACCTCCCTCCTGGCTGCCTTGACCAGACTCATTGTCACTGACACTGAGACCAGCACCTGGAATGGAAGAACGAACACAAACTATTAGTGCGGTAAACTCTTAATGATCCGGTCACATTAAACCAAACACCTTATTTCTATAGTAGTAAAAGCCCAGGCTATTTATTTGGAATAAATGACAAATACCTTGAGATTACAGAATTATAATTAAAGCTACTTTGGTAGCTTTTAAAAGTAGAAATTGATTTCTAAAAATATAACTTTGGGTTCTTTGCCTTTTCAGTTTGTCTTTGGACAGCATCGCACTCTGTAGCCCGGGCTGACCTTAAATTCACAGCAACCCCCAGCCTCAGCCTGAGTGCTGGGATTACAGGAGGGAGTCACCACACATGACTTTCTGTATTTATTTTCCTTGTTGCCATATGATGGAGACGTACAATTTATTACAGAGAAGAACGGGGTTTCTTAACTAAGGGCTTACCTTAGGGGTCCTATCAGTGCCCTGAGGAAACTGCCCCTGAAGACTGAGCCCAAGACAAAGACATGTAAAGGACACAGGACCACAGGATCCTCATCAAGAACCCAGGAAGCTAGCTGCTGTTAACAGCATGCAACACTTCAAACTTCTGTTATGAAGATTTTCCACTCGGCACCGCTTTTCCTTCCGAGGTGCAAAATAATTTAAAACTGTACTAGGTCAACGAGTGTTCCTTTCTTCCCCAATGTGGGGACTGTATTAACTCTTTGTGTTCTTTCTCTGCACCCGCACCCACACACCATGCACACACCTGTGCATGCGCGCACTGGAGCCTGCAGTGAGGGAGACAGAGAAGGCAGACAGAGGGTGCTGGTACAAATTGCCAGACAGCAGCTTCCGGTGCATCCCCTCCTCTGCTGGCCACTCAACTTTGCAGAAAGGGAGTCAAGTAAGAAGCCAGTGGCAGCAGTTGCTGCTTGGGGGCGGGGCTGCCTGTGAGGGAGGAACAACAATTCTGCTGCTGGCTATGGGAAGGAGGTGCCTTAGCTTAGGAGTAACCTATGAGGAGAAAGAGCGAGGAACCTACTGCCACCCCTTCAAGTCAAGCCCCGCCCCTCCTGGTCTTGTCCATCATACTCTCTGCCTTATGGCCCCTGGTGAAATTCCATTTCCTTCCTATGTTTCCATGTCACAGAAGTCGCCCACTTTCTGCTCAGATCCTCGGCATCTCTCCAGAGTTCTTCTGTGTTCTCTCCTGTGTAGGTATTAGAGACCCCTGCAAGAAATCTTTGTCAACGCTTGCAGGATCTGTGTGATCACAACCTGCTCTCATTGTCATTCCCTGTGAGTACCACCTCTATCTGAGATGTGCTCAGCACTCTCTCCTTTGTCCAGTGGCCTGTGTTCTTCCTATGAACATCGGTTCAAGTGTTGTCTTCAGTGTCTGTAGAAACATCAGGATTCTCTTTCCAAATGTCCGCCTTTCCTTTGGGATTACACTCTTTCTGTTACTCTGGATCCCACTCATAGGAAGAAGTACTTAGTGCCTATGGGTGTTTGGTATATGTTTATGGTGTCTATTCAGAAATTGGGCTTCAAGGCCATTTCCATCACCTTGGGCCTGGGCCTCTTGGTGCAGATACAGGAGTCTTTGCCATTCTCTTTAGAGATTTCTCAAATGATTAAACACAAATGACCGAGGAACACTTAAAAACGATAAATATCCTTATTCCTCAGGAAAATGCAAGTAAAACTACTTTGATATGTCATCTTATCCTAGTCAGAACTGATCAATAAAACGAACAATGGCACGTGCTGGCAATGATGCGGGGAAAGGCGAATACTTAGTCATTGCTGGTGGGAGTGCAAATTGGTACAGTCACTGTGGGAACTCAGTGTGGTAGATTCTCAGGAAGCTAGGAATAGATCTACCTCAAGATCCAATTATTCCACTCTTGGTCTTATATACCCAACGAGCCCTACATCTTTCTGCAGAGTTACTTACCCAGTCCATGCACATTGTTGCTCTATTCGTAACAACCAGAAATTGGAAACAGCCTAGTTGTCCATTAACTGATGAGTGGCTAATGAAAACGTGGTGCATTTATACAATAGGATATTATTCAGCTGTCAGGAAAAATGAAAACTATGAAATTTGTAGGTAAATGGGTGGAGCTAGAATCAATCATTGTAAGTGTGGTAACTCAGACCCCAAAAGACAGATATTGCATGTTTTTCTCTTATGTGTGCACATTAGCTTTTAAGCTTTTGATATGTATGTTTCAGTCTGAATAACCACAGAGGTCAGGTAGTTGGTAAGTGACTGGGGGAAGAAAAGAATCTTCTAAGGAAGGGAAAATAGAATATAGTATTATAAAGAGATAAAAGGGAAAAAAAACTAGAGAGGAATGGGGAAAACCTTACAGTTAGCATCAAGGAAAAGCAGGCAGAATGATTCAACAAGTACCAACCCTCAGTGATTTCATGTCTGCCTGCTGTAAATACCACAAGGAATTTGGTGTCCACCAGGGTAAGGTACTCCGGAAGACACGCTCCTGTACTGACAACACAGTTGTAGTCCAAGGCCGTAAGAGATGGAAGCAGGTTCTGGATTTAGCCTCCTCCAGAGTTACCACATCTGCGTGACTCACATCCTCCTCCTTCCAACTTTTTTCCAGTTGAACTGAATGTACAGTACCTAGACTCTAACCCCTCGCCGGTATGTGGAAAGGGGCATGTGCTACACAGAAGAACGACACAGAGAGTTGGAGCAGAAACCATCTCTTTGCCATTCATTGAATGTTAGTTTACTCAGTTTTATTGACCGCAGTGACCAAACGCATGACAGAAACAACTCAAGATGCAGAATTATTTGGGTTCATAGTTTTGGGGATTTCAATCTATAGTTGCTTGGGTTCGTATTCTTTAGTAAAACATTATGTTGGTGGGGGAGGTCTTCTTAGAGAACAGGAAGTAGGTATATGGAGGGGCAGGCTGAGAAGCAGCCCCAGGACATGCCCCACTGACTGGCCTCTATCTAGGCTCTACCTCCTGGCTTCACCGTCTCTCAGTGATGCTGGTTATTTATATTAGGAATCAGACAGAGACCTCATGATGGAAGTACCTCTGGAAACAGCACCATACTCATATCCCATGGTGTGCTTCACCAGCCTAGACCTCTCTTAATCTAGTCAAATTGGCAATCAGAATGTGCTATCACAAATAATCTAAGATGTAGTCTGGTGATTTCCTGAAAAGTATTTTAGTCCTAGTACTTTAAGACAGGAATTCAGGAAAAAAGTCCGACTGGTAGCAGCAGCTCTATGGGAGACAGAATGGACAACCACAAAAGAACTGAGAGGGACACTTTGCATTAATCTTAGAATCCCCCCATTCTCAGCCAATTACTGTTCTTTGGTTAGGAAGAGGGTGATGATAACTCAGTTTTACAGATGCTTCACTGAGTAAAGATCTGACTTGCACCGAGGGCCCACATCACACCATAGGATAGATCACAAAACGGAGATACCACTCACTCTTCTGATACTATATGTGTTGTTCTTCCTTCTACGCCATCCTGTCTCCTGTGCTGGCTGATCTAACCGTGGTTTTTTCTTGGTCTTGAGATGTCAAACTTGCTCTTAAAGGTTTCAACGTTGTCTATAAAATAAATATAAAACCTGACAAAAATTTAAACCACCCTATCTTCTATGTCATGTGACAGTCATGGAGCAATGATCAATCAGGTGATAGCAGAACATAAAATATAATTTATTGTGTGTACACACTCTTGTGTGGGAGTGTGCAAACACACATGTGGACATGTGGAATCCAGAAGTCAACCCCAAAGTCCCTTTGAGCTCTACACCTTATTTTTCAAGACAGGGTTTCTCACAGGACTGAAGCTCATTGATTTGGCTTGATTGGCTTGGCCAGCAAGTCCCAGCATCCTCCTGTCTTTACCCCTAGCACTGGAGCTACATTCATCTGCCTATTGTGCTTAGCTCTTGATGTGGGGCTGAGGACAAAATTTAGGTTCCAGCTTGTGTAGCAAGCACCTTACCAACTGTGCTATCTCCAAACCCCTAAAATAGCTTTTAAGCAAACAATAGACTGAGCCCAACAAGTAGCTTCTATCACTGACCTCGGGGAACCCAAACTCTGCCACATTAGGTTTAGTGCTTTACACAGACAATCCCTAAACCCACAAAACTCACATTATTTGGTAAGTGAGGAAACTGAAAGGCTGAGTTCCTTGCCAAAGACTCAAGGCATGAGAACTACAGAACTAAGGTTTCAGTGTGGGGGTGCCTTCTGATTTTGTGACCCACTCATAACTTCCATTTGACAATGATACAAAGATGACCCTTTCCTGGGAGGAAAAAAAAATGGAAATATTCATAAACTCTAATTTTACCTTTTAATTCTCAACCAACTAAAGTTCAAGGATGCAGAAATCCTTAAGCTAAATAAGAAACAGTGTTTTTGTTTGAGTTTGTTTGTGAGAAAGGGTCTCAAAGGGTACTTTAGGCTAATCTGGAATAATATTCTTCCTCTGCATCCTGAATGTGGGGTTGTAGACACGAATCACAATAGCCAGCTTAGTAACAGTACTTGGGTTCAATGTTTCCCAGAAAGAAACTAAAAAGTTCTCTGAGAAGCCTGCATTCTCCACTGTTGCCTTTCTGACGGGGGTGTGACCGTATCCAAGCACAGGTTGGCATTCCTGTGGTGGCTGAGGGTATGGAACACTTTTGCAAACCTTTCTTGGCCATTTGTGTTTATTCTGTGGAGAAAGGTCTAATCAGTTCATTAGCTCATTTGCTAACTGGATGTTAGTTTTGTACTTAAGCTTTAGTTCTTTATAGGTGCTGGACACTAATCTATCTGATGCATAGTTGGCAAACATTTTTTTTTCCCTTGTCGTTCTGTAGCCATCTTTTCACTTTGGAGATTTCTTCCTTTGCTTTCGTGCCATCCCGTATCCCGTCAGCCATCGGGTCCATTTTAGGTGGCTCTTGTCTATGCCTGACTCGAAGTGCCTCTATCTTGAATATTTTTTCCTCTAAGTAGTTTCAGAGTTTCAGGTCTTACATGTAGGTCTCTGATCCATTTTGAATTAATTTGGTACAGGGTTAAGATATGGATCTAGTTTGCTTTGCATGTAGATATCTAGTTATCCCAGCGTCGTGTGTTGATAAGGTTATCATTTTGTTTTTGTTTTTTTGTTTTTTTTCTTCAATGTATGATTTTGGTACACATCAATATTATGTGGCTGGAGCTGTGTGGAACTATTCCTGGGTCATCTGTTCTATTCCACTGGTCTCTAGGTCTGGTTTGTGTCAATTCTGCGCTGGCTTTGTGAGGATGGTTCTGTAGTATAATTTGACGTCAGGTATTGTGATGCCATCAGTATTCCTATTTCTGTGGAAGAATGTTTTGACTATTTGGTGTCTTTAATGATTCCATTTGAATTTTAGGATTCAAAATGTGTGTTTCTTTGTTCTTTGAGAATTTCATATATGTATACGATGTGTTTGGACCTAATCCATCCTTCTATCCTTTTCCTCCCAATTCCTACCTGTTTCCCACCTAAACTCATGTATTCTTTTTAACCCACTGAGTCCAATTAGTAATGCCAGTATGTGCATGGGTATAGGACCATGGGAATTAGAAAAAAAAATTGTGTACAATGCCCTTAGAACTTCGGTGAGGATTGCCTCGAATCTTTAGATCTCTTTTGGTAATACAGTCATTTTCACAATATTAATTCTCTCAGTCTATGAACACGGTGGGGGGATATCTTTCCATCTTCTAGAGTCTTCTTCAGTTTATATACACACATGTATGTTTGTATGTATATATTTATATATAAGATATATATATATATACATATATATGTGTGTGTGTGTGTTTGTGTGTGTATGTGTGTGTGTGTAAGCTTTCCCTACAGATGTCTTTACCTCTTTGGTTACTTGCATTCCTATACTTGTTCATTAGTTTACTTACTTTGAAGCCACTATAAATGGATCTTTTCCTGATCTTTTTATCCTCAGAAAGTTTATTATTGGAATATAGCAAGGCTCCTTGTTTCTATGTGCCGATTTTGCATTTTGCTGCCACTTTACTGGAGTTGTGTATTCCACCTGAGACTTTTCTAATGTACAATCCAGTTTCGGACTCTCAGTCAGCACACCGCATTTCTGCCTGGGCATCCCTGTTCATCGACGCACTGTTCACAATAGCAGAGTCTAGAACCAACCCTGACAGCCTATAAATGAATGTATAAAGACAGCGAGCAATCCGTAAAAGAATTTCATTCAGCTATAAAGAAGGAGAGCGTATCATCCACAGGAAAATGGAGAGAACTCAAGATCTTTACACATGGGGGAAAAAGTCAGACTAAGAAAGAAAAACGTGCATTTCCTCTTGCACACGGTCTCTAGATATAAGTGTTCATAATGTATATATTTAGGACGTGACAGCAGGCAGGATGAGAGAGAAGGAAGAGGTATGCAGAAAGAAGGAGAAAACAGGGGGAATGGAATATATCTGCCATGGAAGTAGTTGAGAAGATGAGGAACTCTTTGTGAGGGAAGAGGTTCAGCAAGAGGGAAGAAACGTGGTGGGCAGATAGAGAACAAAGTATAATGACATATTTGAGTGAAGACATCACAAGCCCATTTCTTTGTATGTTAACACCTTTATTTTAAAACCCACGTTGTTAGACTTTCTTTTTCTAGCCTTATACGGTAGCTCTACATTTTTAATATCAGGTCGGAAATGTTAAAATGCTGTGTGAGTCAAGCAAAAGTGCTCTGTTAGGCCAAATCTAGACTATAGGTCAATGTTGAATTTCACTGTAGATAGACGGCATGTAGGCGGCTCCTTTATTTGACCATGTCCTATGATGGAATGTGTCTTTTCTAATAATAGTATCTTTTCTAATAATACAAAGAGCCGATATTAGAGATTGCCATTTTGATCTCTTAAAATATTTTTTTTTCCCAGTGCGTTTAGGAAACTCTAAGGAATGCTAAGCTAACTCTCTAAGCAAGTCATTCCACACATTCCTGAACCAAATGCACTCAGTATTTGATATATATATATATCTCCCACAGATCTAGTTCAATTATGCACCAAGCCCAGGTCGGAATTTGTAAACCCTTTTCAGTTCTAACCCTACTCGGTGTTTTATGTAGCTAGTCATTCTATTCTCCCCAAAACTCTTCTCTGTCTTTAATTGTTTTCTTATTTGCTAGAATTTCTCTGTGGGACCCTCTTCCCTTGGGACGAAGATGCAAGCATTATCTAGTATGTTCCTGCTTCCCATCTTTTCTCTTACCTTCCCTTTCTCTCTGACTCCTCTCATCATTTCTTTTCCTTTTTTCTCTCCTTCTCTCCTAATTCCAATTTAATAATCCCCATAGCTACCAATACAATCTCTGCCCTGATGTATTTCAAATATTCCCTTCTAGGCTGGTCCTTGGCCTAAGATTCAAACCTTATGACTATTCAGGAGAAATGCTGGTCTTCAGGAAGATACGCCAGTTTCCCTCAGCAAACTCATTAGTGAAGCTTTGTAAGGCTCACCCAGATGAGCAGCAGGTGTCCACCTGTCCTCTTTTCTCTGTTCTTGTTTACCTTTTCCAGGTGAGGTCTTAGCCTATACCCCTGGCCCACGTGGATCTCTTTCCAACCTTTCTGATACTGCTTCTAAATTTACTCTTTATACTCTTTATAAATGCTCCATAACTTATGGCTACCAAGCAGCTTTTTGATATTGTGCAAAACTGCATACCCCGAAAGGAAATTGCAACTAGATATATTCCAGAAATGCAAGGTTCAATTCAATGAAGTGGGTCTTTTTTGCAGTTCTTTGGAACTGCTAAAATGAAAATTTGACCTTGAATCTACAGTTTTCCAATACACCAGGCAGGAGATTGTCCCCCAGAGGAACAACTGCAAAAAGCTCAAGGGGTGTGTTCACTGACAGTCACCTACAGAACTGCTTTGCATTACTAACAGTTTAGGTGAAATACCTGTCAAGCTGTCTCAGGCGACTTGGTCCACTGCCCCTTCTAACACTTCCCCACAAACAAGCATCACACTGTTAAGACTGAAGGTTCTATTTAGATTCCTTCAGCGTGTAATGTGCTTCCTCCATTCCTTCCCGTCTAAGTCCTACACATTCTTCAGCCAAGATAGCTTCCTCCCTTGCTCTCACAACTAGAACTTCTCTCATGATTTGTTTTACTCTTCCTTGACTCCTGTGCCTATTCTTCCCCAGCAGTTCCAGATTCCACGTTTTCATCCATCCCATCGTTCATGATTTGGATGTTCCCCATCAGGTATATGGATATCAACATCAGTTGTGCATATAGGGTTGAGTTCTTATTCATTTCAGCAGGATTTGTCATTTCTCAAAAGGGCCTGAGGGCAGTGTGGCATTCTGGGTGTGAGCACAGGGAGGGGCCAGGAGACAGCAATCTGCTCTGTGGCCTCATCATTTCTTAATTATGAGGTCCTCAAACGAAATACAAAACCCGATGTAGTCCCTAGGGATTTTAGAGAAGTTCTGAAGATAAAAGAGTTTTACTTCGGAAGGACAAAAACGTTTTAGCAAAGCAATATACCTTTATAGAGAAATCAAGCTCTTTTATAGCGAAACATTTTAAACTAAGTGTTTAAAAAACTTTTGCTTCTGGGATGTATCTTCTTGCTTCATTTTGTTTGTTTGTTTTGTTTTGTTTTTTAAATTCCTTGGCATTTTTACAACCATAACACTTTAAAGTTTTTCTGAGAAAGAAAAAAATTAAAAATTACTTATAGGATTAAAATAAAGACTAAAATAATTTAATGATTCTCTTCTAATAGTCACAGTAGATTTATGACACATGGAGCATCTAACCTATATTACTGTGATGGTTAATCTTGATTGCCAACTTGAGCAGACTGAGGGGTACCCTAGTCTCCTCAAAAGGACACCTCTCGGGTTTTTTATAAGGTCATTTCCAAAGACCGTTAGATCACGTGATGACTCACTCTGACCTAGTCAGCGGTGTAACTCATTGGAATTTCCAAAGACTGAATGGACATCCGGGCGGTGGTGGAACTGTGCAAGGAGGCACCAAATTGGAGGGAACAGGTTGCTGGTGGCGTGCCTTTGAGGAGGACATCTTGGCCCTGGTTCCTTCTCTACACTCTGTTTACACACTGGCTGCCAGGAAGGGACCATCTTCCCTCATGCCCTTCCTTGATATCCCTACTTTGTTGTGGGCCGAAAAGCTAGCTGACCATGGCTGAAACCTCTAAAACCATGAGCCAAAAGAAATTCACCCTCTCCTGTTTGACTCGGGTATTTGTCACAGGGGTGGAAAGATCATGCCACCATGCATGCAGACATTTACACACTAGAAAATATTCATCAATGGCCTCTCCATTTCTGGGTGATGTCCTACTGGGGTCTCTAGGATCTTATTTCCATCTCTGCATAGGAATTATTCACAAGGGTTACAGAATGAGTGGAACTGAAAACACACACACACACACACACACACACACGTGTCAACAAAATACTGCATATGATTGTTTGCACTTTGGAAACTGTAGACACATACAATGTTCAGTATATTGCTCCTGAAAGTATCTGAAAAACATTCCTCATGAATGATGTCTTCTTTTGCAGATCAGAGGCTTCTTCAGTGAGGTTCCTTATACCGAATCTGACTTACTAAGATCTTGGTGTTTTAGCCGGATTTTAGGGCCCAGTTATTTATATTTAGTTAGAGTCTGTTGCTTTCTTTCTTAAAAGCAACCTGTAAATCATTTTTAGGCTGTGTTAGATTTGACACTGACAACAAAACATCCTAGGGTTTGACTAGGATCAGAAATGTGAGAATCACGATGTGCCTGGGGTGACCCAGAACGTTCGCATATTCTCAGAAGGAGACACAGAGTAGCCTACAGGGACTGTCTGCTTCTAATGTCATCTGTGGGCTTTTGTACATACCAGTTTTTAATGCAAATATCAAGTCGTCAAACTCCTGGGACTCTTCATCTGCTATTAGGGACCCCTGGCCACATCCCCCAGAGGACGGGAATGAGGCACCATTCTGGGGACTTGTCTTCAGGTCAGGGCTTGCCTGGCTGGTCTGTTGGAAGGATGCTCTCTCCCAGTCAGATGGTACCTTTATGGGGTTGGGAAAAGAGCAGAAGGACGTGGTAATTGATAACGTGCATGTACACATTCATTTTGAAGCCCAATTTTGCAATGTATTTCTACATTTCATTAAAAACTGAATTGCCTATTAAATTGTACACATGTACACATGAGTCACATGTAGATGCTACGATGCCATGTATGGGGACATAGACTATTGTTTTGGGTTTTTTTTGTTTTGTTTTTTTGTAAAACGTATGTTAAGGAAATCCAGAAGAACACTCCGAATTCTTACTCTGAAATATCATATTTTAAACAGAGTCAGTATGTAAAGGACATACTGAATTAAAGGGAGTTTATCCAAATCCATTTTGATTTGGATACGCTCAGAAAGCGTTCTGTCCTGAGATGATTAAATGTATTCCTGTCTTTCTAGGTTACTGGCAAACCAGGTTAGTGGTAAATGAGCCTTTAATCCTTCTTTTCCTTGGCCTTCCCTGCTCTTGCTGGCTTTTTAGACCATCTCCGCGGTCGCTCATTGACAGCTGGACCAAGGCCAGTTTTGAGCCTCAGAGGAATGCAGACAGACTTTAAGCTATGCAGTTGTGCAACCCCTCAGTGGAACATTCAAGCAATGGCTCCAGCCCAGGAACCGGACGCTCACAGCTGTTGCCTTCGACATAAGGTTTGCTGAGAGACTACAGGGACACTTCATACGGAGTAAAGAAAACCGAGGACCTTCGAGATAAACTCGGGGAAAGGTGAAACTTCAAGATGATGTCACTAAGAATCTGAGCATCTAGAACAGCACTGTTGTACACAGCTTTCTTCAGTGACAGAAATATTTTATGGCTCAGTTGTCCAATACTGCCGCTTCTGGACGCGTTTCTCCAAGGAGCATTTACAGTGTGGCTGGGTGAACGACAAACTAGACCTGTAAAGCTAGGAACTTTAATTCAGCCACACATAGCTGAAAGATATTTCACAAGACAGGTCAGACAAGTGTCAAACTGGTAACCATTCAGCAAGATCCATGGATCTTAAAAATATTCCAGATTTTTTTTTGTTTTGGTCACTCATTATAATAAGATAACGCAGTTTTAAGAACATCTGGCATGTAAGAATGGTATTAAATTTCAATATATTTCAAAGTACTAAAGATATATCTCAACTGTTTTTAAAAAATCGAAGATTTCTTTCTACCCGTTATAAGCTGATAATCCTTTATATCAAAATTTTCTTATTCAAGGCAAAAGGCTATACACAGTGACTACATTGCAATCATTTGATTCAATTTTAAGCTGACAGGAAAGACAATACATTTTACATTGCCAGAGAGGACAAAAAGTATCTCTGGGTAGGTAGATTGATTATCCATCTATCCATCTATCTATCTATCTATCCATCCATCCGTCATCACCTTTCTATCTAGCATTTATTCATCATTATTTATCTGTCATCCTATCAATATTTCCCCTTCAAGAAAATGTTTCTTAATTCCATGCATATATATATGCTTATATATGTATATTTATATATATATGCCTATATATATGCCTATATGCCATGCCTATATATATATACACACACACATATATTTTGGTGGCAAACACAAAGAGTGTTTTCCTTCTTTCCTTCCTTCATGAGGAATGGCAGCCAAGTGCACTCCAGGCCTGCAGGGTTGTGAGGTCTGGGCATCACTGCCTCGTCTGGAACAGATGGAACAGGTGTGCTTTCCAGTCTGAACCATGGCCCTTCTGTCTAATAATTGCCAAAAGGTGGGGGTGGAGGGCCTGTGAGTCAGACTCAGGAAATCAAACGTCTATGGACAGAATAATGTAGCCAGCAGTGGGAGGCAGATTTTATAGAGGAAATCCTGCCTAGATTTTTCCAGGAGTGCCACAAAAGCACCCTCTGAGCCTTTGTTTCAGAATGTTTGATTGGTATTTAAGTTGAAAGGGGTACTTGCTTGTTTCCTTCTCTTTGTTGGGATTGAAGCAGTGTCAGCAAATGAAGACAGCTATGAGTATGATCTTGCTAAGAATGTTTTTTGAAATTTTTTTTTGTCTTGTTTTGTTTTATTTTTGTTTTGGCTTGTTTTGATTTGGTTTGGTTTTGGTTTGTTTTTCAAGACAGGATTTCTCTGTTAGAACTCCGGCTGTCCTGGAACTCTGTAGACTAGGCTGGCCTCGAACTCACAGAGATCCAGCTGCCTCTGCCTCCTGAGTGCTGGGATTAAAGGCGGGCGCCACCACCGCCTGGCAAGATATTTTTAAAAAGCATTTCTTAGACATGTTCAATTCCTGCCACTTCAAAGTAGAAGGTTTTTGAAGGAAATGGTACATTTCGCTCTGGTTTCTCAATATAAATGGCTGGTCCGTGTTGCTCACAGGGCAAAAAAGCAAATAATCAAGATACATCAAATGATACTGCAGAGAGGGAGAGGTCAGTTGGCATCTTTTGTCTTAGACTTTTTATGCGAGGGAGGGCTGCTCAGTAGGTGAGAGAGGGAAATACAGGTATGGTGTGGGGGAGGGGGACGCACCTCTTCCATAGCGTTGATGAGGTTCTGGGTAGACTTGTGAATCTCTGCAGCGGGAGGCATTCCACTCCCAGGAGTGAAGAAAGCGGTGCTGGGTCCCGGGTGACCGTTCATTTCCACCGTGTAGCTGGCTTTCATAGGGCAACACGTTTGGTTGTGTAAAATGAAATAAACCACAAAAACGTAAAGTCCCTGCGAAGAGGAGAAACCCGTTAGCATATCAAAGGTAGTCTGGGCAGCGCTGCTGAAGCTTAAAGGCAGTTAGTGAGTCTACCTAAGCACGGTCAGGAGGCTCCAGCCTTCCCCAATTCTAGGAGTGAGTGCGTATGCTGGCGGTCAAGCACGAGGTCATTGCAAATTCTGAGTCACAGAAAGCTCCACAGTGCTGCTCAGGGAGACTGCGCTCTCACGCATCACCTTTCCCTCATTAATACATAAGTAACTCTGACCGTAGGCTGCTAACACGTAAAAGCAAATTCTAGAAACGTGCTAATGAGATGCACACGTCCTGTTTTTGAAAGGAAACATCTTGTCCTTTTAAAAAGCGACCGTTTTTATTCATCTATCTCACTTACAGTCGAGGTATTCCTCTCTGCATGTGTCTGGAAAGAGCCGCATAACTAACTGGCACCTGGCCCTCTGGGTCCCACCTTCTTATCTTATCTGGACCCGAATCGCCCCGTAGGACTCTGTGGGTTGTTCAAGCTTAGCATTCCCTGCTTCTCCATAAACGTTACACAAGAGCCACGACGCTATCATGTGCATTCTCCAAAAGCCCTTAGTCCTTCAGATTCCTCGGCCGCACACTCAAGCTCTTGATAATGACTCTGCTTCCGTCACAAAGAGGGACTCCGTTGTTTTGTTGGTGTTCTGTTTTGCTTCCTGGCTTCCTCGTGCTCTCCAAAGCCTGGCGGTTCTTACATTTTCATTTAAACGATAAAATACCTTAAACTGTGTCTTCTGTGTTTCTTGGTGTTTAAATGTTGCATGCAAATAAGGATCTCTGTTACTAAAATTCTTAACCCACGTAAATACCCATGAAGCGCTCAGCAATTAAAGAACAAATGAAATTAACATCAAGATTTTTCTAGAAATGTAACACTATGTGGTAAAAATTTGTAATCTCCACGGTTCCTAACATTTCTAGAGTACTGAAATAGAGATTGCACAAGCCTGAAGCATCTACCTATGGGTATAAATAGCAAAATGCTTCTTAGGTAACACCAGGACCCAGCAATCACAAGCAACCTCTACATGGACTGTGAGAGACCGCCTTGTGCGGTCATTTGGCAGCTTGCTGTCCTGGGGGGGTTGTGGGAGTCAAGAACTGGTCAATACCTTCTCAGCTGGTCTCCGTGGCTAAGCACATGTTTAAGAAGCAGTGGGGGGCATGATAAACATATGTTTTAAACTAATTGTTCTTGATGATTGTACAAAAGGAAGCAGAGACATACATTACCCTTTGAATTAGGCTTGCCAGTTGTTTTGGACTGGCAAATATACTGGCAAAAATAACATTCCCAATTATGTAGGGTAAGTGAATTAATTTCAAGTACAAATGATACTGTGCACATTAGTAGAAACAAAATCTTCCTGAAAACATTCATGCTCCCCTAAAATTTTTTTCTCACACGACTAACTTTTCACATGACTATGACCTAATTGCATTGGCCACAGGAATGGACAAAACAGGGGGAAAAAATTAAAATGTCAGCCTTAAAAACTGTGCAAATGTTACTGATTTATTTCAGGGCCACTGTAAGTGTTGAGAAGCGACAGTTTAAAAGCTGGGTAAGGCAACAAAACCCACGCTTTAAAACGCATCTCCAAGGACCCGTATGTTAGAACTGCACAGTCTCCTGTTTTCATGTCCAGCCTTAGCTGCAGGAAACGCTCTGCCCGCTAAACGCAACTGCATTCAAAACTGCATTTTATTCTTCTTAAAAGCATAGAACTTTATGGTAACTATTTTGAGACTCTTTGGGATGTGCCCTAGGAAAACGCAAACATGGTTAAAATTAAAAGAAAAAAAAAAAAAAGGAAGAACGTGTGATTGCAGATTAAGTTCAGATGACTCTAGCTTGGTCTGGGCCAAGCTGTGCAAATATAGAAAAAGGGCCTCCATTATCCAAAGTACTCAGCTGTGAAGGTTTCTGACCTCAGAGTAAAAACAAGTTCCCTTTCCAAACACTGCACGTTAGGCGCAGGCTCTGTGCTCCAATGCTGTGTGAGGCACTTCAGTCGTGCACCCGGCTTCTCAGTTTGTTGTATACCCACTGTGTGCATTGCCAGGCACTGAGATGCAAGGAGGAAACAAGCATGGTTCCTGCTTTCACCCCCACAAGCATCAGTTTAACTGTTCATTGAAATGTACCAGCTATCTGCACTTCCTGTCATTTACAGATGGCAGCTTTACAGGGAAGCTAATTCTGCCCGTGAATTGCTGTTCGGGTTATTTTGATGAACCTCCTATAATCTCGAGAATGCTTTTAAAAATCTCTAATTCATTCATAGCTGGATTGACTGTAATACTAAGAGCCACTCTGTATTTCTTTTGATCCAGGAGTTTAAACTTATTAGCCAATATCCAGTGAGCCACAAATGAATCATATGGTCTAAAGGATTATACATGTTCATAACTCTATGTTTAAAGGTTTATTTATTATTTATATGTGCTACAAGAATTTATTTGCATCACATGTGGGTTCCACATACAGGAACCCACAGAGGCCAAATGAAGGTGTTTGGTTCCTTATCACTGGAGTCACAGGGGATTGTGAGTTGACATGTCAGTGGTAGGGAGCAAGCCCAGTCCTCTGCAAGTTCTGCAAGTGCTTTTTTGTTTTGTTTTGTTTGAGACAAGGTTTCTCTGTTGTAACTCTGTCTATCCTAGAATTCACCCTGTAGACCAGGCTGGCCTGGAACTCACAGAGATCCTCCTGCTTTTGCCTCCGAGTGCTGGGGTTAAAGGCCTATGTGCCTACTATCACCCAGCTTCTGCAAGTGCTCTTAGACACTGAGGAATGTCTCCAGCATACCCCGGACATTAAAGAAGTAAGGCAAGTGAAGGATTTCAGCTGTTCTCTCCACTTCAGTCCATCCCTTGCTTCCAGTTCACAAGTTTAATAAGAAGTGGCAAGAAAGAACTGGCTAGAACAGGATGGTGGTTTGGCTGTGTTGGATACTCTCTTCAGAGATCTTGCTCTAAATTCTTTAAGGCTTAAAAGCTCCTGAGCAGGGTCACATCAGGTGCTGATGTGAAGGCCTGCCACTGCCTTCCTTTAGAGATGGGGCAGGATGAGGCAGCACCATCAGAATTAGGCTTAGGTAAGCGAAAATATTTGGGATTTTAAAGAAATCTATCCAATTGCAAATTCTTAGAACACAAGAGGCAACACCTCTTCCTCTCTCAGTGCCCAATGTTTGTTTATCATATAGTCTCTGACTCAAAAGAGGAGCTTACGAAATAAGTGATAAATCGGGGATCATGGTTTTAAACTGTCATCAGTGGCGGAGAGTGGGTCGGGGTGAGGACAGAGGTGGGCCTGGAGCATGTGTGACGTTTAGCCCTCAGATTCTTTTGTAACTGTAGCTGGACCATTTCGCAGCGGTTTGCTAGAATACTTCTCCAGTCAAGACTTTCCATTCCACATGCCACAAGCAGAGGCCATCTCCCTGGGAGAAGGACTTCCCAGTCTGGGGGTGAGGATGGGGTCCTGGGCTCCCCCTGGTCTGTTGAGAGCTGGGGCTGCTTTATGCTAAGCTTCTTGCCTTTGTCCCTTCTGCTAGTCTCCTGTTGTTCCTTCCTGTGGTTACTTTTCCTTAAAGACTTTCTGCTTTCCCTCTGTCCTTAGCAGACACAGGAAGCCACTGTGACCCCCTTCTTTCTGGCTTGGAACTGCTTGAGGGCTCTGATCTTCTGCATTTTGAATCACCAGGCACTTGGCAGCAAAGTAGATAGACTTTGGGCCCAATGACAAAAGTGGAGAGCAAATCCAGGGTTTCTGCATTTACATACATTACTTTTTAGGAATGAGAGAAGGAGGAATCTCATCTTTAACTTCTTCATGTTTAAGCTCTTTTCACATTGAAGTTTGATTTTGTTAGTGCTTATACTTGTAACAAGATCTGTAGTTTAATCTGTACATCAAATAGAGAAAGAAAACATGTGAGTTCCTTCTGGGGGGCTGTGGATTGGTCAGTGTGACTGATACTTAAGTATCTAGGGGGCGATTTGTTACTCGAAAGCTGCTCACGACATTGCCTACTGTGCACTGGGGTTTCTGTCAACTTCTGCTCTGATGCCTTCCAGTTTAAAGGACTTTCGGTTTAGAACTAGTACGGTGAGAAAGAAGTTAGCTGCTTCAGGCATGTCTACGGCTCTGGTCAGCTACAGGCCTTCCCTGCTGAGGACTAGACCATGGTTGTCCTAAACTAAACAATTCCTAGGAACAACAGCCTTGTAAGTTTTTATCATAAGTACCTCAGAGGCAGATAATATGTTCTTCCTTTTATCCCAGAAAAGTTCTACTTTAAGAGTGTATTCCTCTACATGTCATGGATAGAGGATCAGTGTTCTCTCTCTGTGATAGATATTCATGAAGTCAAAACATAATTATTAGGCCATGGTTCAGTGACCTCTTCTCCAGGTAAGAAACCTCAACTCAGTAGTCTTTCCTCTCAAGTCCTAGTTTACGGCTCTCTGTGGCCGAGTCTCTGCTGTTTCCATCCTGTTGTCAGATTTCTATCATGAGGCTACTTGCCAGGAGCCGGACAGGAGAGCGAACCTACAAATTAAGTCGCCTTAAAGTCACAAGAACACAAACCGCTGAGGCCATAAACCCCAGGAGTTCTAGGCTGGAACGGTTTCCAAAACACAAATCAAACTGGGTGGTAGGGTGGAGGGGCAGATAAGAGTGGAGGTGGCCAGACAGAGCTGAGATGGCCCTCACAGATACAGAGAAAGGTTGGAACCTGAGAAAAAGGGAAAAAAGTGAGCTGTAAGTGAGAGGGATATTTTGTTTTCTCCAGGGACAAGTCCCTTGGTAGAGGATCCGATTCCAAGTGATCATCTCTAAACACACATATATAGGAGCAGCACTAAAGGGACTGGGCAGGCTTACTGCTGATGCATCCATCTCTGGATTTGTAAACATAATGAAAGAAGAATAATGAATCTGAGTGGGGTTGTAGAAGACCCCGGAGAAGCTGGAGTGGGGAGAGGGAAGGGGAGAGATGATATAGATATAGTATTGAGAATAAAAGTTCTCCAATTCTGATCTCCTGGAAGCTAGTTCTATACTAATGAGAGAAAGAAAGGAGTAGACCCAGAGAGGGGTGGAGGGGGGGGAAGGACTGGGAGGAATAGAGGGAGGGGAGCTGTAATAAAGATATGTTGTAGGAGAAAAGAATCTATTCTTAATAAACAAAAAATTTTTTTTAAAATTATAAGATTCCAAATTGTACTATGACCATTCAAATGCTGGTATACATACTTTCTAATAACATCTATTAATCATGGTATTACTGGGTTCATTGTGATATTTCCACATTTGCATATGCTTAATGGGCTCTTGACCCCTTTCCTTCTACTGTCTCTTGTCTGCTCCACTCTCTGCCCCCCTGCTTCTTTTTCAGAGTCCTGGATAGGCCCTATAAATAATTTTTAAACAATTATTTTGTTTTATTTTTTAATTTTAGGGCTGGAGAGATGGCTCAGCTGTTAAGAGCACTGACTCCTTTTCCAGAGGTCCTGAGCTCAATTCTCAGCAACCACATGGTAGCTCCCAACCGTCTGTAATGGAATCTGATGCCCTCTTCTGGCACGCGGGTGTACATGCAGATAGAGCGCTCATAAATAAATAGATCTAATTTTTTAAAAAAATGTTTATATTGTGTGTATGGTGTGCATTTTGCCTGCAAGTATATCTGTGTACCATGGGCAGCCAGAGGAGAATGTTCAATTCCCTGGGACTGGAGTTATAGATGGTTGTGAGCCACCATGTAGGAATTGAACCCAGGTCATTCTGGGTTCTGGAAGAGAAGTCAGTGCTCTTAATCACTGCTCTTAATTGTTGAGTCATCTTTCCAGCTCACCTATCAATAAGTTTTTGGATTTTTTTTTTTTTTTTCTGAGACAGTGTGGTGATTTTAATGAGAATGGTCTCCAAAGAGTCATATATTTTAATGTCTGGTTCCCTAGTTGGTGAACTGTTCAGGAAAGATTATGCGATGTGGCATCGATGGGGGAAGTGTCATTAGCGGGGGGAGGTCACTAGGGGTGGGATTTCAAGTTTCAAAAACCCATGCTAATCCCAGGTCCGTTCTCCCCCCAACACACACACACTCTGCTTCCTGCCTGCAGATCAGGATGTAAGTTCTCAGCTACTTCTCCAGCACCATGCCTGCCTGCCTGCCACCCCTCTCCCATCATGATGATTAAGGACTAACCCTCTGGAAAAAACTGTAAGCAAGCACCCAATTCATTGCCTTCTCTGATGAGCTGCCTTGGTCATGGTGTCTCTTCACAGCAATTTAACAGTAACCAAGACAGACAGGGTCATACTAGGAAGTCTAGGCTGGCTTGGAATTTGCTGCATAGCCCGTGCTGGCCTCAGACTTGCAATCCTCCTGTTTCAGCCTCCAAAGTGCTTGGGTTACAGCCATCAATGAGTTCAGCCTAAACGGTTTTTGTCATCATCCTTCAAGTTGCCATTCTAAAAACAAGGCCTCAAAAGTTAGTGTGCAGATTCCTACTTACTTATCCTGTGGCTTAACTAGACGGTGGCAGGCGGTCTAGAAAGAGTATCACTACAAAGATGAGTCAGGAAAATTGAATGACCTGGGGCCAGTGTAGATGAGAGGGGGAAGATCAGTTGGCTGTGGAAAGCAAACTACATTTCTCACATGTTTGAAGTGAAAATAGGTAACATATTTTAAGTGCCAGACTGGAGCAGAGGGAGCAAGCAAGGTCAGAGCCCTCAGTGCGGAAGACAGCTGTGTGGTCGGGACACCCAAGCCATATGGGCACACGAGGTGCATGGAGTCTTTCTTACTGTTTTGTTTTTGGAAAACTTTCTACAGAGTAAAAAGCTGAGTACTCGGGATTAAAGAGCTAGAGGACACAGTAGGAAGATTAACCAGCAGAATAAACAAGGAACAGCTAACTGGTCTAGCAAGTCCAAAACAAAGACAGCCACAACTGAATAACAGAAACGAGAAGTGTGTTCTACAGGCATGACGTACTTGTGTTGCCAAAAACAGACATCAGGAGAAAGGGAACAAGGCATCTTTTCAGGTGCAACTGATACTGCTGGGCAGAACACGGTGACCTCAGAGAAGCTGGTGACAGGCGACCAAAATATATAGTACTTTATAGGGCTGGCAAGAAGGTATCTTTAGGTTAGGAGGGTAGCCTGACTCATGATCTTAGATCCTTTTGTGTGATACCTAAGTGGGCCTTTGTGGGAGGGTTTGACTCCCATCGGCACTACCAGTTTGTCATTCTTTTTCTTATTCACGGTAAAGGACTGTGTAGACAGCCTGGAAATCAGTGCCTTGAAACACTTGATGGAATAAGGCGCTCCATCTGAAGGGAAATTCCCAAAGCAGGTTGTGAGTCATCAGTCCTATGTATTGCAAGAGCACTGTGGGTATGTCTTCCCAGAAACTTTGCACCTTCTCTGATAGAAATGCCCCCTATGGAAACGCCCAGCATTGGTATTTGTGATTGATTCCTGACATATAAGCTACGTAAGGCAGTAAGTTTCCTAAAGACACATAATGTCCTGGGTCTAAATCCTTTATATGGCTTTGTAAAGGAAAATAATAATGTAAATAAGCTTTAAAGAAATGATTGATTTCATGATAGAGTGGTCAATTAAATATCAAGAATGACTTAAGGCTTTGTTTTTTAAACATTCCCCCATATGTGTCAGTTTGAAAACAACGACAAACTCCAGCAAGCTCTTAATGCACCACGGACACCATAGCAGGTACATGTTATAGTCTGAGGAGACAGAAAGCTTGCCAGTCCGATTGGTAAGTTCTGAAAAATTTTACCAGCAGATAAATATTACTTAAGCTATAACCTTGGAAACTCCACACTTACAGATTTGAGATACCATACAAAACAGACATAGCAATAACTTCCAATTAATAACCAAGATATTGTGTAATGGGGATATTATTTGTTAAAATCTGAATATGCTGACATCCGATGATAGAGAGTGTTTTGTAGGGACAAATGACTTGATATCGTTTCTGTCTCGATCTTTTTATCAGTAAAAGAGGGATTTTGTACATGTCTTATTGAGTCATTGTTGATAAAACTTGAAGAATCCATAAATATTTTCTTTAAAAATACAAAAATTTGAGGAAAACTAAGTTCATGTTTATTGACAAGAAGGAAAGAGGGAGAAAATACAAAAGCCAAAAGAATTTTTATAGTAAATCTTAACACTCAGAAGTAGGCACTTAATCTTGAATACAAAATTCCTTAAAACTACAATTTCTGTGGATTTCCCCCAAGCCTGTTAATTATGTGAAAGCTTCTTTTCCTATGTAAAAAAAAAAAAAAAAAAAAAAAAAAAAAAAAAAAAAAAAGTCACGCAAAGGTTGGATGTATAGCTGAGCAATTACTATGGTAACCCTGGATTCCACTTTGCCTATGACCATCCCGGTTTGCTTCTGGTTCCTGAGTCTGCATCTTTCTTCAGATCCCGCCCCCGCCCCGCCCATGAACAACTGTCAACAGGTGTAGGAAACTAGCAATTGCTCACCAAGGGCCCAGCAGTATCTATACCATCGAAATTCGTGCAGCACAGCAATCAATCCCATCCCCACTCCCACCCCCAAGCAAAATCCACATCCTAGCTAGTTTTCTTTTACATAGGGATGATCTGCAATTTAAATTCTCTACTATCAATCTCGATTCAGTCATGGAGTTAACATGCAATAGCTGACTGCCCACCTATAGATTTCGGTGAGCTGTGAAAAGAACAAAAATTGGCTTAATGGGTATGCTGGCTGGTATTATGTTAACCTGACACAAGCTAGAGTCATTGTAGAGGAAGGAACCTCAATTGAGAAAATGCCCCCACCCCCACCCCGAATAATAATCTGTGGTACGTTTTCTTGATTAATGATTGATGTGACTGCCCACTGAAGAGCAGTTCCAAACCTAGGGCAGGTGCTCCCGAGTTGTATTAGAGAGCAGGCTGAACAAGCTATGGAGAGCCAGCTGGTAATCAGCCGTCTACCATAGCTTCTGCATCAGCTCCTGCCTCCCGGGTCCTGCCTTTGGTTTCTGCCTTCACCTCCCTAGATGATGAACTACAAGCCGTAAAATGAAATAAACCCTTTTCTGCCCAAGTTGCTTCTGGTCATGGACCCCTAAGACAAGGTAAAACCAGCAAGGCGGCCACTTCTTTCATAAATATTTTTTAAGAGGCTCAGTGAATGCACGAAGCCTAAGAGAGCCAATCTTACCCACAGCTTAGAAAATGAGGGTGAGTGATATCATAGCCCATCTGTGAGGGACTTCCGAGCATTACAAGGTCACTGATTGCTCAAATGTGCAACACACGTGAAGCCTTTCCATTAACACATTTCCCCCAGCAATCTTAAAATTCTTAAATTGGGGTTCTCTCTTTGACATCTGTTCCCGTGACAAATTATGAGCAAATGAGGCTATGAAGGTTTGTAACCACAGTTGTTATGAGCTGTTAACTCGGGACAAAGTCATTTATAGCGTGTGTGGGCATTTGTGTGTGTGCATGTTTGTGTTGCGTGTGTGTGCACATGTGTGTGTATGCTCAGGCAGGTGTGGACTTAAGACCACCGGAAATATGCCACATTCAGAAATTTTATCCTTTCACAAGTGTTTTAAGATAAGTATGTGAGGTGATAACTATGTCTCATGAAGAAAATTTTCTCAAATTAAAGCAGTAAAGCCCTCGTGCCAAACATCCAGTTCCTTTACACAAGTGGTTCTCAATTTGTGAGTTCTAACCCCTTTGGAGGTCAAACGACACTTTTACAGGGTTGCCTAAGACCATCTGCAAATCAGGTATTTACATTATGATTCATAATAGCAAAACTACAGTTATGAAGTAGCAACAAGAAATTTTTATGGTTGGGGGTCATCACGACATGAGGAGCCGTATTAAAGAGACGCAGCATTAGGAAGGTTGAGAACCAGTGCTTTGTGCAGTTTTGCAAGTCTTTCGTGCGCAAGTTGATGACTTGACTCTAATGTCACCATTGCTTATTGGAGAGCGCATATTTTACAAACTTACACTCAGGTTGTAATTTTAGGAAAGATAAAAACAGGATTTTACAGGACAAAAATCTCAATGTTTTCTGACAAAAAAAATCTTTAAAAATGTAAGAAAATATTTTAGATTTGTATAAAGAAAGGTCTCTATAGCTAAAGAAAAAATACATCCATATAACTATATAACTATAAATATATATATGGGCTAAAACTGTGTTCAGTGACCGCCAGTTCATATGATATGTCAACAATAGCATTCTGAAACAAAGAAACAGCGTGCGGTCCTATAAGACACAAGAAGGGGCTTGTTTGCTTCTGTTCCACTGAAGAATCACAGAAACTTATGTCTTCAGTGTACACATCACTTCCTTCCTCTTCCCTGTGGATTTTAGGCATATGTGTTAAATCAACAGGATGAGATATGAGAGCTTCGTCTCTTTATTTTACTGAAGCTCCGACTTGTAAAGTTGGAGCCAGTCACATGCTGAGCAGTTCCTTTCCTCTCTAAAAGAAGCTATGGCCTCTTGACACCACTGAGATATTGACAAACTGATAATAGGTCATTGTTTTTAACATGTCATGTGAATACAAAAACCTTTGCTGAAATTTTAGTGCTGAACTAAAAACATGCCCACTTACAGAAGAGAATCAAAGCCAGCAGGATCCCCACAAATAGAAGATAAACACACAAATAGAGGAAGGTAAGTTCTCTCTCCTCGCATTTCTGGATAGATTGCTCACCATCTCAAAGGTCCTGTACACAGTTGTTCAAATCTTCCAATAATCTACAAAACATTTTCATCCTTCATGCTATGAGCCTTCAACAACCTCCTTCTTTGGTGTGTGATTTTCCTGAACAGGCTTGCACACCCAGGTAGAGTCTGAGGCTTGCTTCTCTATTGTATGCAAGCACAGTCATAGCTCAGGTGGATGAATGCGCAGTCCTGGGTGACCAGGATGTGTACAGCAAAAATTAGTGCTCATTAGTGTTAGTGATCCCAATGGATCATCTGCAGAAACGTGAAGTCATCGGCATGCCCCAGGACATCTAGGGTGGCCCTTTCTCCCTCCTCTCCCAGCCCAAAACCCAACCCGTTAACAAGTTGAGTCATTTTCATCTCCAAAATATCTCATGAACCTTTACCTCTCTTCAAATCCACTGCTAAGGAGATAGTAGAAAATCACCATAACCACATCCTGGCCGGGTTCTGTTAGTCTCTTTCTCAGCTGTACTTAAGTCTCCCTAAGAGATGCCACTTCTTTCTCCCCTTGTGACTGTTCATTGACTACCATGACTTTTATAATGAAGACCTAAATCTTCCATCATTGTGACCAAACTGTCATTGCCCAAATTTAGCTAGTCTGATATTCAAATCCATGCCTATGCGGAGGTCTTTGCATGTTTGCTTTTGTTTCACTATCCCACAAGTAGTCATCACGCATGTACACATTGGCCACTGTGCCCTCGCTCTGGGGTACAAAGCACAAAGAATGCTAGCAGAGTCAATATGCAACTCAGCCCTCTCCCTTCACGTCCCCACAATCCCTCACTTGTGAGCTTTCTTCCACGGCACTCTGTATGTTCTCATAACAATCACAGCTTTCAACAATGCTTTAGAAGTGATCCAAATGATGACTGCAAATAGGCTAATGATAAAGGTCATTTTGTGGTTACTCAAATTTATCGGAGATTCTGGAAGGGATTCTAGCTAAGGCCACGTTCATTTTACTGTAAATAGTTCAAATAAATTCACCAATTTCTTAAAAAAAAATTAAGTACACCAATGAAAAATGTTAATTTTTTAAAAAATTGTTAATATGTGCGCATGCACGTGCCATTGAAATCAGAGGATAGCTTTGTGAAGTAAGTCCTCTCCTCCACCTTTACACAGATTCTGGGGCACAGGCTCAAGTCACCAGGCTTATACAGCGAGCACATTTAGTCATAGAGCCATCTTGCTGACCTAGTAATTAATTTTGATATTTACTGACAGTCAAGAATCTTCCAGAAGGCTGGACCCGTGTTGCTCTGGTAGAGCACTAGGCATGTGTGAGGTCTTGTGTTCAATCCTCAGCACCACCAACTAAGCCAATCAAACAAATGAGAAAGAACCTGCCTTAGTTTACCCTTCATCCTGACACTTGGTTGCTTAATGTTCTACTTCCTTGTTTTACTGGTATTCATAATGTGTTAGTTTACGGAGGGATTTGTGTGTGTCTGAGGAAATGGACCAGTCAAAATCCAGTTGTCTTTGAGCCTGCTAACCTAAAAATTAAATTTTGACTTGTGGTGCTTCCAAAGAGAGGTGCGGCTTCTGAAATGAACTTTCGAGAAAACAAACAGCCAACACTATGTCCTTCCCTGGTTAATAACACAGGAGAGATATAGTAAGGGCAAGTCATTCTGGAAGACATCTGTGTTGCTGACTTTCAACTAGCCTGCCCATGGTCTGCATAACAGACACTTATATTGGGGAAAGGATGTTAAAGCAGATCTTCAGTGATTCTTGCTCCTCTTGGTGAGTACGTCACAATTGTATGTTGGAAAAGACAGAGGTGGTGTTAGGAAATGTAAGCTATATTTATTTATTTAAAAGGACATGAATTTCAGAGATAGTTGTTACCCATAAATACCCTAAAATCACTTTTACCTTGAAACTTATTTCAGAGCGGCTGCAACAACTCACTGGGTACTTGACACCAAGTCCAATAATCTAAGTTTGATTCCTGAGACCCCAACATAGTAGACAGAGAGAACCAATTCTCTCAAGTTATCTTCTGATCACACTTATGTCACGGAACCCCCACCCATCACACAAAACAAACAAACAAAAATGTAAAAATACTTAATCTGAAACAATCTGTTCCATTCTCTTAGTTCAGACAACATTAAGTATAGTCAAACACCATCGGACAGCCATGCTGGTCAGCAGGAGACCAATACACCATATAGGAAAAATTAATTAGCTTGAGACATCTCTGGTGTCTTAGTTTGCACAAACACACACTAAGATAATTACACAACAGTGAATTCTCCTGACCACCCAGCCTCAGATCGTGCGTATCCTCAGTGTTAACTGGCACAGATTGTGTTTTTTAAGCCCAGGCTTTGGTCTTTTGAGCTGACTACAATTTTCCTTCATCTATATTCTGGTTTTAATTATAGAAGTCTTGCTTCGTTTCTTCCAATATTAGAGGATGTCGCCTTTAAAACAACCCTCCAGTAACATAAAGAAAACACTTATGTCCCAGTGAATGAGCTTGCCTGAGACTGTACCATGCAGGACAAGTGATCCAAGTGCTAAGTACAGGACACAGGGTGGCTGTTCTCAGCCTGTCAGTCTAACGGGACAGTCCTGTATGGCTTTCCTGGAGGTTTATTTCCAGGGCGGGGTGATTCAGTTGGAGGTGGTGGGGGGCTAAGAAGAGGCATTTGATTTAGGGTAGACCAATGCATTACAAGTGTCCAAGAGGCCAAGAGCAAGAACAAAACTCACACATTCAAGATTCAGAGAATACAGGCACGTCTTATGTCCCACTGGGTGTGAGCTGTCTTTGGTGTAACACCCAGCAGGGATGTGGAGTCATGCACAAAGATCCGGACCAGAAATTCAGATTTTAGCAATCTTTGTTAGTGTTGCTCTGGGTGGAGTGTTGTAAGAAGAGAATTAAACCCAACAAACAAAAACAACACCCACACAGTGATAGAAAATATAAATTATCTACAGGTCTTAGACATTCTTCAAGAGAGGAGTCAAAAATTAGGTAAAAAGTAATATAATTTCTGATTTTGAAAATTAGCATCACGCTGTACAGGGAAGAAAGCAGTATTTTTTATGTTACACAGTATGTCTCCTGAAATATGTTCTATCTAACTATAATTGACATCTGACTACCGTCTCTCCATACTTCCCTCTCCCTAAGGACTCTAGCCCTAGCAATACCACTGTACTGTCTACATGATCAACTTTTAAGATTCCACATTAGTGAGATTATATTACTATTTTGTGTGTCTGCCTTATTTATGTCTCCAGCTCCTTCAATGTTTCTGCAAATAGTATTTTTTTCTTTTCTATGGCTAAATAGTACTCCATTATGTATATATGCCACATTTTCCTTTTGAGAATGTCTTATTAGCATGCATTAATTACATATTGCAATGGATTTCATGATCACATTTATTGTACATGTACATAATGTATTTAAATCATATCCCTTCCCCATTACCCTCTAGCACCTCACCCATGTCCACTGATCCTCTGTCTTCTTCCCAATACCACCCCCCCCACACACACACACACTGCCGTATCTTCTTTTGTGTGTTATCCAATGAGTTTCATTAGAGGGTTTGTTTACAGGAGTGTAGCCATCTTACCAGGAGCTACACCACTGAAGGAAATGTCTCTCCCTCTACTACCCACAATTCACTGCATATAAACCTTGGCGGTGTGTGTGTGTGTACGAGCCCCTCCCCTTTCCTTGACAAGCTGTTGACTTTCCCAGTGTTGATCACATTTCCTTTGTATGTTCATCAGCTAATAGACACCTGTGTTGTTTCCATTTGTAGCCTGCTGTGAATTGTGCTGAATCTGACATGGGAATGCAGGAGTCTCTTCTGCACTTTAATGTCACTTCATTTTCTCGTATGCAGTTGAGGGACCACACGGTAGTCTCCCAGTCTTCGCTGTTTTATGAATTTCCGTACTGTGGTGCACCAGGGCTGGACTCGTTTGTACTCAATCAGTCCTTTTCAAGGAGTTCCCCTTTCAGCATGCCCTCAGAGGCATTTATTATCTGCAGCACTGACAGTAGCTTGCCCTGCTGGGGCGTGTCTTCGGTGTACATTTCCTGAGTCACTGGGGATGCTGAGAGTTCATATAACTGTTGGCCATTTGTGCATCTTCTAAAAAAAAATTGTCTATTTACATCTCCTACCTGTTTTCAGCCATGTTATTGTTACTTCTATTCTTGTTATTATGGTATTGCAATGCTTGGGTTCTTATATGCTTTAGATTGTAATGTCTTTTCAAATCGGCACTTGACAAATATTTTCTCCTATTCTGTCTCCTCACTCTCTTGATTGTTTCCTTTACTACAGAGAGAGATTTATTTTTTCTTTTTAATGTATGGCTACACCCCCACCTCCCCTCTCTGTGTGTAGGCACATGCATACCATAGCACATATGTGGAGGTCAGAAGAAAACCTGAGTGCCAGTCTTCACCTTCGACCTTGAAGCCAGGTGTCTTGTTCACTGATGCATACCAGGCAAGCTGGCCTACTCCAGGTTGAGTAACAGACTCCGTCTAAAGGGAATAAGCTGGAGAGTAATGTAGTAGAAGATCTGATGTCTCCTGGCTTCTGGCTTCACACACACACACACACACACACACACATCTATATCACACACACCATACACATACACACACACATACATAAAATCACCCAAAACCAAAACAACCCATAGCAAGGTTCAGTCAGGATGTTTTGTTGTTCTAAAAGAGATGGTCAATTTTTAAGCTGGGGATTGAAAGACAGAAAAGGGATTCCTATTTGTACCAGTTCTGAGTGTCAGTGCATACTCCTGGCAGCCGTTCATAATGGCAGGTGCTGTGAAGAATCACACAGAACTAGATTCTACATCAGCAGAGAGCCGACTGCTCACTTTTGCAGGGCTGCTTGGGGGTGGGAAATGCAGACACACAGCCACCGTGTAGATGACGGCGGGGATCCTATGGCTGTAGCCCCAAAGCACTTTCAACGTCTCCCTGTTATTGGCTTATCACATAGCAGTCCAGCGCTGTCACGCTGTGGGTCACCAAGGCTAGCCTCTGCTGTTTTATAGAGAGCTGGCAGCTACCTCCAATTTGAACATCATCTCTGCAGTGAAAGCAAAGAGAATGGTTTACTGGAGTTCTTGGGATTCTGACTTCGGCATTGTACCTCACGTTTATCAACTTGGTTTGGGGTCTGGCTTTAAAAGTAAAACAAAATACCGTGCTCGCGTTTCTTTGGCTGTCTGACCCTCTCCGCTGGCATCGTGTTGTATAGTCTTTTCATGGGCAGATTCTTGGCTGGATCACGACACCCACATCACCCTCACTCAGAAGTGTCCAGACACGGCATAGAGCAGACTGCTGCCGCACATCATCCCTGCTTGGCCTTACTGACCCTTCGACAAAAGACAATGGTTTTGCTTCAGGGCAGCAAGTAGGATGAGGGTGAGTGAGGGAAGAGCCTGAGCCAAGCCTAGCTGGACAGCGATGACATGAGCGATGACTGAACAGCCCACAGCACGGTGCCCACACCTGGTGGTGCGCATTCCACACGCACCCTGCAGAATTCCACTGGGCCTGTGAGGCTGAGGGAAGCCCCGTCTGGGGCTTAAGGTCAGCAGTTCACCTTGTCTAGGGATACCAGCTCTTGACTCTTCCAGACAGATCCAGCGTCACACAGACTCTCTGATTTGCATGAAGTCAGAAATCAAATTTTGATGTGAAAGTTCCTGGTTTGTTAATGCTCTTGTCTTTAAGGACAATTTTTACACAGGGTGCAGGCCAATTAAAGCTGATTGGCAGGCAGTTCATCAGCTGCCAGCTTGCTACCTCTGGCTTTCCTTGCAGACTCTTCTACAAGGATCGGGAAACAAACACTCTCCTGGCTTTGCCTTATACGAAATTTCTACATTGAAAAAAACTTTTTAAAGCCAGAGTTGTTTTTAAAATTCTTGGACCCCTTTTTGAACATAACCTGGAATGAACTCCAGCTCCCAGGGTGGCCTGCAATGATCCATACCCCCTTCCCCCCATGATGTCAAGTCTTGTGCCTGATCTGAGGGGGAGGAGGGAGAGGCTGGACTCTTGGGGCTGTTCTGGACTAGAACAGAACACCAAGCTTCACATGCCTTGGAAACACAGCCTCAGAGGAAGGATGAATCTACTTACCCCTTATGGAGAGCGAAAAAGAACACACACCACTGGCGAGCCAGCCAGAAACAGCTGGGCTGCGCTTGGCGGGCGGAGCAGTGTGTCCCTGCTGAAAAGGACATGAGCTAAGGGGCAGAGAAGAGAGGAGGCAAGCATAGAAGGGGTCTGGAGGGCTGCAGGACACCTTGTCTGCCATGGAAATCAAGAGCGCAAGCACTGACTGAGATAGGGGGGAGGCCAAGCAGAATCCCTGCCTGACAGCCTCCATCCTCATACCAGGCTACTGAGAATCCCCGCCCAAAATAGCCAGGCATCCAGTTGCTGAGATGGAGACAACAGGCTATTTTTGATGCAAGAAGAAGTCAAATTATCAGATAAAAACACAGTACAAGTTAAAAGAACCTGTCACCCACCCACCCCTGGCTTGTGGGTGTGTTTCTTCTTTACGGTGTTGGAAGAACCAAGCCAGGACCTGTACTTTCGGCTTGATTGGAACTTCAGTTCAGAAATGTGCACAGTGTTTAGGACAAAAGCAACCCTGCCTGTCCAGGGGCGGTTGTGTCTTCCCTCCTTCCCTCCCTCCTCTCCTCCTTCCCTCCCCATCTCCTCTATCCTCTCTCCTCCTCCTTCTTGTCTCCCTCTCCTTTCCCCCACTTCTCTCTTGTTTTATTCCTGTGTTTCTTTAGTGGATGTCCCCCCCCCCCCACCGCCCCTTCCCAGAGGAAAAGATGACCTCAGGGCAGATCTGAGCTACAGGCTCATGTGATTAAAGTTGTTTATTTACTTGTGATTTGAAAAGGAAGATGAAGCGTACTTGAGAGACATTTGTGTCTGGGAAGAGTTGAGCAAGCTAAAGAGCTGCAGTTTGCAGCAACTGGTTAAAAATTGCCAAATTGTCTCTTTATTTTCTGCAAAATGTCGAACATTGCTCTTTTGCTTCTATAAAGGTCAGTATGGTTAAAAGTGAGAAAGCAAAAACAAAACAAACTGGAGCCACTGATTTGTTAATGAGCTTCAGAAGTGTTTTAAGAATGTTTCTGTGGCCCCAAAACCAGAAAGACGGGGTCACAATGCGATTAATGACTTGCTGTTCCTTTCCTTGTCTCTTAGAGCCTTGCCCAGAGACAGAGGAACCCGTTTCACAGAGGCCTGTTTCTGATTACTTTGTGTGTACACACACTAGATACAAACCACAGTGGTACTTGGGTAGGGTGTCATGGTTTTCTCTTTATGCTTTTCTGCCTTTACCTGTTTTTGAACAGATTATAACCGTGGAAATAAAGTTCTCCACAAGCACATATCACAGTGGTGTTCCCCACTGGGAACTCCCTCTTCCAGGAGAGAAGTCAGGTCCTTTTTATAACTGGTGAGGGATGACCAGGCACAAACCAGCATACGCACACCCAGAAGAAGAGAAAGTACAACTTGTTCCAGCCATTGTCGGTTATTTGTACGTTTACTCTGGTCATAGTATATCACGACCTCGTGCCTTTTTCTTTTAAAATAAGGTGAAAATGTCTGGCAGGAGAAAGGCACTGAGTTCAGCTTCGAGCACAATGAAGCAAATAAATAGATAGATGGATGAACAGATAGGTAGGTAGGTAGGTAGGTAGATAGATAGACAGACAGACACATACATAAATAAGCAAACATGATTTAACAGCATGAAACATGTCTACTGCATTGCATCTTCAAGTCTGCTTGCTAATTCTGAGAAGCACAGGCCAGGGCATGATTGGCACCTCTGACAGAACATACGGAGGTGACATTTTATGCAGAAGTTCACCATCAGTGGCTCCTCACCGTGGCCCGGTCTCTGTACGTCACCCTCCCGTCTCCCAACTCCCCAGCTTATGTCCTCCTTTGGAGCTCACTGCAGTGAATGCCCACTGAAGGCTTCACAGAGCAGAGCTGAGACATGACTTTTTGCAAGGATACTGGGTAAGGGGGTGGGCGGAGAGAGATAACTGAGACACACAAAGAGACAGAGGGAGACAGGCACACACACACTAGAGGGGGGGAGGGAGGAGGGAGAGAGAGACACACAGAGGCAGAGACACACAGAGACAGAGACACACAGAGAGGAGAGAGAGAGAGAGAGAGAGCGAGAGAGCGAGAGAGCAGCAAAGAGATTCCTGCTCTTGGCTTTTGTGTTCCAAGGGAGGCAGTGAACTCAGCAAAGCTGTGAGTCACACACCTTGGGAATAGGAGCAAAAAGCTCTCAAGTCTTGGTCCAAATCCTGGCTCTGCAGCTCATTGGTTCTGACACTGGGGCCACACCATGACCTAACACCGTGCCTCAGCCTCCTCCTCTGTAAGGTGAGGAAGACTATGGCAGGTGTCTCTGGAGACTGTGGCGAGGATTGAACAAGGCCAATGTCTGAGCCACTTTAAAGTACGTAACATCGTAGCCACTCACGTCAGCCTTAATTGTGGTATTATTAATTCTAGTCTTGTTTTTGGCTTTTCAGGCCTAGAATTCCTTGGAATAGGCAGCTTCTATACAGCACAGGGGTGCTGCTCACAGTTCTGAGACTACCAGGGTCCAGATGGAGCAACCCTCCTCTCTGCTGAGGGCTTTTCCCTCATTGTTGGTATCTGGTGTAGAAGACGCAGAAGCTGAAGACTCTCTCGGGCGTCCGTTATAGTACACTAACCCCAATCGGGAGAGCAGAGCCATTGAAAGAGAATCACCTTCTATAGGCCCCACTCCGTAATACTGTAAGAAATCAGGCTTCAGCTTGTATTTTAGAGACACAAACCCAAATTTTACAAATCTCTCTCTTTTTTTTCTGACATAACTTGTGAGTTCTCTTCCTTTGCCTGAAGCATACATTTACTATTGTCAGAAGCTCCTTAATATCTATCAACTGTCTATCAATCTATCAATCTACCCATCCATCCATCTATCCTACTGAGGAACTGGTTTATTTCTCTGCACAAACAGCCCAACTGACAAAAGTGTCTGCTTCTGAAAATTTTAAGTTGTAGAACGTGGAGAGAACCGATGATACCACGAATAAACACAAGGATGTTCTATAGCGTGTTCAATGATAAATATGGAGTTCAGGGATGCGAGAACCTGGCAGGGCGGCTGCGTAAATACTCGGTCAAAGAGGCACACAGAGAAGGCCAATGTGAAGGTTATCTTGATTGCTTGATTGACAGGATCAGGAATCCCCAAAGAGAGAAGCCTCGGGGCATGCCTGTGAGGGAGTTTCTAGGTTGGGCAATTAGGTTAATGGAGGTGAGAGGCTGCACTCTGTGGGAAGGTCTGGCCTTTGTTGAGTTAATCAACGTGGAGAATTTCTGGCTGCAGACATTCCCTTTAGCTGTGTGAGAATCTTTCAAACACCAGAACTGTTGGCAAGATGTGAAATACTAGTCTTTACGAAGGTTGTATCGAGCTGGAGAAATGGCTCCGTGGTTAAGAACACTGGCTGCTCTTCCAGAGGAATACAATTCTGTTTTTTAGCATTCATGCTAGGCAGCTGAAAAAACAGCTGTAGCTGCAGTTCCACTGCATCTGACTCCCTCTTCTGGCCTCAATTGCACCCACATACACATGGTGTGAGAACATGCGCGCATGCGTATACACACACACACACACACACACACACACACACACACACACACACACAACTATAAAAATAAATCTTAAAAATCAACACATACCATTCCCTATGGAGGAGAATGTTAGTTAAGTAGCAATGTGGAACAGGGTCCTAATAGCCCCTTCTAAGGCATGGCTGAAGTGGCCTAACTTTCTTCCGACTCAGCCTTACCTCCCAAAGTTTCTAACATTCGGTGAGTAGCATCAGCTGGCAAGCAAGCCCTCAGTACATGAACTTCTGAGAGCTATTTAAGCCATTAACGAGAACAGATGGGTCATGCAGGGCAATTCTGTCTACAGATACAGTAACCATGAAGATTCAGTCACACCTCCCCACCCCCGTGTGTGGGGAAGATTGCTCCAGGATCCCACTGAGGATACCACAACCTACCCATGTTCAAAATCCTTCTTGACAGTATTTGCACATAACTGATGCATGGCCTCCTGTATTTCCATATCATCTTTAGATTAGTCACAATATCCAATCCAAGGTAGAATCTGTGTAAGCGGTTTTGATTCTGTATTGTTTACGGCAAGAGGAGAAGTGTGTCTATGTCCAGAACAAGTGCAATTTGGGGAGAACGTTTCCTGCCTGGACTGGTTGAGTCCTGACATACAAACCTGTGGAAGTATGGAGTTCTGTGCCCGCCAAGATGTAGTAAAACCTACAGGAGCACCGGAACACAGAGTTATTGGGGGGCGGGGGGGGTCAATGACCTGATGGCAAAGAATGCATTGAAACTCCTTAGGCCCAGAGAGAATACAGATGCTCCAGCTAGCAGAGATGTAAGTGCTTGGGTCAGAGAGGCCTCATTTCACTTATAGGTACAGTGACATCCCTAAATCCTAGCAAATGAAATCATGTATGAAGTGCTTACCTCCATGGTTGGCATACAGTAAGCACATGTAAAAAGCAGTTTTATTATTTAGAAGGAGGAGAAGGAAGAGGAGGAGGAGGAGGAGGAGGAGGAGGAGGAGGAGGAGGATAACAGAACTAGGGAGGAAGGAGTTTGAAGAAGAAGAGGAAGAGGAATTGGGGAAGAGAGAAGGGGCTGATGGTGTAAAATAATTCTCGAGATTTGTTTTCAATTAAATACACTTTCTGTTAAGAGCTTTTAGTGTAAACTGGGTCAGCAAACCATGAAAACACGTATGTCGAGGTAGACTGGTTGGATGACCAAATACTGTGCGTATGCTCACATGTGGCACAGGGTGGATCATCTCATTCTCACCCCCTTCAACTGTGCTATTGTGCCCCTTTCATGATGCTTCCAATCTTCTCTTTGGTCAGGATCCAGCTTTAACCTACCACTTCCTTGAAGTCTTCTGGGCACTCACTAGTTTACAGTAACCTCTCCTGGTCCCAGCCCTGTAGCATTGTGTTCTGTATTTTCCCTCATTTGGCACCTTGTCCTCACTGCCTGGGGCTGTTCCCTAAGCAGTTCCCTGAAGACCCACTCTCCAGTTCCTTTGTTCTGCCCGTAAAACTCATAAATCTTAATTGTAGGGCTAGCACATAGTCCTCTGTAAATCCTTGTTAAATTCAATCGCTTATTTGCAACTTCCAATGCCCCTGCACCCTCTCCTACTGATCCTCTTGACTCTTGTCTTCGAAGTGACTAACAAATTCTAGTGCCTCATCCCCAAGCTGACATTTTCAAATTATTTACATGCTTCGTCATTTTCCAGCGTGTACTACCAAAACAATGTTTGTATTAAAAACACATTTAATTTCCAACATTTCCCCTAAGAACTGTGCTGATAGCCAGCGGCACTGTCCCGCTCAGAGGAGCTGAAATAGCTAAAGGTTACGTGCTTGACTCCACTGACATACTGAGTGTCGGGTTAGGGGGAGAAATGAGGTCAGCCCCCAGAGCAGTCTGCTGGCCCTGAGCAGGAAAGTGAACTTGGTGCCTCAGTCAGTGTACTAGGTTTACTGGAAGTTCATATTTTTTGTTTCATGTGCCAAACGCAGTCAGTCATGGGCCGCATGTTTACTTTGCTTTGAAAAGTTGCTTTGCTTCTTTGCTTCTTGTAAGGGTTTGGTTTTTTTTTTTTTTCTGGAAGAAGTCCAACACATGATGTAATCTCTGTTTGCGACACTGAACTGGAGACAGGATTTGTTCTGTGACTTGGCTCTGCCGTTTCTGTACCACTGCTGTAGAAGTGGTGGGGAACTAAAAAAACACAAAGCAGTGCCAGGGGTGGGAGCAATGAGAGAAAGGCAGTGTTTGGGGGTGCCTCTCTCAGAAGCAGCCAGCAGCATAGGCATGGGATAAAGTTCGATTACCCGACGTCAGAAAGGTGGCCATCCAACATTCAAGAACATCCACAGGTGTCTGTTTTGTAGGTTACAACCTCTTGCCTTCCAAATTCCAGTAATGAGATGGTCACTGCCTCGAGCCAAAAATGAACTAGTCGCTGTCAGCATAGGAGTCCCTTTTCACCCTTTGCAGCAAGGGCAGTTTATCAACCCTTGGGATTTATTCTGTGGGTAAGCAACCAAGCTGCCAAGATGTTGCTTTTACTCAAGAGGACTAATCTTATTAGAGATGTGAATTATTATTTTTAAAAGGGAGCAGTGCACAGAGTTACAGCTTAGAAAAATAGCTCCCTGGCTGGATAACCCGTCAATACAGTGACTTGCAGATGAAGCAAAAGCAAATTGGATTGGTAGCTTGAATCCAGGATATGAAATCAGGAAGCTGGCTTCACAGCAAGCACCAGGACTTGTCCTGAACCATTTAATTCTTATTTGTTTTCATAATAAAGATTTGGGATGCTTTCAAAATCAACAGACTGCCATACTGTTGATTCATAGCCTAAACAACCTCATCCACCTCCTTCCTAAAGTCACGCTGACTCTTGAACTTGCTAGAAGGAAGCCAGCCTCATAGTTCTGCAGAGTTCTTCATGTACCCTGGAAGGACTGCTTTATAGCATTGTTTAAAGTCTAACTGTGCTTCTCCTCAGTATTATAATTTCAGACAAGCAACAGGATCCATTTGGGGCTTCTACTGTTGTCACTGGGAACCATATGGCTTGCTTAAGTAAACACCTGTGATTCCCCTTAGCTAGATACTGCAAGCAGTAGTGCTGCCTGAAGATTCCAGTAAACCCGAGAGCAGAAGCCCGGCCGCTCCCGCTCTCCACTGTTGGTTACTGAGCACAGGGTCCTAGGGAAGGCACAGTTTTCTGCTCTTTCCAACTTCACAGACTGCTACTTCTGTGTGCTGGGAGAGACAGGGAACACTGTGGTCCACTTTTACTTGAACTGAGCTGCTCAGTGCCGTGACGTTGTTTGGCCATTTGCTGTTATTGTTTGATTATTCAGGCCTCCTGTTGGGATCTTACGGTACACTTTCTACGAGCAGAGCAAAAGTGCATTTGTATATTAACCTAGCAGATGGCCTTGTCACTTATAATGAAAGGAAAGAATGGGAGCTCTAGATAAAACCGGTTGGTCTTGGCAGCCAACTTTGGTTCTGTGGACTCCAGCAAGTCATTGAGTTGGTCTGAGCCTCGGTTTTTCCACCTCTGAGATGGCTACAGTAATAGCTAATTCAAGATCTCTTTTCAGTGTGGGATGATTTTCTTTCTTTAGGAATTTCTGACCCAGTCCAATACATCAGAACACCAGTGAGAGCAGAGCAATGCTGGTAAATGAAGTGAGTCCTTACGGATATTTCCTCATGTCTGTAGTAGTGATACGCAATTCCTTTGAAATAAAAGTGAGAAACAGGAAGCATTTGAAGAAAAATAAATAAAAAATTAATAGAGTATGAATACCGTCGTCATATAGGTGTTCAGTAAATATTATAATGCAGGTACCTTGCATTGTAACTTCTCCAAAGTATGTTCTAGAACTCTAAAATCCCAGTCTCACTACGTTTAGAAGTCTCTAGCAGCTGGGCATGGTGGCATGTGTCGATCCTATCAGCGCTCGGGAGGCTGATGCAGGAAGATAACATGTTCAGCCAGCTCGAGATAGTTACACACAGCTAGTTTAAGGGCAGCCAGGACAAAGTGAGATCCTGTTTCAAAACCAAAAATGTCTCTGTAAATTTCTTATAGCAGTTCGGTATTCAGAAATACTTGAACATGCAAGAACCGACGACATTATAAAAACGCAGACTTCTTTATCCAAGCATTCTAGAAATTATATAATCAATTATTTTTTAATAAAAAAAAAATACCTTCTGGGCTGGGACTATGACTCAGTGGATAACACGCTTACAGCTTAAGTATGCGCACCAAGGTTTGGATCCCTAGATCCCGCAAGAGCCAGATGCAACAGCATTTGTCTGTAATCCCACTAGGGCAGTAGTGCCCGGGAGATAGGTCACTGAGTAAAAGCAATTGCCACGCAAGCCTGATGATCGGAACGCATCGGGGAAGGAGAGAGACGACTCTTCACAAGCTGCCCTCTGACGTCCACACAGGCAGTGCAGCACACATGCTCATGCGAATACGCAACGCACACTCACCATAACGGATAGAGTATTTTAAGAATGAGAATAATAATAGGACACAGCAGAAAACAGGTGTTCAAAAGGAAAAGAAAATGATGGATTCCAGTTGATGGAACAGAGTCAGAGCTAGAAGCAGAAAAGGGGAATCGCCCATGCTTCTAGACCGAGGCAAGCGGTGTCATGGTCACGGCAGCCTTCCCTGGTGCCATTTTCTCTACGGTAAAGATGAGATAAGGTTCTGTGACGTCAGTGCCCCCTGGTGCCGTGTGCTGAAGTGCAAGTGTCCCTGTACACTCAATCCCCCAGCCTCACGCCTCTGTGCGAGGGACCGTGGTGCCGAGATGCAGGGGCGGGTTGTTAAGGAATGGCCCACTGTGGAGAACATTACACCCCCGGGTTACGGTTTTGTTTGATGGGCTTGTGTGCTATTTACTCCTGGAAAGTTCTTTCCCGCTGTTCTGTGCTCACTCTTCAGAGTCAGTGTCAGGGGAAAAAAAAAGAGAGAGAGCATCCATGATTGCAGTTTGTATTTCAGCCGAATCTCTCTGATGCTGTCTCTGAACTTGCAGACGGGATGTGAGAAGCCAGCATTCAGTATTGCCATGGCTGAGGTGTTCACAGACAGGTTTTACAAAGTGCTCTCAACGGTCCTAATGGATCCCACAGCAATGTGACAGCGATGCTTGCTCCTGTCACCCTTCCCTGTACCAGGGGTTTTTCAGTGATGCTTTCTTATACACTCCATACTTCAGTCAAAATAACTATTTGTTTCACTTGTGTCTTCATCCATCCCTTTCTTCCTTCGAGCCCAGACTTTCTTCACTCACACTCTACGAGTTCTGCAGCCACCTCAAAGACCACTCCCTTCCTGACAGCACCTCTGGCTTTTCTTGACCATCCTACTGACTCTTCATGTTAGTGTTGTTATTACTAAGTAAATACAAATAAACCAGATAAATCCACCTTCACAGTGAGAGTAGCTAGAATTTTCTGTTTCGGTTTCACACATTTGGCCATCCTTCACATGCGTAGACGGTTCCACTCCTGAGTTTTCAACTCTCAGACAGTTTGAATGTAACAACTATTCAGTTGAAGCCATTGTGATGGTTCACCCTGACCATCGAGGGCCCTGTGAGGAACAGTTTAGGAGGAAAAGGATCCTCCCTGAGTGTGGGTAGCCCCTGTAACGTGGGTTGGGGGTCTGGATAGAATAAGAGGAGAAAAAGAAGCCAGCCAGTGGGTCCACCCCACCCCTGGGTTCTTGGCTGCTGTGACATGAGCTGTACTGATCTATGTCCCTGCCTGCCAGGAAGGCATGAGGCCTCTGAAAGCACGAAACAAAATAAACCTTTCTGCTTCTAAGTTGTTTTGCTGGGGTATTTTGTCACAACGACGAAAGTCTCACTAGCACTACCATATTCTGATTTCCTAATTCTTCCAGTGTTGTATATGAAGTAAGTAGATACCCACAGTGTGGGGCAGCGAAGGTGAAGCTAAGTCCCCATAAGCCACGGGATCACAAAATTAATAACCCACTCCCTGCAGTTCACTGTGTTTAACAAACCACAGCAGATAACCAACACTTCGTTATAAAACAGGCTCTATGTTATGTGCTTTTGTCAACTGCAGGTCCATGTAAGTGTTTTCCTAGAGTAAGGAAGGTGTTTGGATTTTAGGTGTGTTTCATGAATGACTGGAACCCCACCTTGAGTCCGCATGTGAATTATTTATATTTCTCCATTTGCTCGGTAACACTGATTAGTCCCCCTATTTTTCACAAGGAGAAAAGGGAACACAGAAAGTTGGTCCCTTTCCAAATGATAACTCATGATTGAGAATTATTGTCAGTATGATCAAGGAAGCATCTAATTATTAACTTATTTTCTCTTGACTTGCTGTTTTATTGTGCAGTTATCAATCTATTATAAATGTAACATTTGAGTAAGCAGTTTCAGTAAAAGTCAAAGGTTGGATACAAAATGTGCTCTGCTAGTTCCAAGATATTGGAGACAGAGCAAATAAAGGTTTAAGGAGCACCTGCACAGGGAGTACCTACAAGTGAGGAATTATGATCCAGAAGCCTTCTGGGGTCAGTGGTTGTTTGCTAGCAGTTCAAGATTTGCTTACTAACACCGGCCCTTGATGGACTGATATTCTGTAGGTGCCTAGGACTCCTTCAGGTCTCAGTTTTTCAATCTGAAACAAGAATTCTAGAGAGCATTTATATTTGGAAATTTTGGAAAGTTTTCCAAAAAAAAAAAAAAAGAAGAACAAATAAACATCTTTGGGTGCTGATACAAGACATGGTTCACTTTTCTTTCTGTTTGCTTTTTCAAAATCTTATAATTAAAGCATGAAGTCCCAGGTTAGTGGGATTCTGCTGATTTAGAGATGAAGAAAGCAAGCCATCAAACCTCAGCCCAGGTCACACAATGAGATAGAGCCAGGTCTGTGCTTCCTAATTCTTAATTGACAGCTTTGCAGCTTTGACCATAGAGTCTCAAAGTGTATAATCACAGTTCACGTCTTAAGAGAATCTATATTAATTCATTTATCTTTGATCTGTATGCTAATAAACATCATTTTTTATAGCAATCTTTCTTCAAAGACTATTTTTGGTCCCAAATGAAAGGAACCACAAACTACAAAAAAAAAGAAAGAAAGGAAGGAAGGAAAGAAGGGGAAAGAGAGAGAGAGAGAGAGACAGAGAGAGACAGAGAGAGAGAGAGAGAGAGAGAGAGAGAGAGAGAGAGAGAGAGAGAGAAAGAAAGAAAGAAAGAAAGAAAGAAAGAAAGAAAGAAAGAAAGAAAGAAAGAAAGAATCTCATTGACCCAGTACCACAAAGCCCGAGTGAATCTATTTCAATGATGAAAAGTTCTTGGTCCTTCTGTGAGAAGCAAGAACAGCCCATGTATTTATAGGAAAGGAGTAAAAGGCAATAGGGTTTCCTGGGAGATGACAATGAAGACAAGCAAGAAGCATGCTTGGGCAGGGACAAGGGGCTGCCTGTGTTAGTGAGCGGAGGGAAATGTGAGAGGTTCAGAGTCTCAGGATTCTGGATGCGGCATCTGGGAAGAGAGAGGTCTACAGATGAAGATGGGAGGTATAAAAGAAAGAACAGGGCTGGGGTGATTTCTTCAGCCATGTTCTGTAGTGCTGGCAGCAGGGAGCTGGCAGACACTTAGGAAACCCAGTGGGGGACAGTGGGACAAGTACCACTGGAAGGCAGTGAGACAGAACCAGCCCAGGACTCCCAGAAGTGACAGAAGATGACACAGGAACAGTCTTAGAAAGAAGGTCAGGCATGCTAGTGACCTTGCTAGTTCACGACAATTCATGAGCCACCCTTGGTGATTTAAACAGAGCCGTATTTCCATCAGATTTTATATTTGGTTCCTATTTACTTCTGGATTAAAAATGTGCATGCCACCCTTGGGAGAGAAGAGTACATGGCATGAAATATCAAGGACTAACAAAACATGGATTTGTTTTGGTAGAGGTGACCTTTCTATTTCTCGGACTCTTTTTTTCTCATAAAATATTTGATTCATATGCTTTAGAGGCATCTTAAATAACAACAAGAAAGAAAATAAGAGAAAATTTTTCTGTGGACTCTCCCCAAAGAAGAAAGCACTAAATCTCACTGCAGGAAGAGAAACCTAGTAGTTGCAAAAACACTTTATCATCATTTCTACGTAAATAACAACTCACTAAGCACAGAGGAGGGTAAAAGGAGAATTTTTATGAGCACATCTTATTAAGCCCAGGGAAATAGTTAGATGATAAATATGGCAAACCCATAAAATACACCGGTTCAGAGACGCATTCTAAGATTTCTTGCACTTGAAAATCATGTGCCACAGCATGCTACGGGACGTTCTTCTCGTCACCAGCTTTGAAGAGCTCGTACCTAGAACCACATCAAAGAATGATCTGGTCCCACCTGCTACATGAAGCCGCCCATATTCCCTGAATTATAACATTATCTCATTTTACTGAAAACTGTGCATGCTTCGAGTCATGTTGGCTTTGACGAGAGACATTCAAATGCTGTCTCAGACGCATACACATTTGGAAATGAACTTACTTTCAGAGATGTTCCTTCAGAAATTGAAACTGCTTTGGTAATAACAAAGTTGCAGATGGATAAAATTCAAGAAAATATGAGAAGATTTTATATTTTCCTATAAAGGCTGCTTAGTTGGATTCTTAGGGGGAAAAAGATCTTTAAACTTCGATGAATGGATAGGGTGACTGCCTTTCTTCAACATGTCTTAGGCATGAGCATTTCTAAAAGGATCTAAGAAAAGATCAGCACGTTATTAGTAATGGGAACATTGCCAGGCAGTGGTAGCACATGCCTTTAATCCCAGCACATGTGGGACAGAGGCAGGCAGATCTCGGTGAGTTCCAGGCCAGCCTGGTCCCCAGAGTGAGTTCCAGGACAGCCAGAGTTACAACAGAGAAACCCTGTCTCTAAACAGCCCAAAAGAGAAAAATGGTACTTCTCTCACTTTTAGAACTGTACCTTACATGAGATATTCAAGCGCTCATTATAAACTGGCTTTACGTTAGGTGGTTTTGTTAAACTGTATGCCAAAGTTCCGAGCATGTTTGCGAAAGGCAAGGCTCAGCTCTGGTGAAACACATCTTTAGATCCCGGTGTTTTCTACTTCTGTGGGTTCATCTGGGGTATGACTTCATTATAAATCAGGGAACACCTGTATTCTTATAAAACAATAAAGAAGCAGACTCTGCAAAAGCAGAAACACCTGAGAAACCTTCACACCAGAGAACAGAGGAAGGGAGCATCTCCATCCAGCTGTGCTTGTACTTTATAGCAATTCTTCATGAAAGTTGCTGACTTAAAAGTAGCTATACGTAATTAGGAAAATGGCTAGATCTACTGTAAAGTCCATGTGGGAAGATGATAGCTTATTCTCATCGAGGTGGGATCACCCCATGCACAATTAGTTTGCCAGAATTTGAAGGGATAAATCATTTGACTACTTCTGGAGGAAAAATCATAGGCAGATATTCAGTTGTATTGTGCCTGCCTACTAACTGTCTTTAAACACTTCAGGACACACAGATTCTTTCAGAAGATAGTCAGTGAGATAATCACATAAGGAGGACGAGCGACTCTGGCTTCTGTTGATCTGCTCCAATCTAGTCTTTAGTGGTTACTAGTGTTACTAGTGCCAGAGCAAAGGTGGACGTTCGTGTTCGTGGTAAACCATAGCCTTCAGGATAGAACGCCGTCACAGTATCGACAGCAGGCTGCATACACACCCAGGAGTGAGATAGCAGGCAAGCAGTTGGACAAAAGAACAATGACTGTTCAGATTCTCCTCACTTCGCTTTAGGAGACTAGCTGCATCTGGAACGGTTCCTCCTTGAGACGAGCACTGGAGAGATTCTATCACCTCGTGTCCTGTCCAGTCCTTGGCTTTTGCAAGTACATCATGTCTTTGCCTTCTTATTGTAATGTCCAATTTAGTAGACAGAAATAGAACTAGAATTCTAGCGTTTTCCTAGAACTATTAGCTCTCCTCTGCATTGGCTATAAAGACAGTGTCAACAGATAATTCGAACGAACAGTCGAACAGTACATATAAAAGATACCAGAAAACAGTGGGTGTTTGGAAACCTCCTCAGCCTCTCTGCTTACCTCACTGTGTGCTACCTTGGGGTGTTTTCAGCCAGGCCTCCTCCTAGATGTGAATAGCACTGGGCCATAAGCTCTGGAGCTTGGTTTCTTAGAGCCCTGCCTGAGTCTCCAAATGTCTCATGCTCCTCAATTAGTGAGTCCTGTCTCTTTCTGATTTTGTATTACTGGGGTTTGAATCTATAGGCTCATGTGTTCTAGGCACATGCTAGCTATAGCACCAGCATGAGTTCTGTTTTGCATTATGAAGGTGGAATTAGCCATCGGCCTGGGTAAGAAGCAGTTAGCAGTTAAAAGCACAAGCTCTGTAGAATGGGAAAACCAGGGAGAGGTGGGGGATACTAAGTTGGGGATTGCCATGGAGCCAAGGATACACATTAACTCTACTCCCTCCTCTTTGGGGAGTTCTTCCCTGATATGAAGTCATATCCATTTCTGTGTTTTCTTTTTAATACTTATTTTGTTACTTTTAGTTATGTGTGTGCATTCAGGTATATGCACATGAGTGCAGGTGCCCTTGGAGGCCAGAGGCATCGGGTCCTCTGAGCTGCCTGTGTCCCATGGGTCCTAAGACACGAATTCGGGTCCTCTGGAAGAGCAGCAAGTGCTCTTAACTGTGGAGCCACCTCCAGTCCCATTTACGTCTTCTTAACAAGTTTTTCAAATGTCCTGAGTGGGGAACAGAACCTTTGCTCAGTAACTTGAGCTGTTGTTTAAGGTTACTTCTATTAAGGCTAGCTCAGTCACAGAATTAAAGAAGTAAATGATGTAAAGTAACGTTCCAGGGGCATTTCACTATGAATGAGACTTGTAACAAGAGGTTGTGATGAGAATAATAAATACTTAATGAATGTTAGTGGCGTCATGATTGTTATAACACATTGATCCATGGGATGCCCAAGGAGCCACTGAGTGGACACTGGATCTCCCCGAGCTGGAGTCAGAGGTATCTGGGAGTTGTCTAGCATGGGTGCTGGGAACCAAACTTAGGTTCTCTGAAGAGCAGCGAGTGCTTTTAACTGCTGAGCTAGCTCTCTATGAATGAATTACTTTTAGGGATCTTAGCAGTTAATTTTGTTCTTAGGAGACAGTTCTATGTATTCTCCCCTCTCGTAAATGCTTTATTTCAAGCAACCGACATGGAAACAAAATGCAAACAGTCTTAAGACAAAGGAGGGAACTGGTGATGAATATGATCAAGAAGCATATTAGCATGACTTAACTGCTACAATGGAACCCATTACAGTCTATCATTCGTGTTCGCTAGTAAAAACACAGTTTGTGAAAACAAAAGATCTTTAACAAAGCAATGAACTGATCATGTTGTCAACATTTTTTCTAAGCATTACATTTCAAATCAACTATCATCCACCCTTTTTGCAACGTTTGGCTGTACAGATGCTTCTTGATCTATGATGAGGTCGTGCTCCTACAGACCCATCCTAAACTGAAAACAGTAGAATTTAAATGCACTAATCACACAGATTGACATAGTAGCTCAGCAGCATGGTGTCCTGTGGAGTGTCCATTCTTTGCCCTGGAATCAGCATGAATGTGCTCATGCTGTTCACCATGAACTGTTCAGCACTGTTCAGACACTGTTCAGCACTGAGTGTCTCATATAGGAAAGATGGGAACTCATAATCTGAAGTAGAGTTTCTACTAAATGTACACTGCTTTTGTATCATAATAAATACCTTCTTAAGTTGAGCCATCTTAAGTCAAAGGATTATCTGTATTACTACTTCAACACGAGAACTTTGGAACTGAGAATCTGTGCTTGTTTCAAAATGTTCTAAAACAAGTTGTGGAGCAAAGGATAAAATACATCTAATGGCTTTTATGTTGACACCACATTTGTACAATGCCAGTGTCTTGTTGATAAGATTATTACATTGGTCCCTTGTTGAATATGTGACACAACGGTACCTCAGAACAGCCTGAATAATTAGCAATTAGGGAAACACTGCTAAATGATTTTAGTGGTGTGCTGAAGCTCAGATGATTTGTTTGTGTGAAATAACCTTAAATTAAAATGCCTGTGTGATCCCAGTGTTACCTTAGGGACAGGAAAGAGGTGGCTGTATTATCACACACCTTTCAAGGTGCTGAAAAACAATGTGTTTTTTAACTTGGTTTTCACAGATGTTTTGTGAAGCAAATAGAGCTATCTTCATTTCTGAGAAACCAAATAACCTGCCCATGATCCTAACGCTAAAAATAATAGAATTTGCAATTCAACATTGTGTAACTGGTTACTTCATGTATTCTTCAAAGTGATGAGAAATGTTTAAAATACTTGCAAAGGAGCCATGTGGTGGTGGTGCATGCCTTTAATCCCAGAACTCGGGAGGCAGAGGCAGGTGGATCACTGTGACTACGAGGCCAGCCTGGTCTACAGAGTGAGTTCCGGCACAGCCAGAGTTACAGTAGAGAAACCCTGTCTAGAAAAAAAAATATACTCACAAAGGAAAGCAGTGATACAGAATTGATTTAGTCCAAAGCACTGAAGATAAACCTTCTTGACCCATGTATCTGATAAGCTTAAAAGCTCAGTTGAGTAGTTTAGTTTTAATTCATTTTTTTAAATTATTTATTTATTTATTTATTTATTCATTCATTTATTTATTTTTCAGTAGAACTGTCTGCAGTCTGAGAAAGCAGACCCGAAATATGCACCCTGAGTTGCTCTTCTGTGGTGATACTCTATCTTCCCTATTGTTTTAAAATACTTTATTTATTCATTCACTTATTGTTTGACTTTGTATAATTTTAATTTTATTTGGTCTTTATCATTTGGGAATAAAAATCCTTTACAGATTCTAATATGTTTTTAGTTGAAATAGAATTACATCACTTCCCCTTTCCCCTTTCTCCTTCAAGCCCCTCCCACCCTCCCTCTCATGTTTATAACCTCTTTTCAATTTGATTATTCTTGTTACATACATATATACATGTATATATGTGTGTGTGTGTGTGTGTGTGTGTGTATGCCCATGTATATACAAATTTAACCTGATGAGTCTGTTTCTGTTGTTTGTATATATGTGGTTTCAGGGCTGACTGCTCTGCATCAGACATAACGGGTACATCCCTGGAGGAGGCTAATTCTCCATCTCCCAGCAGCCACTAGTTGCATGTAATTATTTGTCTAGGGTTAAGACCCTGGAAATTTCCCCCCCTTGCATGTTAGTGTGTCCACTGATACTGCTGTTGTTCTGGTCCTGTTCATGAACCCATTTCTACAAGAGACTGTTCCACAGCAGGCTTTCTGGTCCTCTGGCTCTTGCAGTCACTCTGCCCCTTCTTCTGTGATGCTCCCTGAGCCACAGATGCAGGAGCTGTGGTACACACATGTTCACTGGGGCTGGGCTCTCCACGGTCTGTCCGTCACTGCCACTTGTATTTTCTGTGATGGTCTCTATTTGCTGTAATAAGAGGTAACTTCTTTGATGAAGGATGAGAGCTAACTTATCCAGGAAAGGCGGCTCATGCCCAAAGAGCCATTTCTTTATTCTTATTGTTATGTGTATAGATGATGTGTGTGTGTGAGTGTGGGCATGCATGCGCCATGGCATCCATACACAGGTCAGAGTTTTTGAAGTAGATTCTTTCTCCCCACTGTGAGCTCCAGGGACTGAACTAAGGTCCTTGGGCTTATACGGCAAATGATTTTACTTGCTCAAGACATCTTGCTGATGTAAGAGCTAAAGTTATAATTTAAGTTTTAATTATTGATCCTAAGAGATCTATAAAACAAAAAGATAGATAATCCTGTAACCCCTACTTGCCCAAGGGCAGATAACATCGCAAAATGCTGGGGGCTGTTCCTGTGAGATAACAGGCCGCGTGTTTCAATTCCCTAGGCAAGCTTGGTTATCCAACCGCACCAGTTGTGTTTGATCACATGTAGGTAGGACATCCATAGGCAGGAAATGTGTCAGGACATATGCTTGGCCCTGATTGGATCTGGTGGGAAGTACGTGACTTTATGGGTTCTGACATATGAACCTCTGACAGACAGACTTGGTGCCATTCTGTGGGAACCGTGGAATGGACCTGGTCAGAGTCCATCATTTCTGGGCAGTATTGTGGTAATTGTCTTTTTCTTGATTGGCTAGATTAACACTCACCCTTTCTTTTCTTTTCTTTTCTTTTCTTTTTTTTTTCTTCCAGTTTTTAAAATAGGGAAGTGATCATTTTGCAGTGAGTACATTTCTGAACCTTAATCTGTAATTGATTGATCATAAATTCTATGGGCTCATCCAGTTGTTTATTTCAATTTGGTGATATACAACATAAAGTAACCCTCCTCTGCTGACTATGCAATGTTGCGTGCACCAGGATGCAGTCAGTCAGTGCACGTGGCTCAACAGTAGTCACCAAATACCTCACGAATGGCTGGCTTTTAGTAGCTCCGTTCATTAATATGCATTTAGTTTCAGTTAGAAAATTTATGAGAAATTTGTTAGACTAAATCCATTTAGACTGCCAGCTCTGATGGAGTAGATATCAGACTAACATCACTGAGTAGAACTGTGCAAACTGGAGAAATATTTTTATACACCTATATCCTATAACAAAATGGCGTCAGAGAGCAATAAAAAGAGCTGGTATTTGAGCAGCCAAAATCCTAGCGAGAAGGAAGCCATTAAATGAGACACCCCGTGTTTACTCCTGTTTGCTTTTGTTTTTTGTTATTCCTTTAAGGATTCTTCAGTTTTCAGTAAGATGCCTGGTTGATGAAGAGAAAGCTGTGCTTGAATATGCAGCGGACTTTCTCCCAGTAAACAGGGTTCAAATAGACCACTTGACATTGTTAAAGCTGCCTGTAAGAGAAGTGGAGGGCTAGGAAAGCGAGCAGATAGCAGTTGCTTAAAGAATTCAAGCATCTTATAGGGCTGAGATTTGAAGGGATGAAGTCCACGGACTGCCAGGGAGGAAGGGTTTCCAGAAGAAACAAAAAGACTTTCACGTGAGTTCATCTCCAAGAAAAGGGACAAACTAGGTTAATCTTCACGAGAACAGTTTCCTCTGATCAAGTGTGCCTTCTGAAAGAAAACTAATTTCTATCTTGAGGAAGAAATCCAAACTTATTTCTTTGCAGAGGTGGCACATAGACTGCCAGCTGTGGGAATTTACACCGAGGAAAGCTTTTGCTTGACCCGGGGTTTGTTTTTATCATTTGCATTTCAATGCTGTCAGGGTGGAGATTGTACTTCCTAGATCCTCCCTGTGACCTGCAGTCACAGCCCAAGACCATTTCAGCTTTATAAATCACTTGCTTGAATCATAAGGCATTGGCCACGTATTTAAACGCAGACAGTGACACACCAGAGCTTTGTGTTATAAGCCAAGGATTGATGGACCTATAGGATCTGTGTGAAGGGTATACAATGAACTATTCAGAGGGAGAAACAAGGGTCTAAGGGGAGACTTGAAGACAACCAGGACAGTCAGATCATCTCTTTGTCCTCGTTTTTGTTTACATAGTTCATGAGACAAACCTTTCTGTTCACTGATTACAGTGTTTCACATACATAAAATATTATATGGTTTACAAATTTTATATCTATCAATCATCTATCTATCATCTATCTATCTACCTATCTGTCTATCTATCTATCTATGTATCTACTTTACACAACACTTTTACAAGGACACAACTTAGGGCTAGAAGCATCACCTGAATAGAAAATAGACAACCAGAGTTCAGGGATGTCAAATTGATGATAGAATTAAGGTAACAGGGCTGGGGTACAGCTGAACAGTAGAGAATTTGCCAAGGACACCTGAAGCCGTCAGTTTGACCCTGAGCATCCAGCGATGGGGGTAGAACTGAATATGTCTGAGAGCTGTCTGCTCATTCTAGGGAACCCGACATAAAACATTAAAGGATGTCACTGTAAAATACGTGTGCAGAAAAGTATTTATAAAAAGTTACCCTTCCCCATGCTAGAATTTGAACAATATAAAAGATAATAAAATTTTAGACCCTGGGAAAATACATATTAACAATAGGAGAAAGAATCTGACTACATAAAAGCATTCTCAGACATTACTATTTGCTCTGCTTTCCAAGAACTTTTTTAAAAAGAAGATGTTTGCATCATGATTACTGCAAATCTGGTAGGCTTGCAACTGTAGGTATTACAGTATGCTCGATGCTTTCCCAGGTAAAAACTCATGGGGCATGCAACAGGGTTAAAGTGAATTTTTAAAATATGGCTACAGAGGGTCCAGAAAATAAAAAGGAATAAAAACAAGACAAAAATACACGAGGAAACAAATTAAAAGATAGGATGAAGATGGACCGGGGCAGGAGAAACTGAGGTCCTTGTTTTGGAAAGACAGAGCCAGCTTCAGGAAGTACAGGCTGTGTGGCAGCACATGACCCAGATCCCACGACTTAATTGGATGTTGCTTACTGGCAGAGCATACTCAAAAGGCTCATTCATACCTGGAAAAGCAAGCTCCAGCCAAAGTGTAAATCCTGCAGCTTTCTGAGCCGAGTGTCACTCATTGTCAAAGGGAGTGAGAAGTTCACATAAACAGACAATTCATCAGACCATATGGTAGCAACCCCTGGAGAGCACGGTGCAAAGTGGCTGAGGAATGTTAAAATACACCTGCTCCTCTCAGCTTCTGTGTATTTATTTGAAAAGTTATGGTGATGTCCAGGGTGCGTTAAAGGATCCAGAAGGCATTCATTTAGACTCTGAATCTTATGCTACCAAAAAAAAAAAAAAAAGTAGCCCCATCCCCCACTCCTGGTGAACTTGACATAGCTCTGCCATAAATCAATGAGGAATCCCAGCCTCCTCTGGCGTCTACATGTTTATTCCAGGGTTTTCTGGGAAGACTGCTTTTTCACTCTTCATGAATAGTGCATGTTCTAGTCGCTAATGGAAACAAAGTGACATTTCTTATTACTGTTGGCTTGTTGGCTATTGGAAGGCAACATTGAAGGGGGTGTCTTGAAACAATTAGTTCTCTGTAACTGATTATTTTAACAATGTACATTTCCCAAAAGCTGTTTATCCTCCAAAGAAAGCAGCTAAGACTAAATGTGTACTGTATCTAAGCAGTGAACTACACGGGATGCTAAGTAGAAATTATAACGAAGAATGGGTGGCGGGGGGGGGAGGGGCATGATTTTGTATTCTATTAGCTTTTTTTTTTCCAACTAATGAAATTTTGACAGTGCAAGAAACATAGAAGAAAACCTGAAATAAGTGACATATGTCAGACTGACTCCGACTGGTTCTGATTAAACACAGAACCATATTTTAGAATCCACTCACAACTGCAGTGACTTGCAATAATGGTAACCATGGCATGGGCACTGTCCAATCCAAACGATGCAGTTCTTGTGCAGGAGAAGTGTCATGGGAGTTCCCGGACTAGTCAGTATTAGCCTTTCTGCGGCTGAAATCTGGGGAGTTTCTGAGATCTACAGAAGATTCAGCCGGTTTGGATAACAACATTTCAGTATTTTAATGACCGATGAGGTCCTACTTACGCTTCCAACTTACATATCAGCCTGGTCATTATTCTTCTTGATTGTTAAACAAATTTGGATACACTTTGCCTTAAATAATTCAAGAAATCAGATCTATAAATAGAAGCACGAATCCACTAAGATATGACAAACTCATGCTGGGGAGACGACTCATTGGCTAAGAGCATACGCCCTCTTGCTGAGGGTCTCAGTTCAGTTCCCAGCACCCATATAGGGCGGCTCACAACTGCCTGGAAGTCCAGCTCCGGGGGATCCGACACACTGGCCTCCTCAGGCACCTGTACTCTGTATATGTATGTATATGTACAACCCCTTCTTCCCTACACATCTGATAATTTAAAAACCTTCTTAAAAAGAAATGGCAAAATCATTTCGTTTTTCTTTTAGAATAGAAGTTATTGCAGTGATGTAGTAACGAGGGATGAAGACACGTGGCCCATTGTGAATTTTTTGTTACTGATTCAGAGACACTAAAGCTCCTAGGAGTCTTCCTCAAAACTTGAAATAATGAACAAGGGGATTTAGACAGGATGTACAGTAGACATCTGTTATTTTTGCCTGAGCTCTCCTATTGTCGTGAGAATCCTTTCTCCTGGCACATGATCCATGCCATGTGTTTTAGGATCAAATTGACTCTTTCCAGCCCAACATGGCTGATTCCTGTATGGGGTGTGGGTGAGGTGGGCAGCCTTGTCCCTCTGCAATTTCATTGTTGAGGAGCAAATTCATTTCTCACTGGAGGTGGAAAGCTGTTAGGGGGTGAGTCAGCTGGTGGGCACCACCATCAGTGGTGTTCTCCCACCCAATCAGAAGCAGCAACCCTAACCCTTCTCTAACTGTACCTCCCTCTTCTTTCCTTCCTGCCTTAGACCCTATATAACCCACCATTGACCTAAGGGCCATGTCTTCCCTCTAGCCAGAGGCAGCCCTCTTTGTCCCACTAGGGCAAGCCTCCTTTCCCCCTCTCCTTGTCCCTTCCCTCTCCTCTCCCTTATTCCTGTCCAATCCCCACTTTTGTTCTTCTGAGGCAAATACATCTCCTTTGTGCTAAGAATCTGGTGTCTGGGAGTGTTCTATGCTGACTCTGTGGTCCTTTCATCCTTCGCTTTTCTTCCTCGTCTCCACCCTTTTCTTAAGCTACACAATACTAACTCATCTTCCTCTTTTATAGCTTTGGGTAGCTAACACTTTTTTCTCAGCCTGAAATAGCCCATTGATGGCCATACATTCTTTATTTGTCTAATAAGCACAAGAGGTATAATGGATTCCGGTAAGGACAAAAAACACATCAAGTATAATATGAGGTCACATACTTTATTTACATGAGTGGCTTCTTCTCGGGGCTTGAAAACCAACATCAGGCAAGCACTGCCTTAGTCAGAAATTGAGGTTTTTAGTGTTTCTCAATTTTAAAGCTCTGAAGTGAATATTTAAAAATCTGAACTACTCCTGTGTGCCACTATGCAGGTGCCAAATAAAATCCATGTGCAGGTATTGTGTAACAGTTTCCTGTGAGATGAAAACATTCCATCCTGCAGGGGAGCTCTTTAAACAGGGAGCTAAGCAACTGAATAAGCTTCAGGAAGTCCCTGAAACTGACCAGATTCACTAGGGCCCTCCCTACCAGAGTAGACAGAATACAAGCTGAGCTGCAAAAGAAGATGAGCAGCCCTGAAGAAGCAGAAACCAGCTGAGCTGCCGGGCAGGGGTTTACACTCACTAAGGCACCTGGAAAGGACCTGCTGCCTGCAGGCTGTGAAGTGTGCTCCAGATTCCGAGATTGGTGAGCTGACACAAATAAGGGAGGGCTTTGGTGATGCAGTTGTCATTGAGACATTTCAGTACCCATAAGTAACTCCTCACCTATATTCCTTAAGTAACAACAATGAAACTCATTGGTTCGCCAAGTTGGACTTTGGTGGTATCTGTACTTTGGTCTGTCATGGGTTCCCCATCTGGGGTGAGTAGATGAGTGTGTTTTGTCTCCCCAGGGAAAGTTTTGTCACACAAGAGCAGGCTGTCAATGTGGACCTTGGTCTTAGTTTTGTTAGAACCTAGATATCCAAAGGTGGCCAAGGCAGGGCCTCTGACCTAGTCTCACCTTTGCACTTCAACTGCATGCTGACACAGGCAGAGGGAAATGGCCCTTGACACAGTTCTCACAATGTTCTGCTTATATGTCACCTCCCATAGCATATCTTGTAGCCAATTGTTTACTCATTTCAATCGTCAGTCCTACAGGGGTCTTCTCTGGATGTCGGCAGTACCAGTAAACTTCCTGGCAGAGTAAGAACCCCACTGTGATGGCACAGAGATGCCCATGTGTCCACTGGATTCCAATCTTTTGGGTCACTTTATGGTTTTCCGTTTCTAACCAGATAATGTAGTTTGATTAAACGCCAGCATGTAGGCTATATCCTGACTAAGAATTTGTCGCCCGCACCTCTTCCCGTCTTCTGTTTTTAAGACTAGGTACTGACCCAAAGGCCTTGTGTGTGCTAGGTAAATGCTCTACCGCTGCATCGCATTTCAGCCGCACGTTGTGATTCTAGTTGAATGTTTATATGCACGTATACATTTTTTACAAGATGGTGAGCAAAGTAATGACAATGTAAAAGTATTATTGGCAATTTTATTAAATTATTTTAGTCTAAGAGATTTTTTCTTCCACTCTGGAATATAAGAAAAAAAATACGCCTATTTGTTCCATTTGATAATTTCAGGATGCAACATTTTCCCATTTAACAAAAGCACTAAAAAGCCAGCCTTACTTTTTGAGGTAGCTCTAAGTTTTTAGTTCTATTACCCTTACATTTGTAAAAATTAACTTAAACTTGCCATTACTGGACTCGGGAGGGGATCAAATCATTTTTTTAGTCGCTGAAATTCTCATATCTAAACATTAAGGTTAAAGAGGAGGTACTTAAACATATCCATTTTCACTGCTCAGCTGCCCTAATGTCTAGACACAGGTATGGGCCACACATGGGTCTCCATCCTACATGGTGGCCATCTGATTATAACTGTCAATAAAAAACATATTTCTGCAGTGACTTGATGTTGCTGAAGAGGAACGAGTAAATATTTTCCCTTTCATGTGTACACGACAGTTAAGTTGGAATTCTAGCCATATTTCAAACAATAAGTATTTAGCCCCTACCATGTTATTCTAAAATTTTGTACGTCATTGTACACAAAAACTCATCCATACATAGACTCCTACGTTTTGAACCTTGACATTTGGCATTTTGCATTCATTAAATATGTGTTGCCTGCGAGGCTTGGCTTACCTGCAGGCTGTTGAAAATGACGAAGAGAACCAACATCCAGAAGTATCTGTAGGCCATATGGAGTCCTCCCCAAAGCCACGTCATAGAAATCAGGGCAAAGAGATACAAAATCAGAGGGATTTCTGGAAATCATAAAGAAAACAGGAAACAAAAATGAGGTTCAGAATGCTCATGATGACACATAAACACAAAATTGTTTTGGACTCCTTCTTGTGCTAGGTGGTTTATACCTTAGCACCCATCCCTAGAACAAGCAACAAGCGTGGAAATCCTTTTCCTGTGTAGAGAAGAGAAGGCACAGTGCGGAAGCCATGACTTCACTGGTTTTCCAATGGGTCTGCTTGTCACTTGGGGAAGGGGAAGGAAGAGCTGGGTCCCTCGCCTAGCCTACCACCTGCTGGACTGTGTGGGAAGTGACATGAAGAAATACAAAGGTCTCCACATTTCCTTAAGAGTTGGGGGTTTAGCCCCGAGCTCCCCAGCAAATATACTCCAGCACTGCATTTAAATCATAAGGTTTAAAGGGTTTTTTTTGTGACATAAAGAAGAGATTCAGCTTTTTTCCCCTGAGAAGACATCAGAATGCACTGAGAAGGTTAAGATCAGAGAAGAGACTAGCGCATAATTACCAACAGCGAGCATTTGTTCTGTCATCATACCCTTATGCAGTTGTTCTAATGGCTTCCATATTAAGTACCCTGCACAATGGGTTCACTGTGCCACTGGAGCTCTGACATGTATTTCATTATTATTTTTTTTTTATATAGGAGTGTTATGTCTGAACATCACTCATGCAGTGCCTGCTTAAGCCAGAAGAGGGTGCTGGATCCTCCGGAACCGGGATTTACAGGCAGGGGTGAGCCACCATGTGGGTGCTGGGAATTGAACCTGGGTCCTGTGAAAGAACAGCAGTGCTCTTATGCACTGAGCTATCCCTCCAGTTCCTCTAACCATTTTCAAGATGGATTGATTCTGCATCTAGTCATTTCCACTTGTCTCCTTTGATTTTTTTTGGGGGGGGGGCGTGAGGGAGGTATATTTAAGTTTTCAAACATCATGACAGAAGAGATTTTAATAGTTGTATATCAATCTACAGGCAATTTAGAAATTGAATGAGATTTTAACAAATCCATAAAAAAATATATTTTTGAATCTATTAAAAGGCACGAGGATAGAGTATACCAAAGGAACTCTCGGGATGGTCTGCAAATTCCTGATCGTCCACCAGCAGCACCTGAAGTCTTTAAGTTTTCATTTTATGCTGAACCAACCTCAAACCTTAACCTCTTACAGAAGAGTTGTAAAGACAGTATCGGAACAAGGTGCTGCGGACTTAAGACATTATCTGGGAGTTGCCAACCTCATTCTCTTCAACTCTCCAAATATGACGATTTGTATTTTCTAGGAAGACATTTTCCTACAGAGACACAGTTTCAAAAATCAGGAAAGCAGCACCGAAAACATTTCCAGCACCTTCCAGTTCCATTCGGTTGTTACTTTAAATTTTTATGTTTAAATTTTTGCGTGTGAGTGTGTTTTTTGTGCATGCATGTACGTATGTGCGTATGCATTTGTTTGTGTGCCTGAGTGAGGGCATGTGCATGCCACATCATATATGTAAGCAGAGGACAACTTCCAGGAGTCAATTTTTCTCCTTTCATAGTGGGTTCTGGGAATCGAACTCAGGTCATACAACTTGCATAGCAAGCACTTTTAGACACTAAGTCATCTCACAAACACCCTAACAATTTTCTTTCTGCAGCAAGACCCAGTTCGGCATAGCTGACACATCTCTTCAACCCAATATGGTCAGGAAGACCTTTGGCCTTAATATATTTGTTGATTAAAGGTAGTTTTTCTTGTAAAGTGCTGTGGTGGTTAGCTTTACATTACAACTTGACTCAGTTTAGAATCACCTGGCAAGAGATTCTCAGTGAGAGATTATTTATATTGGGTTGACCTGTGTACATGTCTATGGGGAATTTTCATGATTACTAGTGTTAATTTGTGTGGAGAAAACCCAGCCCACCTTTGGTGGTACCATTCCCTAGGCATGGGGCCTGGACTTTATAAGAGTAGAGAAATCAGGCTGAACACAGGCAAGCGGGTAAGCAGGTAAGCATGTGGCCATCTGTCTTAAGTTCCTGCCACCTTGATTTCTTAACTGTGATAAACTGTGAGCTAAAATAAAACCTTTCTGCTCCCAGTTGCTTTTTCAGTCAGGGCATTTTATCACAGCGACAGGAATGAAATTAGAACAAGTGCCATTAAATTTTAGTTTATTTGGTTTTTTTTTTAATGTTTAGATTTGTGTGTAAAGTCGACATCACAAGTGATAATAGATTGTTTTGACAGAGGAACAACTCAGTTCGTCTCATTAACGAAGAGGGAGAGTTGCCTAGATTCTCCACTAAGATTAGCCTTCTCAAAGGGGAAAACCTTTGTAATTAACAAGTTATCTTGTGTGGCATTACTCAGAAACTATGTAAATATCTTTTTCACTACCAAGTTCTTGTTTATTCACTTTTATAATGTGGACTCAGGGGTTCCTATCATATTTAGAGGGCTGTCATCCATTAGCATCTATTCTGACGCTTTAATCACCCCTGGTTGGAGCCCTTTCCGGGTGGCTTTTGTGCCTTTTCCTATGTCCCCACCATTCTACTGGCACTTGCTTAGTTATGGGCCCAAGGTACTTCAGACATTTTCTACACTAGTCCTGGTTTCTTTTAGGAGATGCCACGATCCGTATGATCTACAGCTAGACATGTCACTTGCCTTTGCTGCTGCTGAGGTGTCTCAGGAGCCAACAGCTCTCACACAGGCACACACACTCTCAATCACACACGCACTTACTTGCCCTCACATCTAAAGCAGTTTCCCGTTACACAAGATATTTATTGATTATGAAGGGTTTTCCCCTGGTGGAGGCTAACTTTAGTGGGGAACTTCAGATTAATTTCATGATTCAATGGTATTGTTTCTACTGGTCTCAGAGGATACATTCCCAGATGCTTGTCTGAAAATGTGCATAGTATACCATGTGCTTCATGTCACATGCTTCTAATATAAGAAAATATTTGATCGGTTTCCCTTTGGAGCATTGACATTGCCAACATCATGACTCTTGCACGCCTGGGCATCCATCAAGTGTCTTGAACCCAAGAAATGCAATACGCGAGCAGTCCACCTGAAAGCCGACTGGTAGCTTCTAAGCAGCTAACACACAGGCAGTCGATACAGTGTGGATACACTGGACAAAGAAAGGGGCGGTTTGTGTCTTAGCCTGCACTGAACACTATGGCAGGAGATTTAATTGTGCTGCTTGAAATGATAAGCAACTTAAAACTCGTGAAATCGATTTAATTTTAGTATAGAGAAATGAAACTGTGCAAAGTGAGACTCTGGTAGGGCTGACAACGACATGTGTCTGTCTCTCTCTAAGTAACCTCTCTAAGTAATGAAATTTCTTGGTTCATATCAATACTTTTACTTGTTAACATCTCAAACATTAGTTCTGGTTTTCTCCCTTTCCACCATCTGTGACTGTGTTCCATCAGTAAGCATTCCGTTCCCCATTGTTCTCAGAACACCTTACTGTTTGATGCACTTTCCTATATAGATTCTAGCTCCTGATGGTGTAATCCTTACCCATGCACAGAGAGCTTCCAAGCTCACTCTGGATTCTATGCTGCACCCTACTGCCCACTCAGATGACCACAGCAGTATCTGGGTTCTGGTAGCTTTTGGTGCATGCATACCTTGTTCTGAACCAGCTAGTGGATTTGGGAAGGAATTGTTGAGGAACAAAAAGGAAAAGAGAATAGAAAGGAATAAAAGGAGAAAGAGATATGGCAAGAGGAAGAGAAATCAAATTTATTATTATTTTTTTAAAGCAGGGGCTGTGTTGGTGTCTTGTTCAGATACACTCTTACAATTTATCTGAATTATTATGACTTCTCAGGAAAAATAAGATAATATAAATTAGGTTTATGTAGATTAGTAATTCTTTTTCCATTAATGTCTTGCAGCTAAATGAGAGAGTATGTTCCAATTTAAATTTTAATCAAAATTCTTTTTCCCCCCCAATGAAATCCTCTTTGGTAAAAGGGACAGAAGGCCCTAATGAGACTAGGAGGCTATTTCCTTTGCAAGGATTCATCATCAGCCCTACAGATGACATTCTTTGCTTCCACTGTACAAACATAAATTTCTATCCATGGCTCTGTGTGGAGCATGAAAGGCCATACACAGTTAGGATTCAGAGTTCCAGAATTTGGTCCACATGTTCTTCCAAGTGCCTAGCGCTAAGCAGGCCCTACGTGCTGATAGAACTTAGTGCAAAAGCCAACAGAGCATGCTGGGGCCCCTGCCTAGAAATACCCACAGCCCATTTTCCTCTGTAAGAAGTGTGGTAGTTTGGCACTCCAGAGCAGAAACCGTGCAAGGAAGAAAGCCCGTTATAAATAACTTCACTTAGCAGCAGACCCCATGCTGGCTTTCCAGCAGAGCAGCAGTAATTAAAATATGGTTTCAGACGGGAGAAACATCTAGAGGCACATCTGGATTTTGTGGGCTCGAAGCCTATAAAACTGGAGGAGGGGGCACTTCTCTAAAAAACTAAAAACGCAAGTTTGTAATTGGGTTATAGCATCCCAGAAGGTGCCTAGCCAACTGAGAAGCCCTGAAACTCAAGCTTCAACAGCTTCATAGTTGATCTGCTTCTGAAGGAAGCATCTTTTAAATTCTCTGGAGCCTTGGGGAGAGGAGAGGAGAGGATGGAGATGGAAGCTGGGAAGCATGTTGTAAAATGGCTACCATGCTGCCATGAATTTAATTTGGCAAGCTGGACATTACTGTTCCCTTGAATGGAAATAACTTTAGTTTTAGGGTTACCAAGCTGCGTTTTGAATCTAATAAATACTAGTAACTTATCTCATGCCTATGTGTCAATGCTTACCAAAGAAGACACTTCTAATTGGCAGTGTTAGAGACAACTGATATTTAGCGATGGCTTTGTGAACGTAAAACAGAATAATTTCAATGTTCTCCATAAAAGGAGACCTTAGAAACACAATATTCTATCTAAAGAATAAGGAAATCTACACAAACGACATACCTAATATATAAAGAGTCCCCACAACCTAATAACAACAGCAAAGTCTCCAAACAATTAAACTCCAAAATGGGTAAAGGGCTAAGAACGATAATTCCCTAAAGAAAATATATAAATGTCCAACAGTCATGGGAAAAGATACTCAACTAGCCACGAACTATATAGCTAGCTACAAAACTACAATAGCTATCTCCCAGAAAACAGTAGGTGGAAAGATGGGAAGAAATTGGAGCACTTTTGGATGGAAGGTAATGGGTAGCTGCTTCAGAAAAGTTTGGTGGTTCCTTAAAAGTTAAACAGAGTAACCATAGGACCCAACAGTCCCACATCTAGTTAGCTCCTGAAGAAGTGAAAGTAGGGGCAGAAATATTTGCTTGTCTACCAGTGTTCCTGGCAGCATCGGTAACAATACCAGATTGGAGCAGTCAAACAACCACCAACTGAAAAGACAGATAAAGAGAACAGTACTTAGGTGTATTGTAATGGTGCGAGAGTATCGAGTTGTGAAACGGATCAGAACTCTTATCAGAGAGGATCTAGAGAACTTTGCTCCTTTCACCAGGTGAAGACTATCAGGATGACATCATCTATGAACCAAAGTGGGGCCCTTATCAAACATCAGAGAGTTGGCAGCAGCACCTGGGACTTCTCACTGCGAACCTTGGGAAGTGACTTTGCTGTTTGTAAGGTATGGTGTTTTCTTGCTCAGGATTAAAAAGGAACAGACCCCTGCTGCATGTTACAGTACCAATGATCTTTTTGTGAAATGTTTTGTTGGATCAGATAATATGGACTCAAAATGATAAATAATTTCACTGGCTTTGAGGTAGTAATCAAATCCACAGAGACAGAGTGAAAGGGAGGTGACCAGGAGCCAGGAAGACAGTAAGCAAGGAGACACAGAGTTTCTGTTCGGGATGATAAGAAGCTTCAGAGTATTTTCATAGTGCTGATTCATAGTGCTTATACAGCATTGTGGGAGCTGGTGATAATGAAATATGTAGTTAGTGATGCTTTATAATAAGTATAATATATGTATCGTCACTAAAGGGGACGAGACTGTTATATCAGGTGTGTGTGAAGATAAAGTTCTACACTGGTGGAAAGAAAATTCAAAGGGGTGATGGGGGAAGGTTTAAGTGGGGAGGGGTGACAGGGAAGGACAGAGGAGGGAGGAGAGATAACTAATACTAAGAATGTTTAATAAGACCATTATATATATGTGTGTGTGTGTGTGTGTTTCTGTCTGTCTGTCTGTCTGTCACTGAGTGGCCTATTCTTCAGGTTAGTGTGATGGACAATGTCCCATCTCCTTATTGTTTTGCTTTGGGTTGTGGTGGGAGTGTGCGATTTCAGAGAATTTAATTGCGGCTTGTAGAGAAAGCCTATTGCTGTCTTAACTGTTTTCTTTGAAATTATGCCCGTTAAGCTATGCGTGCAGTGACAACAATTATGGCTTTACTGTGGAAACATCACCTCATCCGTATGAGGCTGAAATTTATAATGAGTCTGCAATCCTCTAAAGTACTTGTTTTGGTTTCACCCTACTGACCTCCAGATTTGAACAAGTTTGGGATATGCTGTGAGGAGCAGACTCATCAACATCAAACAAGGAGCATGGGAGTGGAGTGATGGGAATTTAAGATATTTATGGCTTTATCTCTGCCAGAGCACTCTTCTCAACTTAGAGAAATAGGTAAATAGAAAAAGAAAAAAGGTATCAAAAGAGCTTGTTTCTGAAGCACGGTTCTTATTCTGAAATTAAATAGACATTTGGATACAAGGATGGGTCCGTGATCCGACTCACTTTTTGGTGAGACTACACTGTGCTCTGAGCCGCCTTACCCCGTGTTGGCACGAAATCTACAATGCACAGCATTCATCAGTGCTCTCAAATCTGTCTAGAAGCATACAGGCCTACAAAAAAGCACAAGGCACTCATGTCCCAGGACTGGCCAGTCAGCATTAGGATACTACGTGGAATAGGTTAAAAAGGACACCATGGGGGAGCCTTGCAAACTGTTTACAGAAACAACCCCCACCACATTTGTTCAGCTTGTATTTTTGATCTTCAATTGTGAGTTTTAAACATGATTCCAAGTTTAAGAATTTCCTTCTCGCTTTAGTACTTCTGTAACAAAGCCCTCAATATTTTGGAGAAGCTACGTAATATACCAATTGCAACTGAAAATGTTCTGTCCAACCTGTTTAAAAATAGGTCTCTTGTAGCAAGATAATGCCCATGGGTGCAGTACTGGTATGAATGTATAGAGGTAACCAACTATTTAAGGCCTGCTCCACAGAAGGAGATCTGACCAACAGCCCATGACTGGGGAGCTTAGAGGTCTAGGGGTAAACCTACTATTATTCTGTAAAAAGGACATAGTATCAAACTGCTCTCTAAATTCATATTTCTGTTATTGCAGTTAGACCTCATCAGTGAAGTTTCTTGTGCAGCGGATGGTGGTTAATGAAGAAACTAAGACTGATTAAAGTTCAAAGAATAAATAAATATCTGTGGAATACTCAGCTACCAATGGGATATGTATGTCATCTGCTCCCATGGCTCAGGGTCTATAGTGGAAGGGGGAGGGAGAAACATTGTAAGATCCTGAGGTCAGGGAAGAATGGAGCAACAGTATTCTCTGCATGTGACAGACAGGACCACTGCACCACTTCTGCAGTGGTGACCTGCAAAAGATGTGCACGATATCAAGCTAGTCCATATTTCAGCGTGTGTGTGTGTGTGTGTGTGTGTGTGTGTGTGTGTGTGTGTGTATGGACGGGATTCTTGAGATTTCCTCACTAAATAAAGAACTATAGAGAACTTATGGCTCCTGGGGGGAGGGAGAATCAGTTTTCTTTGAGGGTATAGTTGCTGGTAGGTTGGCCACAGTCCGGAGGATGTTCCTACATTCAGGATATGTCAGTAGCACAAATTATCCATGATGGGTTATTTAAAAACTAAATAAAAAGAAAGATACAAGGTTGGAGCAGGGTACGGAAGTGGGGGTAGATCTGGAAGGAGTGAAGAGGGGTGCATGAATACGATCAATAGTTCATTGTATGAAATCCTCAATTAAAATATTATCATTTCTTTGCAAATATTTTAAAATAACCTCTCAGTAACCTTCTCCTCTCCATCCTTCCCCTCCTTATGGCTTTACTTTTAAAATTTCAGAGCATTTATAAGCAACAAATTACTGGGTAAGTTCTGTGGTCGTTGATTTTATACGTTAGCTTGACTGGCTTCAAGAGAGTCCTCAATAGCTGCTTAAACTTTCTGGGTATATCTTTGAGGCTGTTTCAGAGAAAGATGAGCATATGAATTGGGATAAAGCATACAGCCTTCTTCATTGTGAGTGGGCAGCACCCAACTCACTCTACAGAAGGTGGAGGAAAGCATTAAGGTTGACCTTTCTTCTGCCTGGCTGCACGGTCTGGAGCGTATCCTCCCCCGTCATCAGTGCTCCTGGCTCTCAGACCTTCAGACTTGGACCGGGATTCCTAACTTTTATTCCTACACCCTTGAACTACACCGCAGCCGTCTTGGGTCTCCAATTGCAGGTGGCAGATTTTGAGACATCTAAGTCTTTAGAATCAAAGGAGCCAATGCTTCACATTATATCTCTTTTCCTGGAGAGAAAGGGGGCTGAGGGGCATTAAAGTGCAGAGAAGGGATGCTGGAAAAATTTATGGTCATGGTTTGTGGGCAAAGCTGCCCATTAATGGTATTTCCCCCAATGACAGATTCCCTGCGACTATTCTATTTTAATTTAAATTTTACTTATTTATTTATTTTGGGGGGATGTAGGTGCATGTTTCCATGCCCATGTGGAGATCACAAGACAACCTGGAGACTGGACTCCGTCTTCAGTAGCTTACCTTCTAAGGCATCTTGCTAGCCAGATTATTTACATTTTAATGGAGGGTGGGGAAAAACATAGAAAAGGGGTGACAGGCATTAACTACTTCCAGAATCAGTCCATTTCATTTAAGATTTCCATAGTCATTTGCCAATTCCAAGACCACCAGAGGAGTCAGATCTGCCCTAGAGTCCTGACCGTGAAACTCTCTACCTATTACAAGTCACAGAAAGCAACGGACTTGTGAACTGCACATTCTTTGAGAGAACAGCCTTATAAATCCTAGCTTATTCTCTTCCGTTCTACCCACTCTATGCTGTGTTATGCCGTTGCCCCTTTCTCTCTCACCCGATTCCACTTAAAATAAATTGATAATGGGACCTACCAGTGGCGTACGACCCAGTGTCTATAAAGTTTTAAAGGAGAATTAGGTCATAGTATATACCTCAGGCTAAGGGAGCAGAGCGAGCATATCCATAGCGTAGCACCTTCAGATACAGATGGCAGGTACTTAGGGGTGTGTGAAGGACGGTGTGGATGGAGGTGTGAGTACTAGACTGAACAGAGGTCGGTACTAGCTTATACTGCATTTTGCAGGGCTGAGGGAATGTGAGTCTGTTCCCCAGTATCTCAAGGTCCGCTGAGAACCTAATCATCAGGGCTTTGCCAACAGCAGTTTTGGAGAACTCACTAGGAAGCTCAAGGAAAGCCCAGTGTCAAGCCTGCTTTGAGTGTGATTTATACGGACCGGAAAAAAAAAAATGGTGGAAGCCTAGAATTATGGTCTTGCCTTGCACAAGCTATATATATAATTTTCAATTTGCAGGCTGTAATTTTGAGTCTAAGGAGAATAACCAAGTTATATGAGACATCCCCACATCGATCTCGCAAAGAACTGTTATTAGAGTAATTCTATTTGAACCGTGTTCTTCAAGACTGCCCGATGATATTCTGCCATGTGGGGATGTCTGCTGTGTCAGTTATGTCTGTGCTTCTTAAGGGAAGGTGAAAAGTTGTTTTCTTCCTGTGAGGCCAAACTGTCTTGGACGTATGGGAAGGGAAATTATCATTTGGGCTCACAGCAGATGTAGTAGTTTTCTATGAATGTTTTACCAAATAAAAGCGGCGAGAGTTTCTAAGATGATCGGAGTTCTAAAACAAACATGAAGTCAGCCACGTAACAGCTGAAGACTGGCTTAGCCTGGTTCTGTAATGTTACCATTTACTCAGCCATTAAAGAACTTGAAGCACTTCTTTATAAAGGTGCTGGGCACCAGCAGCAATTCCTCACACGCAGCTATCCGAACACCGGAAATGTACAATATATCTTTATTTTGAATCTTGCTACATGGCCTTATAATGTTTAGAAGCACTCATTAGTCACTACTCAAACGCTGCACGTAGTTTGATTGTGCATCACGGAACTGGCATTAGTATCCAACAGGCTCAAATTCAGTGCCAGAGTCTTGAGTTGAGTAACAAAGCAGCTCATAAAAATTAAAACCAATGATAATGCTACATGCTCAAGAAAATATTTTTGTGGGTTGTCAAAGATGCCAGTCCCCAGAAAACGTTTTCTGAGAGTGCCTTAGACAGGATAAATGCCAAGCTGACCTCAAAACGAATTTGCTTCTTTAACTTTGTACTTTAGCCTAGGAAATGCCATTCCCCACTGCTTCATCCCAGGGATCACCTGTGTTGGGATCACCACACACCCACATTGTTTCTTTTTCAGTGTGATGGATTACATTTCTTCTCCCATTTGCTATTAGATTACAGTGGGCACTGCCTCTCCTTAGAAATAAGGCTGTATTGCTCAAATGGGTTGGGTGTACTACTTTCTGTTGTTAAATAACCATGTCTGGTAAATGCAGAAAATGATCATCATCCACATACGTACAGAGCCGTCCTCAGGAATGTATGACTGACCACAAAGCAGTCTGGTACTTGTGTTACATAAAGGCTTGCCATTGTCCAATGGCACAATGCATACAGGTGGGGCAGGGATTTTTATACATAAGGAATGAACTAATATCCTGCTGCTCATTCTTGCTAGCAATCTCAGAGAATAAAAAGGAGAAACAGTGTGTTGAGAAAAAAAAGATAGTCCAAAACTGAACGCCACATATATGATTTAATAGGAAGGAAACCATTCAAACGAAACAAATCACTGGGTGATGGTGGCACACACCTTTAATCCCAGCACTCAGGAGTCAGAGGCAGGTAGACCGTTCCCAGCCAACCTGGTCTACATAGTGTATTCCAGGATAGCCAGCCTACAGAATGAGAGCCTATCTAAGAAACACACACACACACACACACACACACACACACACACACACAACAACAACAACAACAAAAAACCTAGGGGTGGATGAGATAGCTCAGTAGTTAAGAGCACTAGCAGCTCTTCCAGAGGATCCAGGTTCTATTCCCAGCACCCACATGGTGTCTAACAACCACCTGTAATTCCAGTCCAAGAGGATCCAGTGCTGTCTTCTGGTATGCACCGGCACCAAGCATATATATGGTGCACAGACATACATGCAGGCAAAATATTATACATAAAAAATTACAACCAACCAACCTGTTCAAACATAAACAAACAAAAAAACCCAAAACACCCTAACAAACACTTCTTTTTGACAATGTTTATGTATTAACAAATAATTTGAATTCAGTTTCAGTGACCTAGTGACCTGCTTCCAATGGTAGATTACTGTATTTCCTTTTTCTATAGTGTCAATGTCATATGTAACCTTTCATTTTTTTGTGTGATATTTTAATTCTAACATCCTTTCCCCCATCCTCTTGAATTTTTCATGTGAAATTCAAATCCTGGCTGGACTGGTCTAAAGGCATGTGATACTACCTGGTATTGAAAGGTTGATGCTATTTTTTGGTTCATTTTCAAAGCTGTGTTTCCAGTGTGTGTGTGTGTGTGTGTGTGTATGTGTGTGTGTGTGTGTATGTGTGTTTGTGTACATGCGCTCACTTTTAAATATTCATGCACGCACAGGCACCTGGTTCTAAGTAGAGTCAGAAAAGCATTTGTGAAGACGGAAGTTTATCTTCAGTTTTGGCCTTAAAGGCAGGCAAACATGCAAATGTTGAGGTTAGAGAAATAAGAACATCATAAAGAAAGGGGGAAAGGCAAATTTATAAACCTGAGTAGATTGTCCCTTTCGGATGCAGTTAAAAGTCCACAGAAGTGGGAAAGAATCTCACTGCAGCAGATTAGCAATACAGAATGATTTTTCATCAGCTAGAGAGCCATTTAATACTTCTGGGGGGAAAAAAAAGGTATCCCATGACTGAAAGACAGCTTAAACCCGCAGGAAAGTAAACAGGCTGATGGGCAGAGAGCAGGAGCAAGGCTGCATTAGTAACCATGGTGGCAGTCTAAGTGGGTGACTAAAAAGGCCGGAGGTAAGGGAATGGTAGAGGAGCATCTCCCCCAGGGTAAGGAGGGGCCAAGACACAGTGCAGAGGCACAGTTGCAGTCAGTGGTACCCCCAAATCAAAAAGCAAAGATAGACAGTGGGAATTCATCACCAAAGGTTTTAATTCAGTAACATCTACAGACCCAGGAGACCAGATTTACTGAAGCCTGTGAGGTTCCGGTGACTCCTTTCTGATATCCAGAGTGGCCGTGACTACGGAGTGAAAGAAATTACACAAAACAAAAAAGAAGGAAAAGTACGAGAAAAGCAAACAATACTGAGATCAGAGGAGCTGGAGCGAGGCAGAGGAGGACAGGTGAGACTTTCTCATGCTTCTTGAGGGTGAACTAGCAGACGGACACCGAGATGGCTATATCCTAGAAGCATATGAAAACGTGTGTGCCTTTAAGCGGAAACACAACAGGGATCGGCGTTGGCAGCTATTTTAATTAAATCACAACTACCATAATACAGAAATCAGAAGCAATCCCTTGAGAACATAGATGCTTTGGAGTTCCATCACAAGGAAGAAAGAACCACAAGCAGGAAGTGAGTAGGAAAATGACTATGTCACCCACTCGAGGGCGGTGGATTGTCTGAGGAGAGTGGCTATCAGTACCGCCTTAAGCAGAAGACTTTAAGGACAAGCAGAGGAGAGAGAAGCTGGCGGATCCGGTGCGTAAAATGCACGGGTGATGAATGAGTCACACTCACGGCACAGCAGTGAACAGAAGGTGCTGAGTAGAAAAGGCTGGAGGAGCTTGGTGGAGGAAGGGAGAGAGGCAGGGCGGTAACTTGATGAGCTGCGACCTTGTGAGTAAACTCTTCTAGGTAGCAGAAAGTGATGCACGCCATTAGATTGCGGGGTGAGGCCCAGAGCGCCGAGATTTAAGCTATACGACAACTGTGGAGGGTTCAGCAAAAACCAGTTCCGAGAGAAGGAAAGACAGACACCCATACAATTGGGAGGACAGGCGTTCCTGAGAACCAGCTACTTAGGTGAGAAGGCCCGGGCGGTGGTGAATGGGAGACAAGGAAGAATGATGGACCGGACGAAGGAGGAAGCACCGAGGGGGATAGCATCCTGCTGTTCGTAATTTCTCGTTTAGACAGAAGGCATTAAATGCAATGCTCAAGGGCAGTGGGCTCTGGTCCAAAAATTACTTGAGAACCAATTAAAAAATAATCTGAAGATTTTGCAGAAGCGGATATGGCCCAGTTAAAGTTGCTCAGGATAAATTAGTATCTATTACAGAATACCACTAATTGGCTGACAATTGCTTTCTGTATTACTTTATTTTTTTATTGTTTTTACTTAATTGCTTTATTATTTATTATTTTTACTTAATGACTTTAGTCTTTATTAGTACTCTGCATTACTTTCTGTTATTGAATAACTATGTCTGTAAATGCAGAAAATGAACATCACACCCACATACGGAGCTGTTCTCAAGAATATAAAACTCACCACAAAGCAGTCTGGTACCTGTGCTATATGAAGGCTTGCCATTGTCCATGAATCACTGGGCACGGTGGTAGATACCTTTAATCCCAGCCCTGGGGCGGCAGAGGCAGGTAGATGGCCAAAATAAAGAGCAATGAAGAATACTGTAGCCTAGACTCGACTGGTGGTTGGCCAGACTTCTTAAAGAGGAAGGCAAGTATTTGAGGAAATCAAAGGAGCAAATGCAGATATCTTTGAAATCGCTAACTCCCGGTTCCAGGTTGAATCCTCAGAGGACAGTGAAAGGTCCAGGGGGAAGAGGGTCGCCCTGAGGATGGGAATGCTCCACAGGGGAATGGGCAGCAGGAGAAGAAGGAGAGGCTTTGCTGAGTGAGGTATGGGAGGAAGATAGTGACAAGGAGGGAGGTTGATCAGGAAAGCAGACGCCTGCCCTGCCGTGACATGGAGTGGGGCAGCAGCACCACGTGCAGGGGTGAAGGCTGCTGTAGTGTCCTGGAATTCGAGGAACAGACACTCTCAGCCTACTGATGAGTGAAAGGGGATCTGCAGGAAGTGCTACTTCATCTGTTTCCTTTAGAAAGAGCACGCAGTAGAGCTCACCATCAGTATAGTGTGCTTTTCGTTAAAAAAAAAAAAAAGTGTGTTGCAAAAATACCATTTTCCTATTTGATTTTCTGGGTGTTATAATGTGTGAACTAGTAAGCATGAGATTTACAGCACAGGCGTTACACCCCGAGCATGATCCAACTGCTCGCTTCCCTGATGACTTACTCCCAGTTTCTCCTTTTTTCGTAATAACAACCCTACTTTTCTTTATTTTTAGATCTGTTCTTTAATATTTTAGTAGTCAATCAATTTAAACTGTATGCATACAAAACATTATTTCGAGGACTGTTTCTATAAACAGAAATATAAACATTGAATCACAGGAAGGATTTGAAATGGTAATAGTGGCGATAACAAGCACGTGGAAAAAGTTACAATGGAATCTGCAACTGAGAACCCAGAAGAGCTGTGTATTAAAGGGCCACAGTGGAGAAGCCAGCCAAGCCCTCAGACCATGTCAGAATACAAAGAGTCCAGGATAAAACAGGCCCCCAAACCTGATATTTCCACAGTCTAGTTCAGTTTTATATACATTCATTGGCAATAGTGTAAATGCTAATGCTGGAGTGACTCATTTTAAAAATGAGAAATTGTCTTTTCCTTAGCCAGGAGTGGAATGGAAGAGTGCTGTCATACATTAGAAACTACTTCCAGACCAAAGCAATAAACAGGAATAACTGTTTTATAGTGTTTTCAAAGGATTCGAAAGCAATGACTCACTGGTAACTTTTAAAAGATAAGAGGTAAATCCTTCTAAAAAGTGGAGTATGCCATCAGGCCAATTGAAATTTAAACTTTTATTCAGTTGGAGATGAGCAATAAAGAAATAAATTGAAAACCAGTAAGTAGATTATGAACAACTGAGAATGTTTCATTGGTTCTCTGGTCAAACATGATGTGTCATGACAAGGGTACATCCACGTCAGTAAGAGGTGCCATCCACATTAAGAGTCATCTTCAGCCCAAAACTACCTGATAATCACAGATACTTGTAGAGGAATAGGCCTGTGTGAAAGCTAGGAAGGGTCTATATTCCAGGGGTCTATATGAAGGAATCACAGTTAGAGGCCTGTGTGGTCCAGATTGGATACAGAAAGAATGTTAACAATGTTGGTACACACCTTTAATTCCAGTACTCAGAAAGCAGTGGTAGCAAACATCTTTAATCCCAGTATTCAGAAGGCAGTGGTGGTCCGCACTTCAGAAACAGTGTGGAAGCAGACACAGGAAGTAGAATTCACAAAGTCAGTGTCTCAGAAGACGTGATGTCTGAGATGAATCAGTGAAGGACAAGCTAATCAGAAGACTTAGCAGAATGAGTCAGAGTGAGAACATGCCCCACTCATGTTATAGAAGCAGGCTCTCATTTCAGAATGTTCAGTTACAACAGGTAGTATGAGGTGAGCAGTCTGAAGCAGGCAGGCTGGGGGAAAGACACAGAGACACACAGGCAGCTCTGCTGAGGCTAAAGCCTTCTGGGTCCAGGGTAGCAGTTTAATTGTTCTAGACTGTAGGGAAAGCTGAAGCCTTCCAGTTCTAGGCTTAAGAGTAGATTGTATGGAGACCATGAAGCTCCAGGGATTGAGGACTAGAACCACTGATTAAATTAGGCAAAGAATAAACTGTCCTCTGCCCTGAATCAACATCTACATCTGGCATCTACATAACGGCTACAGATACTGGCTTTAATGATGTGCCACACAGATTATATCTTCCATTAATTCTCCACCAAAGCCTCACAAAGGTGGACAGCAAGTTATAAATCAGTTCCAGGACTGGTGAGATGGCTCAGCAGGTAGAGCTGCTGGTGTGCACACGAGACAACCTGTTTGGTACCCAGATCTCATCAGATTTCAGGAAAGAAATTCCCAAGAGTTGATGTCTGACCTACTCCACACACGCACCATAACATGCATACATGAATGATCACAAGGGTATGTATGATACCCTTGCCCCATTTTTAGAAAATGGATACAGTTTCACTCTATTTCCTTCCGAAACCACCGTAAATGAACTCAGAAGCAAGAGTGAACTTAGCTGTGCTAAATCCAGATTTCTTAGACGTTATGTTGCTTTTAGGTAACAGCAAGGCTATATGTATGGCTCGGGTGTGTGAAGTTCCTTGAGAAAGTAGTAGGGTTTTCCTTGAATTTGAAAGTCTGAGGATTGGCTCTTCAGCTGGTTTCAATGGCATGACCAATCTGCATTTTCAAATGAATTTGCATAGAATAGAGATAAATAAGAATCAAGAAACATCAGTCTCAAGACAGTGTAGCATAGGTGCTGGCTGCCCCGGTGGCTCTGCAGAGCTGCACTAGAGGTGCTGGCCGCCGGGGTGGCTCTAAAGAGCTTGTACAGCACCCGTGGTTCTCATCCCAACTCCACGACACAACACTTTTGTCTGTATAGAACTTTGCCTGGTCTTGGGTTGCCCGGATTTCCTTGTCTGACTATAGAAGTAACAACATTTGCTCCCGGGATTCACGTCAATGCTGAGATGAATGTTCTCTCTGCCTACGACTTCTTAGCGCAGTGCCTGGCACACCGTGAATCTTCACGGTAGTGGAGAGGAGGATGCTGACGGCTGTGAAGTGGACAAGGACCTCAGAAACTCGTTCCTGTCACTTGGCACCGTCCATTAGCCATGCTTTCGTGCTTCGTGAAGTCTGCCTAACTAGAAGAAATGTTTTGCTTGGTTGTCTGAAAGGGAGTTACCTCTGTCAGCCATCAGTAAGTGTGGGTAAGAGATAAGGAGATACTGATACCCTGAGGTAAGGGCATTCAGGAACAAGCTGAGCGGCTGAGGGAGTGGATCTGGGAAGAGTTGCAGGAGGAGAAACACTTCCCTGAAGCTCTCAGAAAACCAATTAAAATCATTTAATTGATAAAGAAAAGAATATTCAGGAACTGTGAATTCCAGAAAGATCCAGCCCCCAACGTGCCCCCCCCCTTTATTTTTCCTTCGGTATCTGTATAAATCAGAGGTTTGAGCAGAATTTTAAACTTCCAACTCTACAATTTTATTTTGTAATTTCATCTGGAGGTGCAGAGGCATAGGAAATTCCCGAGGCTACTGCTGTAGGAGGTTTTGTTTGTTTACAGAGCTGGGGATTAAACTGTGGATAGCAAGGACTGTGATAGCAAGAACTCTACAGATAAATGCATATTCCCAACCCAGTTTTAGGAGTTTTTAGCGACTAATATCAAATTCCAAGTGAAACACAAAAACAAAAAAAAAACATTACTCCCCGACCAAAAGGAAAAAAAAAAAAAAAAGAAAGCAAGAAAGGAAGCATTAACTGCACACCATATTTTCAGTTCAAAGATTTCTGATTTGAATCTCTGAAGGCTGAGGTCGAGGAGGTGCATCCATATGTTTCCTGAAACACTTGGGGTTTTCCTCACCACTACTAACAAAATGTGGGAAGGCTGAGCTGTATCTGCACCTACAGTGATGAGCTCTAGGGTTTTCCTTGGGTCTCCAGGCCTTGTGTTTGCATTTTCTTTTCAGCAGTAAAGCTGGGAGGAGACTGCAAACAAGCATTTGCTGCCAAAGACCTGTGAAACCTGATGTGTTGGTCATTGTGGATTACAGCCAGACTCCTGGCTATTGTCCTAGGTAAGTTAACTCTTTCCTTTAGTGTAAGCCATACTGTGACTGAGTTAAAAAAAAAAATGGTATTTTTGTAATTTTACTTATAAAGCATGAATGTTTCTGCCAGCAAAAGTTAAAGAAATACTTAACTTTGAAGTGAGAAACACGAGGAATCTTGATCTAGAGTGTTCTGTTTGTAACAAAGTAGCACAAAACTCAGTCACTTAAAATGATCTGCCCCAGTCCCGCAGTTTCCCTTGGCAGGTTTCTGTTCTGGGTGCCTGGATCCCTCAAGATGGCTTCTTCACTCAAACATCCAGAACCAGGGCTCAAGATGCCCAAAGAAGCCATGAAGGATGGCTAAATATGTGTCTCCACATGCCAGTGGCTAGCGTGGTCTTTCTCCCAGTGTGGTAGTCTCAGGAAAGCTGAACATACATGGTGGCTGATTTCCAAGCTAAAGACAGTTAAAACTGTTAACCTTCTGACACACTAGAGCAGTGGGTCTCAACCTTCCTGATGCTGAAACCCTTTAATACAGTCCCTCATGTTACGGTGGCCCCCCAAAACCATAAAATTATTTTCGTTGCTACTTCGTAACTGTAGTTTTGCTACCATTATGAATCACAATGTAAATATCTGATATGCAGATGGTCTTAGATGACCCCTGTAAAAGAATAGTATGACTCCCAGAGGGGTTGTGACCCACAGGTTGAGAACCCTGAACTATATCCATTGTGAGACAGCATCACTTTCATGAGATTGGTGTAAGCAAGGCCAAAGCCAACCCAGACTTATGCAGAAGAGTCTAGTCTGTAATGTTTTGGAAAGGAGCATCCGTGTCTGAAAAGAGGGCAACAACCTGTCAGCCATCCTGGAAATGGCAACATGGAGAGCCATTTCATTTATCAGGAACTCTTTTTATTCTTTTCCTTTTGGGTTTCAGTGAGTTTCTTTGAACTCTATTTAATTTTATTTTTTTTTTAAGGATCGTAATAAAAAGTCACTTAACTTTAAGATGTGATAAAATGTTTTACATTCGTCATAAGTTTTCAATGATTTTCTACCACAGTAATGGAGCTTTGTCTTAACTATTATTGTTTACTCTAAGGATAAAGAGAACAGGACTTACAAAGGCTGGGAGCATTCTGCTATAACGATGCCCCCACTCAAGAGAACTGGCCATTACCATATTAGGGAATTCTAAAAGAGCTCAGAGTGTCACTGCGCGTGGCCAGCGTGGTTAGGCCACTTTTCCCATCCAAGTACTAGTCAGGCCTGACTACGCACAGCTTCTGAGATCAGACCGTATCAGGTATGTTCAGGGTGGTGTGACCCTAGACGCAAGCCACCTTTCCATTTTTGTGTACGTACTGAAACCGACGTGGGGATTTTTATAACAAGAGGACTTGTAATCACCCACTTCCTCTTCTCATTCTAGTTAATTTTCTTGCTCTGGTCTATGGATCTGTCATCACATAAGAAAGGGCTGATGAGTCAGAAAGGAGTCAGCAGCTTCTGAACTAAGTCTGAAGGGAGAGACCAGCTTATCATTGTGGAGATCAAAACCAAACTTGGAATTATGGGCTTTGTTTGAAACGCTGTTGGAGACGCTGAAATTTGGTTCAGGATACCTTGATGATGCATCCTTGCAGCACGTCTGCCCCACCGAAGGGAGGAAGAAGCCAGTGGAGAGCTGCTGACCTTTAAGAGCCAGGTTCATGCAGGTCAGCTATGGGGCCCCTACTGCCACAGTGCGAGACTGCTCCAGGCCACCTCAGTAAGAAAGGTGTAGAAGATGGCTGTCTACAGTTTCCAGGTATTTCACTTCCGGAGAGCTCTTCCCCTCCCCCATTTCCTTTAGATTGCACCGAGTTTACTTGAATGCTGCTTGAAATTAAGGGATGTTAAAAAGTAAAAGAGAAAAAAAAAATCATGATGCAGGAGCTGATACTGATAACTTATTCACTAGGGACAAATGTGTGCTGTTGGGGAAGTTGCTCCTTTGTCAGGCACATGTATTCTGTGAAGGGAGTGACTTGGAGAACAATCTACAGATTGTGGAAGACTCAGGCCAAATGAAATGATGCAACGCATTCAGTTATTCAAATATGTCTGATGCCGGTATTAACTGTGTCTGCTCGTCTGCTCTAATGCGGAGGAAACGTAATTAAACTCTTAGCTGTCTGAGGTCCATGAGGAGGAAGTACTGCCTTTGCATGTTTAGAACTGCAGCAGCAACACTGGGCCTCCCGGAGAGTGATTAGACCACACTCCGCCTCTGGCATCAATGTACAGGAGGGCGTGAAAACCACCAGATGCTCAGAGGGAAGAGGAGAAATGGGTGCTGGGGTTTTGTGCTGCCTTTGGAACTTAGGTTTTCTGCAAACAACCCCTTTGCTCATGCCATGAAGTCCTGAGTGGGACCTGTCCACTCACAGCAAGAGCAGAGAGTTTCGGAAACAAAGCACAGTGGCTTACAGTCCAGGTTTCCAGAATACAGACACGGAAATGTTCAAATGTTCTTCTACTTTGATACTTCTACTTCTTCTACTTTGATACAATACTTCTCAGTGAGCCGCTCGGTTCTTAGCAGTAGATTGATTTCATGTGTGTTTATACCAATTCCAGAAAATTCTGTAGCTTTCTCTCTTCAAACTGTGCTGTTTGTGGCTCCCCTGATTCTTTTCTTCTGTTGGTGGGTCTGTTCCTCTGGCTTTTAGGCTTGTTTTCATGTTTTCTCTTTTTTGAGAATTCCTCAGCTTTCCTTTAGAATCTATTCACGGGCTGTTTCCTCTTTGCTGTGTTCGAGCTTATCCCAGTGTACATACAGTTAACATTTTTGGCAGTATACTTTCCCTCGTCATCATTTTTGAAATTATCTCACAATTGCATTCACTATCTATCTATACATCCATCTTTCTATTTATTATGTTTAAGTACTCCCATGAGTATGCCATCTTTTCTATCAGAAGATCCAAGTATTGGATAAGTTTTTCTCTTCAGGGCACCTGGTCTTGGGACTCAACTCTGCCTCATGAAAACAGAGGCAGTAGATAAACAAGTGGGTGCGGGTTACTACAAAAATAAAGTCCAGATTTAGAAACAGACCAAGTAGGGCTGCTGTGATTGCAGCGCTGGAAAGGATGAGACCAAAAGATCATTCGAGTTTTAGACAAGCCTGGGCAACACAGTGAGATCCCCATATCAAACAAAAAAAGAAAAACAAAAACCAACCAACAAACAAACAAACAAAAAAGAACACCAGACAGACAATGAAGCTACTGAGAACATTTTTGCAGATCAGATTGTGAACTACAGTCACCTAGTGGTCAAACAAGTCTTCCTCTGTTCCTAAGAGGAATGAAGACACTCATCCACGCCAAAACCTAACATGTAAACCTAATACTCATAGGAGTATTGTTTATATTAGCTCCGAGGAGAAATCAACCCAAACGTCCCTCAACCGTTGGAAAGGCTTAGTAGAGTCCTTATGGTTGGACTGTTGTCCGACAATAAAAAGGTACGAGGTACAGTAAAAAAAAAGGTCTCTGTGACACGGATGGACTTTGAGCACATTAAGCTAAGCTAAGAAGTCAGACACCACATAAAACCACATGTTCTAGGATTCCACCGTATGCACCTTTCATAGTAAACATCAAGACAGAGGTGGAAAGGAGGCAGGTCTGTGACTCCCTGGGGCTCAGGAGAGTGGAGAATGGGGAGTCACTACTGATGAGTGTGAGGCTTCTTACAGGGCAATGGAAATGTTCTAAAGTTTGATTATGGTGCAGTTCCACAGCTGTATAAACATGTTAACTCTCATCAAACTGTACAGCTCAGACAGAGCAACTTCATGGTATATAAACTGCATCTCCAGAAGATTTCCAGAGTAAACAGATGACACGGGGTAGCAATCTGCTGAGAGGCTGCGCCTGCAGGGTCCTAATGTGCTCTTTACTGCTTCCTACTGCCTTTGTACTGATCTTCTGTTAAGTTTTAAGGTCTATGCCTGTTAGTTTTCCTTCTGTTTTTCTTAGTTAGTTAGTTTTTCTTTTTGCAACTGATATTAATTAAATAGAAAACTTTGTTTCTTTATTCATTCTGTTTTTCTCAACCTTTACCATGGAAATGGTTCTGCTGTTGCCTCCCCTTAAACACTCTGTGGCCTCCAAAGTCATAAGCACAGGGGTGGGAGTGGGGTGGAGGGGTGGGGGACGAGGGTAGGTGGATGGGTCTTTTGATGTCTTTGGTCCTTCTTTTATCATGGTGACTTTAGGGCTAAGTAGATGTAGTCTCTAACTCTGAAGAGCTTGGCCCTGCTATTTAAAGAGATGCTGCTGTCTTCTTGGGTCAGCATGCTCCTTTAAGTCAAAGCTGACGCTACTACAGCACCCCCCCAAGCTTCTCTCCTAAGTGATCTTTGCATCTTCCCATCATGGGTTAGAATCTTGTAGGTTCAGTTATACCACCAGAGCAGATAAGAGATTGTATCCATAGCTTTTTGGCCTAAGGAAATATTAGGGTTTGGGCTCAGATCACCATTTTATGCTTCTGTTCTGTTTCTGATCCACAGAGATATACTCATCTTATTTTTAATATTCTTTTATTAATGTTATCTTTAGCTACTATCTATATTGGGTAAGGTAAAGAGGTAGAACACTAACCTACATTGCCACTTTAATTGGGCGTTTTAAAGGTCAGAATAATCCAATTTTAACAAGAAGATCTGAACAAAGTATTAAATGCTCCTGATTAGAGTAGAAAAGGCCTTTTTTTCCCTAGAATTTTGGATTTGCAGTATATGGGGTACATTAAGTGGAGTTACAGTGGGTTGCAAATGCACTATAAAGATAAATCTGAACATAGTTCTGAGACCCACAGAAGGCAAGGATAGGGAAAAATAGTGCTAACTCTGCAACATTGTTAATGGAATATGGACAAACAGATCAACACGATAAATCATTTCAGTTCCACTTTTGATGATGTAACAGTACCTATTCTTGTGACATATTTCATAGGGTACCCATTCCTACAATTGTAAGATTTATAGTACCTTAATAATTATTTATTCGTGCAATTATTTAAGAATATTAAACATGTCCTTGCTCTCCAGTGAGAACTCCGAAAGACTCCAGGGATACAGAAATGGAACTTGAACGTTCCTTGTTCTCAAGGAATGATTTGTACAAAGCTAACCACACAAGGCTAACAAGTCACAGATCCATTTTATACAAGGGTTGTAGTAACCATAGAAATGAGGACATTCACAGCATAGGGAAGGGGTGATTCCCATTTGCAGTAATGCTGCAAAGAGGCTATCCCAGAGTCTCTCCGATAAAGAATGATACTTCAGGATTTCAGGGTTTCTATAAGGGAGCGGAATGAGAGTGAGAGAAATTAACTTGTGTTCGCACCATCTTAAGCAGGATTATTAGTTATTTTAAGAGTTGGTGATGTTTTGGTAGTGTGATAAATCATGTTTACTTCTTTCTGTCATCCCTTCAGAAGTCCCCATCGCATGTAACAGGGTTTCTTACAGAGGGCAAGGATAGCTGGATCAGGCAATTTAGGAAAAAAATAAGTCGACTGACATGGTCAGAATGTAGGATGAACAGTAACCAATTTGTGGGTGAGCAGTGGGTTATGGGACTCTTACAGGCTACACAGACTGGACTTTTGCTCTGAGCACTGAGCATCTCGAGAGTGAATATATTTGCTTCAGAGTTTTGAAGTACAGGGATCTGAGATACTGAATCAGAGGGAAAAGAGACTAGATAAGGAGAGACTGATCAGGAAGATGGAAAGCTCCCAGGCACATGACAGTAACTATTCAGACTGGATTATCATTAGAATAGGAGAATCAGAAATACCATAAATGTTTTGCTTTAGAAAGGCTCAATAAAGCAATGTTTCTATTAGTATTTCCTTGTAGAGTGGGTTCTTAGTTTTGATACAACTCTGATGGTACATCTGCCTTCGTGTTCAGTGCCTGTGGGGGTTCTAATAACCAGAATACTTTCTTGGGGATGGAACAGACCCAAGAAGTATAGGGGAGACTTAGGTCTTTAAAGGATTAGCTGGTTCTATTAGGCCTTCATATTGATACCATTGAAAAAACAGATACACTGGCACTTTTTTGGACACAGGGTCTCTACACAGGCTCTGGCTAGCCTGAAACTCACTGTGTAGACCAGGTTGGTCTTGAACTCCAGGAGATCTACCTGCTTACACCTCCCAAGTGCTGGGATTAAAGTCATGAGCCACCATGCGTAACCACATTGGTAACTTTCACATTGTGACTAAACAAAAGACATTTTATTTAAGAGAGAAAAGAAAAAAAGAGAAAAAAAAAAACCTTCTCTCTAAAACATGTGTGTTTTACCATAATGAATTGCAACTTGAGTGAAAACATCCCAGTAACTAAGAAAAAGTATGACTTCTACACTGCATACTGCCTTTGTATTCGATGAATTTAAGGCTACTCCTGACTATAAATATAAATATAAATATAAATGTCTCTCTACACATTGTCATGCCAAATGAGAGATAGGAAAAGAGCTGGCGAGGTACCAAACCCCACAGCTACATGAGGGAACACACAAGAGTGCACTTCTCATTAGTCCTTTGCACCCCGAGCCAGTTTAGGGGATAGAAAGCTTTCTCGGGTTACATTCCCATCTTTTATTCACGTCTTTTACGTGACAATATCTGCTGAACCCTTAACAATGTATTGGACGTGACTCCAGGGCCTTCATGTATGGCCCCCTGCTTAAATTTGGACAAGTATTTAAAATACGATTCATTCCCCCGAGATGGCTACTCACTTGATGTTAGACTTGTAGAATCTTAGAAAAGATCAGCGGCCTAAGAGATGCCACTTTCCAGCTCATTACGTGTCCCCCCCCCCCCCCCCGATCTCTTGGGTACTCACACAGTGTCTGAGTGACAATTTCTGTCTGTGGGTGTGCAGTTATTGTTCCTAGTTAAGGAAATTCCTAGGAAACTCTATCCTAAGGAAAACAAAAAGAGTCCGATCATAAAAACCTGTGCTGAGCGTGATTCAAAAGGAAAACATGAGCTCTGGTGAAGGCCAGTTTGAGCTGGAAAGATCTGCACTCTTAAGTAAGCAGACATGTGTAGCCACTTGAGGCTGTCTGATTACACGTGTTTTAAGCAGTCTGTCAGCACGATTCGACAGCCACATGCAAAACCCAGCACTCTCGAGCACCACAGAGGTTTGCTTGGCTCGGAACTCTCCTAACTGCAGGAAGTGAAGTGACTTCCCAGGTTCAATGCAGGTTGTGATTTCTTAACTTGGGGAATGCCTAGGGAGCGATTCCCGAAGCCAGTGACTCACCAGCCTGGGCAGTGACACCTTAAGGGAAACTGGAAACAACAGTAAAATCCCCAGGCCCTGAAGGAGGAGGGATGCCAGTAAGTACCAAAGCTCAGCTCAAGGCTTCAGTGCTGAAAGCTGAACCTAATTATTCACCCTTTTCTTTGAATAAAAAAACAACAAACCTCCGTGATGTTTGCCCTCCTTGAGAGGTTCCCATCTCTAAAACGTAAAAAAAACGGCTCCTTCCTAACCTGCAGCGTTTGTTCTTCCTCTGAAGACATCATCGTAGCCCTTCCACTGTGGCTTCAGCTGGTAGGCGTGAATGAACACCACAAATACCACCACAAGGCACATCAGAGGGACAAGCACCGCCGTGAAGAGAGCCGCGTAGATGTTTGGAATGAAACACCTGAAAGAGAAGGAGGGTAAGTTATCACCCAGACAAGGAGAGCCTTGAGAGATACACATTCACGCTACACCTCTCTCTGCTTCCCACTAGCCCTTGGTCTCCAGATGCTGGCAGAAGTAAATGTGTCTTAAAACTAAAGCTTGTCCCAGAGAAGAGGCTACCCGGGTTACCTACGCTTCGCCGGGGAGGTTCTGTGGTGAGTTCATCTCTTGGGAAGGTGAGAAAGTTTTCCAGATACGCTTGCCAAATGAATCTGACGTTTGCGTCATGTGTGCCAGGGATTCTGAGTACGTGTATGTCATTTTTTAGGGTGTACAGGAAGGCACAGACCTGGACTTCGGACTTAGGATGGCACTGAAGTCTGTCGTTACAATTTGAATAAGAGACTTGAGGACTATTTAGCCTTTCTATGCCTTCATTTATCTTTAAAATAAAAACTGTAATGGGATCCACAATAGAAGTCGGTTATGAAAACTAACTGAATTAGTTTCCTCAACACCTAGAACGTTTTCTTCAACCGCTGTTTCTAGACTCAAGAAACAGCATTTCTTTATCTTGCTTTTGCTAGCTGCGTATTCTTGGCCTACCCCTGAGAAAGCATGACTCCCTATCTTTGATCCTCAGCACACACAAAGAGGCTAGGTATGGTGGCATGTGCTGAAAACCCCAGCCCCGGGGAGGAGGAGCCAGCAGAGCCCCAGGGCTCTCTGACCAGCCAGCCTAGCCTAATCAGCAAGCCACAAGTCAACAGGAGACCCTGTCTCAAAAATGAAGATGGACAGATCTTGAGGAATAGCACTCAAGGACCTCCACTGGTCTCCACATATGCACCCACACATACACACACACACACAGAGCTTGTTGCCACAAACGTTAGACTCCTGTCTTGATTTCTCAGTGTTATCATTTCTCTACGTCTGTTGTGCTGCAGTTTCCCACAAGATGGAACCTTCCACATCAGAGGGGAACTTCTTAAGACACTAAGAGTGAGTCTCTTTAATTCTTCACAAGTTCTTTTGTTTTTTCTGATGCGTAGTATTTGCAAGCCTACATTATGTTATGGCCATAGTAAACTCTGAAGAAAAGTCAAGGAAAAATATGTTCAGAAGAGTATCTCAAAATACAAAATCTACATAGTTGGGTAGACATTCCTTCTTGCAACTGGGGAAAACAGTGTCTCTAACTGAAAGTTTAAATGAAGAGGCTAGAGAGATGGTTCAGCAGTTGGAAGAATGTACCGTGCTTACAAAGGACCCAAGTTTGGTTCCCAGCATCCTTGCTGGGCTGACCACAACCACTTATAACACCAGCTCCAGAGGATCCAATGACCTCTTTTGATGTCTTTAGACACCTATACTCCTTTTTCTTTTCTTTCTCTTTTCTTTTTCTTTTGGTCAATGTGACACAAGTTAGGGTTATCTGAGAAGAGGAACCTCAATTGAGAAAATGCCCCCATAAAATTGCTTGTAGGCCAGTTGGTAGGGCATTTTCTTGATTGATGATTGATGTAGGTTGTACCATCCCCCCAGCAGGTGATCCTGGGTGGTAGAAGAAAGCAAGTCTTGGGAGCAAGTCAGTAAGCTCACTGTTCTGTGATCTCTGCTCCAGTGCCTGCATCTGCATTCCTTGAGTTCCTTTCCTGACTTCCATTCGTGAAGGGCTCTAGCCTGTAAGGTTATAATAAATAAACTCTTTCCTCCTCAAGTTGCTGTTGGTCATGGTATTTTAGCAGCAATAGAAAACAAACTAAGACCCTCCTGACACATATAGACACACATACACACATATAATTAAAAATAAACATAAATTTTAAAATAAATGATGATAGAGTTTAAACATTGTTAAGGGCCTTGCCCAGTAAAACATGAACTACTAAAGGGATGTAAACAAGACACAGTTTAAGGTATGTTTCAGAACACTCTGCATTTGAAAAAGAATGTCAGAATGATGAATTTCCTTGTTTTGAGATTTAATTGGGATGACAAAAAGCCAGAATCCTCTGTACATAATTTTATAATATTAGACCTATTTCATCCAGGCCAAAAACCCATGATTAAACAAAACAAATAAACATTAGTGGTTTGATATTGAATATATTTCTATACTAAAATCAGTGGTTTTGTTGTCTTGATTTTTTTTTTTTTTAACGTGGGCTTCCAACAAACAGCAGATGCCTTCCAGTTGAATGACAGACCACAGATGTAGAATTCATGTACTGATGAAGGACACCAAATCCACCGGTTTCACTGACTTTTTGCTTAAAAATGTCATCACCGTTGAATGTAGGAATAATTATTGAATTTATTGTTGTTTGAGCTAGGTGTACAATTATTTATTGTGGCATTGGTAGATGGAGAAAGTGGTCCAACACCCACACTCCCCTGCAGCAACCAACAGACAGGCTTAGCCCTCTATTTGTAGAATTTCCTAAGGATTCCTTAGTCCTTGAAGACTGATGCCTAGATAACAGTGAACATTTGGTTCATTGGTCCACAGGCAAAGTGGACCTCCAGAAGGTCAGAGATAAGTGAGCATGTCTGGAGCACTTCTCGGGAGGAGAAAAATCTCCACGTGTCACCGCTCTGAGACACCTCCTTTGCCGGTCCCCTTCCTTGTGTGACTTTGCTTGATGGTTCATCCAGTTAAAAGTTCACAAAAGGGCACAAGTCCCAAAGGTTTCCTTTTCCGTTTCCTCGGAATCCCATCACACATGACCTGTCACGAAAGGTAGACCCCTGAGAGTGGCCCACGCTTGCCACCCACATGGCCAGTGTGGACCTAGATTTTTTTTTTTAAGAAGGGGTGCCTTGGTCCTCTGGGATCTGATTGTCAACTCCTCCTGCTGTCCACTCTGTCTGAGGGCTTCCATGTTTCCAACCCTGCCCTTTGCACATGCTTCTCCAGCTGTGACAGTCTCTACTTTCCTTCAACAAGAATAGGGACTTGCCTCGTGTACTACTGACTGGAGAACCCAACAGTACTTCCTACACACGACCACTTGCAAATGAAGCCGGGCCACGAGAGTAAATCGCATGTGCAGGTGGGAGACACGCCTTGGCACTCATGTGACTCAGCCTATGCAAAGAGGACGAAGATGGCTAGGACACTGCACAGTCCACATTGTGAACAGTCTCAATTTCTTGTTTTAAATTCATGTTTAACTTCTTTAAAGAATAAGCATCATTCTGATTTTCCAAGCATTATTATATGGATATCCTTTTTACTGGGCTATAAGAAAATTTATAACATATATTTTAAAAGGTAAATGAACTATAGACTATCCTTTCAAAAAACAGTCTTGCCAATCAGAATTTCCTCTACTGTAACAGAATAATAACTAAATCCTGGCAACTCTGAGTATTTGGTCACATGAAGGCGATACGGGACGGTAGGAAACCTGTGAGTGTCGTGGCAGAATATTCTCTGAACTAAACTGGGGATGGATTCTGGGAACAATGGAATGGAAGGCTAAGGAGACAGAGACCCACACACATCAGGGCAGCTGATAGGCTGGGAACTACTGCTAAAATAGACCTGGCAGAACCTAGGGAATTAGACGAAGGCCAGGTGGATTTCCTTCCTTTAAAAGAGTTAGCAGAGCATATTTTTCAGAATTCCTGCCTTACTCAGCTTCAAAGGACTCTGGTGGCCCTTCCTCTCAGGACATCGGACATTCTTCTAGCTTTTATGTTTTTACAATCGCTTCACTGTTTTAAACTTTCATAGTGCATCCCCCACCCCTGCCTTATTATTAAACCACACTGATGTCTCTCATCAGGACTCCATTCTTTCCTCTATTTTTAACCAGATGAAGCAAGTCCATGCATCCCGTTATTTTCTGTTTCTCCTCCTCTGTGTCTCCCCACAGCATTCACGTAGCTTGCGAGCACTTCCTACTTTAGCGAGGTTGTCACCTCCACCAGTAGCTCTTCGCACTTTCTGAGATGTGCCACCTAATTCGGTTTTGACAGAAATGTGTGTGTGTGTGGCACGGGGTCTTTCACTTTCTTTCTGTATGAAGTCAGCCGAGGCAGGGGCATTTAGAAGAGAGACACGCTCTGCTCGCAGTCACTACCTCACTGGGATGGGCATGGGGAACTCTGGAGTGAAGACTGTGCTTTGAGTTCATTTAAATTACATTTTAAAGAACAAGCTGACACTGACCAGCTGGGAAACCTGAAGACATCCAGCTGGCTGACATCTGGGTCACAGCTGGGTTACACTGGTAATGAAACAGGGTGTAGGCAATGGAAGAGTAATAAGTGTTTGTCTCCAAAGTCTTTTTAAGGACTTTGGAGTCCGTCACTGGTGCCCTCGGACTCGTGTGACAGTTCCCTTGGGTAGCTCTCCTCAGCACATCTTCAGAGATGGTATCCACAGCAAAAGGCACGTTATTATCTCTGCTTTTCCCCCTGAACATGGAAACTCATAGTGAAGGCTTACTGTATTTGGAAAGTCATGGAGATGACTTGTATGTTTAATTCTACAAATTCATAGAGGGTGTAATCAATCCAGAATTATTTGCACTTACTGAAAACTTGTCCACTTTGAATAGAAAATGAAGGACATCTGTTCACTGGCTTTCTCAGGCAAAGAAGGAATATGTTACCCACCATGTAGATCCATATCATTTAAGTCAATATTTAACATTATCAACCTTTCTTTGCTTCTAAGGCCAACATATTTTCCTTCCAAAAAATGATGCTCTGATTTTGCACATACTTTTTATTCACCTGTATGTATATATGTATGTATGTAGGGTTACATATATTTGTGAGGATGTGCCCATTTCCCAGACCATCAGAAATGACAGGAGAAAATGATAAATGATAAGTACTCTAAACACATTAACTATTTATTTTATCCTCTTCTGAATCCTTGAAAAAGGAATAAATTTATGAAGTCTCAGAGTGAGAGGAAACAACAGTTTAGATTTAAGTAGCTGTAAGGTAGGAAAACATATTACTGTGGCTTTCTATTGTAAAACGTATAGCAGCTTTCACAATCAACTTAATTCTAAAATGCATTTTACTTAATTTAAGCTTTATTTATTTTGGGCGGTTTTGTTTGTTTGAGTTTTGGTTCTATTGAGACAGGATCTCTCTACGAAACCTTGACTGGCCTGAAACTCCAAATGCAGATGAGCCTGGCCTTAAACTCACAGAGATCCATCTGCCTCTGCCTCCCGAATGGTGGGATTAAAGTCATGTATCACCATGCGTGGCCCTTGGGGTTTCTTTGAGAGGGAATCTGACTCTGTGAAGCACACTGTTTTGCAACTCACTGTATATCTCAGGTTGTTTTTAAATGTGTGATCCTCCTGCTTTGGTCTCCGCAGTGCTGCAATTCCTTGTGTACATCCCTATAGCTTGCCTAAATTAGCTTAACCTTCAAACCACACTAATCTCAAATTAAATTGCAGATAAGCCTTGCAAAGTAAAATAGATCATTGGGATAATTTATGGAATTAGGAGGATAGAGGAGAACGAAGTAGAGTGGCTTCCGAGATGGAAATAGTTGCATAGTTGAGGGTTATTTTAAATGTTAGTTAGCCACCGAGAGCAGTCATTGCTACGTGCAAGTTAGGATACTGGATCCATACAAGAGTTAGAAACGAAATGTCATAATAACCTTACTAGCTTTATTGCACGTATGAGGGAAATGCCCACTCACATTGTAAAAGGGCCTGTAGCATTAAAAGACACTCACCTGTACGATTTGAAAATTAGTTATAAAACTACAGTAAAGATAGTGATAAATATACCCATATTCCATTTGAGGACAGGAATGGTTTTTGTTTTTATGGTTTTTTTGAGTTTTGGGAGAGCTTTATGCCATTAGACCAGCAGTTCTCAACCTGTGGGTCATGACTCCTTTGGTAGTCAAATGACTCTTTCCCGGGGTCATCTAAGACCACCTGCATAACAGATATTTACATTACGATTCATAACAGTAGCAAAATTACAGTTATGAAGTAGCATTGAAAATACTTTTGTGGCTGGGGGGGGTCACCACAACATGAGGAACTGTATTAAAGGGTCACAGCATTAGGAAGGTTGAGGACCACTGACTGAGACCCTTGTTTGTTTCCTAGCACTCTTTGAAAGTCATTCACATCAAAACATGGCGAGACAGTTCTCTAATTCTTTGTCTGCTCAGCTCAGTCAAAGTCCATCCATTATGGCAGTACCAGCCACATACCAGGTATATTGCTGGCAATGGGAGGGCCGATAAACCTGGCTAAGTTATGGTCCGTCAAGGAGGTCATAACAAAATAGATGCACAGTGCTTCTGAACCTAGCCTCGTCCAGCAGCACCAGCTGGAAACTTACAAAACATGCCAACACTCGGCCCACACGGCAGAGCTCCAGAGGCAAAGCCTGTGTTTTCACAAGATCCCTATATAGGTTCTCTCTCCTCTCTCTTTACGTGTGTGTATAGAGATAGATGTGGATGTGGATAACACTAAAAGCTTGAGGAGTATTTTGCTAGCATTCTCCTGGAGCATGAAGTCGTTAAATATAGTGAACAAAATATCATCACCTCTTTTTGACAGAACAGTCAAGGGACTGGGGGTATGCTCAGGGATCTCAGAGCTTCATAGTGCTCCCAGCAGCCTGGAGAACCCAGAAGAAGAGCAGCAGGAAAGCTGAAGCAGAGATTAGACAGCCTGAAAACTTCAGGCTGAGCACCCTGACTGCAAGGAACAGTAAAGTTCACATTCGACTGGCAAGCATACGAGTGACTTTTGACCACTTGCCGTGGTCAGGTGGGACGGGAACGATGCTGGGGCCTCCAGCACAAGGAAGCCACACGCGTCTTTCCCACGGCTTCACAACTTCTGAAGGATGCTTCTCTGTGTGTGAGTACAACAGACACGTTTCACACTTACCTACCCTTACCTACGCAGCTCACAGTTTCTCAGTCTCTCTGCTTCAAGTCCTAATCCTCACATGCCCATTCACAGGTGACCAGCTCTGAAATAAATAACCCACATAAAGACAGCCATTTGTCTAGCTTGCCCCAGACACATCATGGGACTCTGCTATAAAAACAGGGGTGCGCAGGTCAGTCTTTGGCTCCTGAAAAACTGCACATGGATAGATGCCTGCTAGTGGTAGGCACTACAGCTAGTGTGAGATAATGAAAATGGCTATATTGGATTAAATATACAATTGATATAAAGAAAAAAAACTGGAAAAAGTAAGTTGGGGGAGAAGATGAGTGAAGGGAGTAGAGATATTTATAACATTCCGAAAGTGAGAAACATATTTGAGAGGCTGAAGGCAGCCTTGACTCCAGGGGCCCTAAGGCTCTTCCCAGCGTGCTCAGATTTGAGCAAACTGTTTCTTGAAGAGGATGACACTGCAAATCACAAAGCAAATCGACTTCGCTCCAGGTAGGTTCCAGTGAAATTAGGCCCCTCGAGAATTTCATCAGGAAAAAGGTCAAGCTGACCTTCTTATTTTTCGCATGTACTGACGCTCTATGTTCTCTCATAAACCCAAATGATTTGGCACCTGAAAATATCATTCTCCTAAAGCATTCAAAGCTAGGTGCCCTGCTGTTACCTGTTCTTACCAAGCTCCTGAATAATCATGGTACTTTCTTATACCTGATGATGGTAAAATCATAAGTCTTTATGACTTTGTGAAAAAAGATTTACATTAATGTTAAAGAATATCTACCTCTCTCTATTATCTGTCTTCTATCTATCTTCTATCTACCTATCTATCATCTATCTACCTACCTACCTATCATCTACCTACCTACCTATTCATCTATCATCCATCTATCTACCGATCTGTCTACCTACCTATCCATCTATCATCCATTCACCCACCCACCTATCTACCTACCTACTTACCTATATCTACTATCTATCTATCATTTATCTATCTATTATCTATGCATCTATCTATGACTTGCTCCTCTCCTCCCCATCTGATGTCACAGGAAATCTCTGTGGATAACGGGCCTCTATGTATGACACTAACACAGCTTTGTGTGAGGCTAAGTGCATATCACACGGGCAGGGCACAGTACTTCCAGCTAATGATCTCCGGCTAATGTTACAAGTGCGGTGACTTTTGGAGTTTTAAAGTTTTAAACCCATTTTATACAGGTACAGTTTTTGTTTTTTGTCTATAAATCTAGGAATATCTGATAAAGGTCAAATAGGTTAACACTATGGATCAGAATACTCAGGGGACATCTGAGTAGACGTCATGTATTAATTTCAGAAAGCAAAAGTGAAACTAGAATAAAGAAAATGGAGGCTGAAGTTTGATCCACCCTCTGGGAAATTCCCAGTGTTGAGTGACATCACATTTTTATATTCCCTGACACCTTGACCTAAGAGACCAAATTACACAGATACAGAAGTAACACCAAAAAGTCCCAAGATGCGCAGCTTAGGCTGGACACTATATAGAAAGACAGATAGCAAGTGATCTACCTTCCCTTTATCTGTAGAAAGGAAGTGATCTTGCTTTTGAGGGTGAAGCTTGGAGTGGACAGAAGCATTCACTGACTGTTGGTTTGAGTCTGAAATGTGCCACCTGCTGATGTGTGCGAACACTTGATCACCAGCTGGCAGTGCTGTGTGGGGACTTGGATGGTAAGAACAGGTCGCCAGAGCCAGTGTGAATGGTTCTGAGTGCTTCTGAGGCTTGCCAGTGTTTTTAGCTGGGTTTGTTTGTAAGTGAGGAGTGTCCACTATGGTCTTCTGCCATTATGAGATCTGCTCGATACATTCTTGCACCATGTACCAAGCCATTCTGCACCGCCTCATTGGCAGCTGTGGGCTGGGACTCCTTGAGACCAACCGTGGGCCCAGACAAACCTTCCTTCCATAAATAATGTCTGTAGGTGTCTGGTTACAGCAATACAGAAGAAACAAATCCACTGACAGGCTGAGATATTTCTGCTTACAGAAAAACAATGTTCAAAATCATGGCTTTGGGACCAGATTCTTTGCAAAAATCTTGGACCTCTCATCAACTCTGTGATCCGGGCTGACAAATTAGCTATTTCATACCTCAGTTTCCCAACATATAAAATTAACAGAATAAAATCATCTACCTGATAGGCATGTAGTGAGAACCAGATGAGTCAATTCAGAGGCAGACTTGGAACAGCACCACAGACCCTCCGTAAAATACAAATGTGGTCTTAATTATCACTTCTGACTAAGATGAAATGTCCCTATTTAGAGACTAGAATTAAGTTTATTGAAAAGATGTTACACATTATCGAAGGAAATGTGAATATCTGTCACACTTGCTTTTGTGTACCAGGGAAAATGGAAAACTATGAATTCGCTGTAAAAATCATCTTCCAGTTGATCAAGGAAGACTTCCTGAAAGCAGAACCTGAAGACCTTTGGCAGCTTCACACTTTTCACTCTTGAATTCCTCGCCCATCCCCAGATACTCCATGAGTCACTCATGCAAATGGGCTAAAACGCCTGTGTCCAGAGCACCTTAGCAGCAGGGAAATGGGGGAATATTTCCCTCTGCTGCTTTCCATATGACTCATGCAGTAAAAGCTGCTTTGAAACCTGCTTCCAATTTGAAGAGTGAGGGCAGTTATGGAACACTGAAAGAGGCAAGTCCAACATACCACGACCGTACTGACATGTTCATTACGCTGCCTGGCCCAGGAGGGTCTGAAGCAGTGGGCTCAGCGCTCAGTTCATTAGCTTCTCCAGTGAACTGAGCTCATGGCTGCTTAGCTACCATGCCCATGTTCCCTTCCCACCCTGCAATCCTCTAGTCCAAAGCCTCCAAAGAGGACAAAAAGGTGCTTGGGAGAAGGGCTGGTCTCCTGAAGAGTGGTTTTAGGAGCAGGCTGACTCCTGGGTGTTTCTCAGCATTGGTATCAGCAAGCCCACTGGAAACTTCTTTCCCTCTGAGATTCCCCACTCAAAACAAAACAGCATTTCCTTCTTTCATTAAAAGAAAAAAACAATCACAGACTCTTGTAACTGGCTTTAGTTTTGCTTTGTGAGTAGCAAAAACACCCACAGATAAGTGTAGTTTTCATATTCATCAAGGGAATCTTTGCAACACATGGAGACCACTACGGAAAAGCACAACTATCAGAATGAAGAGTTATGGATCCCAGCCTCAGTGGATACATCTATAAAACACTCCCACACCTAAGGCTCGGGGAACATTTTGGAAGAGGGGGCAGAATGATTATACGAGCCACAGGATCAGGGACGTGGGTATGAGTTTGCATCTCCTAGAAACATCAGAATCTATAGCTGTGAAGTATCGCCCGAACATAAGCTGAACAAGGATGAACTAAGGAGCAAGCCAAAGTGGAGGAGGAAAGACTCATGAGGCTTCAACCCTACACAAAGAACTACAGGCAACTTAGTAAACTTTGGAATGGGAGAAGTGGTCCATGCCAGAGAGGAACACACCAGTTAGTTGTTCAGTTCCAAATGGTCAGCCCTGAAAACATAGATACAAGTAACATTACACTGACTGAATATATTTAGGTATATTTAGGTATAGGTATGAACATATAGGTATATACAAATACATGCATGCATGAAATAACAATGGAAAAAGAGTCCATGAATTTGAAGGAGGGCAGGGAGGAGTATATGGAAAGGTTTAGAGGGGGGAAAAAAGAAGGGAGAGAAGTAATTAAATTACAGTTTCAAAAACAAACAGTCAAACAAAAGACAAAAGGTTCACTGAAGCCTGTCCTGTAAAGGAATGGGCCTGTGTGAAAGCTAGGAAGTGTCTATATTCCAGGAGTCTGCATTCAGAGGTCTGTTTGGTCTGGAGGGATTGTAGAAACACCTTTAATCCCAGAAGGCTGAAGTGGTCCACGCCTTTAATCCCTAAGACAGAAACAGAATGTAGAAGCAGACACAAGAGGTAGAGCTCAGAAAGAGTCAGTGTCACACAGGAAGTGATATCTGAGATGAGTCAGAGTGAAGGAGAGGCAAAGTGACAAATTAGAAGAAGAATTAACAGTGAGTCAGAGTAAGGTTGTACCCAACTTTTATGAGAGAGAAGCAGGCTCTCAGCTGGGAGCAGTCAGTTACAGCACAGTCAGTTATAGCAGTCAGTTACAGAGACAGTATGAAGCAGTCACAGCAGACAGTATGAGGCAAACAGTCCGAAGCAGGCAGGCTAGGGGAAAGACACAGAGAGACATATAGAGACACAGAGGCAGCTTGGCAGAAGTCAGTATCAGGTGGGAAGAGTAAATCAGTTTGAAACCCAGGAGACCAGCTCAGTCTGAGGCAGTCAGAGAATTAGTCAGAATCTATCAAAGTCAGAAGAGTTGAGTCAGAAACAGTAAGGTGGCTCAGAAGGTCAGTTTGAGCCAGCAGCTTGGAGAAGAGTTTGAGCCAGAACAATGAACCAGAAGAGTCAGTTGAGTTCAGTACTAGCTCAACAGAAGGAGCTAGTCCGAGTGGCTCAGTCAGCAGTGAGCTTCAGAGGCTTAAATGTTCTAGACTGTATGGAAGCCGAGACTGAAGCCTTCTAGTTCTAGGCTTAAGAGTAGATTGTACAAAGGCAGAAATGCTCTAGGGCTCCAGGCTAGAACTGGTGATTGAATTATATAAAAGAATAAATGGTTTTGAATATGAATCAATGAATCAATCTGGCTGGAATCTGCAGCTACACTGCCCAGTACCTGATTTCTAAACTCCCAGGCCAGGGCTATAATAGGGTCTGGAAAGCACATCAGAGTTCATTATAAAGGCAACTAAAAGGTTTTCAGGGGCCATAGTCTACTGATAATCTAAAACCCCCTTTAAAGAAAGTATTCCACATGCTTTATTTGACTTTGAATGTGGGTCCCCAGGGGCTATCAGAAACAAATCATATAATAAAACACTCAATATGGTGTGTCTCCCAGGTTAATCGTCAGTATCAATGACCTCACTCAGACCATGCTTCCTCCTCCCACGAAACAGTTGTTACTGACACATTACGTATTTGCAAAATATAATACTCCTGGAAAGCCACACATTTTATTTTGTTAGAGATATAAGGAAGACACACGGAAGGAACAGTGATTCCAAACAGACATTGTCCCACTTATAAAATCCCCTCCCACTGAGGTTCTTTCCCCCAACCTGCCAAAACTGGCTTCGGTCAAACAATGTCCTATCATAAGGACTTTGTTTTTGTCAACAGGATGTTCCTGTTATTTTCAAGTCCTGTAGTTTCAACAACAGGATTTCAGGGCTGTGAAATGAAGTGGGAACATCCGAGGAACACTGATATCTCTGAGTCCCATAAGTACACGACTAAAACACACACGGTTAAAAATCCACTTTAAAATCGAAGGCTGTTTTTCTTCACGAGCTTTCTTAATTTCTTCTCCTTAAAAAAACGTATCACGAGCTAATATTAAATTAAGTATTATTTGCTGAAGTTCTCACTGGAAGCCAACTCTTTAATCTTACACATATGCCACTTGGGAGGATGTCAAGCAGTTTTTAATTATGAGATATTCCCCAGTGTCAGGGTGGTCCTTCCTAACTCATGGCCTGGGTGTGTGTGGCAAGAGGCCTGGAGAAATGACATCCTCTGGATCAAACCCTTGCTTGAAGATTCTGATGCCTGTTCCCTGTAACACAGGCTAACCTAACTCCTTTTGCATATGGGTAGAAATACATCCAGACCTACAATGTCCTGGGCATTCTGAATTAAAGAGGGAAGAATCCAATGATTTCACAAAATGATAGGAAGAGAGCAAAGTCTTACAAATGTGAATTGTACTCACACAGGCCTGGCTTCAGACCCTTGCCCTACTGCTTAGTAGTTATCAATCACAGTGAGCGAAGCTACCTCTCCGAGCCTCTGAGATAACGTGAATCTTTTGTTTCCTACATTTGTTGGGAGGAATGTGTGAAACAGTCAGAGAGGGTAGAAAGAATGTGAGAGCCAAAGCTGGTGGATGAGTGAAACAGTCAGAGAAGGTAGAAAGAATGTGAGAGCCAAAGCTGGTGGATGAGTGAAACAGTCAGAGAAGGTAGAAAGAATGTGAGAGCCAAAGCTGGTGGATGACTAAAAGGAAGCAGCGTCTTCTAGACACGGTAGAGCAGCTGTACATACGAACTCACCTAGGGCATCATGGTATCTCTAGACCTGTGCAAGTTCAAGCCAGACAGAAGCCCAGCATGGAGAGGGAAGGCGGGCAGGAAGTCCCACCCCTATTCACTGAGCTAGAGGCAATTGTTAGCTGCTTGGAGAGGAAGGATCCGTTTTCCTTAAGAGTGTAGCAGTTGGTAAGTCAGCCATGCTACGGTGGAGGGCCACATATCCAAGAGTATTTGGACAGCATAAATAGGACTTGATGGGGGAGAAAAAAAGGGGAGAGGGACACAAAGTTGGATGGGCAGGGAAGGTGTGGATCTGGGAGGAGCTGAGGCAGGGAACAGGTACATGATCACGAGTTCTGGAGAGATGGCTCAGCGGTTGAGAGCACTGACTGCTCTTCCAGGGGTCCTGAGTTCAAGTCCAAAGAACCAAATACTGGCTCACAACCATCTATAGTGGGATCGGGTGCCTTCCTCTGGTATACAGGTGTACATGCAGATAGAGCACTCATATAAATAAAATTAGTAAATTAAAAAAAAAATCAAACCCAGAAAACAAGTTCTATGAAATTCTCAAAGAACTAAAGTGTCATCTAAAGCTTTAGCACAGTGATATGCTTAATGAAGAATCGCTGAATAAATGAAAAATAAGCACAAGAAGTTCTTATCACAGTAACGGACATATGGAAAAGACGAGACGGATACCAACTTTACCGTAGATTTGATTACCTTGCTGAAACACTGTCATGTCACTCACATCCAGAAACCATGACAAAACTGCATTCATGTTCCGCTTCATATGGCACTCGGATACTCAGCTAATGCTGTGTTTTAAACGAGCTCATTTGCCAGATGCTCCCAGTCATCACCACCTCTGTCCTGTCACCTGACTTGCTACCGTTTCTCAGGACAGGCCACATGTGTCTCAAAGGGCCCCTTAGCAGTGTCTTAAATGTGAGCTCTATGTGTCATTTGAAAATAAAATATTTAAACACATATTTAAATCTCTGCTTGATTCTACCAGTGTCCCCCAGAGCTGCCTCTATTAATTCCTAGGTTTAAAGTCACGGAAAGGAGAGATGTTGATTAACGTTTTTATTATTTGTTTTTGAGATTTTACTATGATTACACCATTTCCCCCTTCCCTTTCCTCCCTCCAAACACTCCAATGTACTCCTCCTCACTTTATTTCAACTTCATGGCCTCTCTTTATTTTTCATTGATTGGTGTTTGATATTTGGCTATTGCTTACCGAACTGGTCAGGTGTGTTGGTGCTGGCTGCTCAGGTAAAGTATAGGAAGCACATGGAATCTCAGCAGCCCACCACTGAAGCAAAGGAACTTGAAGGTATGGCCCTTAGAAGTCATTAGGGCCCAGCACCCATGAATGCATTACTATTCCTATAGAAGCAACCCCAAGAGTTGCTTTCCTCTTTTTACCATGTTATAGTAGTAAGACAACTGCCTACAGCCTAGTAAGGGAGCTCTCACCAGACACCTAATCTGTTGATGCTTTGATTTTGAAATTCTTAGCCTTTGAACATATAGTCAATAGGGGCTGGAGAGATGGTATAGCGGTTAAGAGCACTGGCTTCTCTTCCAGAGGACCTGGGTTCAATTCCCAGCTCTCCTATAGCAGCTCACAACTGCCTCGCTGAATGTCTTAACTAACCGTAGGCCGTGGACTGCTATTAACTGCGACCAGTGTCTTGGTACTCTTCATTTGAAAATGATTATTCCCAAACTACAGAACAACTTACCAGCTTCTCTCTTGGAGCTTCAGAGGAGTGCATATGTTAACACCACTGGGTTGGCTTTGTAAAGGTGGAGTTATAAAGGATAAGGTGTACAACTTGTGCAGATTCCATAGCCCGATAGCTGCCATTTGCTTAGACTTCCTCCCGAAAAGAGAATGTGGGGGGCAGTACAATCCCCAAGCCATGTTTACCAAATGAGTTGTGATGTTTGTGTTATCTTTTGTCGATAGCGCTGAAAAATCAGTCTCGTAATTCTTCACAATGCAATGGGTTCATTGCTATGTGTTGTCAAGAATGCCTAGAATTAAGATCTAGAGTTTGAACACTCTCTGTCTTGTTAAAGAAATTTATGTCAAACTCTAGCTGTAGTTTAAGGGAAATCTCTATTTTTTTTAGGAATGGACAAATATGCTACATCGTTTATGCCCCTCAGAGATGTGTCCTTGGTGTTGTTCAGCGTGGTACCTTTGTCAGGTGTTAGTGCTTTCTGAGGTTGGTAAGTTTGATCCATTGAAGGTTAGTAAAAGGAAGTAGAGGTGAGGGGAAGTGAGCTCGCTTCCTTCTGCGGATCCTGAGCTCTCCCACTCGGTTTTGATTTGTTTTATATCTTGACTTTTCATCATTGGGTTGAAGGGTCCTGGAAGAAAGTGTTGGCTCAGTAACTGCTTCCTTCCTAACAGAGCTGTGATCGCTAAATTGTCTGGGCTCTTTTGAAACCCTTGTACGATAGCTCTCTTGGATTTTCCTCCATAATTATCTTTCTTCACCCAGACTGCACTGAGGAGGTCACAGAGTGATGTGCCTGTCTCTCCAGGCCCTCTTTCTAAAATTAGTAAACTATACAGTCCTTGTATCTCTTGAGCAATCTGGCATAAATTTAATTCTGTGTGTTTATTGGTTCTGGTCCCTGCCTCCGATCTCAGCACACACATACACAAATCTTTGGCTTTGAAAGTTTTATGGTCCCAGAAGAACAGCGATGAATCATATTTATATTATCTTCCTGAAAATCTTAGGCCCAGCTTCCGTTTTAAAGTTGTGTACCACAGATGATTCCTGAACCAACAGGAAACAAAGGCGAAATCTTTTGGATCATTATGCTTTCTTTGTCGTTGTCTGGGGAAGGGAATACAGCGCTCCCAAGACCGTCCAACCCATTTTTGTATCAGGCTGTTAAGGGAACAGATGTTTGTCTCAATTCTCCTTCATTCCTTACTTGGCAAATTTGATGTCACCATCCCCCTTCTCTGAGCACAGTGACCCATTCGTCCCTTTGATTGTTCCCATGGTCCCTCAGGTAGCTTTGTTACCATACTTAACACACTACACACAGATGCTGACTATTTCCCAGCCATATCTTACCTAACTCTTTACATATAAAAAAAACAGCAATTAGCTGCTTATAAATGTTGTTTACTAAATGTGTACTAAATAAATAAACAGCAACCCCACATGAGAACCGTATTTTACACAAGTGGGAGATTAAGAAGAACACTGTCCACTATATCTCACAGGAACCGTGATTCTCTCTCACTGAAGAGAGTTGTGTGTCTCTTGAGCTACCGCATATGAGAAAGGAGAGACAGTGGGGAAGCTATTCCTAGCTATTCAGGAAGCTGAAGCAGGAGGACTCACTGAACCAGGTGCTTAAGGCTAACCTGCACAAAACAGCAAGACCATGTCTTCACAAAATTTTAAGCAAAAACAGAACAAAGCAAAAACCACTGTGTATGTGTATATATGTGTGTGTGTGTTTTAGAATAGTGTTCCATTTTTTGTATGACTGCTTTCACAAACCATTGATAAGATCATTTGTTAATCTGTAAGATTATAGAAAATTCATTTGTCATAAGGAAAAAAAATAAGGACGTTGAGCACAATTTTCAGAATTTAGTTCTATTAAGTCCTCACGTAACTAGTATATTTTTATGTACGGCTTGAAGTTCAAACATTTAGTTTTAAGTTGGTGTTTCTGAGTGCCGCTACATGGGCCATTCCATATGGTATGTGAGTTGTTTTATTAAGTACTTTTGCTTAAAATCTTTAATCAATTCTTAGGATAAATCCTCAAAACAGCCATCATTATCTACATTCTTTCACTTAATGAATATTTATTGAACACTAAGTGAAGGCCTTAGACTGCCGAGGGCTGCAGGGTTAGAACGGTGGAAACTTGCCCTTTGAAAATCCTGTCCCCTGAACCCACAGCCAACGTGTACCGCCTTTCCTTGTACCGATCCACGTTGTTAGAACTCTGGGAGATGAACGTTCCTCTTGGGCTGCAGCTAGGCTCTGACACACACGCTTAAAAGATAATACGACAGGGTAAAATAAATATGCATGGCATTGATGATCAGGTGATGGCAGGGATGAAATCGAATAAGGTCACTCTACAGCACTGTACTATACAGCTAACTCTATGAGAGAAGTCAAAAAGAAAAAAAAAAGTCTATTTAGAAACCAAATTGAGGCTTGATATTTTCCATGACGCGGTGATGAACCAGACCACCAGACCACAGACGCCTTCTGCAGAAAAGGAGCAGAGCAGTTTCAGAGACCGGTGTTCTTTTGATTTCTTCCGATGTGCTATTTGCACCAGCAAATTAATGGGAGTCCTGAGATGACAAGATAGCACCCAAGGAATATCTCAAAGAATCAGAAAAAACAAAACAAAAAAAACCCCTACTAATTTATAGCTCCAATTTAAAGAGCCTTACGTCACCATATGTACTCTTATTGCTATGAGTGATTTTGTTCTTAGTTCACAACCTGCAAGGTCTGGGGTGGACACCAGGAGTTACCCCCTCCCCTGCAGTGTAGTACAAGATGTTGGAGGAACAGGTGGGTCGACACCTGATGTCAATTGATTTTTATGAGGGGCTTTAAAATCTTATGTAACTATATTGTCGTTAATTTGCCCTTTTCTCTTAAAAAATTTCCCTTAAAAAATAATTAAGAAGCATCAGAGATTTGATTTTTATACCGACTCGAGGTTGACATGTTTCCTATCTGAGACTATTTTATTTAATTGTAGCTATCTTCAGATCTTAGTATTTGCCCAGGCACAAAGCTATTCATAACTACTCTGAATGACAATACCTGTGATGATTCTGAATGAATGTGCAGGGCAATAGGTGTTCACATATGACCATTCAATGTAACATGCATGCACTTAATTAACTAGTTAGTTTACTGTTCTCATTCTAAGTAGGGCCACCATACAGCAAGTTTGAAAATAGGATTTTTTATTTTTTTTATGCTGGACTAATTTGCTGGGGTCCTAAATGAGAAAACTCTGCTCAGCGTAGACTTTGTTACTTCTTCAATAGATGCCATAAGCCAACGTGAGTTTTGAGTGTCAGGAAGCACTGTGAATTATACGAGCTGGGAACAAACCGGAAGATGGACACAGTCCGTATTCTAAACAGTAGAAGAGTCCAGCACCCACCTTTATGCATCATTGTCTCAGAATGACACCTTGGGAATTTCAATGCCCCCCGAACACCTGTAGGTTTTATATTTAATATTCCATCTCAACTATTTTGCAAGCGCTCAAAAAAAAAAAAAAAACCAAACAAACCAATTTTACAAAAATGTTTTAAAGGTCAGCTTATGACTTCCTCCAAACTAATATACCTCCTATGCTCTCTTATTGCAAAGTGTTCACATAGTGCTGGTAAGGGAAGTTATACAATTATCAAGAGCAACCAAATGGGTGAAGAGTTGAGGATAATTTCATTATTGCTTATTACTAAGGTTCATCGGCATAAGCCAGTGTGTCTCATGTACATGCTGTGTTAATCAAGAAATGCTCACTAGTTTACCAAGATTTTTTTTTAAAGTCTTTAAAGCATAGCTCTCCTGAAAATACATTTTCCTGGAGCTCAGGGTACAGCTTAGTGGGTAGCTTTTACCGGCATGCACAGGGCTCGATTCCCAGCGTACTGATAAAAATCAGTTGATTCAGCTCAGTGATCTTTGCTCTAATATTAGTTTTTTTGTTTGCCTGTTTTGTTTTTGTTTCTGTTACAGAAAAGCAAAACATACCACGAATGTCTGTTGCACTGTGAAGGCCACACTAATAAGCCTGGATATTTTAATCTGGCTATAAACTAGTTAGCGTCATTCATCCCTGAGCGGTGTAAGTGAATTGCTCTCAGATAAAAGAATCTTCCGCTGGAGTCAGAAAACTAGTGAAGAAACTAGAAGAGCTGCAACTCTTAGTGATTTTTACTTCTTTTTATTGTTCTACGCAGAAACTATATCTTTTTGCTGAAACAAAGCGTTGGCGATGAGCTTGAGGCATCAGTGTCAGGGGTATGGCTACAGAGACACTGCGGTGGAGACTGCAGACAGCTGTGGATCCCATGCCTTTGAAGAGGGTGGACGGAAAACCTTCATGTGTCAAGGGCTTTAAACAAGACAGTCACAATCGGAGAGAGGGAGAAACAAAGAGTACAGAGGGGAGAGTTTAGAAAGGGAGAGGGAGGGGGAGAGAGAGGCAAAGAAAAGGGAGAGGGGAGGAGAGGGGGAAGAAGGAGGGAGGAAGAAGTCAGGGGAAAGGTACTACAAGTGTGCTCTTTGCAGATACTCCATAAGTCCCCTGGAATTGCTGAGGTGGGGAGTGGGAGGTGGGTGGAGAAGAGGAGTTCTGATGCTGACTCCCATGCGGAAAATCTCAATAGCAACACTCTGGTAGTTTGGCAGGCTGGTCATGTAGCAAGCTAGAAAAGGTTGTTGGGTTGAGTAAACCTACACTTCAAAAGTTTACTGGAACAAAGTCTCACGAACATGTTTGTGGTGCATTGTGCAAGAGAGAGCTGGCAGAAGATGATTCTAGTTGTTCCCAAAAGAACCTTCTAGAAGGGCCGGAAGGTTGCAGCGGAAAGAGCCTGCATGTATTACTGAGCTGCTAGAAACTGAAAATAGGAGGGAGTTCTCTAAAAGATTGTTTCTGACTTATGACTATACCAACAAAATAAATATTCTAGCATTTCCGGCCTGCTTTTTCTATTCTTCTTCCTTCTGTTCCAGTCCTGGAGAGCCAGAAATAAAAATTAGCTGACAGAGCTAAAAAGGGGGGCAGGGGTAGAGAATAAGTCCTAATCCTGGGGAAGAACAAGCATTGGAATGGGTTAGAAGCAACTCTGATAATTCTACTGGACAAGACTTGCAAGTAACTAACCGAGACTGACTGAACTAACAACTACTAAGGATGGGGAGTTTGAGGAGGCTTTCCAGTGTTTTATTTGGGGGCATAGACTTCTGTTGACACTATTATGAAGAAAGAGACTGGGAGTGGAAGGTGAGTGTGATCACATTGTACGCAATTCTCAAAGGACTAATAAAAATACTGTAGCTTAAATGAATAAAATGGGAATAGCATGTAGTATTGCTTTATGATTAGACTTCATCAATCAAACATATTAATGAGATATAAGAATAAAAGGATCTGGATCACTATTATTCAGCATTAACTGTCCTGGTTACCAGATAAGTGTGTGACTTATATGTGCCACACATAAGAGGCACTGACCTTTAGTTTCGTGTAAGAATGTCAGTGAAGGAGTAACTGTCTTTAAAGACATTCGTACAGAGTTTCTCTAGGTTTACTCAGCATTCTCACACATCTTCTCGACCTTTTTAGATGGTCAGAATGAATGTCACCCTGGTTTTTAAGGACAAAGGTACTATTTGATGTGGAGGTTGTCTATATATATATATATTTAGTATGGAAACCCAAGTAACAATTCTGACTGTGGCCCTCTCAGATAAGTATGATTTTACTGTACTATGATGTTTACTGATGAAGGCTAAAATAGACCTTTTTTTAAACACTGAATTTTACTAAAGTAATTTGACCTCAGATGCATCTGTGTTGTGGTTACTTACTTGCCTACAAGTTCCAAGAGATCCTTGCTGCATCCTTATGAGACTCCATAGTGTGTGTGTGTGTGTGTGTGTGTGTGTGTGTGTGCGATGTGTGTGTGTTTCTCTGATTTTTGACCAAAACAATACTTACTAATATGTGTATATAAATGTTGCATTCTTTGAAGATAAGTGTCTGGCAACTGGCTAATATGCATGTCCATCGTTCATGGAAAGTTTGAAAAAACACAGCTGTAAGAATCCAGCTGGAAGAAAGGCTTATATTTGTAAGATGGCACGAAGCAAGCAAAATATGTCCTGGCCATTGGGCAATCCTTAGTTCTAAGCACCCGCTCTGGCTGTTGGTGAGGCGTTTGCCTGCTGTTGTCTTTCCTTAGGCTGTACTCCATGGCCCCTTCCCCAGCAACCTAGAATACTGCTTTTGTCCCTTCAGTGGTTGCCCGCAGCTTCCCAGTTTCCTCAGGTTTTTCCCTGAATGCATCCACTCATGAAGATCTTCCCTGCGTCAGGATTTCTGTAGAAACTAAAGAACTTAGTGCATGTACTGACCTTTCATCATTTGTGTGTGTGTGTGTGTGTGTGTGTGTGTGTGTTTCTCAAACAGCTTTTCAGGTATGTGAATTTCTTCATGTGCTCTCCTTCCTGGGTGGTAGCTAAGTTGCTGGCCATCAGCTCAGCTTTGGTGAAGAAAGCACAAGGTAGGTCCATATGAGGTCTAGGCAGGTCGTTTGCCAGAAGCTGAGAGTCTCAGGAAACAGAATTCCTGGGAGACTGTTGTCAGTGGAACATCCCAGTTTATTGAAGCAAGGGTGGTTACATTTATAGTGGAAAAGGCAGGGGAGGGTCCTTGGCACCCAGGGACTGGGGCCATTGGTTAAGACAGGGATACTGTAGCCTCATTTGCATATTGGGGCTCATTGTCTAAGGGTCAAAGCCCTTCAAAATCACCTTCTGCATAAGGTGTGGTCTCACAGGAGAAAGAAGACACCTTATCAGAAAATGGGCTCTGCCCTAGGCCCTGCAGTTACAACTGTCAGAAAAGCACCAATCAGGCCATATTCTTTCTGTGAAGCAGGCAGCATTTAGCATTTAGCTGGGTTTTGCCAGGGCTAAGAAAACAGGAAACAGCCAAATGCCTTCCGCTCTCAGGGTGAGAATTCCGGGGTTCCCAGCATGCTCTTAGCTCTAGGACAGCACTATACAAGTACAAGATTCCAGCTTCAGTTTTGTTTTGTTTCTTTCTATTCTGGTCCATGCAAAGCATGCTGGTACATGATAATGACTCAGGATATATTTGTTCTTTTATCTTGAAATTAGCAACAATCTGTATTTTAATGAAACTTCAAAAGGGAAAGTCAATTATGTTTTATTTGAAAAAAATCCAGAAACAACAGTATCAAAGCCATTGCAATTCTGGTGTGGATTAAGAGGGCCTTCATTTTTCTGATGTCTATAATTTTACATACTGTATTTAGATTAAAGGGCCTTTGTCTACTTTTACCCTTAGGTATATTCCAGAGAAAAGCAATAGTTCTGGCAACTCATTGTTGATCGATGCAAAACTGAAAATGAGAGAGTCTTTTCTCAATAGCAGTATGGCCAGCGGACCTACTAAGTGACCACAGCTTTAAAATATCATTCTTTACCAGTAATACAGGCTATTGTCTTGTTTTCATTGGAAAAAAACCCTTAAACTTTAAAAAATTATACCATTCTATCTTACTGTTTTATGTATATGTTTAGCTTTATTTATATTGGAAACAAGATTGTCACTGAGAAAGCAAACTGACAGGCTGGGGTTTGCTATGAATCACTCCTCAGTGTTGATTATGAGCTTCGGTGTCTCTCGATTTATTACAAATGGACGCTAAAACTAGAATCTAATTTGTTGTGGGGCAATTGTGATTGTTTTGCGCTCTGAGGAGTTCTGGCAGAAACATTCAGGTAGCTGTACAAATGCATTCTCACACATGGACACATCTCTTGATGACAATTTCTTCACTCATCAAATGCTCATTCAATAACTTCAATCTGGATCCCAGACACTGTTCTGACTCTAGAGACACAATCCTACTAAAAGACCTCGCTGCGTACATACCTTTTGAAGAAGAGCGATAAGACACACAATAAAGATAAAAGGTTTAAATTGAGTAGCAGTTAAAGCTGCATTTTACAAAACAGCAGGGAGGATCTGGGAGTGAAAACAACGACCAGCAAGGGGGTGGGGGGAGACTCTATGAGGAGGGACATTTGCAGCTGTGTTGTGAGAATGTATGAAAGGCGCTAAGTGGGGACTGGAAATGGCTTCCGCCCCGCTAACCAGGAAGCTGTCTATAATTGACAGCCACTTGCAAAGGAAAAGTTAGTTTTCTCCAATGGAGTCTCACTGGGTGGGTAAACTACTCTCAGAGGCAGGCCCTATGCCCCAGAGTAGATGGCCAGCACCAAGCTAACTCAATGGTATCTTTGTAGACTTTCTTGTCTCATATTGTTTTATCCAGGCATTTTTTTTCTGTTTTACTGGTTTTTTTCACTTGTATATTTGGTGTCTGTTTGTGGGGAATTTTTGAGTGTGAGTTTCTTTTTTGTCCATTTTTTTTAAAGAGCAAGAAAAGACTTGAAGTTGAGTGAGTTGGGGAGACAGGGAGGAGTGGAAAATCATGATCAGAATATACTGTATGGAAATAAAAAAAAGTTTTAACAAAAAAGTGGAACATTCCAGAGAAAAGGGACAGCAAGTACAAAGGTTTTGGGAGAGGAAATGGAGGAAGCCAGGGCACAGAGGTGAAAGACTCGTTCAAGGCAATATTGGGATTTAATCCAAACAGAGGGTCTGACTTAAGCACACCCCACCCCCAGCCCAGTCACTGCTGAAGACACTGCCTCTTTAAATAAGGAAGGATGGAAGTTTTCACAATATTAATCCTGCCAATCCACGAGTATAGGAGGGCTTTCTATCATATGGTATCTTCTTCAATTTCTTTCTTTAGTGTCTTAAAATTTTCTTTCTACAAGCCTTTCACTTCATTGGTTAGATTTCTTCCAAAATACATCTTTGAATCCTGAATGAGGTTGTTTCCCTGATTTCTTTCTCAGTGTGTTTGTTGTTTGTATCTATGAAAGCTACTGATTTTGTGCATTACCTTTGTATCCTGCCGATTTGCTGATATATATATATATATATATATTTATCAGATATAGGAGTTTTCTGGTGGATTCTTTTGGGTCTTTTATGTATATAGAATCATACCCTCTGCAAATAAAGATACTTTGACTTCTTCCTTTCCTACTTCTATCCTCTTTATCTACTTCACATGTCTCTTTGCTATGGCTAAGACCTCAAGTATTCTGTTGAGCAGGAGTGGAGACATTGGGCATGGTAGGACAGCTGCATATATGAACTCACAGTCGTTGCAACAGCATATACAAAATCTGTGAGAGCCCAAGCCAGACCAAATCCCAGCATGGAGGTGGAACTTGGGCACACAATCTTACTCCTAACCAAAGGGCTATTAGTAATTATTAGCCACTTGGAAAAGGAGAGATGGTTTTCTCAAAGAACACGTAGGATTACAATCATCCCCCATTCAGAGACCTAGATGCCAGAATAAAAACACAATGAATAGCGGCCAGGGCCATATATCTCCACACGAGTCCAGCAATCAGCAGGCACTGAGAAATGCAACACAGTTGAAGCATAAGACAAGGACTTCAGAACAGCCTTTATGAATATATCAGAAGGCCTTAAAGAGGAAGTGAAAGAATCCCTTAAAGAAATGCAAGAAAACACAAGCAAACGAAGGAAACAATTCAAAACTTCCAAGTGGAAATAGAATCATTAAAATAAAAACAAACTGAGGTAAAACTGGTAGTGAAAACCTTAGGAACTTAGATGGGAAACTCAGAGGCAAGCCTCATCAACAGAACACGAGAGATAGAAAAGAGAACCTCAGACACTACAGCATGGAAGAAAGGGACACCTCATAAGAATTACATATGCCTTCCCCAGATGGTGCCCAGGAAACTGCAGACTCACACTGAACTGTCAAGAAAGCAACCATATAAGGCCCAGACTGTTACTGAGCAAACATTAAGAAAACTGCTCGGGCTTTCCATTCGTTCAAACTATAGTTTGTCTGTTCTCTTTAGAAAGAAAAAAAAAATCTAGAAATCGAATTTTAAGGGCCTCAATAAAGAATTGGAGCACAACAGTGAGTCCTTTCAGGACTGCATCACATGACAGCCATCATGGAGGCTGCGTTCTGGGCACCTCCCATTTATGGGTCCACAAGGGCAAGTTTGTTAAAGCCTTGACATGCATCATTTTATGACTGCATAAAGGAAAACAAGACCAAGATTGTTTGCTAATGTGTAGGGTATTATTTTTTAAAGATGGCTATATTTTAAAATGCTGAAATTTTATTCAGATTAAGTTACTCTGATTTAATGTTTAAAGATAGCTTCCTGGAGTTGGATTTGCAGAAGCCCCAATTGTGCACTGCTTAAGCAATGGAAGATTTGCTTGGATATACAGAGTGGTAGGCGTGCCTCCTCCTGTTGATGTGGACAGCCTGGCCCAGCAGTAACTGACAGAAAGCACTATGGATGTGTAGGGAAAATGTTGTATTTTATGTCTCAAGAATATTATGATGGTTATTAAAATTCATTAAAAAAACTGAGATTTATCAATTGTTAAACTTATTATTTAAAATAAAAGATTTTATGAAAACAAAGCAGGGTATTAACTACTCAATTGATTTTAAACAGACACATGCAGGGTTTGGTGAGAGTTTGATTGGAATAAATACATCACCTGGGCCCCGTGGTCCTGAAACCCTGTATTTAGATCACAAGGAAAAACCCACCAAGAGTATCAAGCTTAAAAAAGCCCTTACACAACACCTGAATTCTTCCTTAAAACAGCTCTCCAGTGAAGAGCCAACTGTAGGCATACTTTGCTAATGCATATGAAGATATAGGGAAAATAAGTATATTAAACAATTAAGCGCATGTTTAATGTCACATATTTAATTTGTTTTCAGAGCATCATGAAAAAGAATGGAAAATCAGTCTCCCACTCCTCAGGGTACCCAACCACTTGCGAGCCTCTGCATTAGTATTCTGGGTCTATAGGCATGTGTTGCAAAACTTAGTTCAATGAAGTCTCTTGATGGCATTCACCAAGTGAAGTATATGGACTTCCCTTAGATTCAGAACAGTTTTCACTTTTCAGTAGGTTTTAGGTAGTCCAGTTTCTGCAACAAAGAGCTTATTTTGTATCAGGCAAGTCACCTAACACTAGGTCATCGTGTAATTACCATGTAAATCGTATAATGATTGGGGAAGAGAAGGCTGGGTAGAAGAGAAGCCTCATGACTCGTTTCTTGATCCAAATTTAACGCTCGAGGAACAGGTTTCATGAGGGCAGTTTAAACACGTATGCCATCTGAACTTGTTTTTATTCAGCCCCCTCCTCCTCGGTCCTTCCCCAGTGAATTCAGTATTGATTCTGTTCATAAAGGGGCCATGTCCATGTGCTTCTTATTCAGTATAACATGGTATTAATAAACCCCGTATTTCATGATTACTGCTAAAAATGAACTCTTAGTTGATGGTAGTGGTTGAAGGAAGCAAATCAGATGATTCAAAAATTACAGATAATTGGAAATTACAGCCATACACCACACTGTCATTGTCTTCTACTTGGATGAATACCACATCTAGTTTCTATTCACTGAGAACACGATAGCTCGGAAGTTGGCAGCCGAGGAGTCTGCTGCGGATGACGACAGTGTCAGGATAAGTAAGATACTTGGTAGATCCCCAAACAGATTCCATGCCCAGATAACGAACAATTGCATGTATACACTAGTAATCATCAACACGGAGTCACCCAGCAAATATTTCAGAATCCATTATGCTTTGTCTTCTGCGATGTGAATTTGTACAACACGCAGTTTCTCTCCGTGGAGCCTGTGAGTCTTTTAACTAATCATTCTGTTCTGAGCAGCACAATGTGCCCCCCAACAATAACAAAAGGATACATTTTGTTTTAGAAGATCCCACAGCAAGTTTGAAATTCGTTCCATTATTGTGTTAGCAAATTTCATCTAAGAAAGAGCCTATCTTTAATCCAAACATCTTACAGGCTAGCTTATATTTCTTTTGTTTTCTTTTTTTCTTGAGTCCAGATGCAGAGAGAAAAAGTGTTTTATTTTCCCTTGAATTAGAGTGATGCAGAGTAAATGTTAAATTTATCTCCTCCTACTGCAATAATTTTTTTAACTTTATCTTTCTTCAAAAAGCTTTGTAGAGTAGTACATACATACTTATTACTAGGTTTAAATTTTAGTTTGTACCCACTACTCATCTGTGTAAAATTCTTTGGAATCCTTTCTAGTTGCTTTCAGGCTCCTTCTAAATTAGCTGAGAAATGTCAGCTTAGATGTAAGGATTTGATTTAAGGGAAGTAAACAATTAAAATCAAATCACTGTTCTAGATTGTGCACCATGTCCATGCTTTTGACTCATCTGGAAATTTCCTTGTTCATGAAACACTGTCACCAAGTGCACAAGTAAGAGATGCCGCTTCTTCTATCTCCTGTGTGCATTATTGCATGGCGGCCTTCCCTTCAATCTGTATTTATGTGTCTTGTTGAGTCTTCCAGGCTTGCAATTCTATATTTGCCCTTGAATTGGGATCATCCTCGGTTGTTCTGTCCTTTCTTAATTTAATTGCTATTTGTTGCTAATTTTCCATGCTCACTCTTTTTTTCCTTCCCCATGTTCTGGGATCACCTTCTTCTTATACTGTGGAGCACCAGCTAAACTAGTATTAGAGGTAATCCACAGGTGACTGCAATAGGACAGTCACCCTTTCAACCCGTGGGCACCATGGTTGGCTGATCCCAGTACAGGATTCAGGCAGTCTTCCCTGTTGTTTTGGCAGAGCAGTGCTATTTTTGGTTCTCAAGTTTGAGGGACAAGGCCAGCCTGAAACTTCCAGTGGCCTTCCTTTCCTTTTATATAAAAGTAAAAAGGACTCCAGAAAGCAGTGGCTGAGTGAGACTGAACCCCGGTGAAATCGTTTGCATCCTGGGTCTCCTAAAACCTGCCCTACTCAGAGGGATTTACTGCATAGCATGTGTTTCTTATGCTAGTTTGAGTTACATTTTGTCATCTGTATTTTGAGTGCACATGGATTCTTCTTTCCTAATCTTCTGAAATGCATGTATTGGGATCATCACACTAGATAAATATTTAACACGCTTGAATATTAACTATCCATTCAGAATGTCTGTGGGGAATAAGTAAATATAAGTATGAGAAAAGGACATAAGCCTCATTAGAATGAACACAGAGGCATTCATCAACAATGACACCATGCCCACATTTAAATTGCGCAGTGACTGAGAGGGATCACACACGCCAGAACAGATACAGATACATGTGTATCTCAGCTCCCTTCAATTGTCAACAAGATTATACCCAAAATCTGGTCTAGTTCCTACTCCTCCATCCACGCTAGTGGTTTCCAGCCTTGCGGTCTTTCCAATGACTGTGATTTCCTCATTCGGTAGGATCTTTCTCCTACCCGGGTCACAGAGTTTACTGAGTTTCTTATTCCACTTAGTAAGGGCTGTTAGGCTTTGTTTTAAAATGTCCTTTCCTCCCACACACTGCATTTGATTTCAGGAGAAATATGGGCCCAGAAGGGCTCCAGCAGATGGCGAAATGATGGTGAAACGGGGGCCAAGGGAAAGCTTAACCAAAATGAAACAGGTATGGAGAAGCTTCTTGGGAACCTATGATCTTGCAATCCAAGTTCAGAAAACAAGATAAGAGATGGCAGAACATTTGTGATATGAAAGAACGGACAGAACACTGGGACTTAAGAGAATCGAGCAGGGGTGAGAATGGTGGGAGAGTAGGGGGTAGGCAACCAAAACTAAGGGGTGCATGAGGAAACTTTACAAAGCTGCATTAGTTTGTAAGCTAATTAAAAACATAACAACTACAAAGAGGAATTTGAATAGAGGTACCCCACTTGAGTGAACAATGCTTCTTTCAGAGGACGTAGGTTATTAAATAAAAGATTCAGTGCCATACATAGGATGCCTCCCTGTGAGTTACTGGTTGGGGAGGCCTCAGAGGCAACATAACAACACAGGCTATTGGTAATTGCTGTCCCTCTTGACTGTCCATCATAACTAGATGGCAAGACCTGTTGCTGAAGGCAGCATTCACTTGGATGCAGGGCAGAGAAATGAGCTCCCTCCTGGCTGACTAGCTTTCATTGTGCTGAAGGTGCTTACAGGCTGCTAGATGAGGAAAGACTTCAATGGCCTTACCAAGTTCTAGACTCTACAGGCTACAGTTCTGACCTGAGAGGCGAGGTGTGCCCACTGGTACAACTCTGAACTGTAAATTGCAAACCATCTGCTTCTGACTCTCTGCTTATTCTGGACTGGCTCTGCTCTTCTCAGCTTCTCCTTCTGTATTGAACTGTCTGTGAACTGACTGCACTCAACCTGTCTGACTGAACTAACTTTCCGCTCTGCTTCTTGTCTACTTCTACCTCTTTCTGAGCTTTGCTGCTTGTTCTCTGCTTCCACACTCTGCTTCTACTTTGCTTCTCTGCACTCTGAAGTCTCCCTCTACTCTCTGCTTCTCCTTCTAAACTCTGCCTCTGCCTCACAAATCCTGGGATTAAAGGTGTGCACCACTATGGCCCTCTGAATTGGGATTAAAGGTGTGTACTACATTGGGATTAAAGGCACGTACTAACATTCTTTCTACCCTAGAGCAGCCTTGCTGCTAGATTAAAAGATTAAATGTTCCTCTACAGGTGGACAGGAAGGAGGGGGAAATAATGGAACTGGTTCAGAGATTGGGTTGGGATCCTTCCTAAAACCAGATGGCCTCAATGGAGACTGAAAAGCAGCCATTGTTTAGCTCCATTCTTTACACTGAAATCTATTTTTTCCTACTTCTTTAAGTTAGAAAGAAAAGTAGACTAATATAACAGTACACTGCTGTGTAGGCTCACAAGGAAGGCACAAAGGCATATTTATAAGTGCAAACCCTCCCAAACCTGGGCAGAGTGAACCACCATCATGGTAAGTGCCATACTGGACAGTGGAACCCTGAGTGTCTCATCTCTTTTATCGATACCTAAGCTTCTCAGGTGTTCTAATAATACCACATGCAGATCATGAGCAATCAAACACCCTCCACATAAAGCCAACACCTGCAGACAATACAAAACACCAAAACCTCGGCAGCCCCTCACCCAACAGTGTACAAAATGATTTTAAACATAACTAAAAATAAACATCTACAACAGAGTAAAGTTGAAATTTAGCCATCCATTCGGTTAAAGAATTCCAACTAGACCAAACCAAACCTGAACCTACTTTGGTTCATACTACTCTGTAAGTGGATGGCTTGAGTCCCCTTTCCTACAAAGTCTGTGATTTAGCAAGTTCAGATTTAGAAATCAGAGCCTATTAGCAACATAGGAAAGTCTGCAGGCTTGGTAAAGTTTAGAAGTCAGCAGGCTGTATAAAATGTCATTATAAGATTCAGTACTTATACCAGCAGCGTTACTGTCAACAGACTAAATGTACTATTGTCCAATACAGGAAAAGCAATGTTCCCTGTTTATCTTTTGTGGCTGTTCACTTTTAGTGCTGCTGTGGGAAAAAGAACCAAAACAATGCTAAGCTTCTCCTTTAAAAAATCCCAACTAGACATTCTGGATCAACGAATAAAGCACAGTGACCACAACAGCAAAATTAAACTCTTCACTCCACCTCCCAAGTAAACCTTTTCAGGCAAGTCTTTCTCAATTGTATTCATTGTAAGTCTGGTTCCAAACTTAATTAATGACACGGGATATATGCTTGACCCTGATTGGATACATGGGCGGGAGATATCCAGATAGGAGGTGGGAAATACCCAAAGAGAAAGCATGTAGGCTGGAGATGCCCAGGCAGGAAATATGTCAGGATGTGTGCTCATCCCTGATTGGGCCTGATGGAAAGCACTTACCCTCATGGGATCTGCCTTTTAAAATCCCCACAAGTACCAGGCAATGGTGGTGCAAGCCTTTAATCCTAGCACTTGGGAGGTAGAGGCAGGTAGATCTCTGTGAGTTTGAGGACAGTCTGGTCTACAGAGTGAGTTCCAGGACAGCCAGAGGTACGACAGGGAAACCCTGTCTTGAAAAAAACTAAAACTAAAAAAATAAAATAAAATAAAAAAATAAAAATAATCCCCACAAACTACAAGCTTGGGGCCACCATGGAGGAATTCCCAAGGTGGGACCTCTGAATGGCCCTGGCCAGCTTCCACCATTACTGGCCAGTATTAAAAGCTTGCTTTAAATCCATTTTTTTTTCCTCAACTGATTTGGAATTTACACCATATAATTTCCACTGAATGCATGAGCAGACTAGACAGATGACCTCTTGATGCCCTCCTAGCTTTCCATGTTCTGCAAGGCATCTGCCATCCTCCCCAAGAAGAAGATAAGCCCACTGTGTGTCAAGTGTGGGACATAGGTTCTGTACAGTACTTAGGGGTTTTGACTTATAAAATTTTAACCAGGGTCTTCGAGGTTCAGAAGTCTGAAGACTTGGTTGTATTTATATGTGTCTGATGCTCAAGAGAAAGAGTCCTGAGGTTTTATTAGGTTGTCAAAGAGGTGGGCAACAATTATTTAGTACATTGTTTGCATTATAGCTTGGGAATTCAGACCTTAAGAGATTGTTCTTTCCCTCTAGTTAGAGGCAGACAGAATAGGGCTAATTTCTGGTCCAGTGGATTTCTCATCTTATATTCATCACAGGGTAATAGGAGAAGTAAAATTGTCTTCATGAGAATATCAGTTCTTATTTCTGTATCATTCGTTTTAACTGGGATTTCCGAGGCTCCATTTTTGTTGTGTGCCAGATCATTAGGTATTCCTCTGATATCCACTCAGCACAAAGGGCAGTCAGCTTTGAGTTCAGGAATGCTCATGTTCAGTGTGCAGTCAAACTCCTTAAATGTTTCACTTGTCAACCATTCTTTCCTCCGTGATTGAATCCAAGAAGGTAGCAACTTAAAGTCACACCAAGTATTTAATCTAGAAAATTCCCATATTTAGAGCCTCTTATTTCAACATAGGAAAATCAAACCAAGATAGAGAACTGTTATTATATAATTAAATGGTAACATTAAGAAATAATGGCTTATGGGGCTCAGTGGTTCAGAGTGTTACTCCTCTTGTTGAAGATCTGAGGTGAGGCCCCAGGACCCCCATCAGGTGGCTCACAACTGCCTGAAACTCCAGTTTCAGGAGATCTATTCCCTCTGGCGTCTAAGGCACCTTACTCAAACCCTCTCACAAATAATTTTTAAAAATGGCCTAATATTTATAAAACCCCAGAGTAACCAAATGACTTTTGCCTTATTTTTTTTAAGGCATTATTTTGTGCTCTTGTCAAAAACAAAATCGTGGATTTCATCTGCTGGTGTGCCATTCTAATTTAAAGTATCTGCGAATACATAATGCTGTTTGTAAGGCACAGAAGTGTTAAAAGGGACTTGCTGATAGAAAGAGAGGCTGATGATTTACAGCAGGGACCCTAGAGCTGGCTCAAATCCCAGTCAGCTCCTTTCCAGCTGTGCGACTTTGTCCTGATCTTATGTAAACTGCCCTGTGGATCAGATGTCTCAGTTCAGAAACTTCTCACTTGTAATAGCCAGGGCGTCGTCTTCAGAATTCCACTTAACAGTAAGCACTGAAGTAAGCACTGCTGGATGGGATTTTCCTGGATATCATCTTATCAACCCGCTTTTTACCTAACTGATGACGGTTTCATCCGAATCTTGCTGAAAATGGAAGGGACTCTGTATGCTGAAGTGAGCCTGCTCGCGTTCCTCTCTGAACACATATTCTAACAGCATATCCTTAGTTTCAGGATTTAGTTTGGAGGAAAGAAGAAGCAAACAATGTTGACAACTCGGTGCAAAGATGTGAGAATTTTGTCATCTCGTTTCATTACTGATCACTGGAGATGCTTCTTGTTCCCAGCAACGTCCCTGAACTTAAAGTGCAAGTGTGGGTGAAAGAATACCCCGCTAGCTTCGTCTTCTGCCTGTTGCAGATTTTCCAACAATCAACCAAAAACATCCTCGTAAAGCTTGTTTTTCCTTGGTGTCCCTTACAGCAGATAAAAGATACTATACTTTCAAAGCAATTATATTTGTTGCTTCAATTATGTTCATTAAGGCCACTTTTTTCCTTCGTCTTTACGTCAAATTGTGTGCTCTTCGAGCTATTTATGCATCCATTTTGATAATGTGTGTGAACACGCTTCACTGTCTGGCTTAGGTAAATCATGACTTCAAAATCTCCCTTCTGCCTTAGGGAAAAATTATTGTTTCTTCAGTATGCCTGCTTCTGAATATCCCTAAATGTATGATTTTTATGTAAATTATTTCCTTCCATGTGAGAAAGTTGGGAGCTGTGATTCGGAGAACCGAACAGTAAAGAAAAGGAGAGCTACGTAAGAGTAAGAGTGATGGGTAACTCAGGGGTGGTAGATCTGTTTATGTCTTTTTAATTAAAATTCGTTCATCGAATATTTGATCATTTCATCCTCCCCTAACTACTCCAGATGCTCCCTCCCTCCCCATCCAGTTTTATTCTCTGTGTCTCTTTCTCCTCTCACTCTCTCTCTCTCTCTCTATTTTGTTCTCATAGTTTCTGTCAGTAGACACTTGCTGTCTGAAACCAACCTCCCTGTCCTAAAAAGAGCTCAAAAAGCTTCAGCTTCTGAAAAAGAGGTAGCGGTGATGGAAACCCTAGTCTTTTACTCTGGCACAATTCCCAGGGAAGTCAGTGGGGAGACCCAAGGACCGCAGGCAATTTGATGCTTTTCATTTGGTAAAAGTTTGCTGCCAAAACCATTGCATCAAGTTACTGAAATCTTAGTGGATGTAAATCGCCTCAACTGTCATTTATCCTGGTGAGAAACTCAAAGGGCATGCCTTTTACTGAAAGGAAAGATTTAACCTTCTTAGCCTATTATGCAGTAAGTAAAATTCCAAAGCCTATCGAAAGCTCCCGTGGTGCAGTTTGGAGTTTCGGATAAGTTATTTATATACAAATGTGTATCTTTACCAAATGGAAAGTTTCACTACCTGTCATAATTAAACACATTCAGTGACATCAGAAATTTTACTTCATGTGTTTTAATCATTGCATGTAGTATAGTCTTTAAATGTGTGTACAACGGAGCCCTGTTTTTAGCTAAATCTCAGGGAAGAAACAAAGCAATGCTGGTTAATAGAAAACGCACTGAGCAGTTTAATGAGTTCACATCTTTAATGTCAGTAGGGTAAGGACAGTGGTTAATTCAGAAATTCCTTAGAGCTTGTTGATCAACTTAGATAAGAGTAGAAGTTGCTTCCATTTCTAGAAGAAGTTGTTATTTATATTCTCCCTTTTGCCGTTTTTGGCTGAGAATGACCTGTTGTAGAAGTTTATTTTTAGTTATGTTTAAAATGGCTGTATTGTGCATTGTCAGCTGAAGGGCTGCCTAGGCCTTGGCATTTGTATTGTCTGCAGTTGGCTTTATGTACAAGATGTTTGAATCCCCATTATCTGCACGTGGTATCAACAGAACACCTGAGGAGCTTAGGTATCAATAAAAACCCCTGAGATGAGATGCTCGGGGATCCACTGTCCAGTATGGCACTTGCCATGATGGTGGTTCCCTCTGCTGACGTCTGGCAGGGTTTACACCTATGAATATGCCTCCTTGTCATCCTTGCTGAGCCGCACAGTGGTGTATTGCCTACAATCACCAGATCTTCACTTACACTGCTTTTCTCTGCTGTCTTGAAATCACTGACACCTTGACCAGGAACTCGACTGGCTCAGACTGAGAGCCACTCCAGACCTGCATGCCTGGAGAGCAGGAACCCAGCGCTCCTGGTGTGTTGAAGTAGTTGGGAAGGCATGAGGCCATACTAAAGCACCAGGTTCGCAAAATCACCTATGCATCAGCATCCGTTTGAAAACTGTCCACGTGACCTGATGCGGTGCTGAGGTTGGGAAGGGCTGGCGGTAGAGATGGAAATCACAAAAGGCTAAACGTTATATTGCAAAGTCTGATCATGACAAATCACTACGTATTACTAGGTTTAGGTCCTGAAATATTTTAAAAACATCTTTGAGATGCTGTTAGCCTTGTTACTATGTATCTTCCAAAACTAGGGAATACAGCCAGCTTCTTACTGCCTTCTCACGCTTGGGAGAAAGCACTTTTAGAATCCCGGGTCCCTGGCTCACCAACCCACCCCTGTAGCTTGCCCAAAGATCCTTTGGGCACTATGAGACAAAAGCTGTGCACAGATATGTGACTTATATTTCCACACCGGATACCACCAGCGAGCATTTCCAAAAACGTCTTTCACTCAGTATTCTGGCAACTAGACCCCAAGCCATTCAAACGAATGAACCCTGATTCAAAGACCAAACAAAAGGCAGGGATAGAATCCCTAGATGTTTAGCTGGAAACGTAGCAGTAGCTTCGTCTCTCCGGTCGCATCTCTGCTTCCCATCGCATTGCCGCCACATACTCCCCTACATCTTTCTACCCTCGTTTTTCTGTCACTTGCCCTATCACAAGGTGCCAGCTTCAATTCACCGTGAACACGTGTAATCAATCTCCATGCTCAAAGTATAGAGAGCTTGTATTACAACTTCCCACTTGGTCACATATATTTCAGTGGTTTCAACTATGAGGTGTTTTAATATTTAAAACAGCAAGATACAAATTCATTATTTGCAAAATTTCAGTATATGTCATTTATAAGAAAGGTTTCTATATAAGAAAGCAACAATTCTCCTTTAAACCACTTGTTCTTAAGTTACCCTGTAGAGTTTTCAATCAAATACAAACCAGTCATTCCTGTTTTAAGTGATATATAAAGGGAAGCAAGATAGTACCATGAGAGGCTTCAGGCTAAAACGGTAAGCTGTGAACCTGTTGGAGCAAACACATCTCCCACATTAAGGGAAACGAAATTACTGTATTCTCCTAGGGAAAAAAAAATGCTTCCCCACAAGCAAACAGGCTTACCTGTGGCCCAATTTTTAGTTGCTCCCAAGTGGGGGCTGTGTTTTCTAAACACACACAGTAGAGACATGAGCAGGGTGTGTGAGCCCGTAGCAGGTGTTCATTTATTTTGTCAAATAAATACAGGCCGAGCAGACACTTAGATGTCTGTGTTTAGCCCTGATTACAGGGGTTACACAAATGAGAATGTAAACATTTTCAATACTAAGAAAATGGATGAGGCACTCCCCAAATCTTACAGCACCTGGCAGGGGGGTAGGGTGGGGTGTGCAGCTTTTATGTCCCCAAATCAAATCTGAAGCAGACCCAAACCCCAGCATGTCATCCCTCCAGGTGCAGGTCCCACTGTGCCTGTTGTCTGCTTGCTTCTCTTAAATAAACCTTCTGTTCACCTGGCTAGATTCTGAAAAGCTATGGCCAGGCTCGCCACGGTCTGCAGCAAACGGGACACAATGGTTTGTGGGGGTTAGTCACACCACACACCTGCAGGCTTCTTTCAGAACTGCTGGGGGATTCATCTGTACTGCAAGCTTTCTTGGTAACAGGAAGGTGATGAAATAGACCAGGAACATTTCATATGTGGGTGTCTGTGTGAGTGTGTGTGAGTAGCCTCCGTGCTGTGTGGGTTTAATTAGGTCTCATTCATTTATGGGCACAGAAATGACGAGGCTTAGCTTTGATTTCTACACTAAATATAAATAAAGCTGAGCTCATTAAGTCATTGGGTCTGTTTCCAGGCACTCGCGTTGTATCTTCTCTGCCTGACTTTGTAAACACCATGAGGAAACTCAGAGCCACATAATAGCAGCAAGGAAAGAGAGTGGGCTTCTGTTGGAATTCAAGTATTATCTTGTCGGTAAGGAAAACTCAGCAGTTTGTGTCTTTGCATCATAGAGCTTCAAAATTGCTGGTTGTGACGATGGTGATTGACATTCTTAAAATGTGGCCAAAGTGACATTGGATAAAACAGTTTCTTTGCAACCCTAGTCCCAACAGTACACGTAGAGAGTTAAAATAACCTACTCTTGGGGATCCAAACCATTGATTTGGATTTGTTTCTGCTATGGGAAGAAAGCTGCTCTAAGTATGCATTGAAACTTGAAAGTTTAGAAAGTGTGCTCAAAGGGGGGGGGGGAAGTGGCAAATTTCATTTTTCTGACTAGTAAACTGTGAGTAACTAAGCTTGAAGTATTCAAAGTTTGACATACTTGAAACCAAGTGACATCTATGAAATCGTCTCTTTGATATGAATTATGATATAAATAGAGCAGGAACTCATTTGGGCTAAAAGCCAATGCATCTTAAATAATACCTCAAAGATTTAGACATCAAGGCAGTGGTCTTTAATAACCTTTCACTTGCCTCTTGATGGTGCATTCTCTTCCGAGGGTCTGCCTCCCATCTCGATGTCTGTCAAGCTCCTAGACCTTCAGACTTAGCAACTGCACATTCTCTGCCTTTAAGGCCTTTGTCATAGACGTGTACAACAGTGGTGGGTCTTTTACATGTGCTTAGCTCTGTCTCAGAGTCTGCCAGTGCTCAGATGGATTCCAGGCAACGGTGTGATGGAAAAAATTAGGCTCAGTCCAAAATACAGACCTGACTAAGTCATTTCTTAGTTACAGTCACTCACAGTCACCAGCTTCTACTTACTACTGATGAGTACAGATGAGTACAGAATAGTAAGAGCTCCTTTTCCCTCTTCTTTTCTTCTTTCTCCTTCTTCTTCTTCTTCCTCCTCCTCCTTCTCTTCTTCTTACTCTCCCTCTGCTTCCCCCTCTCCTCCCCTTTACCTCCTCCTCCTTTAATATGTTACACGTAGTCTATACCTTTGAAGAAGTAATATTCATTACTGCATTCCCACTAACAATTTAGTTTGATTGACTGACAGGAAAAGAACTTTAGGTTTTTAGGTACATATTTTTTTTCAAACATCAATTTGCATTTGAATTCTCTGAGGATTTCCTCAGACTTGAATAAATCTCTGTAGGGAGAGCCAAAAATCAAAAATTGCAATTGAAGTAAGTCACAGGAAGAGCACAATTGCCAAAAATGTTGAGGGTAATTTCACATCCAAAGTCCATGTTTACTTGTGTCATCTAAATTCAATTCACTCTACTGGGAATATGTCTGCAACCTGATGCTATTGTTATAACATCTTTTTTGAAAAGTCAAAGACCATAATTTTGGCTGGATGTTTTGTCTGCCATCACCTGTATTCATGCAACAGAAGAAAAGAATATTCTGACTCTTCTGGAGCACAACACAAAACAAGCAAAAGCAGAAGTTTTTACAGAGATGCACAAAGCCATTGACAACTTTTAATTTGGAAATTTATCATGCAATTTGGGGGTTATTTTTTTTTTTTACTCTAGTTTTAACACAGTATTACAGGGAAGTAGCTATTTTCATTTACATGGAACGTATTTTTGCCTTACATAGGACACATTTTGTAATCCATGTGGTTTGATAGTGGATCAACTAACATCACAGGAGGGAAAACTCTTAATGGACAAAAGTACATCATAAATAAAGTTTAGCAAGAGCCTTTATGACAAAACAAGGCTCTTCACAAGCCAAATGTCCGCTGTGTGAAGCATATTTTAGTAAGAGTGGTTTGGATTTGTCTATCAGTTCCTAGGGAAGGACGGGTGGTGCTACACACAGTCAAACAAACTGTCCAAAAGCACTTTCCTGGCAGAAGTCCTTAACCCTGAACACACCAAGGACTTGCAATCACACTACAGTCTAGAGTCACATCAAAACCCTCTGCTCTGAGATACAGAGTCCCAGGGCCAAACATCATGCAGAGTATGGGGAACCCCATGGAAGAGGTGGAGGAGGGACTGCAGGGAACAGAGGGCTCAAGGACACCAGAAGAACAAGCCCCATGGAGTCAACTGACCAGCACTCATAGGGACTCACAGAGACTGTAGCCACAGATTCGGTGCCTGCAGGGTCTCCTACATATACCTTACGTTTGTCTAGCTTGGTGTTCTTGCAAAACTCCTACAAGTTGAAGTTGGGGGGGTCTCTCTCATCCTTTTGCTCCTGCTGGGCTGCCTAGTCCACCCTCAATGCAAGGGATTAGTGCTCAGCCTTGTGTTTCCATCTTGTTATGCCCTGTTTGAGTGGAAACCCTGGGAAGAATGCCCTTTTCCCGAGGAGAGGCAGGGTGGTTGCGGTGGGGTGGTGGTAGGTCTGGGGGAGAGGGAAAATGGAAGAGAGCTGGAAGGAGTGGAGGGAGGGAAGGAGGGGGGTCAGGATGTACTATATAAATAAGACCCTCTGCTCTGTTTGTTTCCTCTTTCATTAGCTTCTCTCTCTTCTATCACTGGAACTAATGTCAAGAACTCTTAGAGTTACAGTAGCTCCAGTGTCTACTAGAGAGTACATAGGAAGGGCTTCAAAATACTGAAGGAATGAATGAATGAACAAACTAATGAATGAAGAGATGAATTAATCAAGTGTTTTCATTTTATTCCGTCTCTACTCAGTCTCTCTATTGAAGCTGGAGTGGGTGAGAGTAAGATTTTGTTTTCACCATTTCCTGCAGAATACCTAAAATTCATCCGTCTGATCTCTGGAAGCTGAGATCGTGTGTCTGTTTCTTTTTATTAATGATCAAAGACACAGGGATGCCCAGAGAGTCCAGAGGCCTGCCCTTCTCTAGTCCGCAATCACCCTGAAGGGAAACACACTTAGAAAGGAAGGCCAAGAAAGAGATCCAGGAGGTCAGGAAAGGAATTCTTCTCTATATTCTTGTGTGCGCCTATGTGTAGAACTTAGTGGCGATGCGTGCTTGGGTGGAGACTGGAGTGCAGAAGGATAGGAAGCTTCCAGGACTAGAACATTCTGAAGACCTTCACAACACCTGGGACTAAATATATGCTCAATGGTTTCAATAAGTCAACGGTTTTGTTGTTGTTGATGTTGTGGAGGCAGGGCACAGCTGTCGTCAACCAATTTGTCTTCGGAAGACTTTTACACCCAACCACCCAACGCCCAACACACACACACACACACACACACACACACACACACACACACACACACACACATACACACACACACAGACAGCCACCGAGTTAGAAAGTTTACACATCTATGACTATAATTTACCCCAGGCGCTATGTCATGCTGGAGCCAATCTCTTCTTGTTTTCCACCACTGCTAGATTTATATCAACTTGACACAAGCTAGAATTATCTAAAAGAAGGGAACCTCAATTGAGAAAATGCCTCCATAAGATCTAGCTGTAGGGCATTTTCTTTTTCTTTCTTCCTTACTTCCTTTCTTTTTTTCTTTCCTTCTTTTTTTTAACCAAGAAATGTTTTATTTTTCATTTTTTTTTCTTGCAGTAACTTTGTTAGTTGAATAAAATCATGTTTTTTTTTTTTCCCATTTTCCTAATTGGTGATTTATGGGGGAGGGGGAGACACTATGGGTGGTGCTGTCTCTGGGCTGGTGGTCCTGGGTTCTGTAAGAAAGCATCCTGAGCAAGCCATGAGGAGCAAGTCAGTAAGCAGCACTCCTCTGTGGCCTCTGAATCAGCTCCTGCCTTCAGGTTCCTGCCCTGCTTGAGTTCCTGTCCTGACTTCCTTTCAGTGATGGACTACAATGTGGAAGTGTAAGCCAAATAAACCCTTTCTCTTTAACTTGCTTTTGGTCATAGTGTTTTGTCATAGCAATAGTAACCCTTACCAAAACACTCCCCATGCCACTTGACACATAAGAAATAAAGTCATAAGGAGAGAAAAGCTACGTAAATGGTACAGGGGTAGCAACTGTCACAAGACTGTTTAAATAGCAGTGTGCAGGAGAGAGCCAAGTGTAACTAAAGTGGAGGACGGGCTTGGAACTCATGGATTTTAACCTATAAGTTTGTACAAGATTTAAAAAAATATTTGAGAACAGATTAATTGTAATTTATTAAAAGAATATAAATGAATACAGGGAAAAAAAGCTGTCTGAAGGAGAATAATAACACACATTTATTTAACTAGGCTGGAACAAATGGAACGTCTAACAGTTATAGGATGAGCTGAGAAGTTTTCTAGGTACTTTGAAGGGAAATCAGATTTTGTTGGGGGATCAGCAGGACCCTGGTTACCACAGAATGGCAGCAGAGAAGGCACAGGTTCTGCTTCTGATAAAAGAAAACGGAGGGGTGTTACCAAGCTATGGAGGCCAATACTTCAATATTCTAAATCATACAAGTATGTGGTAAAAGAATGAACAGAAGAAACAGATCACCTGTGAGGAACCCTCTGAAGAAGAAAGAGAAAAGAAGAAAGGAAGAAAGGAAGAAAGGAAGGAAGGAAGGAAGGAAGGAAAAAGAAGGAAGGAAGGAAGGAGGGAGGGAGGGAAGATTCGTTTGTTAGCCACAAAACGTGGAGGGCAGGAAATGGAATCAAGGTGAGTTGAGTCACCTGGGAGAAGTCTCGGCACGTGAAGGCAACTGTGGCTCATTTCCCAGAGAAGAAGCATTTCAGTCTAAATGAATACATCAGTTAATTGCTAGTACGGCCGACAGAATGCAATTCCTAGTTAATAAAACAGGTTTATCAAGTGTGAAACCATTTCTGTGAGCACGGCTGCTCCCCTCCCCTCTTCCAGCTTTACCGAGTCTAAACGGAAAACCCCTTTGCGAACAGGAAGCGAAGCCATTACAAACTGATAAACCGGTAATGAGTCTGGGGAGAGAACAGAGAAAGCTCAGATTCATCCTGTTGCAGTTTTACGGGTGAGGACTGTTGGACAAACACACACCACGCTAATATGATAATTCACAAAAAGGGTTCAGTTCACAAAGGGAAATATCCCGAATTTAACAGTATTCCAAAGACAGGAAAAGTGTTGAGTGAAACTTTCTATAACCTAGACGCATTGATTTTCAATATATTAGGGGGGCCAGGACTAAAGAGAAAAAAATGTTACTTATGGAATAAAAGAAGATGGCAATGTAATTGTGAAAGAAGCTGGATCAAAAAAAAATTATAAGAACTATAAAAGACATTTTTTCCCTTTAAAATATGACAATAGGTATGTTTAATTGCTTTTTCTTAGAATTGTGGGGGAAAAAAACCTATAAAACAACTTGAAGGAGAAAGGATTTCTGTGGTTTGTGGTTTTAGAAGATTCAGTCTCCCAAGGCAGGAGCTCAGGGTAGAGCCCATTCCAAGTCACAGCCCAGCACCCAGAGGAATGCGGATGGCAGCACCCTCCCGTATTTTCCCTCCTGCTTTCTTTTTCTGATCCCTGCAGCCATCGTTAACAATATTTAAATTCAATTTTTCTTCCTTAGGATACAAAATTACACGGTAACACAATTTCATTAAAAACTGTAATAAATGCAAAACAGAGATTTACGTGCTCTGTTGTGCCTGCACATGTGTGTGCACATACAGAACAAATGAACGGATAAACAAATGTAAAAGAAATTTAAAAAGTGGTATTTGCCAAGATTTTCCATCTATAAATTCTATGAGACCATGGTTTCCAGTTGAAAAATTTGTAGAACTAGTTTGTTGGAAATGCAACTAGAGAACTCTCAAACACAAAATGCAGGACTCCTGGAAGCCCTCTTCATTCTCCAGAGAAAGAAATGGTGCTGTTTTTCCTCTAGGAATATTTGCATGTCTAACACACAAATTTAATTCACTAAAAAGTGCTGCCACCTATTTCTAAGAAATGGTCCACTAATCAAAAGGTGAATAGAAGGGAACTATGAACATTCAACATCAATAATGTCTGACACGTCTTATTTACAGAAGTTACAGTACAGCTCGTGACACTATCGGAGACATTATATTGCTTAAGAACTAGTAAATAAACTTTAAAATACAAGAATACTTTCAGAATTTATGATTGATAGAGTCCAACAGAATGAGAAGCAGAGCCTGGTATAAACCTTGATTGTCTTACAGATCTGTAGAATCTTCTGTAGAAGGCTTTCAATGCAAGTAGAATGTAAGTCAGTGAGTTAGCATTTTCAGAGAGATCAGACAATGTGTCTTTGTACTATGGGATGAACAACACTTAAAGTATTAATTTTCAAGTGGTTCTGCTATTTAAAAATATCTCTGGCCTAAAATCTGTCATTTTTCTTTTGGCCCACCAAAATATATTTGAACAAATGTAGGCTCAATTGCCCCGTTTCCTAATATTTCAGGACTCAGAGGAAACACAGGCCTCTTTTGAGATTTATAAATACATCTGCATTGGCCACACGAGTCAATGAAATTGTGCCTCCAAAGATCATGTGACCCCTGAGAAGAAAAGTCGTGTTCCAACCCGGCCTTTGTGCGCCGTCAGAACTTCCTCTTCCATTAGAAGCTATGTGCTAGGGTTTAGGTGGCTCTTTTTATCTGCCCGAGATCTGCTTATGAAGTCACTGCTTCTCAGAAACGGTGAATGAGATCATTATTTGCCACTCAGGAAGCCCAAGCTGCATCCAGCTTTTATGTCTGCACTTCTACTAACGTCTACTTCCTAAACCAACAAACCTCTACGTTTGTCATTTTGTGGCGTGGGGAGCGTGCTTGTACCATAGCACACAGACGGAGGTGAGAGGATAGTCTTTTAATAACTCACATTTAGGGTAAGATGTTGGCAGTATTATCAGGGTGACCCTGATCTAATCAACATACTTTTGTTTCTCTACTGCCTAGTGGACCTCAGAAATCTAAGTGACATGTTTTAGACACACACCAGGGCTGGAGAGAAGGATGGCCTAGCCATTAAAAGTTAAGGCCCAGAACCAGAAAAACTAGAATCACATGAGAGGTGGATTTAAAATTTGTGTAACTATTTTTAACCTACTAAAACACATTTATATATTCATGTACTTAATTTATGTAATTTATTGGATTTTTTTTGTTTTTGTTTGTTTGTTTGATTTTTGAGACAGGGTCCTGCCTTGTCTTATCTGCTTGGCTATTCTGGAACTCATTTTGTAGGCCAGGCTGGCCTCTAACTCATAGAGATCCACCTACCTCTGCTTCCTGAGTGCTGAGATTAAGGGCTGCTGGCCAGAATTCTGGTGTTTTTATTATATTTTTTTCTTGACTCTATATGTCTGAAGGAATAGACAGACAGACACACACATACACACAGACACACACACACACACACAAACACATATGCATATATACATACACAAACACACACATATATATGTGCTTATCCACCCAATTCAATATGTTAAGAATTGAGCATAGCTTCAGAAACATGTGTCACCTAACTCTGGTGCAGTCATGGTGAGTCAGTCTCTCATTTGCTATTGCAAAATGGAAAAAGAGAAAACAAAACAAAACACAACCTTAGACTTAATTTATAAAAATGTGTCAAAGGTTATAGCTTTAACAGAAGAACATTTTTCAGTATTTGATGTCAATCAGTATTTATTATATGGAAGAACAAATCTTAGCTTGTGTACACATTTAGAATAAAATATAGCTTCACTTTGACCTCTCCCAGGAATATATTATTTCATGTTAAGGGTGTTATCAGTGAGTGAGTCTTACAATACTTCAGAACTCTATGACAGGTCTTGTCAGATTCCAGTTCTTTCCAACAGGGTGGCTAAGTGCAGCCTGAGCCTGTGGTTGAGTTACACCGCTGGGCTTTTCGCAGCTTTGGCAGAGGAAATGCTGACAGTTATGGCTCCAGACCTCTGCTCCTTATGACTTCACAGATGAGCAATCGTTTCGCGGAGCCTAGGAGTGGGAAGTCGTAGCTGCTGCTTGTCATGAGTCACAGCTGGAGGGAGCTCAGGGGATGGACAGAATTCTGCATCTCACTCTGTGCTTGCTTCTATGGACGACACAGCTGGAGTTCTGTGTGCACTGAAGGGACAGCCAGCCGTGTGCAAACGCAATAGCTTACCTGAGGATAACACCAGCTCTGACTTCAGGGTCAGTACTTTTGGCCTTGTTTCATTACAAATACCACATTCCCCGCTCTGAATATAATTGTTATGATTTGTCTGCACATGTTTCCAAGGAGATAGAAACAGTGCTCTGATGGCATCAGCTGATACAGGTTTTCAGGAAAGCCAGCTAGTCAGTCTTCACAGCTATTGTGAGAACTGAAAACACACAGACTTCTATGGGTTTAATCAGATTGAATGGTAAGGTGAGTGAAAAATATATCGCTCACCGCTTCCCATTGACTTTGCTTTACTATTTTACTTTTTACGTATACACTCCGTTTTGTATATAAAAAAAACAAAACAAAAAAAAAACCCCTAATATATGCACCCTTATGCTTTTCTTTCCAACTTTGTGTTCAGGAGCCTGAAATTGCCAATTGTGGTGGTGTTACATATAGACATTATCTTACAAATCGATTGTTTCTCGCCGCCACCACCCGCCAGACATTTAACACTAGCATATCAAATGCCGGGGGTGGGGCACCCTAAGATCATCAACAAGAATAAAACCCCAGATGTCAGGGAGTAACATCCTGGCTGGGGATGTGGCTCAGCTGGTACAGTGCTAGCCTAGCATCTATGAAGCCCTGAGTTCCAACCCCAGGACACATGAACCAGCTTTATCAGTGCAGGACTTTGAAGGCAGAGTAAGGAGGATCAGTCATTTTATAGTTCATAGTCATTTTCTGTTGCACGGAGAGTTTGAGGCCAGATTTCATGAGCCCCTAGCTCAGCAGAAAGACAAAAAAGAACAAAACAACAACAAAACGAAAGTCCAAGAAAAACGAACAACAAACAAAAATGAAAAACCTACTCTGGAATGGGCAAATATTTAAATACAGTATATCTTATAAAAGATAAAATGAAACTGTAACAGAAGCAGGGACATAATTAATTTGCTTTAGTTTTTCAGTAAGGACTAAGAGAATAGACAGTCCTTGAACCAGACACTGAGAGTTGAATGACTGAAACCACAGGGAGACACAGGGAACGGCACTCACTCAGCCCCAGCGGGACTGAGCGTCCAGACCGCATGCTGCAGATGCTCTGCTCTGAAATATTCATGGGGAACAATGAGTGGCTAGCTCCGTTGGAGTAAGTTGTAGTTATGATTGAATTTCTTCAAGTTTTACCCTATAAGTTAGTTTGTATTTCCCACTACCCCTGTTACACATTTTCCTCTTTCTCCTGTCTCAGCCTTTTGATGGTGGAGGTGGGACTCAACAACGTCTGGGAAAACATGGTGCTTTCCATAACGTTCTGCTCCAAGGATGTCGGGATTCAACAGAATCATCGCAGACAGGGAGATGCACGAGCATCTTTGCCGTGAATGGCAGTGTCAGAGCAGAATGGGGCAGGATCAGGTGATACGAAAGCAAACGTAAATTGAATAAAAATCCGAAATCTAAAATATGACACTCAATTTCTTGGTCAGATTTTGTGGCATTTTCGATTGGGGATGCTCAGTTGATAAAGGTCAATGAAATATTTCCAAATCTGAAAATGCTGAATCTGAAACACTTCTCTCATAACACATTTCAGATCAGGAACATTGAAAATGTAGATATGGGAGATCAAGAAGGAAAAGTTCCTAGACTGTTGCTAAGTACTGAAGGTGACACCTTCAGAACTCATGATCAAGTACCAGCAAACATGTCTTTCTCATAAAACGCTTGAGTAGAGGTGGGTACACCATGGAACACTGTAGTAGTACACTGCTGTGGGAGCCCAGCAAGGAAGGCAAGGAGGCATTCTCAGATGTGTAAACTCTGCCAGAGCTCAGCAGAGGGACCCACCATCACGGCAAGTACCATACGTGACAGTGGAACCCTGAGCATATGAACTCAGGCGGTTTTATTTGAAACAGAACTCCTCAGGTGTTCTATTGATAGCACATGCAGATCATTAGCAATCAAACATCCCCCACATAAACCCAACACCTGCAGACAATCTGAAACGCCAAGACCTAGTCAGTCCTTCCCCCAACAGTGCATAAAACAATATTTTAAACACAACTAAAAATAAACTTCTACAACAGAACACTCACAAACAGAACCTTTTCAGAGGCTCTGGAAGAGGCCCTAGCAATATGCTCAAGTGGCCTAAGTTTTTTATTTTTGATAAATTTAGAAAACTAAGATATATTAATTGCAATCCATTAAGGCCAGTGTTTTTTAAATCCTAAATTACTTTTATCACATTTCCTGCTGCAGGTGGTAGTGGATGACTGGTATCTTAGGAGGTGACTGAGGAGAATTCAGACTGGGATAAACTCTGCTAGTGCATGACAGATATATTCATATGGGATGTTGATACTTCCCTTTACAGTCACTGAGAGTCACGATTCACTTTACCACCTTCCAAAGCAACAATGAGAAGGACACACAGAGCCAGACGTTATAAAGCAATATGGAAATTCCCAATGGAGTGTATCACAGAAGACCATGGAGGGGAGATGGGGTTTAGGATGCACAGAGCCAAAAGCTGATTCAGGAAAAGTGCTTCCCACTTGCCAGACCGTCTTCTGTCAGAGAGATATTGTGAATGCAGTAATAAAGGTTTAGTGTACTTATTTTAATGCAAAACCACACAGGATTGGAGTTGATGAGAATTCTGCATTTGCTAAACATGGATTAAGCAGCACTGCAGACATTGAGGACATCTGTGATAATAAATTTCACTTAACTATGCTTTGAGAAATCGTGATCTACTGCTCGAGTTTCTCTATAAAGTGTATTACTGATTGAGACTGTGTTCTGGGATAATAAGAAAGCATAGAAGAGGAGATAGATTTATATAATCTGAAGAGAAACCGAGTATAGAACACAGATGAAATGAAGCAGGAAAGAAGAATAACAGGAAGGGCAGTTTAAGTGGAAAAGGGATGGAAGGTCAAGTGGACAAAGAATCAGGGAGGGATAGCTAATATGAAGACTGTTTGAAGAAGCCTTGTGAAAACTTACTATTTCATAAGGGGTAGGGTGTGTGTGTGTGTGTGTGTGTGTGTGTGTGTGTTCATAGGACAGAGTCTAGTAGAATTACCCTGGACAGGAGATAATGCTCTCCTCAAAAGCCATAGGTTCCAAATTAAAAGCCCAGTGCCAGGTGTGAGATATCTCCCCATGAGCTGTTGGTCATAGTTATCCTGGAAACCCACAAACCAATCTAAGCAATTGACACTGTTCTTGGTTGTCCACCAGAACTTGATAGTAAGACTCTATGGCTGAATATACTACATACTTGGGTCACAGATCATGGAGCTACTTTCCAGCTGGCTAGCTTTCACAGTAACAGAAGATTTTATGCAGGCTCCTAGGATAGGGCCATCGAGGATCTTACCCAGCTGGGAACACTGGAAGCTACAATAGAAACTACGGTGCTAAGATATGCCCATAGGTACAGTAGAGGCATAAATGTTATGGGGGTTGCCAACTGCCTTCTGATTGGATTGAAGGCCCATTCACAGGAGGAAATACACTTAATACTGTAATTCTAGCCAAGAACACATGCGAGGAGCTCATAGTTCCAAGAGTAAACCTACTGCTATTACGTTGCTGTCTTAGTTAGGGTTACAATTTCTGTGATTAAACACCATGACCAATGCAGCTTGGGAAGGAAAATTTTTATTTGGCTCACACTTCCATATCACCAGTCATCATAAAATAAAGTCAGGACAGGAACTCAAACAGAGCAGGAACCTGGAAGCAGGAGCTGATGCAGAGGCCATGAAGGCATGCTGCTTACTGACTTGCTTGCCACAGCTTGCTCAGTCTGCTTTCCTATGGAACCAAGGACCACCAGCGCAGAGATGACACCACCCACAATGGTATGGACCCTCCTCCAATTAATCACTAATCAAGAAAATGCCCTATAGCCTGATCTTATAAAGGTATTTTTTCAATTGAAGTTCCCTCCTTCAGATAACTGTAGTTTGTGTCAAGATGACATAAAACTAGCTAGCACCTAGCCTGGTGGTGGTGTGTGCCTTTAATCCCAGCACTTGGGAGGCAGAGGCAGGCAGATCTCTGTGAGATTGAGGCCAGCTTGGTTTATAGAGTGAGTTCCAGGACAGCCAGAGTTAACAACAGAAAAACCCTGTCTCAGAAAAAAACAAACAAACAAAAAAACTCCAAAACAAAACAATAGCAAAAACGAAAAAAAAAAAACAACAAAATAAAACAAAGCAAAACAACAAAACAAGCCAGCACAGTTGCAAAATGGATATAGGATCAAACTGCCCTATGAATTCCTATCTTTATATCCATAGATGAGTGCAGCTCTCAGACATCATCAAAAGAAGTTTCTTTGTGCAGTGGACAAAAATTCAGCAAATTAAGTATCTGTGGAATGCTGCAAATGGGGCATTTATATCACATTCCTTCTCCCCAAGGCTCAGGGACCATTTTGGAAGAAGGTGCAGAAAGATTGTTAGGAGAGGTTGGAGAGGACCGGAATAAGACAGTATCTTTTGAAGGTGACAAAATGTTGCACTCACAGTATCTGTGGTTGCCTCCATAAGACTTGCACACAGCAATCAGTATTTTGACACAGATAAGGAGTGGCTCATGAGCCTCGCTTCTAGCTGAAGAGTTATTGACAGTTGATGGCTTCTGGTGGAAGGAGTGTCAATTTTCCTTAAGGATGTGGCCTCTGGAAGTTGACCATAGACTAGTGGATAGCCTCACACTCATGAGTATATGGGTAACACAGCTAGACTTTGTTATATATAAATAAATATATAATTTATATATTTATATCCTACATATATAGGATATAAATATATAAATTATATTTAATATATTAAACATCAAATTAATGTTTTATAATTAATATAAATATATTAAATATTAGATATATATTTAAATATAAGTATATATATTTAAATATATATTTATTATATATATATTGTATATATAATAAAAGGAGGACACAAAGTTGGAGGTTTGGGGTAAGGAGATGGGGTGGATCTAGAAGAAGGAAATGGGAATAAATAAGATCAAAATATAAAGTATATATGTAGGAAGTTTTCAAAAATAAAGAAAAATATTTTAATAGGAAGAAAGTATAGAGACAAAAACCCTGAAGAATAACTTAGATGTGTGCTTGACAGCTAATATTAAAACAATCACATCATTTTCCTGGATTGTTTATGCTTGTGTGTTTGTTGGATTGTTAAATGTAAAATTTGCTGTGATTTTTTTTATCACTTTTGTATCTAACTTCAAATTTCTGATTCTGTATGCTTTTTACTACGGTTGGTTCTCCAAGTCATAGAAGTCTCTGTCCCTCTGAAGCCTTGACCGGTCCTTATCCGTTTATTTCCCACACAAATGTCCCAGCGATGATACTATGTGTCCAGTGTAAAATACTTTAAGCATATTTACCAACTGTAATACTTTTAACGATAGTAAACATATAAATAAAATAACACTTCCAGTAAGATGAACCATGTTCATCCTGTAACACTATTGGTCTGGATACTAAAGTATTCCAGGTTGAAAAGCACACAAACCCAGGGTAGAAGTAGTTATCCAGGCCTAGAAAATACTGGCTGGGAGCAATAAAATTGGCTGGCTGCTGTGTACAAAGATTGAGAATTTTTTTCAAGAAACTTTAGGTCTCTGGACCCTAAACCTCCTTTAACGATGTTTGTGTTTTAGAATGAACTACTAAGCTGAGTGTTTTGAGGAGCATCTGTAATATCAGCAGCCAGCACCCAGGAGGTGAGAACAGGAGGATCTCAAGTTCAAGGTCATCTTGAAGATATGGTAAGTTCCAGGCCAGCCTGGGATACCTGAGACTCGTTCTTAACAGTCAAATAAGCTTTCATGATGTATAAGAAAAGGATTGGTATAAGAGATAGATGCTAAAGTAGCTGAGAGAGTCTACTCCATATTCAGTTGAAGATCTGTGGGATGGGGACTGGCAGGGGAGAACAGGCTCTGAGTGTTATCAGAAGAATCAATAGCCAGACAGGAAGTACAAAGCAAGTGAGAGGGAGCTGCCAGGGAGCTGTGGGAGATCCAGCCTGAGCACCTAGAGGAATATGGTTGCTGAGGATAAGGAGGAAGATCCAAACATCAGCAGAGAATAACAGCAGTCGAACTGGAATGATGTTTTGATATCATTTTAAGATATATCTGAAAACCTGCATTCGATTTCTTAGAAAGTATTTTGTGTTACCTTTTTTTGTTAGTAAAAGGTAATTTTGAACTATCCATCAAATCTTGTGTGATATTTTACTAACAACTAAGCACTTCTTTGTTGCTTTCCCTTCCTTCCTTCCTCTCTCCCTCCCTCCCTCTGGCCTCCACCTCTTGCTTACTTTCTCTGATTCAGGAACTGTAGGCAAGCACTCCCCCTTCATTCAACAGAGCCAAACCCTCATTCAACAACTGGAATAAAAGAAAACTGGTCAACTGAACAGTTTGCTGAGCATTACTCTAAAGCACAGATGAGATTAGAGTTTAAGTGAGTTCGGACGGACATACAACATAGATAAGTTGAAAGTTGAAGTGGAATTGGGAGAACACACAAAGTATCCACCTCACGTATAAGAGTCAATGCAGTACTTTTAATACTTCCTTTGAAACACACACACACACACACACACACACACACACACACACACACACCAGTATTTAGAGTTTACGATAATCTAAATTATAGGCCTAGTTTATACAATTTGAGAGAACTTTTGATTTCATTCAACTTCTAGCAGAGCCTTGCCTCTTCCAGTTGCCTCTCATGGGCCTCCCTTATGCCATCTGTTCATGTGAAGAAAGCCATCCTTTCTCTGCTTAAGACTTGTCTTTTACAGAAGAGACCCCTCTCTGGGATTCTCAGACATACTAACGCTTGTCGCAACTTGTCAAACTGATGAGAAGAAATGATTGCTGAGTGCTTAGTCCTAACAGGGCATCTGTAATAGGTGTCACCTCCTTTAAGGCTGAGGGAACATTGTGGAATTGAGAATGGGAAGAATCGTTGAGAGCCAAAACGTGGGAATCCTATTGTGAAATGCTGTCCTCTAGAAACAATAGAGCCTTTGCACCCATGATCTCACAGCAACAGTGGGTACCACATGGGACTTCGGGGCCACCAACATTCCTTCCCAGATAGGGGAGGGGCTCATGAGACCCCACCCCTCCCAGGGGAGTTTATATGAAGTTAATGGTTTCTGCAGAGAGAGGGAGTTATAATCCTCAGTGATGTAGTCACTGGTAAGTTGAACCTTGTTGGAGAAAATAACTTTCTATCCATGTTCATTCAAGCAACCCTAATTAGATGCAACGAGTCACAAAAAATGCCTAAGATCAGGAAAGAACTTGTTGAGAAGAATATCAGTGAAGAGGGTAGAGAGACTAGAGGATATAATCAAACTAATATACATACACACATACATACAACATACATATACACACATACATATATATATATATACACGCACACACATATACACACATACATCATACAGACAGACAGACTTATACTTGTGAAAGAATAAACTAAGAGAAATAAGAAATAATGGAAACAGGCAAAATCCGGACAACAGTTGTGCGATAGTTCCAATTAAAGAGTACAAAGAGGAGGAGAACACAACTAACAATGGAGGCTGTGTTGGAAGAGGTGATGGGACCAGCAATGGACAGCCCAGTGACTGGCATGGCAGCAACCTGGAGAAGCTGGGGCAGAGGATGGGGGCAAAGTCCAGAGAAACTTCACACACAGACACACAGACACACACACAGACACACATACACACACACATATTTCAAACTAAGTTTTTACATTATAGAAGAAAAATGTGAAGATATACAACCATGCAAAAAGGTGGAGACAAAATTTAACTTAATGGAAAACTAATACCTGGTTAATTTCTGTAACATAAAATGTCAGGCAATCATATTATGTTTCCTGAGTTTTTATGTAAAAGATAATAGGCAGAATAAGTAATAAGTTATTTAATATCATAAGGAGTAAAACGAATGACACTTAGAAATGAATTAGAAGCAAAAGGAAATATTGAAGGAGAAGAAAAAAATGCCTAAAAAAAGAAATTAAAGTGGAGATAATATAATGTGGGCAGGCGAAAGCAAGAAGGTCAAACAAGCTAGCTGCTGTTCAGAAAATAACCCTCCTGCACATAAGGGATAAAATGGGGTTTAGAAAAGGCTTAAATTTCTGGACCATACGTATAAGAAAAATTTAGCAAAAGATAGATATATTTTACTCTAATTCAAAAATGCAAATCATCCTGGGATGACTGTTTTCATCAGAGACTGCATAAGTGACAATAAGAGCCTAACAAATAAATAACAAAAGCATAAAATGAACAAAGAATATGAAGAACTGTTAAGAAAATTACACGTGGCTAATATACAGGTAAAAATACACTCCTGCTCCATGGTCTCATAAGAACCAGCTGCAAAAGCAGGGCTACATATGCATGTGTGATAGCTAATTTGTTTAGTCACTTGGAAATACAGCATGAAACATTCACTGCAGAGCTGTATAAATGTGAAACATAGAATCGGGAGAAAACCTAACTTGACAGATGTTTGCTTGGTTGCTATTCTGGGGGTGTCTGCAGAAGGTGTCTGCATGAGACTAACATTTAAATTGTCAGACCCAGAAAAGCACAGCACACTTACCTATCAAAGTTACAAAGCTAATGAAACTCATAGAGGAAGCCTGGCTCTGTGCGGGGTGACTGCTGCTTATAGGCAGCCTTGCCAGGACAGAAAATGCTTAACGTATCTAGATGCTAACACGGCAGACTGGGTATTTCTACAGGTGTTATTCTTCAGTCTGTAATTTCAGTTCAAGGAATCGGAGGTAGAAATGTAACAGCAAATGTCACGCAGGCTCTGTAAATAGTAAAACTGAAGGGAAGGGACGAGCGTGCCCAGGGATGGAAACCGTGAACTTCATGTGGTAAATTCTGCCACGAGACTGAGACAGAAGGTGGGGTCCTCACTAGACAGGTTGATGTACACTTAGTAACTACGGCTCATCCTACTGATAATTAGAATGCTTAAGCAAAATCAAAAGGATATGAAACTTGTTTATCCCAATTCTGTCTCACAGAGCTAAGACATAAAACTGGACAGACAGACAGTTCAATGACTGAAAATGCGTAGGCTCAAATGAAGACACATAATTCTCATTTTTTAAAACTATATCCTCTCTTCTTCCAACAATTTCTAAAACAAATTTGATCACTCTTGTGAGCAAGGGTGTGCCATTAGGAACCCCTGGTTCCATACTGACTCCTGTGCAGCCAAAAAAGCAGACAGCACAACCCCAAATCAAGGGTCAGGAAATCGTGAGAGTCAGCAGTGGTTTGCCTGAATTATATTATATCCTGCTTGACAAGCTGTACTTGTGTTCGTTTCCTCTTGCGTTACAGATGCGCATAACAGATTCCTGTGTAAACAACCCCTTTGCTTCTTAGATAATACACACTTGAACTTTCGTGGTTGCTAAGTGTTTCTGGTTTTCCAAGCGAGAGCCTGTGATTGCAAAATACTGTCTAATGTAGAGTTCCTGAAAATGGGATATGACTAAGCCTTTCATTTTATCCATGAAAATTGTTAAGGAAAACCAGATGACACGCATCTTCACAAACATCTCTTTCCTTATGTCTGCCTCCTGTAGTTTATAATTACCTGTTTTGTAAGCCTCCATTCCACTTGGTGTTTCAAATGCCCATGAAATTAGCACTTTGAATTAAAAAGCAATCATTAGTCTTCCTGATCCTGCCTCTAGGTAATAAGAAAGGAACACAGACTGAGATTCGTAGGCAACACATAGTGTTATCATTTTTACCTCAAGGAAATCAATTTAAATGTCCTCAACCTGTTAACTTTGCTTTCATTAAAGATAGAAAATTTAATTAGCACACAAAATGATTCTCTAAAATAATTTGGTAGTTCATCTTATATAGTAAATGTCATTTTCCTTTAAAAGGTATGCCAATAAAGAAATTAAAATTTAAGAAAATAGAAAAAACAACAACAACAAAAAACACAAAAAAGGCATTCGACTTTTAAATTACTGAAGGTTTAAAATATTTTAAAAACATGACCAAACAATGAGAAAACTTAATGCACAGGGCTGAATAGTTAATTAAAAGAAGAAAACGAAAGTGCTAAATAAATCTATGCAAATGTATTCAAATTTGCAGGATTGCATATGAATAATCAAGAAGATACACTTAGTGTGGTCTCTGGTACATGGTCAGTGAAGCCCTTAAAGCATAGTTATTAATTAAAGGCATGGGCATTTAAGGAACCACAAATGTAACATATGACAAATATATCACATTGACAGATATTTTAAAATATGGCCGAGTTCACAACTTGTGAGGGAAGAGGCTCTAACATGATTTATGGTTTGAGTGTAAGAGATTTATTCTTTTGAAAAGCATTTTGATAATATCCTTTTTAATAGTAAAACAAATATGTGATATATGGTGCAATAAATACTATGCATATAATTGCTATATTTAGTTATAGCTTAAGTGTGTCTCTCTCCAAAGGGTACAGGTGTGGGTGTTTGGTCCCTAAGGTGGCAGAAGTGGGAGGCCGTGAGTGGTTGGTCCTAACTGAGAATCCTTAGGTCAACTGGGGCCATGTCCCGAGAAAGGACTGTGGGATCTCTGTTTCTCTACTGCCCTTTGTTATTTTTGCTTTTGTTTTTGAGATGGTGTTTCATTTTGCTGCTCAGATTGGTCTTGAACTCCTTGGCCCATGTGATCCTCCTGCCTCCGTCTCTCAAGCATCTGGAAATACGGATGGGAAGTGGCACTCAGCTTCTGTCTTAGGATGTAATCAGTCTCTTCTGCATATTAGGGTCCTCATCATGATGTGTCGCAGCCTAAAGGGGCCCTGTGAGAGCTGAATGAGTTACACTTTCATGCCCTGCAGTCTCTAGAAACTGCGGGATGAGTAGCCCCTTTTATTTATAAACTTAGTCTACTTGAATATTTTCTAGCAGTAATTAAATGTAGGATAAAACACAAAAATAGCCATTACTATGCTATATGGAAATTGATCTTAAAAATACAACAAGGCATTGTGAGATAGATACATTTAAAAGCAGAAAATTATCCGATAGAAAGAAGCAAATTGCAAAATAGTACAGTGGTATTCCACAGAAAAACCTGAAAGTAGATGCTTACCACTCTGAACTAAGGCAATAAATTAAATACTGCACGTTTAGAAGCATTTCCCCCTTCTCATCTATGATGCAAATAAAATGAACGACAACTTAGTTCGATAGAAGCTTCTGCATTTCGGAGTACATTTACAGTCCATATGATGAAGATCCTTGCAAAGGAAAAAGCTAAACATGACATTATTACAGCTTCAGAATAATTGGAGGAATTAAAAGAGCAATCAACTTTCCAGGAGCCCATATAGCCAATGTGTTTAAGTTGTGTCTGGTGCTTTACATGTAACTACTGCTTCCTGTCAGATACACATCACAGACCTCTACAGTCAATCCTCAACAATTATTCTCTCCTCCGGACTGGGCACTAAACATCCATTTCCTCCACACACATCAATCTCACTTAGTCCACAGCACAGTATCATGACACAGGTTTACTATGACTCCTCTACAGATGGGGAACATCAAACACACTGGTGATGGAGAGCCAGTATTTGACCTCTGTGTATCTACCTTCACAACTCTGCTAAACAATGGACAATCATTTAGTGCAATAAAGGAAATTTTACAACCACATCTCAGTATATACATTTAGCACAAGATGCTCACTGAAGCATATATTTAATTCCCTTCATATCAGTACATGGTTGTTTTAGCTAAGGATCCTATTAATTGCATGGCATACTAGAAAGTAGAGAGAATTTTGAGCTGTCATCTGGCCATGGGAACCTATTTATAGATGTCAAGAAGCCATGTCAAGAGATTAAATAAGTATTTCTTTTCACTCATGATACCACTGATGATGTTCTTTTCTATATAGAATAGAATATTGGAGGTGGAGTTTGAATGATTGCCCAGTGGTGCCTAATCTTTACCCAAATGTGGGACTTTGTGGGATCAAAGAAGAACTGTTTGATGCATAGAACGAATGAAGGATAATTTCTTTAGTAATTATGCAAGGTAAGTGACCTGACACACACACATACACACACACACACACACACACACGCTCACTTATATTCACTGAAGTATATTGCTAGTGGCTTTAATATCACGCTACCACTGGAGTGCAGCTATAATATACGAACACCCTTGGAATTATACCAACTAGATCCTGAAGAATACACACTAGATGGATTTTGAGGCTACCAAATGCTGCCCCTTCATTATTTATAGCCACAGCTACAAGTAGTTAACAAGGAACTCTGTCATGCTGTTCTGACATTAGCTAAGCCAGGTCACCCTGGTCAGATCCCTTGTGGAAAATTTCGTGCTTATGATCCTCTCCTAAAGGACTGCTGAATATTCTTGGTCCTCTGCTCAAATGAGAGCAGCGTCTACATGAAATTGGTTTGTTCCTAGGGGAACACAGACTAACAAAATGGCTCCTATTTGATTCAGAAAGTTTAAAGAGACTGAATCCCACAGAAGAACTAGGAAAAGTTTCATGGGACTCCACAAATGCAACAGGCCCAAATGGTCTCAAGAGGCACACTTTCTGTGCTCTATAAAAGAGAAGAAAACCTCAGGTACTTTAATAAATAAAGTAAAACACTGATATTTAAAGCGGGGAAAAAGGCAGCATCATGAAAGAAAGCCACATTACTCGAGAACAGTGGTGCAGAAACACTAAGTGAAATAACAAATAAAAATAACCCTACCTCATATGAAGAAGATATTATACAAAAACTAAGAAGTATAACACAGACATTTTAATTCTTGCTGGCCTAAATGTCTACAAACTGAAGAAAGTAGCCAGAAGATTTAAGGAAAAAGAGAAAACTTAATTAATTAATGTCTTCAGTGTTGCCTTGTAAATGCATATTGAATTTTGTAGAAAGCATTTTACAAAGAAGAATTCAGGTATTTTGGAATTCTATCTCGTTTCCATTCAGTATCGAAACCACTCTGCATTAACATATATGAGACAAACCATACGAGTGTCTTCAAAGCTGACAAAAATGCTTTCACAAAATCCAACATCCATTAACAACAAAAACACTAATGAGCACAGGACTTCAAAGAGATTCCTCCTTTTTATTTATTTGCTTTATTTTATGGTGATATAGGCTAACTCATAGATTCAGATCACTGAATATTGGGTATCTTAATTATATTTCAGTTCTGCCATGTAGACTTAGATTAGACACAACACAATTTTACTATAAACCTAAATCCCCTTGAAGATATTCATTAAATGAATAACCCACACACATCTTATTATAAAATAGCATTTTATATTGGTGGAAAATAGAATCATGGCCACTAAATGAAGAAAGTGGCAGAGATACTGCTATGCTATTACTGTGTGAACTAGAGGTATCAGCCAATGAAATCATATAAGAGAAATCAACCTAGAACAGGTGAGGGGAAAGTCTATGCCTATTTGAAGATGATAGAGTTGTATCACTACCAAGTTTCCAGGAGATAATAACACTAAACAAACTAACTTCATAAAAGATTATGAGATACATACAGAATCAATGGCCTTTGTTTTACACAACCTATCATAAAGGAGTTCAACTGAAATGAACGAACACCGTCCACAATGCTATGAAGGTTACCTAATCGCATGAGATTGGATGCAGGGCTTTATAATGTTCTTGTGGTCCAGGTTCCACTTACTTGTAAAGAGCAGGATCCAGGAACTAAGACTAGCCTGAGGGATGTAAGCCAAAACTGTAGCTGGGATGTTTCTCAGGGAGTCAGGGGAGTCTGTAAGTCTAAGGGTGGTGCTGAGAAGGTGAGGCCATGAAGTTGGGTGTGGGGACAATCTGAGCATCAGCAGAATGAAATGAGCTACAGTCATAACAAAGACCAACACACTGAGCACATTTACAAGCGAGATATTCAAGAACCTGACTGGTCATTGAAACACTGAAACATGATGTGCTTGCAGGATGTGCCTGGGTCTTCAAGAGAACATGCTAGATGCTCCCAACCCTTAGGTTCTATAGGTTACCAGCTGCCACTGTGTATCAGTGAGTACCCGTCTCTATTGACTATCTTTGGAAGGTAGTCACAATTTTCCTTGGGTTGGCTTCTTGACTACTTACTAGAAAAACATAAGCTGTAGAGGATTATTGGAGGGACAAGTTCTCTTTATTTTAAGATCTGAATGGGTGGGAAATGCTAGTTAAGTTTCCTGTTTGTGTGTGTGTGTGTGTGTGTGTGTGTGTGTGTGTGTGTGTGTCTGTGCTTTTATATGTGGGTGCATGCACACCTAAAGGAGACAGTACAACCCTCAGCCCAGCAATCCAGGAAAAGGTACTGGCAACATTCTTGTTCTTAGATGTATAGCTGCTTTTTACAATCCTTAGACAACAGGCGAAACAGGCTTCCTGCTTTATAAGCCTTTTTCATGATTCATTTTTAGTCAATTTACTGAAAATAATATCAAAAGTTATCATATTTTCTATAGAGAATAATTACTTCTACTTAGTTCTAATTTAGATCATGAAGATGCATACTCTATATTAATAACATTTTTCCAAATACAGCTGGCAGAATTAGATTTTTTTCCCCCTGAGGACTGAACAATTTACAAGACATAATTCAGTACAGGAGGAGGCAATGGGGCAGGTTAGAATTAGGATTTGTTAAGAGAATCTAAAGTAGATCATGAAACTGGGCTTCTAAGAATTTGGCACACAATCATTACTCAATAAATATTTATTGAATATGGATTGGTGTCAAATAGAAGAAACAAGCACTTTGAAAGTACAGAACAACTCATCTCCATTGTCAAATCAATCTTGTCATTATTGATATTTATTAACATGTTGGGTGTGTCCTGATTAGAGGAAGAAATATTGAAACCAAGAACCTGTGTCCATATGGGTGAGAACCTACTGCCATTATTATGCCAAATGGACATAGTGCTAAAACAACTCTTTATGGGATCGTTCTATCCATAGATTAGTGCATCTCTCAACCGTCATCAGAGAAGCTTCTTCCTGCAGTAGATGGGAGTTACCACGAAGATGAGAACCAACACACTGAGCACATTTACAAGTGAGACGTTCAAGAAACTGACTGGTCACTGGACAGTGATCTGAAACGTGATGTGCTTGCAGGATGTGGCTGGATCTTCAGGATGACAAGAAGAATACAAATGAGAACAAGCTAGATGTTCTCAACCCTTAGGTTCTTAGGTTACCAGCTGCCACTGGTGTACTGTGTGCTGGTGAGTTGACTGGGGGTCACACTCTATTGTCTAGTTTATATCGAGTGTCTTTGGAAGTCGTCACAAAGCTGACACAAACACACATTTTTAGTATAGCACCACTGACCCAGTCACAAGAGTCATGAAAGGGTCTCCTTTATGAACTAGAGGGGGTACGATTCACTCTGAAAATAGGTATTCGATAAATTAATGCTTAAGTTGTTATTCTGAAGAAAAATAGGGATTTCCTAAGTGAAGGAAAATAATTTGAGTTATAAAAAGTATGAACGTTAGAGAACGTAACACACACGAAGAAATTCATCTGCAAAGGGTAACAACGGAGGACGGTTTGGAGGGATCATCTAAGACTGTACCGACAGCAGTGTCCAGCAGTGGTGAGCCACTGAACCTTGACCTGGAAAGCTTTGAAAAGCACAGCTGGGATTCAAACGTCAACAACTTGGCAGAATGTTACAACTTGGAGAAGTTAAGAAGAGGAAGCGTGTTAGGCAACCCGCCACGCCAAAGATGAAAGAGGCCAAAGAGCAGCGACGGTGATAAAACAGGAGATGAAGATTAAAATAAGACATGCAGTTGGGAAAAGTAAAGAATTAAAAGCTAGACTGGAAAATATTTCATGACTGTAGGGCGAGGGCAAGAAGAATAGACGCAGCTTCAAGTTCACAGCCTCAATTGCCTACGGGGACAAGGGGCTGTCGTCAGAATACGTGAGTCAAAGCCTCTTGAGGATGGAGTCTTATTGGTGTGTGTGTGTGTGTGTGTGTGTGTGTGTGTGTGTGTGTGAGTTTGGTTTCATTATGACATTGTCACAGATAGATATATTTCCATCATCCCCCCCCCACCAATCTCTCATACACCCTCACCTCCTTCTCTTCACTCCCTTCTGTTTTTCCAATAATCTTCAGTCTACTTCACGATCCCGTCACCACGAATTTCTACTATGAGAGAACACGCATCGCTCTTGCCTGTATGCATCAGGCTGTCCCTGAAAACGGCAATTCCTATTTTTATCTACTTTTCTGGAAATGACATAATTCATTCTTTATAGAGGATTAATATTCCATTCCGTCTTCATCAGCTCATATGGTGGGAGGCACCTAGGCTGATCCTATGACCGGGCTGCTGTGAACAGGGCATCACTAATACAGGCATGCTGTTACCTCTCCTGTGCGTTGACTTCAGTCCCTTCTGGGAGACTCACGGGAGAGGGATGACGGGATGACAAGGTAATTCTACACTTAAGATTTGAGGAACCTCCAAACTAACTTTCCTTGTTACTGAACTACTTTATGTTTCTACTGACAACGCAAAAGGATTCCTTATCTCTCACAGCCACCGAAACACCTGTTCTTACTGTTTTCTTGATGACGGCCACACTGTTTGATATGAGTTGAAAAAAAATCTCCAAGTAGATTTGACTTGTGTTTCCAAGGATCCATTTTTTTCCCCCTTAATTCTAGATTTTGGATAGCTTTGCATCATGCTGCAAAATACAGTTACCAGATACGTGAATATATGATACAGAGGCATTAGCTTGGGGCTTAACAATGCCAACCACAGGGGGCTATCATACAGAAAATGAGAGTGGTCAGGATAGTAGCTAAGATTTTGCTGAAGATATGCAGGCAGAGAACACTGACATTATCAGTTACTCACTGTATCGTCCTCCATTAAAACATTCCTCTTAAATTATATAAGTTATGTAGTAAAGAAAATGTAGTTGAGGTATCCTTAATCAGTGTGTGTTATTAACCTGTATATTACTATACCAATATACATTCTACCTATAAAAAAAATCTATCTTAAAATACTTAATTGGCCTAATAAAATACCTTGTATAATATTCATGCTCCCATCTTGAGCAACTAGAAAACATAGACAAAACTAAGTCAAAACCAAACCAACAAAGCTAGAAGGCACTGGCAAGGTGCTCTGGCAGCAAAGGTTTGAGACGCTGCTGTCTAGTGAAGAGGAATTCGCTTAGACTCAGGAAAGAGAACTTGTAATTAAGAACACAATATGGGCCAGTACGATGTCTCAGCAGGTAAATCACCCCGAAGCCTGGCAACCTGAGTTCAATCCTCAGGGTCTACATGATGAAAAGAAAGAACCAATTCCTGCAAGGTTATTCTCTGACCTTCACCTGCAAGCCATGGCATGCGTGCGTGCACACCTGCATGTGTACATGTGTAAACACGCACCCTCCACTTCCACAAGAAATGCAAAAGCAAACAAACAAAAGCAAAACAAAACAAAAAACTAAGAACACAATACCATAAGAAAGAAGGTGCAAAGAAATTACCAAGACATCTAGAGATTTTCCCTTGAGGTGTTTTCTGCTTCACTGAAGGGCCAGAGACAATAATACTATCAATATCAAGAATGGAAAGGGTGGATCACTGGGAGTGTGTAAATGTTAACATATGCTTAGCTAAATGAGACGGAAAATTCGCAGAGGACAACTTACAAAGCTCTAACAAGACTAGAAAGAAAAAAATATGAATAGTGAGATATTTTAAAGAAAATACTACTTTAATTAGAAGCTTTCCTGCTAAGAAAATGTTAGGTGTGGATGGTTTAACATGTGTTGTCTTCCCACATGCTAAAGAAGACAAGACACCAGGCCAATCAGGTCTTTTCCTGCAATCAACATGACCTTCAGTCTGACAAAAGCTTACAAAATTAGAAGTTTTCACATATGAAAGCATTAAAGATTTAATTTAAAAAAATATCTCTTCACAAGAAAGAAACTTATAATTACCAAGCCATCAGCATTCAGTAGGCAACTACACACATTTCACCCAACCAAGTTTCTACCAAGGTATCTCAAGGAGACATGTAGGTTTGTAATACTTTAATACAACTAAGAATTAATTTCGGCCCTTATGATGACACTTAAGTGCTATTGAAAAACAGAATTCTCTGAAATTTGAGTTCCTTGGATGATGAACAGGAAAGTTCTATGTGAATTAGGGAGAATAGATATTACAATCAAAGGTTAGCCACTCTGGGTCTACTAATTCTATAGTATTAAAGCCATCTAGAAGTTAGTATGCATTTCACTTATTACAAGTTAGCTGCTCACAGACCAATTTTTTTTTTTAAGTTTGAGAAGGTAATTGTTTTGAAAGTAAGTTCAGGTGGACATTCTTGTGAAGCTCTTCCTTCTGTGACAATCCTTTTAGAGGCAACAAGAGAACTTCCTGGACCGTGAACTTTGCTGTCCTGGGCTCCCATTCATCAAGGCTGGGAAGATTCGTAATGCATTATTAAACTTCCCTCAAAGAAGCCCTGTCTTGCCAAGGAGTTCACGAAAGAAAGGAGCTGTTGCCGGCCACCAGCTCCTGACTCATGATTCCTTCGTGTTTAACAAAAGATGATGCAGAAATTTTAAGAATTAACCTGCAGCTCAAAATTTACTAGTAAAATATGCATACTCTAATTTCGAAAAACACAGTTTACCATCTTCTAGAATTTACATAGACAAAATACAGTACCACCAAGTAATCACTATGAGAAAGTCTCCTGGACTTAAGAAAAAGATGAAATGATTATAAATATAAATGGCATACCCAGTGTGTGCCTGTGCATTAGAACATGTATCCCATTGCTTGACTCTGACTGAATACATTATAATATTTGTGTCGTGCTGGGTATGTGAGGAGCACACTGGTAAACATCAATAACAAGCACTTATTAACTATATAAGTGCTCAGAAGCAACAACTCTCTTGCAATGATATCTGCTTATATAGTGTTTCTTCTTTCAAACATTATTCACATCTATTAAGTAACTGATATTTTCCACACACACACAAAAAACTATGTGTTAGGTAGGTAGGATTGTCCATATAAGCTTGTGAGTAGGTTACTGAGTATTTAGAATTTGACTTTTTCGTTTGTTTTCATTAGAGCAAGTGAGCTGGTTAAGCATTGTAATCACAAAGGTCTTATTTTGTGTTTTTTTTTTTTTTTCATAAAAGAGGCTGAGTGGTCTTCAAAACAGTAATATATGAATCTCAGAAATAAGTTGTGTGTGTGTGTAAGTATTTGATTTTAACCTTACAAAAGGTTAATAAGAATGATACTGTCTTGTTGTTGCATACTTTATAAATGATCTCTTTGTTCTGAGGACAGCTTTGGCATTTAGGAACCCCAGGGGTGATGGTGCCCACTACTCCCCACTGCCCTTGAAAACACGCAAAAGCAGAATTTTCCTTTGTTCTTTTTGAACAGCTCTCTTATAAAAAAAAAAATTCCTTTACTGGACGGCAAAAGCATGCACGAGTACAACATTTTATTGTGCTGAGAAAACAGTATTACGTCAGGATCCCTTAGTTAGTAGCTCTGTGTTATAAAATGAGAATCTCCTCTTTCCGCTGAGGCACAAGCAAGAGCGAAAGTCCACCCGTCCTTCCACTCCCTCGGCTCTGCAGACAACACGTGCTCAGAAAATTACTACTGGAAAGTGCCGATAAGCTATCTGGGGAGAAGTCTGCAAGGTTCAAGGAAGTGAGTGAAACTTGTAACTGGATGGACTGGTTGAACACCAGCAGTGAGATTAGTTTCAAAGAACTCCCCAATTCACAAAAGCAGAGTCAGAACTGCAAGAAGGCTTTGAAGGGATAGCCCTGCTGTCTCTTCTCTGTCAGTCTCTCCCATTCCTTTTGAAGATGTCCCATGTCAAGAGCAACAAATTAGGACAGTGATGGAACAGCTTTCTAGAGCCTCTTCTCCCCCAGCTGAACCTCAGTTATCTATTGCCTCTAAAGCAAAGGGCAGATCAAGTTGAGGCTGGAGTACATGGGGCTGGGCATTAACAGTGGAAGTGTTAACTATTGCCTGGATCTACTCTCCCCAGCCATCTCACCTCCCATTCCCTCCACGTCTTCCTCTTTTTGCTGGAGCCTGAAATTCATTACACCATCCCTTACTCAATATATGTTGTATGTAATGATTGGTGTTTTCTTGTTTAAAGGAGTACAGACAACTCCGTAAGGAATATTACTCCACAGACAGGCAGCAGACTTCCTTGAATGTACACAAGTTAGAAAAAAAAGATTAATTCCTGGGTCAAGACTCAAACCAAAGGGAAAACTAAGGAAATGTTGTTGTTTGCAGAGCTGAGAGAGTTGAATATCATCAGACTACTGAAAAACTTTGAAAAACAGTATGAAAAAGAAGTGAAAATCTTTCTAAATATGGTAAAAATATATACTTTAAATGTATCATTTCTAAAGTTTGTTTATTTTGGTGTTTATAACCTTCTGTGAAACCATGACCGCTTTATTTTTGTTTTAAGTAAATCTAGAAAAGACTTTGAGCTTGAAGATTAAGAGCTTTGCATAGTTTAATACTGAGTCTAGTGAACACCTGACTCAAGAAATTACAATTGAAAAAAACATTATTACAAAACCTAAACGTGTGCTGTGTCCTCTGCAGGTAAAATCCCAAACCTGTGACCAGAAGGTTCCGCAGATGGTGATGCCAAGATGGTTGTCTGCTTCAAAGGAAAGTGGAACACTGCATTTAAGAGGAAACTAAGTGGGTTTTAGTCTTTTCATGTGAGCTTAGCACCAGGATTTCCCACTGATTCATTATCAAAATTTTCACAGTCATTTGATTCGTCATGTATTTCTATTTGCCTAATCTGGATAAACTGTTATGCAAAGATATAACTTACTGTTGGCTACTTCATACCTCTCAGCAGAGAAAACTGTGCTACCCCAGAGGTTTTATATTGAAAGGAATGAACGAGCAGAGAAAGGAGAGCTTCAGGAAGTTAAGCAGGAAAGCAAAGCCCTCCTGAAATGTCTACACCTATACTTCTCCTTCAGTCCACGTCCACCATCCACCAGTAAAGCTGCCAATAAAAGCACACAAACACTAAGAAGGCAACGCGCTGCCTGGATGTACTCACAGGTCACCGTGAATGAGTCCGTAGATCTGCGGCATGTTCTGATGATAGATCCCTCTCAAAATAACTATGAGGAGAATTACCACAAAAGATGGGAGCCCCCAGCTCAGGAGGCAAAAGAGCAGGTGTCGCCTCTCTGTGTGTTCATCGCTCATCACTAGCACGTACCAGAAGTTCACAGACTAGGGAAGGAAACAAGATAAACAGGCCCCAGATTAGTGGCATGAGACACAAACTGTGATGTAGACAAAGACTCACTCAGCAACGGAGGTTGAAAACCAGCTTAATAAGAACAGTTTGAGTTGGAATTTTTTTTAAGTTAAAATATTCCTGTATTTCATACATTCAAAGAACTAGGGACATTTTTTTTTTTTCAGAATTCTAGGAACAGAAGGAAATATTTAGTGTATTGGCCTTTTTCCTTTCCCTATTTTGTTCTGCCTTAAACTTTGTCATAATCCTTTGAGATTGTACTGTAAATCTACTCTGAAATGCTGTCATCCAAACCACTTTCCCACATGAACAAATTGATGATGAAGATAAAGAAATAAATGGCTCTGAGCTTTCAGGATTTTTGAGTTTTTGCACAACTGTCACCTAATATCTGGGAGGGCCAGATACTGTTCCAGTGCATGGAGACCCTCCCCCTGTGAGGAGACTCAGGATTCATCCCAAGTGTATGTGGGGGGTGGGGAGGTGGGAGAGGGGAGTGGGAGGAGGAGGGGATTACAGAATCAAAAACACAATATGACTGTGCATGAAGAAAAATGTCACAATCAAGAAGGATTATGGTCTGCTTTGTTTTGTCTGTTTGTACTTTCTTGTTCATGCACTTGACTAATATTTACTAAGTGCTTAGTAAATATCAGACCATGCTAGCCACAGAGGGTGTAAATGGAAATGGGTGGGGAGGGACTTACCGTCTCGAATCACAGATTCTAACAAGAGGGCATCAGATAAGGAAGAGAAGCGTTTATTGTGCATTAAAACCACATCACGTGTCCTCTAGTTATTAGGCTAATGGTGTACAAAGGGTTATGAGTTTTGAGTTAGGAGGATGTGGGAACAGACTAGATGGATGGGATGAGGAAAATAAAGCATGTAAATATTATTATTGGCCCCAAATACCACATCAAGCTTGCGTCAAAGCCAAATCTAGAAGTTATGTATTCTGCCTTCTATTATCTTCTTTCCTTGAGTAATGCCTGACTTAGCTGTCGTCCAGTACAGTAATGGCATTGGCTACTGAGTCATACTATAACACCTACTTTCTGCAAAATTCATCCTCCTCAATTTAATATGGTGAACTGTGAGTATAAATGAATTTCACACACACGTGTTCCAGGAGGAGTAGCAACTTGGGAAAGTAACAGCATATGCAGTCTCTGCTTATGCATGCACAGTTATTGGAAAGATTAAATGAGATAATGCGTGCAAAGTACTGAGCACACTGGGAAACGTGATCAGATTCCTCAACCCTCCTAGGAGGATGTGTAAATGGATAAATAACTTATACTGAAAACCAGCAATGATACAGCGTGAGCCGGTTCTACATGGAAAATAAGCGTGTCTGACGCTTCTGGAAAGGCTTTTACATGCTGCTTACTGAGGCTTCTGAACAAGATCCTATCTGGACCATTTCAGCCTTGAGGGATTATACTATGCTAAGCTTAGGAAGAATAAAAATATTTGCTTCCTTGGAGATTTCTGACTTTGATTTGTTTTCTTATCTTTATGCACATCTGCATATATGTGTAATTATAAAGCATGTTTTGAATTGTTGCTTATGCAAATTTGTTCTAACTCCTCTTTAAAAATGATTAAGCCCAAAGCTTGTTGCCTTATCCCTCCACCACTCTCCACCTCTTTCTACACTTAGCATGGGGTGTAGACTCAAACCAGTAGACTGTGTTGTGTCCTGGATGATGAGGTAATCGATGTTGGCTGTTAGAAGATGGAAAGTCACCTAACCTGAAGATCACACAGAAGTATGAGCTGTTTATATTAGAGTGTAACTGTGTGAACTCACATACCAAAGCAAACCAGCGCTGCAGCAGGGGCACATGTCTGAGCAGAGGGGAATTAGTGAATGACTTTAAGGTGATTCAGCATGGTAAAGTTTGGGGTATTTTCTGCACGTCTGCTTTCGCACAGGCTGCGACGGCTCAGCTAGGATAACTGGACCTTCCAGTGATGTTTTGGATGCTGTTAGACATTTGCCACAGACTTAGATTGGAAGAGGGTGAGAGGATGAGGTGAGTATTTTGAGGTGCATACATGCAGTGCTCTAGTAGTGTGGCTGGATCTATCTATCTATCATCTATCTATCTATCTATCTATCTATCTATCTATCTATCTATCTATCTATCTATCTATCTATCTACCTACCAATCTATCTATCTTATATAAAATTTTAAAAGATAATTTTATTATGGCACAGGCCATGAGAGGGCGTTTGATCCCCTGAAGTTGCAGTTACTGAACTATGGTCCTCTGCAAGAGCAACAGATACACTTGATCACTAAGCCATCTTTCCATCCTCTAGTGGAGGGCTTTTTCAGACAGGGTCTAATGTAGTGCAGTTGACCTCAAACCTGTTACACAGCCAATGGTGGTCACAGACTCCTCACCCTCCTGCCTCTGCCTCCCAAGTATGGTATTAAAGGTATGTGTCATCATACCTGCCTTTAAATTCTATTTAAATATATTTAGTTAGGTGTATGTGGGGATGCATGCCTAGGTCCTGAGCTCCCTTTCCTAGGCCCTGTCTCTCACATCCCCCAACCATACAGAATATTGGCTCAATAGCTCCATGCGCCACATGACCCTGTTCAGCTGGTCATAGCTGCTTTCGTGAGGGATGGAAGGCTGGACCAGTCTGGATCAGTCTCTGTCACTGGATCACCTAGTAATCCCCTGATCATCTCAGCTGTCAACGAATGTAAGGGGAAACTTGAACTGTAGCAGCTGTGCAACAAGCATAGTCTAGAGAGAGCGTGCAGAGCAGACTGTCCAAACTGCACCCACAGCTGGCTGAGTGGGTTATCCCACATACTTACTGTTCCCTTGATTTCAGTATTTGTTTAAATCAGTTCAGCTTCGTTTTCTTTTGTCTTCTAAAACAACGGAACAACTGTGAGTGTGTGTGTGTGTGTGTATTTGTGTGTGAGGGTGGGAGGTTATGCGTATATGAGTGTGTATGAGTGTATATGTGTGTGAGTCTATGTTTGTGTATGTGTATATGTGTGTTTGTGTGTGTGTTTGTGTGTATTTGTATGTTTGTGTGTGTATGTGTGTGTTTCTCTGTGTGTGTGTATGTGTGTGTTTATCTGTGTGTGTATGTGTGTGTGTGTTTGTGTGTGTCTGTGTGTATGTGTCTGTGTGTGTCTGTGTGTATGTGTGTGTGTCTGTGTATGTGTATGTTTGTGTGTATGCTTGTATCTATATGTATATGTATTTGTATGTTTGTGTGTGTATGTGTTTGTGTGTATATGTGTGTGTATGTTTGTGTGTGTGTGTATGTGTGTTTGTGTGTGTCTAGGTGTGTGTGTATTTGTGTGTGTATGTGTGTGTTTATCTGTGTGTGTGTATGTGTGTGTTTATCTGTGTGTGTGTATGCGTGTTTATCTGTGTCTATATGTGTGTGTTTGTGTGTACATGTGTGTGTATTTGTATGTTTATGTATGTGTGTGTATGTTTGTGTGTGTGTTTGTGTGTGTCTGTGTGTATGTGTCTGTGTATGTGTATGTTTGTGTGTATGTGCTTGTATCTATATGAATGTGTACTTGTATGTTTGTGTGTGTGTCTGTGTGTGTGTGTATGTTTGTGTGTGTGTATGTGTATATGTATGTTTGTGTCTGTGTGTGTGTATGTGTGTGTGTGTATATGTGTATGAGTATGTATGTTTGTGTCTGTGTGTGTGTATGTATGTGTCTTTGTGTGTGTATGTGTGTATGTGTGTGTATGCATGTTTGTGTCTGTGTATGTATGTGTGTGCTTATGTGTGTGTTTGTGTGTGTGTGCGCATGTTTGTGTATGTGTGCGTCTGTGTCTCTGTATGCATGTGTGTGAGTGTGTTTGTGTCTCTGAATGTGTGTGTATGTGTGTATGTGTGTGTATATGTGTGTCTCTGTGTGTGTATGTGTGTATGTGCATGTATGTGTTTTGTATGTGTGTGTATGTTTGTGTGTGTGTGAGAGATTCTTGAAGCTAAAAGATAAGGATGGAGATGGAGTGAGCACTTAACTGTCTTCCTGCCCTACAGTCACAGCCGCTCTTCTGTAATCTAATGTAAAAGTATTGAAGGCACATGTAGTGACACATGCCTGTAATCCCAGAGGGGGCAGAAGGATCAGGAACTCAAGGTTACCCTCAGCTATATAGCCACTTTAGGCTATCCTGAGCTATATGGGACCTTGTATTATGTAACAAATAACCCAAGACTAATTATACTTCAGATTTACTTCCATAGAAGTTCATATGAATACCAACATTACTATCCTGCACATACGACATTATTTTCTTATGTTTTACAGCCCACACACACGTTACAAGTGAGCAGAGGTCCATGCTCCTAGCAGAAGTATATGTAGTTATGTTTCTCCTCTGGCCCTTGTCATGTATGGTAGCATTTAATAAGAATGAAAGGGGTTGTTAGCATATAAACGGATGAAGCCTGACTATGAGCTGTGCCAGATTAATTTTTGTGTACCTTGTTATACAAAACCGAATTTCATTGTAGCTGGTAAAATACTTTGCTTGTAATCTTTATTGAGAAAAATCAAATAGGTGAAGATGCTCATATTTTTAAAAATATCATTTTAATTGACTTTAATAACTATTCTGTGTTTTGAGAAAGTTATAAATTTCCTCCCATATATGTAAATATATATGTGTGTGTATGTATATACGCACACTTTAAAATGTGGTTCCAGAAGGAGCTGTAGAAGACTTGATTCTATTTAATCAAACTCCTTTTAAGAGGAACATGAGTTAACTACTGAAAATTTAAAGGTATTAAATTCAAAACATTAATGTAAGCAATGTTTATTGAATAGTAAATGTAGGCCTCATGAGCGAATGTGCATCGATCTCATTTAATCCAGACATTTTTGTGCTGCATTATTTTAGTGCTCTCTGTCTCTGTGTTTCTGCCTCTGTCTCTGTCTTCCCCCTTCTCTCAGGACAGCGGGAACAGGGCACATAAAAAGTCCATTTCTAGAGTTAGTAACTGGGGCTGGGAAAGTTTAAACTGATTCCGTTTAAACTACAAAAAAAAAAAAAGAAACCAAAAAAAAAAAAAAACCTAACTAAAATATCTAATGTGATTATTTAGATTAAATATACATAGGAATATATTAAAGACTTTATCTTTAAGCCCATTTGCGACATTATTACATAGGCAAACTTTCCAATTATTTACACAAGAAAATCAAACACACATCTCATTAATTGTCTCAGTTAACACAGGCCAGAATTACGGCTTTATATGTCTTACAAACACAAATCCACTAGTTCATTAGTACATCTTCCTAAAACTGTTACTATGTTAGTAAAATACAAAGGAGAAATACCATTTATTTTAGGCTAAGCTGGCAATTTGAACGTTAACAGAGATTGTATAATATTGATTATTAACTGCTTCACCAGAACCGCGTTCAATCTGCAGTCACACATGCTACTAATTCCGTCCATCCCGTATGCTCTTAATCATTCACTTCAGATGCAAATCTGAGAAGTGTTCCCACATGCCCTGGCTCCACTTCTCCTTCCTCTTTCTTACTATTTATTGCATTAAAAGAATCGCAAGGCTTTTTGAGGCTTGATTTCCTGGGTATGTCATCTTTATCTTGGAAATTATCAGCCTCTTGTCTTCAATACTTTTGAAGTCTTGTCAAAATTAAATCAATGACAAAGGAAAAGCATGGCTAATTTTAGCACTTCCCTTCCTGTTGTTCCGCTCCGGCACTCTCTACTAAGGAATAAAGAGCCTGTGTGTTGTTTCCTTGTAGTCAGGCTATATGGAGAAACCAAGGCACAAGACAGAAATGCTCAAGCCTCAGTTTAAGTGATTTCTAGCCTAGCCTACCAATTTAAGAATGCATTCTTCCAAGAAGTTTTACTTTCAAATGGAAACATCGAGTTTTGAATTAAGCTTTGACCTTGGGAACAAGAGAAGCAGACTGTAGAGACAAGGCAAAGCTCGGATCTTCTGTGATCGAAGCAGATGGTTCTACAGAGATTTAACATGCTGACGGGAATGATCATAAACTGAGCCAAATGGATACACAAGCAGAGTTACATTTCCATTCACCTCTACTGTATAAAGAAATTGCAAACAATCATAGTTTATTATATGTCTTCAATTAACCCATGAACCTGCAATTCCAATTGGAAACATGTCTTATGTGACCATACATAATAAAGGCATAATTTTTATGAATTCACTCTACGAATATTCTCTAAGCAAACAAATCTTGTTTATAAATACAAAAAAACTAACCACCATTAAACAGAATTAATTAGAGTCTACAAGATAAATTGTAGAATAACTATTGTAGCAAAGAAAAGGGTACAGTTGAATACTGTGAAAGTAGAGATTCCCAAACATAAATATATACATAGGTTCACATACAAAAGTATATGCAATCACAAGGACACACATGTGTGCTTGTTTATGCTTTTGTAAATATTTGTCTACTCCTGGGGTATTTGTGGAGGCATACACAGGAAACCATTAGCAGTGTTTACCTTTGAGCATGGTACTGAGGATAAAGCAAAAAAAAAAAAAAATGAAAAAATAGCAAGAAAGACATGTACTGTTGATGGACATCACTCTGAAGTCTTTTTTTGTTTTTATATTAGTATATGCTTTCTCCAAAATGGCGGCAAATCAACACAACCAGTCAGCAGCATAGAAGAAAAACATTCCAATATTTTAAATTCTCACTGTCAACTGAGCTTAGAATATACATGGTCCTGGTGTCTTAAGGAAGTGGGAAATGATTCCAGTGTTCACACAGAGTGATCGTATATAAAGAACAAACAGGAAGGCCGGTCAATTATCCCGAATAGGGAATTTGTGAGTTGTTTGTTTCTAAAGCAAAGAGGCAAACTTGCTGTTGCTACACTCCTACCATGTGCTGTTTGACTTCCCAGTGAGAAAGGAGTGAGATCCTTGCTGGGGCATCTGGACTGAGCAGGGGCACTGTAACAGAGCTCAGAGGTGGCCCTTGCAAGGCTCTGTGGCTAGAGGGTACCTCTCTTAAAATCAGCCTTCTTTCCACATATCAAACACTTTTCAAAAGAATATGATATTGGGAAAGTAGCATGTTTGATACAGTTCAAGATCTCTGCTATTTTAGCCGCTCCTGTTAGTCTCACCAGCACTGTCAGTGTGCACTCGGGGCTGGGCACAGGGCCAACTTCCTGCACGGATTAATTCGTTTCGTATTTTCACAGTTTTCAAAGATGGTGTAACTGTAACCTGATCTGCAAGATAGGCTCCGAGAAGTTATGTAACTTATTTATCAATAAGAGGCTCCCCCGGCCCCCCAGCCCGGCAGTCTAAAATGCAACCTAACTTTACCATAAGGGTGTTGAAAGCTTGTGATGGAGACATAAAGGAGGCCATTCGAATACATTTGTGCTAACACTGAAAATGTGATGGGAATAAAATACCACCAATAGTTCGCCATTTTTGTTTTACGGACACTTTGATTGCCTTTACGTGCGTACTAATGTGTGTATGTGTGAGAGCACACGTGTGCAATAGTACATGTGTCGAGATCACAGGACAACTTATTGGAGTCAGTTCTCCCCTTCCAGCACGTGGGTCCCAGTGATCAAAGTCAGGTTGTGAGCCTTGACAACAAGCGCTTTTGCCCAGCGAGCCTCTCGCCAGCTCATACTTATAATTCTGGTACTCTTAAGCCAATGACCAAAAAAGAATTAATGATTAACTCAGTGTCATTATAATACTCACATATAGTATCTGATTCCCTCCTGTATTGCTAGAAAACATGAAGTATGCTCGTCAGAGTGCTAACATTTTTTCAAGTTGTTTTTTTCAATTTTCATTTATTTTATTTTATGTGTGTTTGGTGTTTTGTCTGCATGTATGTCTGTGCACCACGTCTGTGCTCTTTGAGGCTTTTAATCAAATATGATTCATAGGATTGGACTGATTCTAGCCTATCTTACTACATAGTGCTTTTTAAAGATAGATTTGGGTTTCTTTTTTTAAATGGTTTTAGCATATGCATCTTATAAATATGAAGAACAGGATGGCAAAATGACAACCTCTGACCATAAAGTAACTTATTAAAAGTAACTTACCTAAAATTCAGAAGTTATTGGATTTTTCCCTGTGGTTAAACCACAAACCATGAAGGATGTGTAGTGTACCATCTGAAACGTATTACATTTTGCTACCCCTAGTAACCACTTTCCTAAATCATGAGCCAAACAGAACTACAATTAATCTACTAAATATGCATCAGCCACAATCAGATTTCCTCCCTAACCAGAAAAGTCGACATGGAATAGCCCGGTCCCCATGAACTTTGGTTAAATCTTACACACCATCTTGTTTAATACCTCCCAAAGCACGGACTCCACCTGGAATACATTTGAGAGTCCTCTCTCTCTGTTTGAATGTATTTTAGTGATTTGCTTCACTATGCTTCTAGAAGGAATCTCTTCAACTCTGATAGTTTTATTGGCTGTGAACGCTCTTAACTTGAATGCAATTTTCAGTTCCTAACATTTGACGCATTTGGCTCCGGTTCTGCTAAATGCAGACATCTCGCTCGGGCTTTCTCTCCTGCAGCATCTCTCCTGGCATTGCAGACAGACCATCTTCCCGGACACTTTACAAGCTACTTACTACCTCCTGGTTCCTCATATTGCTAGGATGAGAACTGTGAACTGTGTGTCCCTAGGATGACAGTACATTATAGATTACAGTGCAGCCACAGTCACCTTCATACTGTTAGGGTCTGCATGATATCCTGGTCACACTTCACGTCGCAGCCGGGCTTATGTTAAAGTGAAATTTCAGCCGTTTATACTGTATTTCATCACTTAAATCGCTCTTTTAGAATGTGTTCTGTAACTATAGGTTCTCTATGTCAGTTTTACCCGGAGTCTTAACAGGCAGTTTCCTGTCTAAAGTCTCCTGTTATCTCTGCTTATCAGATTCGGATCTGATAAGCAGTTTCCTGTGTTTTCATCTAAGTCACTAATCAGAAACTCGGAATATGTCAGGGACAGGGACAAAGACCTTCAGCACCACTGTAGACTCAGTCCAGGCAGATAGCTAACAGACCCCATAGTCATGTATTAAGAAGTTCAGCTTAGATCGAATCCTAAAGTAATCTTGCAATCAGAAAAACCTAACGAGTGTATTCTAATTTCAGGAGATACTCCAGTTTTAAATTTATGGCTGAGATTTATTTTTTAGACTTGTTGACAGAGACGTTAGAGAAAATGATGTCTTTTCTGTGATTGGAAGTGTTCAAAGATCTATACAGCACTAATTCTAGGAGTTGGAAGTTACCATCCCCAGATGGAGATTCCAAAGCATACCCTGGAGAGAGGTAATAATTCGATTGAGATGTTCACAGACAAAGCCAGAGGCCGACTTCAAGACTGTCCCTCTGCTGCCCTCGACACCACCACTACTACTGTTGTTATTGGGACCTGTTTGGCCTCTTCTCCACTGCTCCTAATTTCAGGACAGGGTGACCTCTCCCCATCAGATATCCCTGCCAGAGACAGGCAACACGGAGGCTTCTACCTCCTGCGTTCCTGACTGCTATGCTCTATGTCCCAACGTTCTGCATTAACAAAAAAGAAACACAGTTGTGGGCTTTGTTTCTTCTGACACTTCTCTATTTTGCAGGAGTGTTCTCCTCTCCTCCTGGTCCAGCTGACAATAGTATTTGGCTTCCTCCAATCACTCTTTCCTACGTCCAAGTCCAATTAAGCACACAGGCATCTTTCTAAAATCTAAATCTAATGACCGCATTCCCTTTCTTCAACAAATTCTATGATGATCCAGAGGAAATAATTCAAAGTTCTTATTATTTAGAGCCCATATTCCAAGCTTTCTCTTCTCTCACGCTTTTGTTTTAAGTCCTACTTGTTTTGTTGTGTTTTTCCCAAACTCTGCTCTCTGGTATTGCATAGCTGCTAGAGATATTGCATTCCTCCCCTCCACCCGGGAAAGCTGTGATGGCTACGTAGAATTATTTCTACTTCAGTATAGAGGGTATCAGGTACTAAGACTACCTCACTCTGGGTCACCGGAGTGGAGCTGTGGTGGGGGAGAGAATGAGCTACCAACCTGAATGAGCATCCAGCTGAACTGGCAAAGATACAGGTAATGTGCCACGGCGGCCACAGCAGAACAGTTCTCCTCGCTGAGCTGGGGACTGGTGTGTGCAGACACCAGGAACACAATCTGCAAGAAACAGGTAGATCTATCTTTAAGTCCCTCTAAGATTTTGATGGCCATCGACACAATAAGCCACCTTTTCATCTGAATCTATAATTAAGTGAGTCCAAGACAAAGTTGACCTGTCACCTGACTCACATAAGAGCCAACTTCAAGTGGCAGTATGTGAACTTTTGTATTTCCAAGAACCGGCAAATGGTATAACGCTGTGTTCTGTGTTGCTCTAAGGTGCTCAAGAGCAAATTCTCAAAGTGAACCACATTCTTGTTACCACTAGACCAGAACCAAAGCCTTTGAACCCATTTATTCCAGCTAGGTGGGGAAGAGGAAGCAGTGTGGAAACGTACTCCCCAGGTAATGGGACAGGGAGAACAAGAAGAACCCTTGACTTTCCTCTCATCTGCAGCCTCTTGCCAGGCAGCAACATGCAGAACAAACAGACCCCAAGTATGGTTAAAATTTCACATCTCAAAATTACCTGCATGGTGGGATTTCATTAATCACCTTCAAGCCTGTGTTCAAAAGTGACCCTTACATTTAAGACGACTGTTCTGGCAGTATTTAAATTGCATTTTTATTTCTCCTTCCCCCCACATATTCGAATCTTAACTCTTTATAAAAAAAAAAAAGAATCATCACTTTTTGCTGTACTGTGAAGCTCTCCCCCCTTCTTCCCCTCCTCCTCTCCCTCTTCCTCCTCCTCTCCCTCCCCTTCATCATTTCACGCACTATAACATAATCTGTATAAGGACAGAAATTGTTACTCTTGGATCCATTCATGAATTTAAACGCCAAATATTTGGCAACTGGTAGAACTCAATAAACACCTGGTGGAAAAAACTGATCAAATCAAGTGAAACACCATTTTGTATCCTTCTCATATAAGACTACTACATCAGATTGTATAATAGAGAATACAGTTAGCAAAAGAAAGACTAGAGAAATCATATAACACAGAGTAAGTTCTGAGACAGCCAGAGTTACAACAGAGAACCTGTCTTGAAAAAAACAAAACAAAACAAACAAACAAAAGCAAAGGGGTATTGTGTATAAGGAGAGAAAAAGATAGCAGAAGTTATCTCAAAGCCTCTTATTGCTTATGAAAGGAAATATAAATGCCTTCAATACTACTACTACTACTACTACGTGGATTTCAAGTAAGAGTGAATGATGAGCCGAGAAACAGGCAAAAGTGAAGAACGAACTGCTACTTTAGACAACAAATGAAAGATACCATTTTCCAATGCTCTTGTCCCAATCGTGTGCCCATAAACTCATGAAAACTTTCCCCAAATCTGTTCATAGGATAGAAGCGTCACTCTGGTGAGTTTTCTGGGAGGATGGCGAAGTTTGTGTGCTCCAGTGTCTCCATTACAGTGAAGGACTAGCACTTGCAGAGGGCAAAAAAAAAAAAAGTCACTTCCTATTAGCCAGAAGGCCTCCCGTGTGTAAAGGGACTATTCCTCCTGAGAGTTAGTTATTTGAGAAGGAACAAGCCACTTTACCAATCTGTGCTTAATTTCCTCAGCAGTAATAGCAGTAAGTTGGCAAAAATAAGGTGCAACCCTTTTCTACCTACTTTAAAAATAAAGATTCCTAATTGAAATTTCTGTGTAATTAGTCCTTGACTTGGCATCTTCAACATACAACTGTTAAATAGCAAGTGTGAACACTTAAAATAGAAACTATGAACCCACCATGCATTGTTTCTTAACGATCTAGCAAAAGGGAGTGCTCCTCTCCCCAATAAGTAACAGATTCACTTTTCCAGAACACAGCACACAGTAGATTTTGAATGATTATACTTGTCTTTAAAACATGTTTAATTTTCCTGGACTTCAGCTTTTGTGTAACATCTGATTTACAAAACGCAGACTTCATATGTTTAACATTGTAATTTCTACAGATACTCACTTATACCTTCTAGGTCCTGAGCACCAGGACTCTGACTTAAACATCCTCAGCAGCAGAAGTCTGTGTGCGCTCTATCCCCCACCCCAAAGAATCATTGCAACAATTTGTCTTCTTCTTTTAAGCACAGTGACATCTACTCTCCATGGAGTCTTTATAAACGTACCCACAACAATCCTAAACTTCTCAGTCTCAGACTGTGTGGTGAACTGTGTAGAAATTTGATAGCTTTTTTTTTTACACTCAACCTGAATAGTTTGTTATGAAAAATAACCACACAACTGTAACTGAGGATGTATATTTAGTTCTAAGCATTCTGTAGAACTGTGAATGGTATGCTAATTTAAATCTACTCTCCTTAGAAGCAACCAAATCATGGCAGGTTATTGTTTAAAACTGCCTCTGCTTACAGAAGATAGTAATCACAACCCAGGTTCCACTGGCAGGGTATGCTATCTTCAATTTTTTTTAGATTTTAATCTTTCTTTCCATGTTATAAGAACATCAGTACAATTTTGTAAACCCTAAAACTTGTTTCACTTCTGCTCTGTGAATAATGAGGACTGCTTCTCACTGTAAGAAAGAAAATTAGTCAGCAAGACAAGAATGAGCTGCCTCAATCTTTAACAAAGACGAGCTAAGAGCACTTCAGAAGTTTATGTGTCATGGGAACAAGCCTACCCCGGATAATTTATTTAAATACTGAAATGAAACCAAGTAAAATAAAAACATAATCTTCAAGCATGCATAGCTCATTCCTAAGACTATATTACCTAAGAACAGATGGGCTTTTAGTGCTGTTCTTTCCATAACACACTAAGAGACACCGGGATACAGATTATTTTCATAGCTGCCCTCTGAGACCAATTCGGTTAAATAGTGTAAGGGCAGAAGAAGGGATTCTTCAAAGGATCTCAGTTATGAGTACACAGAGCCTTGCTGTGCCTCAGTGTCTGTTCCCCTCAGAGCACTGTGCTAGGCAAGAGGGGTGCATGCAATGCCCAGCACCCCACCATGTGCCACCACGTGTGAGTACACATAAACTTACCTGTGGACAATGTCAAGTTACATTGCTTTTATCTCCATTTAATAAAAAATGAATCAGGGTCCTGTGGGATAATTAACCTGTTTGCAGATCATTGCACACGTTTTAAAGCCAAAGTGAAATTAAGAATCTGGTGTTTGTGTTCCAAGATTAACAGTCTTTCTAGAGTGGCAGGATGCTGTCTACAAGGCTGACCCAGGTACAAGCCTCATCTCAAACTGCAGAAACTTTATTGATTCTTAGTTCATATTAACCCGTGGCTTACCACAGGCTCCTGACGGTAACTGAAAATAACACCAATAGCACAGACAATGCCATCCCCACATCCATATTGTTACACCATATGTACATCGAAACAAAGATAAAAGAAAATCCCCCTAGAAGAGTATCTGACAGATTATTCATTTAAAATGAAACGAAATTCTCTTCTCCTCCTTCTGAATGCTCTACTGGGTAGCCAATAGCGGGAGCTGGGGGCAGCGGGGAGAGATAGAGATATATGTGTGTCTGCTTGCTGCTAAATAAAACTTAACGATAAATACTGAGTTTCTGATTTACCTCAATTCTTATTTCTCTTTGGGGAACTTTTTCCTCCTCACCCACCTTGCTGTGGAGATTTACTTTTCTCTGAACTCATCCTTCAAGTGACTTCTCTACTCTCCACCTGTCCCAAACCTACTTAGTTAATTCCACCTGCCTACACTGATCACCGCGGTTTACTCTCCCGTCCTAGAAGGGAGGGCACCGCCGATAAACGCACCAACTGTAGTTCTTTCTGGGAGCAGGCTGTCTATGATGGAAACCAGCTACATGCTTATGTAGTAAAAATGCAGTGTTTATAACAGAACAGACTAAATCTGAGGGGGAGGTGGTTGCAGAGAATGGTTGGCTCTGTAAGTAGGACTCAAGGACCTGTTCAGAGAGAAACCTAAATCCTGTCTGCTTCCCACTCATTTTCCTTAATCTCACGCCCTCCCCAGTGCAAAACTACTTGGCTTGCACTTACTGTTTTCCCAACATGTTTCTTTTGTTTTTTTCTCATTTTGGTTAGAATTTCTTTCTCATCTCTCGTAGGCATAGTTGAATTGTCAGCTTTGCCATCAATCCATGCCTATTTATTTCAAACAAACAAACAAACAAACACTTCCTCCTCTGATTCTTTTTCTCTGCTGCCCATTGAACCTAAGCTCTTGTGAATACAGGACACCTGCTGGGTCGCTGAGCTATAAGCCCCGGTCCTACCTGTTTCCTAAATTTAAAGGGGTCAGAGAGGTAGGATCTGTTATTTTTACTTTCTTGCCGTCCTTCCTCCCTCCCACCAGCACTTCCTTTCTTCCCTCTTTCCTGAAACAAATCTCACCCTTATAAAGCCTGGACTGCTTTATAAAATACACAGGTGTACCAGGGGCTTTAAAGATCCTTAAGTGTTAAACTGGACAGTGCTCATAGTGTGTTTAGGTGTGTCAGGGAGCAATTTTCTGCAATGCTATAGTTTCTGGTTGTAGTTTTCGAAAAAAAAAAATCCCGTGAAGGCTTCCCAGCCCTATGATGTAGCTCTGTCTGCCCACGTTGGTGCTGGAGGCGGGTGGCTCTATAACAGATCCATGTGGTCTTAGATTGGAGACTCTGTGAGATGGCTGATAGGTACATACAGAATTTCTGGGATCCTGGTAGAAGGCTCAACTCAACTTTATTATGGGGTCATGTATGTAGTGAAAGGAAAAGGTTTCTGGTATCCAGGGGTGTCATTGAAAATTCATTGGCTTAGAACAGGTATGACAGTCCCATTTGCATATTGGGGGTGGGGGAAGTCCCAGCCTGGACCTAGGTATCTTACAGGGGACCAGAGGGAGAGACCTTATATGGTTATATAGGGAGAAGTGCTACAGCTCCAGATAAACAATTCTGCCAGGTCACATACGTTTGAGGGGGCGGGGCCTTGCTGCCGTCAGGCAGCATAGCTTGTGGCCTGTCAGAGCTGCAGAGGGGAGGAGCTGAATGCCTGCAGCTCTCAGAATCAGAGTTCTGGGGTTCTAGGCTCGCCTTAGACCCCACCTCAGCTCCAGGACAGTCCCACACAGTACTAACTTTTAAATAACAGAAATTCATCTGAACAGGTTTTGATGATGGTTTTCGGTTTATAGTTGCCATGGTAAAACTAGGGTGCAAGAACCAATCAACATCATCGTAGTCTTCAAGTGCACATTTTACCTGTTCCTGTTCCCTGAATCCTCTTCCCGGTGCCACCTATGAATTAAAAAAAGGGTAATGTTTTTCTACTACTTGTGCTTTTACTGTGAGGACGTTAGGCATGTTACTTGTTTTCTTATATATGACAATGGAAGTGTCAAATGCACGCCATTAAATGAATCCATTGGTACAACTGAGTGCCTGAGGCAGGTGAGTATTGGATTTTCCCTTAGGAGAGAAAGAGATAAACATGTCTGTTTTAGTATGTGGCTTAAAATAAGTCAGCCAATCAAATGTTGCCATTACTCACTTAAAAAAAAAAACCAGTTTGCATATATTTCAATTTTCTTCACAGGTCCTCTTTGAGAGACTGCTTGTAGCAGCTGCCACTCAAAATTAAGACATACTTAAAGGTGATTTTACAAAGCACAACCACTGACTTTACAAAAAAACAAAGATCTTTCCCAATATGTTTCTGAAGGTGTTTTCCTCAGGTTTTATTTCCTCTTTTATCTTTAAGAAATCATTTTCTCTCTGGATTAAAAAGGACTTTTATGAGTCATTCGTTAACTTCAAAAAGACCAAGACTAGGTTTCTCCATCTGGGACACAGCCAAAGACGTGCTAACTTACTTTTACCTACAGAAGTAATAATAATGTACTGCGTGGTGTTGTGTGCTATCTGCCCTACAGCCATTACTTTGCCACATCCTTTAATAACCTATGCAATTTAGAGGCCCTTGCATTCACTTTAGGTAAAGGAAACTAAGGCTTAGGAAAGTGAATGAACTTTCTCAAGTTAGAGTCCTAAGATACCATGAAGCCAGAGCTGGAGTCAAGTGTGCTGACAGTAACAGGAAGCTGACTGACATTCACTGTCAGGAAGCCAAGGTTTCCAGCACTTAAGAGCCCACAATAATGGTAAGATAGACTTCATCCTTCTGTCAATAAAATGAAACACAGGGGTCTTCAACCTGGTACCACTTTTAAAACGATCTGTAATGCTTATTTGTCCTAATACAAAACTGAAAAAAATATAATCCCCTACCTCCTATACAGTGTAATCAGATTGGCTCTTTTCCCAGACACAGATGATTATTAAGGAGTCTGTAGAAGACATTCAGGAAGACATGTTTCCTGCTTGGGAAGAGTGGACAGTGTGAGACCAGAATAGCAATGGTATAATCATGGTTGTTTGCAGTTACAGCCTTCTGTGTGGAACTCTGCTTGAAAGTAATAGTTTCTCTCACTGTTTATACACTATTCATGATTGATGACTACTATAATGTCTTGCAAGCTAAAGTTTCTGCTTGTAATTAAGAATAAGTTCCTGTTTGTCCTGTGTCAAAGTCCCCATTCCTTGTAAGCTAAGGTTTCTGTTTGTAGTTCCTGGGGCTAGAGAGATGACTCAGTGGTTAAGAGTACTGACTGTTCTTCCAGAGGACCCAGGTTCAATTCCTAGCACCTACATGGCAGCTTACAACAGTCTTTAACTCCAGCTCCAGGGGATCTGACTCCTCACACAGGCATACATGCAGGCAGAACACCAATGTGCATAAAATAAAGATAAATAAATTATTCAAAATTTAAAAGAAGAACAATAAGTTCCTGTGTGCCCTATGTAAAAAAGTCCTTACAAGTTAATTAGGAATAGGTTCTGGTTTCTTAGATCTGATGTAACCTGCAAAGTGTGTTTTACTGAACTTGCAACCCCATTCACGTTACGTATATCCTTGTCGGTGTATTTTTCTAGCAATGTCCTACAGTCAACTATCTTGCCCCTGGAAGTACTTTATGTCTCCCATAAAAGGGACCTCAAGAGGCCAGCAGAGGCTGTCCTCTAAAATCCTGACTCAGGAGGAATAGTGGACTGGCCAGTCCCAGGGACACCCCAAAATACAGCTTGCTTTAATCAGACAGTCATGGATTTGGTCCTTCCCCTCGCAAGTCTCGGGTTTAACCACAATACACATGCAGGGGTGGAGTGAGCCACATCAAAGCCCACCTACAGCTTCCCTCTTGCCTGGTGCTTCTGTGTTGGCCATAAATGTTGTAAGATGATTATTACTTGCTATGAAAATGTAAAGCAAATATATTTAAAAAAAAAAGAAGAAGAAGAAGAAGAAGAGTAAGGTAAGGGCCCCTTGAGGCACAAGTGGCTAGGCCTTGCCCCCAGACTACTCTAAACTGCCATGACAGGTTTCCCAGCTCTTTGAGGCGGGAGAGTGGCCAGGCCCCACCCAACAGAAAACAGCCCAAGATCAAGCCTGTGTGGCAAGGCTGAAGTTCCTAAAGAGAGCCTAGTAGAAGCTATTAGTGAAATTCAGCCCAGTTGCAATGAGGGTTGAAGAAAACGTCCTAAGCTGTATAAATGTCTGAGGATGTGAAAGCTTAAAGTTCCGAAGGTATGAGAAAGTATTTTAAGGCATGCGAATACAAGTTCTGAAAGTGATCTGAGGTAATGAAAAAAATGCTCCAGATTTCCTTCCCCCTCTGTTCTACTGTTATACTAAGATTTCAAAGGTTCAGAGCTTTAATATTGGTCAGCTCTGATAAGCTGACAGAGCACTGACGACTATCAGACACAAGTTCAACATTTTGTTGTTGCTGTTGTTGTTTTTGTTTGTTTTTTCGAGGCAGGGTTTCCCTGTTGTAACCCTGGCTGTCCTGGAACTCAGTCTGTAGACCAGGCTGGCCTCGAACTCACAGACATCCACCTGCCTCTGCCTCCTGAGTGCTGGGATTAAGGGCATGTGCACATACACCCTGACCCACCCCCAGGCACAAGCGCAAGATTTTAAATTTCCCTTGGTTGTCTTCTGAGCATAGACTTGAGGGTGCTTCTCATCGTGCTCAATCTAATCTATATATCCAGCTCTCTGGACAAAGGGAAAAATGTTCAAGCTTTTTAACTCAAAGCCATAGCTCCTGCTATGACTCGAAGGTGTGAGACTATTCCGGCTGTTTTGCAGACACCTGTCAGCTATTTTTTCTACAATGTGGATTTCAATACTGATTACAAACAGTAGTAACCTGTTAAAACCAAACGGTAACCTGTTAAAACCGAATAGACCCAAATCTATCAGCAGGTAGATTCATAAACTAAAATAGTTCTACAATACGATAGGGAACTAGACCTGCTCTATGTAGGACAAGGAAGTTATTGTATGACTTTAAGGGAAATAAAATCTTGTTTCTATGCAAACCATTAGAGATGATTTGGCAGTCCTGGTATAGCCCCTGATGAAGCCACTGGAACAGATGGACTAACTACTTCTCTAACTATCTATTATCTGTTTTCCTCCCACTTTATTCAGGATTTCCAATGGGTGGATCAGACAATACTCACCGTCCAGGACCAAACAGGCTCACTGGCTGCCATAGTGCTACAAAATTGTTGAGGATTAGATTTACTAACAGCAGAAAGAGGTGGTCTTTGTCTCTTCCTTAGAGAGGAATGTTGCTTTTATGTCAACCGGTTTGGTATAGTCAAGGATAAGATCTGACAACTCCAGACAGATCTCCAAAGGCATAAGAAACAACTTGATGCCTCCAGCCAGTACATCATTGACAGTCCAATATGGAATTGGATAGTACCCTTCTTAACCCTTCTGCTTTTCTTAATCCTTCTAGTCAAACCCTGCCTTATAAACTTCTTGTCTCGATTTCTTCAACAACAGATCCCAAAGATTTCTAACTAGACTTTTAACCAGTTGCTATATTAGGAATACCTGCAGCTAGCTACAGAACGAGAGGCCTGCAACTCCTATTATACCCTGACAGTGAAAATTAAACTTGTCCCAAGGACTCCCATGCCCCGATTCAGGAGGAAGCAGTTTAATAATAACATCATTCCCTTTTAAACAAAAAAGGGAGAATGTAAGTCCCTTGAGGCACAAGAGTGGCTAGGCACCACCCCAAGACTACTCTAAATTGCTATAACAGCTGTTTCCAGCCCCCTGAGGCAGGAGAGGGGCCAGGCTCTGCCCTACAGAAAAAGCAAAGTTCAAAATCAGGTCACAAAGTCCCACCAATCCATGAGCTTGCCCCAAGATCAGGCTCGAGAATCCCACCAATCCTAGGCCACCCTGGAAAGCTCCACCCCCAAGAAACCCTATATAAAGCCTACTTCCAGGTCAGTTATTTGCTGTTTCTTTCCCGAGCAGAGGCAGCCACCCCACCTCCGTGTCTTCCCCAATAAATCTGTTGTGTGAATTTTATTGTGCGGTGTGACTTTGTGGTATTCCTTGGCTCCCGAATGCCAGGATATCTTTCCATTCAAGCTGTAACACTTACATAAGGCTTCTCACTTTAGATGTCAGTAAAATACTCAACATTTTTCAATGAATTTCATTTTCCATGGGAAAGGTATACAAATGAGAGGATATTGCTTGTGAGTTAATAATTTATAATTATGAGAACTTACAATGGATTGAGGCACTGCCACTCTCTACCAAGCTTCAGTCAGATTTTTTCCTATTTTCGTTTAATATGCCCCAACTATCCTATCATTTTACATAAAAATCAATGATACAACTTACTTAAGGAGTAGACCCCATTTTTCCTTCATCTTGTGCAATTAATTCACAATTTCTATCTGATATACTTTTAAAACGTCTCTTGACCTAGTCAGGCCCTCCAAACCTTTCTACTCCTATCACTTGCCTGGACTACTTTTCCATACAATGAACAACTGTTACACCTACATTAACTAATCTGCGTATGTTCACGTACACTATTATAATGATGTATGACATATGAGTATGTATGTGTGTGTAGGAGCCTCTATATGTACCCGTGGTGGGCAGAGGCTGATGATGAGAGGTCTTCTCCAGTTGGTGTCCATCTTATGTTTTGAGACAAGATCTCTTCCCTGAACCAGAAGCTCTGCACTTCAGCTCTGCTGGATGGGAGCTCTGAAGATCTACCTGTCTCTAACCCTAGCTCTGGGGTAGCAGACCCTTGCAGACATGCCCAAGTTTTTACACAGGTACTGGGGATCTGGTTTTGTGAAAACCACTGTGTTTGTTAAGATACCTCCCCAGGCCCACATATATATTTTAAAGCAAAATATGACCATACTCTGAATTTCTGGAAATTTTATAGATACTATTTTTAAAACTTATCTCTTTCTTTTTCCGTTTTCTTTTCTTCTGGATCTCCTACTGTGCAGATGTTGGATTCCCTGGCCCGATTCTCTTGTTTTTAAAATATCTTTAGACTTTTATGCTATCTTTCTCTTTACCTACTTCCTCAAGATAATGAATAGAATTGTTCACTTAAAAATTTTTAAATTGGAGTACAACATGCTGAGGCTTGGCACTCTGAGAGACCAGGAGAGGCCATTGGTGAAGGTGCAGCCTCAGGGCCGGTTGAAGACCCAGACCGAAGGGGTCATGCAGAGAAGTTGAGGCTTGGCACCATGAAGAGAGCTTAGGAGAGGCTACTGGTGAAAGAGCAGCCCAGTTGCAACAAGGGACCCCAGCATTCTGAAGACGCCAGTACCATGGGATGACCACCAAGAACAACAGCAGCAGTGGAGAGGAGGTGGCCAGAGCCTGGAGGACAAGCTGTGTGCTGCAGAGAGCAGAGCCAAGTCCGAGCCCTTTGGAGGAGCCCAGAAGATCATGAGTGAATTCCAGATGATTGGATATTGATAATTTTTCTCTGCTATTCAAAGATATTGTGAAAAGTTTGCTTTCATTGGCTTCATTTGGTCCTGTACATTAGCAACCCTCGTGATTGTTCCTCTTGTAAATAGTTTTGCTGGTGTAGTGTTAAATTGTGTGTTGTAGAGATAAAGCAATTTTTTTGTCTTATACAGAAAAAGGGAAATGTTGTAGAATTTTACTTTTATTTGTGTATAAATAATTGTTTTGTGCACTGTTGGGTAAGGGTCTGCCTGGGTTTTGCCATTTTGTACTGTCTGCAGGTGTTGGATTTCTGTGGGGGACGTTTGATTGCTTATGATCTGCACCTGAGGAGTTCTGAACCAATAAAAACACCTGAGCTCAGATGCTCAGGGTTCCACTGTCAAGTATGGCATTGGACATAATGGTGGTTCCCTCTGCTGAGGTCTGGCAGGGCTTGCACCTATGACAGTGCCTCCTTGTCATCCTGGTGAGCCACCCCGGTGGCGGCAGCAGCAGCAGCAGCAGCAGCAGCAACAGTTGTACTACTACAACTAACCTTTAGTTTTTTGAGGCAGGATTTTGCCATGTAGCTCGGCCTGGCCTTGAACTTGCTTTCAGTCTAGACTGGCCTTGAAGTTCTTCCTAAATTTTCTGAGTGCAGGGATTACAGGAGTGTACCCCTAATGTACCCCTAGGCCTAATTCTCCATGTTTTGTTCTTTCAATCTAGGTTCACTAACCCCCTACCCCCCCACACACACATTCAGAGATAAATGCCAACCTAACATTTTAGTGTTCAATCCATATGTGCTTTCTGATACTTCATATTCTTGTACATGTCGTTGTTTTTCATGTTAGGTTGTATTTGGTGAGTGGAGCAGCCTAAATTGAGAATGGAAGAAATGGATGAAGTCCTGAGTGAGTGTTTACTGTGGACACGGATGCAGACATGTCAAGAAGCATTGACACTTCAGTCTCAGGGAACTGACAAAGCCTTCTTCTGGGTGAGGCTCCGATGAATGGCAAAGCCCTGCTCTGGTCCAAGAACAAGTGTTTACGAAGGATTGATGAGTGTGTACAGAATCTAGCAAATGAGGCTTCTCCCTCTGTGAGGACTGCAACCTGAGACTGCTCCCCTGCAGAGGGGGCCTACCAAGACCGGTTGAACTGGCCTTCTCCTGCTGTACGTAACACACAAGCTGAGGTTTCGGGCTATTGCCAGTCAATCAGAGTGAGCATGGCCCATCTGGCCCCAACTTTCCTGTACATGTGTCTTGTGTCTGTCTTTTCTTTACTCCTTTGTCTTCTCAGTGGGATGTCCAGGACCAAGCCGTGCAGAGTACTTAGCTCACTTGCTTACATAACAAAGATTTCAGGCTTTAGCACCAAAGAGTCCCAGATCTGAATTCTAACATCACCAGTAGTTAAAAGAATAATATGATAGAAACTAATTACGTTTTTGAACCTTAGTATCTATATAATTAAATTCAGGCTAATAACTACCCCGTAGGGCAACTACGAAAAATAAATTCTAACGTATCTATGTCAAGCCTTTCCATTTAAGAAGATATTTGGGATAAGAACGTGAGTGTTTATTGCATCTGAGGGAAGTCTTGAGTTATAGCCTTGGCAAAAATATGTTATATGGGTGTGCTATAGCAAATCTTTAAACATTTATCTAGGTTTTATGTTACTCAATAGCACCATGTCTACTTAAGTCAAACTAGATATTAATTTTATTATGTTATAAAGTAACATTAGTGCTTGGTGACAAGGCAGACAGCAAAGCGTGTGCTCTTCTACCCTGTAACATAACCTCTACGGTGAATGTGTATATCGTTGCTGACAAGAACACGAACTCGCAGGCAGAGTGCCTTCCTCGTTTTCTTCCTTACCATACTTTGGGACCTGCCTTCCCTCTTTACTCCTCCTCTGAGGTTCTGTTTCTCTGAGTTTCCTCCCAAGGGTCTCTCATAACCCCATTTTCATCTCCCAATAAAACTTGGATGCCTCATAAATCTGTATTCTAGCTTCATTCTCTCTCTCTCTCGAGATCCACGCTGACATTTTTAAGAATCTACTCAGCAAATAATAACCGTAGATAATAAAAAATGATTATAGCCAGACTTCAATTCATTGTTTTTCCCTCACACAAAACTCTACCTCTCCTTTTGGCCTGCTGCAGACATGCTTAGGCCGTGATAAAACTGTCCGGCCGTGGTCTCGCAGCGCCCCGCAGGATCTTTGCCGTTTCTGCCGTGTGATCTCATCGTGTGCACCGCCTGCCTGCTCCTCACTCCGCTTCAGGACCTCAGCCGCTGGGCAGATCCTTCAGCAAATCGGGAAGCCTGTTGTATGTGCCCCTAGTACGTGTTACCCTCTTTTCCGGGGTATCCTTCTCCTGTTCGGCTCCTGACCATCTTATACGCTCCAGGTCATCTCCTCAGAGATGCTTCCCCGACCACACTGCTTTTTGTTTTCTCAGCTTACATATTTCCCTTATGGCTTTCACCACGATTTCAGATCATCATAAGCGCATTTAGCACACTGTCTGACTCGGAGTAGATAAAGCAATAAACAATTACCCACCATTGTCCCTTCTCATTTAGCACCCTCCTTAGGTGGGGTTAGCTTTGTTCCTTTGGCTTCAAATTCAATGTGCACTTCATTAAAGTAGACTATGGAGTGGACAAAGTTCTCCCAGTGAAATTTACACCAATGCTTCAGAGTCAAACACGGGCCCAATATCCGTAGTGATGCTGGGTCCTGATACTGCTGGAGCCCTCCCTTGAATCACAGCCATGCTAAATGAGAAGACAAGGAGAGGGTGAGGCAGACGGCAGGCTGCGGCTCTGTCTCTTTCTGGCGGCTGGGACTCAACTCCCTTTCTTCCTATTGGAATAACTGGGCTATAAGACTAAATGAAAAGAGAAAAAGAAAGAAAAATCTGTCTTTGCAGTGAGAAGATACTCTGTTTTTAAACTGGGAGTTATCCAGGCATCTGAAGACTCTCCATCCCCAGCAGTAGGATTACCAGTGCATTCTGCCACATCCAGTATTTTTAATATGGCTTCTGGGGATTGAAGTCAGAAATCAAACTTGGGTCGTTATGATTGCAAGACTGCACTTTACCCAACTGAACTATTTCAAAAGCCTAGGATGTCGGAGTTTCACAAAACTCTCTAATCATGACTGTGTGGATGATATTTCCAGCAACATAAAAGGATTAACAAGCTTTTTGTTTTGGTTTGCTTTGGTTTTTGTAGACAGCGTCACATGCACATGCAGCCCAGACTGGCCTCAAGCTCACCGCTAGGTGACGGTGACCCCAGAACATCTGAACCTTCTGCTTCTCCATCCCAACTGCTGCAATTACTGGCATGCGCCATCGTGTCAGCTGTTACGCAGTGTAGGGAATCAGACCTGAGATTTCCTGCACGCTAGGCAAGCAGTCAGCCAGCTGAGCCATATCCCCCGGCTACACCCACATCACCAACAGTAATATCCCCCCAATATCAATGCAGTCAGCTATTTCATATTTTGATCATACAGTCATCTTTTCTCTTTAATTATATGTACTTAGGAATTTTGGAGTTTATTTCCTCAATTTAATGATAATGAAATCTTGTTTTAATCAGGACTGCTCATTCTCTCAGGGGAAGACTGTGTGGATTCTTTTTGTTCTCGTGGCAGCCTTTAATGTCTCCAAGGAGGATGCTTCAGCAGCACTGTATTGTTAAAAGTGTCAAAACTGATAATAAATTTCTAGCAGTTTGTCAGCCAAGTAATTCAAATGGCTGAGTTAACTTCCATAAGAAATAATTGTTCTGCCCTTAAATTGAAAAGACATGTCTTATACCCCAGTGGGAAGATCCTGTTTATTTGAAGTGAAAAGGTCATTTTGACATTAGTCACTCTACACATGGAAGTGAAAACTGAACTTAGATGTTCTATTTACAAAGTGTTTAGTCACACAGCATAACCCAGAACAAGTATTTGCTGCACGTAAAATAAACAGGGTATCTGAATTTGGATATTTCTTTTCTAACTCTCACTGGCATCAGGAAGAAAGTTGGCATTTGAACTCCCTCTTTTTCTTCAGGTAGAACCTAAATAAAGATGGGGTGCACACTTCCGGGTGAGGTTAGTGGGCTAGAAATTGCCTCTGTGTGACTCAGAAGAATTAAGCTAAGAAAAGCCAGACTCTATCCAGGGAAGAGAAAGGGAAGAAGAGCTTCCTAAAGTCATGGACAGTGAAGCTGAATGTGCAAAGTGCAAATAGAAGCCCCATCCAGTGACATCCACAGGAGTGAAGGGCTCATGGGCTGTTCCAGTGCCGCAGAGGTTACCTGCAGGTCAGCCATGATGGCGGGAGCAGAGTCTGTCCAAACAGATGTGGAGAGATGACTCTGCAAAGCCTCGAAGGTGAAGCCGAAGCTGGAAAGGGGTATCAGGGATGCTGAAGATGCCAAGACTGCAGGACATCTGCCAAATTAAGCTGCATGGGCTACGTGGTGTCCGTCTAAGAAAGAGGCTCTGTGTTCTGGAGGTGACAGAGCCTATCTTTTTGGTGCCCATGTGAATGTATAATAGTTGTCTGACATGGAGCTGAAGGATTTGGTATTTTTCTACCTTTTTAAAGTCTTGCTTCAGTCCAGTCTTTCCTTGCCGTAACTTGGAATGTTATAGCTTAATATTGACATGTTTGCATATCAAATTGGGAAGGGGTAGAATTGTGATGGTTAAGATTGTTTGCTTGCTGGAAAAGATGTAGAATCTCTTAGGAGACAGACTTGTGGGCATGTCTTAATTAGTACGATAAATCCTTTTCATTAGTGTCTTAGTTACTATAGTATTGCTGTGAAGAGAAACCATGACCGAGGCAACTCTTACTTTAAAAAAAAAAAAAAGTGTTTAATTAGGGGGCTTGCTTATAGTCTTAGAGTGTTAGTTCATGATCACCGTGGCAGAAAGAAGAAGACAGGCATGCCGCTGAAGCGGTATCTGAGAGCTTTACATCCTGACCCTGGGGCAGCAGTCAGAGAAAGAGATACTGGGCCTGCCTGGGTTTTTGACACCTCAAAGTCTACCCTCCAGTGACAAACTCCCCCCAACAAGGCCACACCTCCTCCAACAAGGCCACACCTCCTCCAACAAGGCCACACCTCCTCCAACAAGGCCACACCTCCTCCAACAAGGCCACACCTCCTAATTTTTCCCAAATAGTTCCACTAACTGGGGACCAAGCACTCAAACATATGAGTCTGTGGAGACATTCTCACTCAAACCGCTACAATTAGCTTCTGGCCATCAACACGTACCTACACACAGACTACATAGGAATGAATAAAACAGACTTGAAGCTTCTCCCCTCCCAGGAATTCTATGTTAGGAAGGTAAATTAACAATTTAATGTACAACTACAAAAAGGGTAAATATAGTGGAGTAGACCACACCACCTCCTCTACAGTGCATGTACTGGACTGAAGAATGTCACTCTAAATTTCATGGACACTGAAAACTTCAGAAGGTGACTTTATTTAGAAATCATCATTTCGGGTGTCACTGGGGTTAAGGTTAGAACAGGGGTGGCTCTGAGCTCAGTAACTTGAGGCCATGTGAAAATACGCAGAAATGGGAGGATTGTAGTTGAATCCAAGTAAGGGTGAGGATTTTTGGCCTCCACCAGAAGCCAGGGATTTGACTAGGAAGGAAGGAATCCGACTTCTTCAGGCTAGAGTGGCTCTGATAACACAGACTTGGACATCTAACTGTCCGGTGCACAGTAACTGGTCTCAAGAGCATCAATTTTCTGCAGAGCCTGAGGAAACAGAAAGTCTTGGGGAGAGCCTTAGGAAACTTAGGTCATGGGAGGTTTTCTGGGGAAGTGGCATTTGAGTCGTAAGTTTTAAGTGACAATGAATGTGCCAAAGTCCCAAGACGAAGTACCTGTCAGGTTCAAGAAGGCATGTGCTTTGTGGTAGGTCCTGAGGTCAGAAGTAGCAGAATTTGAACTTCCTAAGACTTCGGATTCCAAGACCAGAGTTTAGAGCTTCTCCATTATTTCCCAGTTGTGAGAAAATCTTTAGAAACTGACCACATATCCACCCGCCCATTGTTCAATTTGCTAGCAATTAAAGTACAATTTACATAGATGGTACAGATAAAGACAGAGGAGACTAGCATGAGTGACAGCCAGTCTCCTTAGCTAAAGCACCCTAAAGATGAGAAAGGACCAATTTAACCAGCCACCAAATCCTATTGCATATTTGCAGATCTCTTTGGCTCCCAGTTGAAGAAAGGGATGAAGAGGCTTGCTGAAATCTGATGACGGTCTGGTCTTTCCTGTTCAAAATTACCCATAATCAGAAAATTCCCTGTATCTCTGTCCTGAACAAAAAGCCGAGTGCTTCCATTTCCTACACTAATTTGGCTGCAATGCCACGAGCTGAAATCGTCCTCTACACAGGTTTAGTTTGACCATTTTGATATCCTACATATTTAACACAAAAGTTTGGATATTCAGTTTCTCTGGAAAATTCAGAAGTTGATACCAGGGCGAATGACTAGTTGACTGAACGATGGCTCCCTCTTGGAAAGGGTACAGATTCACTAGCTTCTGCCACTTCTACCTGTGTCCGGTGCCTGTCTTAAGCATCTTGTCATTACTCTGGCAGGCCCTTGGGTGTTTGAACACTCTTCAGCAAGGATCAACTTTGCGGTCTTCACCCTGACTTCACTCTCTGTGCAGTTGTGTCAAACTCAGCACCCATTGCTGGCCTTAAGCAACAGGTCAATCTTCTATTCATATACCATGGCTCCCTCTCATTTCTCTCCCAGTCCAGCTCTATCCCCTTTCCCAGAGAACGACTCAAGTTACAATCTTTTACTTAGATACACTTGTACTATTTTTCCAGAACTAACATCCAGAACTAACATAATTTTATTCTGTTTGCTACCCAGACTTTTAATTGAGTACTGCATGACATGGCTAGTTACTTGCCAAGTGTACATGTTTAGCCAAACATTAAGATTCTCGTAAATGTCTTTGCTATCATCTTAGCAGTTAGGAGCTACAATACACATGGTTAGCTTTTATAACATGTTTGGACAATGAATGATGCCAATCATTCGTCACCAGAGAAAAAGTTGGCAGGTCAGTAATCCTATTCACGTTCGGATTAGTTTAGCTTTTCTTCTTTAACCTCTTATCTCCAAACAATCCAGTACTTAGGAGCTGCCTATTGGAGAGTTGAGGAAATAGAGCATAGTTTTCATGTGAATTTCTTAAATATATGGCACCAGGAGAAGAGGGCCCGAAGACAATGGTTAAGACGCAAATATCAGGCTCTCTGTATTTTCCATGAGCATAATTACCATGGAAAATTGAAGATGCATCGTTACATTCTAACTTGCAGTTAAAAAAAATCATACAAGTTAATCCTGTATGGCTTCTGTGACACAAAATGTATGAGTAATAATTTACATAATTAATCTCACATGCACCTGAACTCAGATTACCCCGGAGAGCCTTCCCTAAAGTTGTTGCAACTTTCAGTTCCTATGGATGTCTGTATGGCAAAGTTCTTGTCTCCCAGTTTCTGTATTTTCAGCTCGGGGACTGGGTTGGCAATGGCTGCTAGAGCAGTAACCATCTAGAAGGTTTTAAATGGTATTAGATCGCTCCCTAGCAGTAGTAAAATCAAAACTAATGAGACAGAACCGATTAGAGAGTGATGAGTTTGGAACATTCTAGAAGCAGTATAACTACCCTCGTGCTCACCCAATGCACCTCATTCCTGAAGGTCATTATCATCTTTTAAAAATGGTTATTTGTATTGTAAATCTTCACAAGACCAATCACACAATAAGAACCAGTTCACTTCTTTCAGGCCTTAAGCCAAACTTTTGAGGTTAATCTCCCGCAGATGGTTAAAGTGACACCCATCCTTTCTGGTAATTTCAGGCAAACAGAGATCCCTCGTGTACAACTTTGAAGTTTCCCGTTAGACATTAGTCTGAGTGAGGTTTTGAGTAGCACGTAGTTATCTGCTTAGAATGTTTAGAAGAACTATTGTTCCTTGGCACAATCTTAATAGGAATTCTGCAGGAGCATGTTTGCTCTTTATTTTTCCTCAGGAAACCATGGGAAAAACAACAAAAAATAAACAACAACAACAACTAAAGGATGCTCCCCCCACCCCAGTACCCACATTATATCCTAGTGGGGAGGGAGTTCCACTTGGGAAATGTGGGAAGTTCCGCTACAGCACACAGCTATTTCTGTGTCTCTGTCGTGGGAAAACAAGAAGTTTGTGAGAGCATTAAGCCCTGAACCACACATTCAAATGAGTCTCTAAATGATCTTTACACTAACTTTGAAAGGAGACTCTCTCCAGCGGAATGCTATTCCCCTTCTGGGAGCTCCTCCCTCCCCTTGGTTCCTCTCCCCATCATTGCTAACTAGTACTGCTTCAAACCAGCTGGCTCCAGTCTGCAGCATACTCATTCCCTTTGTTTCTCTCTTGCAGCACCACCACCTCCTCTGCTAAGAATAAAGCATGGCTTTCCGCCTCTATACAGCACGTGCAGTCACTCCCAAACTGAAATGCATCGTAACATATCAGTTAATAATGTATGTTAATATATGTGACATATATTAATATGGATAACCTAGCTATCTCGAATATTTATCTGAAGCAAAGAGAAACACATGTTTTCTATTCCTTTTCGTGTTTGTCTCCGTGTATTTTGTCCAGTTGTTACTACAGAAGCTTTTAGCCCTTGGTTAATTGTTATTCTGTGTAACTGTTCTTACTGTTTGTGAAGTCCTACCAAAATATTTTTGTAAATGATCCGATAAGAACCTAAGAGAAGTTCGCTCCAATATCTTACAATTCTTCTGTTTTTCCCCTGGACAGTCAGGAAGTGTAAATAGGAAAGTCTTGAGTTAAAAGAACAGAGGGAAAACTGGAAAATGTCGCTCATACAGTGGTACTGTTTTAAATACATGCTGCTTTTAGAATTACATTTAGCTTTGAGCTGGGTGCTTGCGTCACAGCATGCTATAGTCAAAATTCAAGGGACGTTAAAGGCATAAAAATACTGTATTCTAATGAAATAAAAGTTAACATGCTGTAGTCATCTGTCACTCTGTACTCCCCATAGTGTGCCTTTCAGTGTTACAGAGTCAAATGACAACCTGCTATGAGGAAAGTTGTGTCCTCTGACTAATGTATTTCTAGGTCTGAATATGTATATGCGTGTGTGTGTGTGTGTGTGTGTGTGTGTGTGTATGTGTGTGCGCATGCATGTTTGTCTATGTTACAGAAGTTAGAATAGGAATAGCAAATAGATGAAAGCAATGACAAAGGGTAAGTGGGTTAGTGACTCTTTTTCAGTCAATGCTTCACTAACCCATGCTTGGCAGTTTGGCTGGTACACTGACCAGAAGGCAGGTTGTACTCACATCTTCACTGTCAACACCCTCCGTAGCCTTATTTTGGTCTTCAGTTGCACATTTATGGTGTCCTCAGCCTCTGAGGGACCCGTGAAATTGTGAGCTTTCCCTTCGGAGTCTCAGCGAAGCTGTATCGGACACCTTCCCTAAGCCTACTTCTCAGCCTTGTGCACATTTTCGATTTTACTTTTAGAGATTCCTTTTCAAAGCTACTTTACTGTGGCCCAGTTGGTCATGACAATGTGTACAGAATAGCAGCCTATCCAGACACCGTGTAGATATTTACAGTTAAACAGAGTGAGTTTGATCCCCGGCACCTACAGTGAACAGCTGGGTGAAGCAGTGCCTGACTATAATCAAAGAGCTGAGAAGCCAGAGACAAGAGACTGTGTCTCAAAAACTAAGGTGTTGGGCCAGATGAGGTGAGCGGTAGTGAAAAGCACCTATGGCCCAAGGCTGGTGGCTTGATTGGTTCATAGGACCCAAACGTTGTAAGGAAGGAACTGATTCATACACATACCACCCTTTGGGGAAGAAATAAGGGAAAGCAATTGTAGAAGATGCTTGATTGACCCCTGGCCTCTACAGGCAGATACATGCATTTACACATGTGCATGCACACACACCTGCACATACACACAAGGACACATGCATTCAGATAAATAAACATCACATGTGAAATGTTACCAATGTATCCTTAAAACATATTTGGCTAAATTTTATGTTATTAAAATCAATAATAACAGCTATTCAGAGATTAACAGCTAACAGAGATTTTAGACATCTCCTTTAGATAGAAATGAGTTGAGAAGATAAAACACAACACAAATATACAAATGGTCTGAAGATGCAATTATTTGAGAAACCAATGAAAAGCATTTATGAAAATTGAGTATTAAAGTCTCTCTAAATTTTCAAGAGAAAAATTTTTAAAAAAATGAATAGATATACTTTATTCTAACTTAATACTATTAAACTAGAAGTCATTGAAAGAATTAGTAAAGAGTGGTAAATTCTCTATTCTTTTAAATGCAACTCTAAATTAATTCAGAATATTAAGTATGGAAAGTAAGGTTTTTATAATTAAATGACAATGGAAGCATTAAATACCAAAAATTCAAAGTAGACACTGCAATGAATAAATACGAATTTGTAGACTTAATTGTACTTACTAAACAAAACAAAAATAAGAGAGATGCAGTGGTAAACATGTCAGGTAGAAAAAAATAGGTATGAAGAAAAAATAAAGTCTTTCCTAAAAAAGAGAGTTAATAGAACCATCAGTTTATTCATTGACAATATCAATAAAATGAGTAAACCGTAAGTAGACATTCTGCCAGAAAAAAAACGAACAACTAACTGGTTAATATACAGAGAATAAGAAAGGACAGAGTGCTTAGTTTTAAATGGATCTATGTCACATGTCTCCCCACAGGCTTAGGGAGTGTAAAAGCCAGAGGCAGTGGGTGACTACAAGGAAACAGTGTCTTCCAGGCACAAGAGGGTGGGTGCACACATGACCTCATGGCGGTTGTGACAACATCCATAAGACATAGCAAGCTCAAGCCGGACAAAATCCTGGTGTGAAGAGGGAGGTGGAGTGAAGTCCAACCCTCGTTGAGGAGCCATTAGCAACTGCTAGCTACTAGGAGAGCGAGAGTCAATTTTGTTTGAGGGTGTGACCACTGGGAGGTCCACCATCCTCCAGGGGGGTCCTCACACCCAAAGGTATTTGGTTCATGCAAGTTGGACTCCATAGGTTTAATAAGAAAAGAAGACAAAAAGTTGGGTGAGTAGGCAGGTAAGAGTGGATATTGGAGGAAGCCGAGGAAGGGCAAGGTGACCACGATCAAAATACAGTGTGTGAAATTCACACATTATTAATAAAACGTTTTTAGAAATAGGAAAGGGTTCTGAGGTTCAATGGGTGGCATTCGAAATGTCAAAAAGAATAAATGATTTTGTATGTATAAAGTTGAAAGTAATAGACACAGAAATAGATGTTTCGATTTCAGTACATGCGTGACAGAGAGAAAAGAGTAACTAATTTATTCAAGAATAAGACAGAAGAAAGCAGTAAAGCAACCCAGTGATAATTACTACTAAGTTGCATCCATAATCCCAAACCTCTTGACCTAGAAGAAATCAAGAGCTGTTTGGAAGGATGTTGCACAACATAGTTGTCTGTCCTTACCTCATAAAACAGTGACTCATAAGTTTAGGACTTTGTACCATTCACTTTGGAAATCTATTATAAATGTAGGTTGTCTTGCTTCATCAGAGGAGAGGATGAGTCAAAAGTTCTGAAGAGCTTCACACTCAGCAAGTATTCCAGGTAATCCTGGTTGACGTGGACACTGGTCTTCTGAGCTCCTGCTCTTCCAGCCCTGACACCCAGACACGAGTCTATAGACACTCAACAGTACATCTTCCTAATCATGGTGAGCACCGGGGTCAGAATATAAATTTGCCATAGACATAACTAAGTGGCTCCAACAAACCTATTATCAGACAGTAACAGGCCCGCCCATTTTTCTTCTTCTTCTCTCTCTATCTCTTTCTCTCCCTCCATTTCTCCTTTTCCCTCTCTCTCCCTTGTTTTTTGAAACAGGTTCTCATGTGGCTTTGGCTAGGCTTGGAACTCACTATGTGGGCCAGGCTAGCCTAAACTCACAGAGATCCATCTCCTTCTGCTTTCTAAGTGCTGGGATGAAAGACCTGTGCCACCAGGCCTCTCTCTTTCCCCCCTCTTCTTCTCTCTCCTCTCTCCCTCTCTCTCTGTCTCTGTCTCTCGCGGGTGTGTGTGTGTGTGTGTGTGTGTGTGTGTGTGTGTGTGTGTGTGTGTGTATGTGTGTATGGGAGTGTATCCTATAGAGGCAGGAGGCAGACGTGGAGTGTCTTCTTCAATAACTGTCCACTTTAGTCTTTTGCTCAAGGTCTCTCACTGAACCGGCAGCTTACTCATTCAGCCTGACTGGCTGGAGAGCAAGCCCCAGGGATCCTCTTGTCTCTGTCTCCCTCCTGGGATTGCAGACATGCCTCAGTGCCTGGCTTTTTACATCGGTATGGGGGATGCAAATCAAGGTCCTCAAGGTTGTGTGGCAAGCATTTTACAGGCTGAGCTTCTCCCCCAGGCCTTCTTTCCTTCTGTTCTTTTTTTTTTTTGAGATAAAGTACCAAGTATCCCAGGCTGGCTTCAAGCTCAGTATAGGTGAGGATGACCTTGAACTTGCTTTCCTTATAATTTAATTTTTAAAAGTTTTCAAGCCAGGAGGTAGTGAGTGGCACACGCCTTTAATCCCAGCAGAGGCAGGCTGATCTCTGTGAGTTCGAGGCCAGCTTGGTCTACAGAGTGAGTTCCAGGACAGCCAGTGACAACAGAGAAACCCTGTCTCAAAAAACAAAAAACAAAAAAAAAAAAACAAAACAAAACAAACAAACAAACAAAAAAAACAGAAAGGAAAAAAAAAGAGAATGCTGAGTTGTAATATATGAGAGAAGAAATGTTTTTAAAAAAACTACAATAAAAAATAAACATAAATAATGTATAATCGGATCATGTTTTTTTCCTCCCCCAATTTCTCTCAGGTACTCCTCCATACAACTTTATGCTCCTTTTCTCTCTCTTTCAAAAAGAAAAAAAGAAAACAAACATAAAGAAATAAAAGAAATAAAAGCGAAAGCAAAACTAGGAACATAAAATGCCTTCCTAAGACTGAAAGCCTAATAAAACAAAGAACAGTAAAACCAAGCAAAATAGAACAGAAACTCCACAAAGACACCATGGAGCTGCAGGCCCGCCTTTTCAAACTTGTTTCAACATTTTTGTACATATGAATACGAGGAATTGCTTTTATGTTCTGAAAGTATAACCAAGAGTTCTCCCTGGTCTTACAGAGTAAAAGTCAGCTAAGTATTTTACAGCTACTTCCCTCAGCTGCTACCAGCGAGGAGTCAAGGGGCGGAGAGGCTGGGAGTGGGCGGCAGACAGGTGCCAACCCCAGGACTCCTTTGCCTTCTCTGTGAACAACTTCACCCTTGATATTTCCTGGGGGCTGGAGAGGTGGCTCAGTGGCTAAGGGTGCATTCTCCTTTCGTAGAGAACCAGGTTCCATTCCCAGCACCCACATCAGGCACCAACAACTCTCTGTAACTCCAGCTCCAGGGAATCCAACACCTCTGGTCTCTGCATGCACACACCTGCTCACCTCTCTCTCTCTCTCTCTCTCTCTCTCTCTCTCTCTCTCACACACACACACACACACACATTAAAAATAATAAAAATATTTTAGAATAAAACGATACATTCTATATTTTCATCACATAGAAAAGCCTGAAAAGATAGGACGGAATATGAGACATTACTAACTCTGACTTGAGAACAAGCTGAAATGTCTATGCCCTGGCTCTAGGGCCTTATCCATTGTTGACAAGACTAAGAAAGCGTTCTCGTCCAAGCGGGTATCTTATTAATTCACCATCCGCTGTGGTAGGGGACAATGAGAACCAAGAATACCAAAGGTTAAAGTAAAAGAAAACAAAATGAAAGTTAGGAGTTGAACGCGTCCCTGTAGAATTCACATTGCATGGCCTTGACACCGCAGTGCAGTATCTGGAGACAGGGTCTTTGGGAGGTGTTGGCTGGGGGAAACACTCTCAATCCTGTGTCCTGCGGTCTTGTGGCTATACTGAAATATACGGAACTCTTTTTTTAAATTATGTTATGTGTATGTACAGAACTCTTATGTGTAAGAGCACCTGAGCAAATATATGTGCACCGTGTGTGTTCATGAGCCCCCAGACATCAGAAAAGACACTGGTTCCTTTGGAACTAGAGTTATGAGGGGCTGTGAACTGCCATGTGGGTGCTGGGAACTTAAGCCAAGACCTCTGCAAGAGCAATAAGCACTCTTACTGCGGAGACATCTTTCTTACTCCCTAGGGCTCTTCTAGTAGTAAAGCCATCTGAGAAAGGTCAGAAAAGCTAGGCACTCGTGCTGGGAGTAGTGCCCACAGCAGAGAGCTTGGTCTACTCTTCACACGTGTGTGTGTGTGTGTGCACACGCACGTGTGCACACGCACAATGAGGTCCTGTGAAATCACAGTGATACACTGGCTGCTCGAAGCCAGGAGATAAAGCCTCACAACAAACTCTATCTGGCTAGTGCCTTGATCTTAGATTTGCCATACTCCAGATTGGTCAGACCATGCATTCCAGTTTATAAAACCCCAGTTGTCAAGATTTTTATTATGTTTAGGATTGGTAATTAGACAAAAAAGCAAAGCAAAAAAAGCAAACAAAACAAAACAAAAAAACCAAGTGAAAACAATAGCAATATGCACTGCCACAAAGAAAGCAGGCCAAGTAGACAAAGGACAGGGAAGTCGTGGTCCCTGTACTCTCAATGACCCTATACCCGAGAGATGGGGCAACAACCCAGGAAGTGACCCAACACCAGATGATGAGTCAGAATACAGGTCACATACAAAATGCCTGGGGAGTGTAGGAGAAAGCACTTCTCTGCTATGATTCGAAGGAACAAGAGATGCCAGCAGGTTACAAAACTGATAAGCAAGACGGGCCTGAAAGGACATGTACGATTTATCAGGCTTGAAAGGGATGTGACAGCACAAGGTTCTGAAATAACCAAGGTCCCCCCCCCCCCGCCCCGAATTCCCTTGCCATACCACCTCCTTCAAATGTCAGCTGGACCTGGTAGTATTGGCTGCTCAGGAAGGCACCAGTTGGAATTCAGAATGAAGATAATTAAGAGATCAAAGCTCTGGACTAACATTCAGCACGGGCAAAAAATGCCCCAATCTTAAATTAGGACTTCGAGAGGAAAGAAGAAAAGAGAGGAAAGAAACAAGGAGAAGACTACCAGTTCACAGGGGTGACAGAGACAGGCAAACAGGTTTGGAGATCTGGGGTCTGGTGGGACCCAGGGCTACAGTGCTGAGAATAGTCTCTGGACTAGAAAACGCTATAGTGTCTGTAGTTATATCTGAGAGGTGCCCCGACCTCTTCCCGATGGTGTACTGTTCTGAGTCCTCCATACTGCAGCACAGCTAAAGGAAAAAGACAAGGGAGGCCAGGGTGGAGATTGTTCCCCTCCACCCACCCACCAGAACGGGCCTCACTCTGTTCGGGTGTGGTCAGACATTCACATTGCTCGCAGATCTGTGCGTTCACTGTGATTCACACCTCAACAAGTAAAGAGACACTTCCAGGTAGAGGACCCTAAATAAAACACAAGAGGGCTGAACTTTTTAGAAAGCAACAAGCGAAGTGAAACATGAAAGTTTTTGAATACCAAATCCATAGAATCTAATTAAAAAAAAAAAAAAGAGGTTTGTGACTTGAAGTTAGGTATATAAGTCAAAAAGAAATAAAACAAATTACATACACAGAAAGTGTAAAGAATATAACGCAGCTGACATTTGACAATGGACACAGACTGGGAGAATAGTATGTTAACTTGTGTAATAGCCACAGACACTATCTTGCTTGGGTGAAATAGACGTTTTTACGTGTGTGGGCAACCGGATGAATCAGCTTCACAGAGCACTGGCCAACGGACCCATCGTGTTCTGCCAATTGGTCCTCAAAGCAAGTTGACGCACGTTCCTCCTTATCCCCACGCCACAATCAGCAAAGAGCCCCGCTAAGGTGTAACTTCCTCAAGCTTATGCAGAACCATAATTTCTTGTCTGGATAATTACAAAGCTACTTAAATTAGTGTTGCGCCCCCCCCCCCCGTCCCCAACGTCATCCCAGCCCTATCCAGTCTAGGTTCCATTCGAGAAGTTAGCTAGTCTCAGAACAAGAGTCTAATCGGCCCATTCTTCTGCAGAGGGCTCTGCTGGCATCCTGTGTTGTTTGGAGGAACATGCTGACATCTCATTGACTTTACAGGCACCGCGCTCTCTTCCGTTCTAAGCCACGGTCTACTGTTCCAGGAATAAACCCCAGGACTGACTGCATTTGCTTTTCTCTTTGTCTGGAAATTTCTTCCCCCACAGCACACCCGTGGCCTTCTTTCTCATTTCCTTCAGATCTCAAACAATACTTCCTCAGAGAGACTTCCTGCTGCAACCCTGTATTAAAAATGTCTCTACTTCTTAGCCTCCTCATGCCAGTGCTGCCCCTTTGCAGAGCACTCAATCCAACTGGTGTGCATCCTTCCCTGTCACTACCCCACGGATGAGCGCCACTACCAGAGGGCTTCTGTGCATTCTGCCATGGGCTTTGAAGAATAGTAATAGAGAGCAGTAATGCTGGAGCAGACCTCAAACGCCAGCTTAACAAGTTTGAAAGATTAAACAACTAGCTTCCCTTGGAAGTACATTTTAAACATCCAGAGTATGACTATTGCTGGCCTCAGTAATAACTGTAGGCTAATTTTATTTATGGATCATGTACGTGGGATTAAATACCACTATGTTGTCTGCAATGATGAACTGATTTTCCTGGGCCACTAAAGAAAAAAAAAAAATGCTCCTAGTCACCTTGCCTTTGCTATCTGATTTGAATGAGTAAGTGCCCCATAGGCTCAGGTATTTGAACACATCTGGGGAGCTTATGAATCCTTCAAGAGATGTGGCCTTCCTGGAGGAAGCACATCATCAGAGTGGGTGTGAGGGTTTACGGGCTTGCCTCCTCCCAGTCTGTTCTCTTCGCTTTATGTGGCTGCAGACACAATCACCTGGCTTCTTGCTCTAGCTGTCTGCTGCCATGCGTCCTTACCACTGTGAGCTCTCCCTCTGGAACCACAGTAAACCACAGTAAACTCTTTCCTCCCCAAGCTGCTTCTGGTAGTTGTGTTTCATCATAACGACAGAAAGGAACTAATACAATCCAACACACACACACACACACACACACACAGCGCCACACACCAATACCTCTCTGAGAGGGTTTAATCTGAGCGTTCTCCCCTGACAAAGGTTATTGTTTGCTTTTTGGAGCACCACATTTTATTGTGACTTAATATTCTCAACTGTTCACAACTGACATACTCAAGGATTTACATGTTTTTACATATGAGAAGAATGCTTGGGAGAAAATTCCTGTAAACAGACGAGCTGAACTTTTAGCTGACCTTTGATAAGAAATATTTTCTCTAACAATTAAAGCACCTTTGCACAAAATTACCTGGAGAAAGGGGTACCAATGGAAACACTTCAAAGTTGTTTTTGTTTGTTTGTAAACAACATAAAACAACTATATCCATCAAAAAATAAAGGCTGGATGAAAAGAAATCTTTAGAAACAAAACAAGGGGAATAATTGCCTGCAAGGATTACTGGGATATGTCTGCCTGATGTGCAGAAGAGCCTTTGGGAAGAGTACCTTCTAGTGGTCAGATTTATATAGGCATGAGGTGATGGAAAAGTACCTTTGACATGAAGATGAAATGGGATATTTGAGAAATCACGCTACTAATGAAAAAAAAATTCACAGCCTTGCAAACTCATCTCCTAGCCAGTCACCACTTCCTTGAATTCTCTCACCTGCTAAAATAATTACACATGGATTTATCCATGAGGAAAAGAAGCCGTACTACACTGCAGTGCCTGAGAAGTCCCTCCTAGCAAGTGGAAAATTTACAACTATATGAGGAAGGAAAAATGACACAATAAAGTAAAACAAAGAGTAAAGAAAAAAAACAGACACAAACTTGACTCTCTTCCCAGCCTCCAGCTTCTTTAGTTTTACGCCTCTGATCCTAGGGAAAAGTTACGGTCACCAAGTCGTCGAATTGGTTTTGAGGTTTCAGGTGCCCAAATTTATACAAAACTGATTGCTCTTTCTCTTTGTTGTTACATAGAAAAGGATTTTCAAGCATATGCCCAATCAGACTGGGATTTCTTTTTTCAGTGAATCAGCTAGCAAATATGTTTAATTGTCAACTAGATGTGAGGCCCGAATGGAGAAATCATTGAAACACTTCTCTCAAGAGCCTCGATGGCAGTCGCAACTGCGTGTCTGTTCAGCTCTCTTCTCACGTCGGTCATATCACTTAGTCCAGTAACAAAAGAAAAAAGCGTTTTTACTTACACTTTGTGACCATAAATGATTTGAGAATTTTATTAATTCGAAGAATGCAAATATCTTATCTAGAGAAGTATATTAATTGTAGCACCCATAAAAAACTTGAACTAAGGAGAGAAAGTTGACTCTATAAGAACAGAGAGCATCTGTCTCTACTACATAAAGCATCTCCATTCTTGGATACTGACACTTTAATGGCTGATCCATCCCTCCCATGCAACCTCTCTGCTCTAGGGCCTCACTAGGCTCCCCAATGACGATGACGTAGTCCTGCTCATCACATGAGCTCTATCCCACAGTCTGCAAACCGGTCTTTACACTTCAGCTGGTGTTGGGTCTTACTTCCCCAGTGTGCATATGAGCCTCTGTCTGGGCAGCCTTCTTTAACTAATGCTCTTTGTTCAGCAAGGGATGTTCTCTCAAATGTTTTTCCACCTACCCCCGCCGTTATCCTTTAGTGCTAAGCTCTGGCTCATCCACCCCTGCCACTCTGCGATGAAGGAAGTGGCCCCTTCTTTGAGCTCTCGATGCATAAATTCATATGTTATGGATTAAAACTGACTCCTGCGCTGAGACACTCTGCTCACTGTGTTCTAGAAGTCAGGTATGGTCCTCCCGAGTTCCAACGTAGTGCAAGCCCACAGGTGAGTCTGTAAGTGTTTGCTCAGTTGAATAGTCCATGTTCATGCATTTACCTTTATTTTGAGAGAAGTTTCATTAAAACCCAGGTAAAAAAAATTTCCACATTGGACCTGAAACTACAGTGGCTACCCATTTCCTTTAGATATGGCTAAGCACAAGGCCAAGTTGATCAAGGCAATCCAACTTACACTCATGCAATGAAGGCAGCATTTGGCTCCATTTTAAATGATTAAGAAAGCTTAAAACACTAAGCCACACAAACATACTAATTTGTTGGGAAGAATGATACATTGGGTGGTGAGTTATGAAAATCCATTTGCAGACCCATAACGTAAGTAACTTATGGCATAACGTAAGTGTGTGTCCTTGTGCACGGTAGAGGACTGTGGGAGACTGAGCCTAGTCAATTGACTCCATGGAAAAAAATAATGAAGTCTGCTCTCCCACTCGCTGCATCTGTTTGTTCTTTATTCAGAGTTTGCAAAAAGGAGTCTCCACATGACGCTGACAATGTAATCATTTTGCTGGACTAGCGCTCAGGGTAAACACTGACACCAGTATTTCTCATAAGAAAACGGAACACCTGACCAGGAAGCTGCTTCAGCGAAAACTTCATCTCTGTCCTCAAAATGGTACTATTAACACACATGTTCCTTCACTGGAGCTTTTCCACAGGAGCCATATTGAAGAAAGAAGAAGCAGTCAATAAAGGACCTTAACCAGGCGCCCGTTCCAATGGACAGCCAACATCGACAGCTGAGAAGAACGTGTGTTTTAAGTTTAGGTTGGCTTCTTCAAACTCATCTATTACGAAGCAGGATTTGGATGGACAAACGGCCTAAAGATTGTTTCCTTAAATGTTACTTCTTGCCATTCTCTTCTAGAATGAAGCTGTGCTGCTATGGAATTACTCAAAAAGGCATCGGTTTTCTTATCTTTTCTCTGTGTTCTGAGCTGCTTTCCATAGCACACTGGGCTTCCTCGGCCTTTCTCTAAGGCCATCTTCCCTGCCATGGGCCTGCCTGTCACTACATGGCTGACCTCCAGGCTGCTTCAGCTCAAGCGGCATGCTTTCCATCTGTCCCGTTTCCTCTTCATCCTCCTCCTCCTCCTCCAGGCAGCTGCCCAGATTGACAGGGCCCTGCCCTGGGGTTTTTCTTCTAAGTTCTAATATAATTGTCCTCTAGCTTGCAAAATACTTCTCAAGCTTTCTGCAGTCTGCAGTCATCAAACTGTTTTTTTTTTTTAACGCTGCACAAGAAGAAACACATACATATTGATATACTAGCTAGCAACTTTAAAAGGTGCAGTGCAGTGTAATCTATATTGGCCCAACTGATGATTGAAAGTTATTGAGAAAAATATGTGTCATCATATACAACGAAATGAAAATGACAATCTATACATTACAATACATATTTAAACTTTTGATTTATACTTTGATAACATTTACACTAAATCTTTTCATATTTATTTTATTTTGTACATATGAGAGTTTGGCTGCATGTTTTCATGTGCCTCACATGCATGCCCATGGCAGTGGGAAGAAGACGTCAGCTACCTTGGAACTGGAGTTACACATGATTGTGAGCCACTATGGTGGTGCTGGGAATTAAACCCTGGGTCTTCTGGGAGAGCAGCCAATGTTCTTAACTACTGAGCCATCCCTCCAGCCCCCTTATATTTACATTTGAGAATATAATGAATCTATTTCTAGTCTTTTTAATAAATTCCCTTTAAATAGATTTCTTGAGAAAATTTCTAACTTCTAATGGAGTTTTTCAATGTATATTAAAATTCGCAGCTAGCTTCTGTCACTGAGCTGCTCCACCATCATTTATAAACACCTTAACTTATCTCACTCATAGCGTTTGTTTGTGAAAATGTCCTCTTGTCTAATGGATCCTTTACAGGAGTAGCAAATCTGCGACCATCAAACTACGAACAATCCATCCACTTTATGTGAACTGTGCATTGGAATGCTTCTATGTTTAGAAGGGCCTGGCCTTCGGTCGCTGAAAGGCTTCTGTTTCTCAAGGAAACAAGTAAGTGCATTTAGGACTGAAAACATTTAAGATTCTAAATACGATTTTGTTGAAGACCTTACATCCCAAAGAATGATTGAAGGAATACAAATTAGATCACTCAGCACACGGCATATGCTTTTTGGAAGGCCTTGAGACTTTATAGACTTAAGAGTCTATAAAGAGGCCACATCAAGTCTCGATTTCTAATGTGATGAAGCTATGTCTAATGCCTGAGCCATCAGCAATGCCAGAGTCCACAGCTATTAGTTACATGTGTAGACACTGAGTTAGTAAATGAGGTTGGGCCCGGAGTTCTGTATTTTCAACAGGTTTCTGAGGGACCAGTGGCACCGGTCAGCAGACCACACAACAAAGAGCAAAGGTTCAAATGCCCTTAGATGCTTTGATGAGCGTGTGTTAGGAAAGCTATTGGGAAGTAAACATTGCCCAGGACACAGGAAAAAGAGTTATGTAACTCTCACCTCAACACTTCAAAGGTTGAGGCAGGAGAGTGGTTCCCAGAGAGTTCCAGGGTAGCCTGAGCTACACAGTGAGTTCCAGGCTAACCTCAGCTCCATAGTGAGTTCCAGGCTAACCTGAGCTTCATAGTGAGTTCCAGGCTAACCTGAGCTGTAGAGTTTTACCACAGCTCCCCCAACACCACCCCCAAAAGAAATGTTATGAGGATAGAGAGGGAGGAGAGAAAAAGGTCCTACAGAAACAGATTTGAGAGGTTGACAGACATGTAAAGTAACGAAGGCACATGTGTGACAAGGTGATAGTAAGATAGTACATGCTTAAAGTAAAGGATTTATGGGATGGTGTCCGAAGATACAGCCAGAGATACAATCTGAAATTTCACATGACGACAGTTTTGCACGTCTGTCATGTGTCATGGAGCTTATCCTCAAAAGAAGTTTAGCAAGCCCGGCAAGATTTTCATTCTCCTGAAATTAAATACAAGTACATCAATAACCTAGGAAGATAGTTTCAGATGTTGCAAGGGGGTGCACTGGAAGAAGTGAATGGAACCAGGTTGAAGGGGTTCCAGAGTAGTCTGAGGAAGAGCTGGTCACGCCCCACGCAGGGGCAGCTCACCGATGTAAGGCAGGAAGTCCTCAAACATCCAATGAAGCGGCATGTAAGCCACGTGTGGGACAGATGTAGGACATGGCACTTCAGTCTGTTCTCCTGGGCTTCTGTGGTACTGGGCAGAGACTTAGGGTGGCTTCTCATGCAGAGCTCACGTTTCCCAGAACCCTTGCACCCAGTAGAAATGAAGTAAATCACGTGGCCCTTGCTCAAGAGTCCTCTTGACCCTGAAGGGGCACTGTCCCTTGCACTGGCTGCAAGGGCAACCGTGCACGGTTGAAGATGGAGGACACGGTGCGCTCAAGTCATTAAAGTGTTCCTCAGAGCAGAGCGGGCCACTGAGCTGGAGTGCACACTTCAGACTCCTGTAGGAGAAAACACCCAAAGCAAGCCGACCGAGACAGGCCAGGACTTGGTGGATTTGTTTTACCGGTCATGTGTACGCATTGTTTTTTATGCTCCAACAGCTCTGTTTTTACTTTTAGCTTCTGAAGGATCTGGACACTGAAGCGTTTATAAATGCCAAAACCACGAGGAGGACTAGATTTGACAGTGAATTAGAAGTCGCAGTTCTGGGGAAATGATAACAAGCTCATATTTCGAGGGATAAAGTTTACGGTTCTTGAGGATACCATGATGGAGATACTTAGCGGGTTTGGAGACAAACGAGTGTGGACTCGGAAGGTCATGGGGCGGGGGTGGGGTGGGAGGGAAGCCTTAGGGGAGGGGAGTAGCAGGAGGAGCCCAAGGATGACAAGGGGAAGAGAACCTCATAAAACTACATCAAACAGAAAAGCGAGACAGGAGGTACAGAATGCAACACTCAGTGATATTACTTATGTAAACATACAAAATTGATGTGACGTATTCCCAGGAGTGTACACACACATTAAAGATCCTTGGGGTATAAATGGCCACTGCTGCTTAACATTTACCTGTGCTTGGACAGGAAGGACCACATAAACTCTTCTTACAGTGTGCTTTGAGAGTCAGGAGTCAAGGGCAGGATGGAGGAGTCTGCAGAACCATAACTATAGTTCTGATGCACACAACAAGAACTGGGGGCTGGAAGACATTGCACATTTTAAAGGACCTGCTTCAAAATCATGAGTTTTTTTTAGATAGTAGCTTACTCTGTAGCCCATGCTGGCTTTGAACTTGTGGCAATCCTCCAACCTTCGTCTCAAGTACTGGGTTTACAGGTATGAGATGCCACAACCTACTAAAATACAATTTTAAGATAAAATACTCCAGACTTCCTGAAAAGTTTAAACTATGGCATAAAAATATGGTTATGAGGGAAAATGGTCTGTACGAGTTAATGGGGTATAAAAATTTTTAAAAAAAACAGTAATTATCTTGGAAGGTTTGTCCTATTTCATTATGACTGAGAAGATAGGTCTGGAATGGTTATATAGTCAAAGTACATCTTCTGACATTCTTCCAAAGCAAAGCAGAGACTAGGAGACAGTCTGCAGTGCATCTAGTCAGGTCCCAGAGTCATGAACCCTTGACTTCCTTAAATGAGCGGAGGCAACAAATAAGGAGCATTTGGGAGTCCTGTAAGCTAGACACAGAGTCAGAAGTATGAAAGGATGGTGTGGGGAGAGAGAGAGGAAGCCCTGAGGATGTGAGGTTCTGAGTGTGTGTGTGTCATTGACACATGCATGACCATGTCACGAATCCTAGTCTGGGGCCTGTCGAAATGACAAAGCCTTCCGCTGGTCTGAGTTGGATGTCGACAGTGTGCACAGAAAATGTCCAACACTGTTTTCTCCCAGGACGCTTAGGGTCTGAAGGCTGCTCCTAACGAGATTAGCTAAACCTGTCTCCTTGATCCAGCAGGACACCATAAACCTGCCTCTTTACTCATCTGTATGTAATAACCCCGACTCTCTGCTCAGCTGTGTGCACGATTCAAATGTATATAACAAAGACATGAGCTCCTGGAGCCCTGCATTTTCTCCACCTGATCCCTACTTTCTGTCCATTTGCCTGTCTGTCATTTCTTCATTCCCTCAACGCCCCATTCAGGTCTATCCTTGGAGCGGTGCTGGCATGGTATTATGCTGTAGCAGAAAATACCAGTAATGGTATACCATGCATATACTTATTGTATATCACATATAACATATATACTTACATTCGGTTCAGTATATACTGACTACATATCATATATAGCATTTATACATACATTCAGATATTTATTCCAAAACAACCTTGCAAACTTATTATTATATGCATTCTAAAGACAGGAAAGTCGAGGCACACCTCAGAGACCACTGGCAATTAAAATCTGTTGGGAACAGGGTGCAGTTGTCTTCAGTGGCAAAGCCTCAGTAAGTTGCCTTTACTCCAGTAGATAACCTTCTGCCCATGGTTGGTATGAAACTATAATTAAACTCAGTGGGTCACATATTTAGAAAGACAGAAGAGTAGGAAGAGGAGAAAGAGAGGAACAGAGGATTAAAGTCACAAAGATATACAAATGCCTGAGACTGTTGAACAGAAGAACAGCTGTGTGTCTTCGAAAGCATCTCCAAGAAGTCCTATTTTTAACCATTTCTTTGATAACCTGAACTTCATCTAGCACCTCTAACCCCAAGGGTGGACTACCTGCTCCCACAACTGCTTTGTATTTTCTCATTGTCAGGAAATGCAGCTGGGATCCTCTACCATTTCTTTGGTGACTATATGGTAGTCCCTCTGGGATCAGAGTTAATTACTACAATCCCAACCTTCACTGAGTGCTTTCAAGCCACATTAAGCTTACTGTTGATAATTTGTTTTGTAGCCTAAAGTTAACTTTTCTGAGATAACACTGTGGCCAGTTCAGTGACCTTGATGGTCTCAATAAACATGGGAAATACTGAGGAAGATGTTTGCTGAACCTGGGTCTAATCACAGCTCTTAAGTATCTATGCACTTTAGACTAAGTGTCGTCGTGTACAAAGTTACAAAACATAGTAACTGATCTAAATTTCAAACTTTTTTTAAATCATCATTCAAAATCTGTAATTTTTCCAATTGTCTTTGCTACAAACTTCTCATATTGGTGACTTGTGGATGTAGAAGAAGCAAGGAAAAATCATAGAGACAAACATGAGAAGTTTAAACTGGGTGATGTAATTACAAGTGTAATAAAAAACAAGTCCAGCCTCTGAGACATAGAATATTGCATCACTTCTCTCCAGAGCAGGCTTTTGTTTAGTCGGACAGACACGGCTAGCCATATAAAGACCAAAGGCTTCTTGACATTTCTGTCCAACCTAGAGAACCAGAGCTTTCCACAACTCTGGACTACTTCCACCTAGAATTAGCACCTATCATGTGACTGGACTGACCAACTCTCCGATCGGAACTAAGTCACCAAAATAGACTTAGCCAATCTTCTTAAGTGTTCAAGGACAGAGTTAGAGCTCAGAGCGGGGGTCTGAGATGCCTTAGTCAAAGTCCAGTGTCTGCTTCCTGATTGGGTTAACACTTCCCTTCCAATCTCAGTTTCCACATCTGAAAAATGGAATAGTAATATGTCCCTCTCTAAGAGCTATGACGAAGATGAAGCAATACAAAACAGACAGGACATTCCTTGTGGGAAGCACTTCACAAATGCTCCATTACAGTAGATGATACTAACAGTGATAGTGAGACATCACTACAGGAGTTGTGGAGAAGAGAGAGACTCAAAGTCTGCAAGACAGCTGAATCTAGATATTGGTACTTGTGAGCCAAAAGCCCATTTTCAGTTTGTGAAGGCCAAAGTATTAATACACACACACACTGGTTTTCTCAAACCAAGGAAATACGGACTCTAAGAATGTGAAGTCGGTTACAATTGCTGTTGGATGCACCGAAGTAGTCTTTGTTTAGTTTGAGAACTTCGGTAGCCCGTGGCTGTCATAGCACGGCAGTTAATTTTTATCCTTTCTACCCTGTTGAGATCATTCACATTTTTAAAATGTTTGTTACCAATCTAGTTACAAGCGGGGCGTGAATGCCACTATGAACATCACCCCACCTCCAAGGAACTGCCTCGGTCCTTTGGATAAATGTAGCTATTTGCTGAATTTCTGTCACCATTTCTAAGAGCCTGGAAAATAATGAAGACGTGAAATATGTTTAGTGAGTGATAATCCCCCATTCTGGGAAAGTTTTGATGAAGAAACCAGATTGTTAATAGCACAGCGGTTGCTACATCCCTTAGGAAAGCAATGGGCAGCTAGGAACAACAGGCTTGTTCGCTCTCTGTGATTTGATCTGGATCTGACTCAACAGAGCCCAGTGCTACAGCACTGCTGTTTTCAACTGATTGACAGTTAAATATTCAATGCTACATGAAAGATGTGATGAATTATAATACTCAAAACACCAAAAGTGATACTAGAAAATACATGGAAGATATGAGTTATGAAGTTAAACCAATTAGAATTAAAAACTGAATACAACACACTATCTACAGTGTGGCTAAACCATTATAAAACATGTTTTTCACCCAATGTACATGGAATCATTGTACATCAGAACAGGGCCCTAAAATCAACTAATGAGGCTTCCCCATAAAAGGATCTATCTAATCAGTTGACATAGAATTGCATTGGGAGGGTTATAGAAAACTTAAGGTTCTTTCTAATTTCAATAAGTGTAATGATAGTACAAACTTTAAAAGATCTTTGTATATTTTAAACATTGGTGAATCATATAACTATTCAAGTGTCACCTCAAATGAAATTAAAACAGCTACATTCAATCCATGTGTTTTTTAAAAGAATTAACACACCTTGTTAAATATAATGCCTGCTTGTAATTGGCTTACTGGGATAGAATTCCGGAAGAATCCCATCGATATACAGAAGACAGACAGACCATAGTGACAACGACTACCAATGGGAGGGCAATGGCATCTTGTATCCAAATGTCTCGCCATCTCCATTTCCCCATGCCTTGATCCTGGCCACACCCAAAGAAACCCATGAATGCCAAGAGAAGCATTTACAATGTTATCATTGTAAAATTAGTTTATTTCAAGCCAACCTTGCTACCCCAAATGGAATTAAAAAAAAAAAAATGGAATTCAAGGACTAGAATGTGTGAACTAGAATTTTGGTCAACAGAGCCAGAATCCCTATTATCAGAGCTTCCGTGTTTACACGTTAAATATGAATTCTGGAACCAAAATTAGCCTTAACCTGCTGTTTTGAAGTTACTATTCTCAGTACTTTATCTGAGGATGAGGCACGCCCATGTATTTCGCTATCCAAGGGCAAATCCAGAGATCCAAGAGCTGACTCCACCTCCCTAGAGAATCCCTGTGGGGCTGGAGCACCTCCAAACACCAGCCAGCTCCCAACAGCACACTTGTAACACTTTAATCAGGGATTTTGAACCCAACACGTGTGTGTGTGTGTGTGTGTGTGTGTGTGTGTGTGTTTTTTACTTTCTTCCTCTCTTTTTTTTCACAATCAATGTTAATTTTTGAAGGATACTTTTTTTTAAGTTTCTAAAAGAGTTTGGTTTCAGATGCAAAGGAAAAGCAAACAGGGACATTAACCTGTCATGCTCAGTTCATGTGGCTAGTCCCTAGACTTCAGACCAAAGGGCACAGGGATTAATAAGTAACGTTAAAGTCAGAGACAGATTAGACAGCTACTGAATTTGGGAGCCAAAATCCACAGTTACTCCACAAAGCAAACCTTAAAATAATTATTTTAGTATCAAGCTCCTCTAAATCAGATAATTGGTTATTTTTTAACATTTAATTACCACTCAACAATGGTAAAGAATGCCACATAAACTGTAATTAAAAATAAATTTCATAAACTGCATTTAAGTAAGTGTTTTCTACATAACCACTGTTGTATGCTAATCACGATAACTACTATTAAAAAGTCTGATTTTGAAAAAAAAAAAAAAAAAACAAAGTGAGGGTGTACATCAGTGAGGAAAACAGTTTATTCCAGTTGTATCTGTTGTATTAATTTCTAAAAGTTAAAACTGGAAAATCCAAGGAAAACCATCACAAACATCACAACCCTTCCAGATTTGAGGGGAACACCTTGGCAGAGGCTATAAAACCACTTTGCTCATAAACTTTAGCATTACTTAAGAGATCTTGCAAGAGATCTTGCAGGTAATTAAAATATATTCCATTGCGGACCTGTGATAACTGTTAATTAGGAGAACTCTCCTAAAGCCAGCTTGTTTTTGTTTGTGTGGTTAACAGAGTCAGCTGGGAGACTTAAGGTTCTAATCATTAATCACCTGACATATGAATGTAGCAAACCATGCCAGACAGCATCTAGTAAGCAAAAAATAAATGAAAACATATTTCTTGCTAAAGTTCCATTTATTAGGTAAAATATTATTTATAAAATTTTGGATTGTTTGTACGTAGTAATAAACTTATCACACAGTTTGGGTTTGTTTATTTCTTTGTTTATGATAGAGTGGTGAATTAGCCCGAGCTGGTCTTCATTTCAGTATCCAGCCCAGGCTTCAGACTGTTGGTCCTGCTTCAACCTCATGAGACTGCTATTACGGCCACAAGTGGGGTTATAGTCATAACTCACTCTGCGTAATATCCACACTCTTTCTCTGAAGTTAGACCTAAGTAGTTTACTCTTATTTAACACACAAATAATCTTAGATAAATTATATACTATAAAATGTCCTTTCAGATTTAAATACACTCCGTATAATCATTTTTTTAAAACAGGCATAGGACTATATCATCCAAAGGTCTATTTAAGGTTTAAACTGGAGTGCCTCCATGAAAGATTTAGCAACGTGGTTAATGAAAAACAGCTTCTCTTCAGAACAGTTTTGGGGCCTTTAATACGGCTCAGTAGTGAAAGGAGCTTGCCACCAAACTGGAGGACCTGAGTTTGATTCCCAAGACCTAGACTGCAGAATTAGTGATCCGATTTCCCCCTCCAAGTTGTCCTCTGACCTCCATATAGTGCATAAATAAATAAAGAAATGAACAAACAAATAACTAGATATTTTAAGCTTAATTTAAAAAGAAAACAGGGTTTATTCTGCTAAACTTAGACACACGGACATAGTCTTTACACTGCCAAAAGCATTCAACCAGAGATTTGGTTTTCACAGTCAAGTTAAGTGTGGTAAGAAGTTCTTACTAAATCTCTTAAATTCATACCATGGTGACAAAATTCTACATGATGATCTACGTGCAGAGACTCCTGTTGCTGAGGCAGGGCAGAGGTGATTCTCTGTGCCACATAAGAAATGAAATGTGTTTTCAATAAAATAAACGCATGTCTGAGCCTTGAAGGTTACTTCCATTGCTTTCTTTTTCCCTGTGGACACTCATGAAGCCCATTTCAGAATGGGATTCCATGGAAAGGAAGCTCATCCTTTGTGGTTATATTTAGAAAACCACTCAGCCACAGGAAAAGATGCAGGAGTGGAGTTGTAGTAACTACACTTATAACTCTGAGGAGAGCACACCTAGGTTTTCGCATCAAATTCAAATGGACTGGAATCGAGTAAAAATAAAATTCAAAGGCTTTTTCTTTAAAACATTTTTCTCCCTAGCTTAAGTATTGTAGATGTAGAATGTAGATTCATGGTAAAAAGCCTTCATTTATTCTTTGGCTAATTCAATCACCTAGTCCTGGAGCCCTGGAACATTTTAGCCTTTTTACAATCTAATGGTAACCCTGACTGGAAGGCTTCAGCCTCCATGCAATCTAGAATGTTTAAGCCTCTGAGACTTACTGCTACTGACTGAGCCACTCTGACTAGCTTCTTCTGAACTCAGAACTGTACTGATAAACTCATTCTCTGATCTGGCTCAAACTCTTCTCCAAACTGACTGGTTCAAACTGACCTTCTTAGCTGGTGGATTGTTTCTGACTGAAGTCTTCTGACTCTGGCAGACTCTGGCTGACTCCAACAACTTCTCTGACTGAACTGCTCTGCTCAGCTTCAAACTGACTCGTTCTTCCTGTCTGAGACTTGACTTGGGCTGCGCTGCCTCTGTGTCTCTGCATCAGGCTCTTCAGACTGCTTCCGTGTCTTATTCTCTGACTGTATCAGTCAGCCTCTCTGTCCTATCCCCTCTGTCTCATCCTCTGTCTGCTCTCTGAGCTAAGATCCTGCTTTTCTATTGTGAGATTTGGGTGTGTCCTCACTCTGACTCACTCTGCCAACTCTTCTTCTCATTTGTCACTTTGCCTGCCCTTCACTCTGATTCATCTCAGACATCACTTCTTGTCTAACAATGACTCCTTCTGAGTTCTGATTCCTGTCTCTGCCTCTCTTGTGGATTAAAGGTGCATGCTACCACTGCCTACTGAATGCTGGGATCAGTTAGGTATGCACTAACATTCTACATTCCATCCAGACCACACAGGCCTCTCTGAATGTGATCCTTTCATATAGACCCTGGGATTTGATTACTTCATAAAAACCCCTGGATTTGATCATGTCCCACAGCAGCCATGTTGCTGGATTAAATGATCAAATATTCCTCTACAAAGTATGATCATAATCCTAGCAGAACTGTCAAGGGCATCTTGCAAATCTATGTGAGTATCAACCACTAAGTCAAAACATTTATACTATCACTTTCAAAAATGAAATTTTTAGTAAGACTAACTGGTTACCTAGCTTCCACCAAAATCAAAGAAACCATTCCTCACAAAGAAAATGGTTTAAATACTAATGCAAGATAAGTTCAATAAACACTAGAAAATAAATCTTGTGCTTTGGACCATTAGTATTAATTGGTTCTTCTGTGTTAGTGTAACTGTGGGTAATCCAGGATGTAATCCTTCCATTTCAAAACTGGGGTAGGGCCTGAGTGCTGCTCCTATCTACCCACAGCACCTGAGCACTGGAAAGGTGCTGGTCATTATTCCTGTCCTCTTTAGCTAGAACATACATAGTTTACCTGGGGACCAAATTACCATGGAAAACACAAAACCCTGGCTCAGTATGGCACAACATTTACAGGAATGATCAGCACCCCTGGTGTATTTTATTAACACTGAATAGGGTTAAGAGAGATTGGCAGAGACGAACAATCGGGTATTTCCTCTAAGGCAGAACCACCTACCAAATGGTTAAGTGGTATTTAGCTTCAGGAAAGTTAACTTCTGTCTCAGTGTCTTCATGAGAAAAAAGATAACACCCATTAAGGGCTAGTGTAGTTGTGATGATTAAATGAGCTTATGCATACATCAGTGTCTGATGGATAAGCCAATAACACTCACTGCTAATAATATATGTATGGAAACTCAAATTCTTTCCAGCCAAGGAAGAGTTCTTTTTAATTTATGTTGCTTCCGAGTAATTGTCATTTGCTTCAATATAGACAAGTTTTTCTTCCCCCCCAAGATCTACATTTGTCTAGTTTTGCTTTTCATGTATATAGATCTGCAGGATGAAAATATATTTCAAGTCCCGACACTGAAAACCCAAATCTCTGCTGAAGGGAAGTAAACACAAACAAAACAGGGTTGCGAAGTAGACTCAATTAAGTTTGAGAAAAGGGAATGTGGAGATGGAGGAGCTTTGCTGGTAGCACTTAATATCCGGCTGCTTGGAATCTTTCTTATCCCCACCTTCCAGTCTTTCCTTACCCCCACCTTCTTTCATCATCAGAGACACACCAGCATTTCAATGGTGTTCTGCTCTCGGCACTGGCCATTCGCCACCGACTCAAAGACCCCGTTGCCAAGGTTCTCTGCTGCATAGCCATGACAACCAGTGCAGCAGCTTCTCCTATGAAGTACTCAAACACCTTGTTGCCAAACCAATGATGTCTTTGTGCGACTGATGCCCATACTGAGTGTGTGTGATCTGTACTCCTGAGGTCCGTGGTCCACATCGAAGACTGCACTCTGATTGTTATGTTACTGACAGAAAGCAGTTGTTGCAGCTATCCCTGCACAGCCTATGAACAATCTGTCCTCCATCTGAGCTACGGGAAGAAACTGTGGAGACTGTGGGACCAGGAGCTACTAACTTTAATCAACTTTCCGGGGAAAGAGGGAGAGTCTATGACATTGTTTCTGATTTCAAAGGTTATAAAACATTTAGAGATCCAGGAAGGTAGGATACTAAAAGCCAAAATAAATACTTAAAGGAAAAGAACGGGTTTGTAAAAAATTCTATTAAAAATTTTAAAGTTTAAAAGTCCTTATTATAGACATAAACAAATGAAAGGTTCAAGGTATTTTTGTGTGGCTCATTTTGAAGAGTTCATACTGATAAAAATTACCATAAGAAAAAATAAACTTTGTTTTCATTCCAAGTAAACCAGCCAAACAAGGTTTAGTTTCCACGGAACAACAGAGGGAATGAATCCAGATCACATCTTCTAGATGAACATTTTGTAAGCCAGTATGAATGGTCACGGGCTCGGCACGTGAGGTCTGAGTGGGTCAGATCAGGAGGCACAGAGCTGCGTCCTAATGTTTGCAGAAAACGAAAGGGTCCAAAAGCTAAATGCCTGGTTGTCTGTTTGACGGGGTCAGAGTTTGTCAATACATGAAGGAAAAAAAAACCAAAACAGACCTAAGTTAAAAATAGAATTCCCGTTCTTCTGCCTTCCCCCCTTTCCTGACGAACTTCATTTAGAAATAGAGCCCCACAGATTTAACAGCTTTCGTAACTTTCTTGGTAAACCATCCTATGCACTAAGATACCTGAGTTCTCTGTCAGCGCTTCTTTACCAGGTTTATGGGAAGAATGGGCAGAAAACATATTAATTGAGCTCTGTTTTTAATAAAAAAGGAATTATAACCATCTCAGAGCAGGTTAATGTTATTTTCCTTTCTCTTTTGAATTGTCAAGTTCAAATACATAAATAAAACTGTAATAGAAGTAGATGGGAACACTACTATTGCCCCTCTTAAAAAAGAGCGCTGTTATATTACAGAACTGGTGAGAAAATTTCTAAGTCTTTAAGAATGGGGGAGCTGTTACTCTTATTATTAGGGATAGGGGCAAAAGCATGTATGAGACAGTATGTGTGTGAGAGTATGTCTGTGTTTCCCCTTCTCCTTATCAATTAAAGTTGAATTCATTCACTTGAACTCACACTCAGCATGTTGAGGAAATATCCACTAGACCTGAGCTCTTTACATGAGAAAGTTAGGTAGTTTGTGCCTTCAGGTGAGAATCTAACCATTAGACAATTAATATTCTTTCATCAGCTTCTTCAGAATAGACTTAAGAAAACTCTACATCCATCTTGTCATTAACATATTAAAACCACCGGTTACCGGAATAAACTGTGGTTTCTAAATATTTTTCAACTAGATGACTACAGAATAACCCTTGTCACTAAACTCTTCTTGATCATTTGGTCAAATGTGGATATTGTTTGTATAGTTAATCTAATATTTACATAGAATGTAAGTATGGTAAAAGGAGATTTACACAGGCTGATTGTGAAGCTCCTATAACCACTGAATATAAGTGGCCAGCTAACCATGACACACATGGTGATTATAAGCAGAATATGTACTCACAGTGAGATTTTTTGTCGAAGGCATTTGGATACATATATGTTTCTAACCATCTTCTTGGGAATTACTAGCTTCATTGTACCCCATTAAAATCCCATCACCTTTTGCTAAGGGTGAGTTAAGAGAGTTGATCTTGGGGGTAGAAGTACAAGCTCCACCTCATGATGGCATTCTAAGCGGCAGCTTCAATTGTAGGGTTTTTTTTGAGGGGAAATTTCCTAAGGTACAAGTCTGTTCTTTGAATGTTGTTTTAGATAAAGCTAGAAACATGACCTGCAAGGCCAAGCACACAGGAACTGTAGTTGCTTAAAAATGCTGGGAGTGAACAAATGAATACAGTCCCCACTGTCAACCCTGACAGGTCACGGGATTCTCTCTGTGCAGAAGCTCACGACCAAATTCAGCATGTAACTCTGGATAGTAAGTTGGGTCAGTTCACAACTTAAATATTGCTGTTTTCAATACATTTTCACTTCCTCTACATTTTATGTAAGAATATCTATTTTTCTGAAAAATTGAAGACATTGACATTATCATGATAATCACTTTTTCCCATTTTCCTGTGAATCGTCTTGTGTAGTTTTGGATCTAAATTATCCATTTTGATGATCACTGATCTAAAGAATAAAATACACACTTCAACCTTTTCTGACCATCTTCCAGTCCAGTCAGTTTTATCCCATTTCTTCCTCCCCAACCCCGTCTGTCTCTATCTTCTTTTCTTTTCTTTTTTGGTATTCTTAAAGATGATTTCAGTATCACAAACAATTCTGCTCTATGAAGCAAGCTAGTGGCAGAAGATTGAGATCATATTGTCACATGGTTGGCAATGCTATCGAGTGCAGGAAATCAGCACTAGTTACAGAGTAATTCCTTCAATAGGTAAGCACTAGATACACAGTAATCCAACTACACAAACAAGCCAGGTAGCAGAGACCAGCGAGCTTGGAACCTCAGTCGGGAAGACATAAGAAACTAGGATCCCAGGCGTTCTGAGATCAAAAGCCAAGAAATCATTCAGGCAACGGGGGAAGGGCCAAGGCACAGTGGCAAGGCTTCGGGAATGGTCAAGAGGCCAAGGAGTCAGGAATTGTACCCGGTTGGTGAAGGGGTGAGGAAACAGGTGTGAGGCCCAAGCAACAAAGCAATTCCATACTGCAGCAAATTCGGTTACATCCGGGAAGTTTCTCACGTGTTTCCTACTGGGCCTTTTCCCATGACTTAGCTAGTGTGGCCCTGTGCAAAGCGTCAGGCAAACGGGAGTCATTAGAGAAAATGTAAAGTGGAAAGTTGGGACCAAGGAAACATTTCTCACTCTGAAGAAAGTGCCTCTGGATAATCTGTAGTCATCATTAAAATCCCACTTGAATCCTCCCTCTCTCCCCAGTCTTTCTTTAACAACCTCAGTGCATCATTATCTGAATTTCCATAGCAATTATTTTATCCTCTAAGCCTTTTAATGCAACTGCATACAGTGTTCATTTTTTTTGTGCTTCTAACATTTTCATGTACCATTTTCCTCAAGTTTCCATCACCCAGAGATATGAATTAATGTTACACATTAGCAATAAACGCTTCTTAAATGTCCCTAAGAGTCCCCAGAATAGCAATAACTCTTTACTTAGAGAAATGCACAACATAATGTTTGTAATGCTTAGTATATAGTAATACGATATCACATAATTTATCTTAAATCGTTACAGTCAAATTCTACCATTGCGTTCAAAGTAACAGTGATCAAAAAAGGCTTCTGACCAAAATACAATAAGTATAGATACCTTCCCTTATGTGAAATATGAAGAATCAGAATAAGAACTACTGGACATTAGTCATCATAAAACTGATTACTGTCTATCTACAGATGAATTATCATGACATTCATTTATTAATTTATTAGCAAATCCCATAAACAGTTACAATATTCCTATTATTACATACCTGGCAGACTCTTCGGAAGATGTTGGATGAAGAGACAAATGCAAAGGTGAGTAAAACATTGTCTCAGTCTAAAAAAGAACCCCGGAGGCTATACAACACTTCAGCCATACCTAATGAAGTTCAGAAAAGATGTCAGCCATTCCAGGCTGGGTATTTTATTAGCCTGTTTCTGCTGTCATAAAAGTACGCCAGGGTGATAATTTTCTAAAGGGGGAAAAAAAAAAAAGGTTTGTCTGGATCACAGCTCTAGAGGTCTGCTGGCATGGCGTCAGGAGCTGCCTTCTTAACAGCAGGGGACACATGCACAGTAGGTGCCAGGGATGCGCGGAAGAGAAATTCAGGGAAGGAAGCAGGCACACCATAACAATGCATGTTTATGGGGACTGATCCTGTCCCGCGCTTCCACAAGAAATCATCCATCTTTTTTTATTGTTGCAATAGCAGGAATTGAACTCGGGTCCCTGTGCCAGCACTCTATCTCTGAGTTACAGTCCTGGGCTAACAAAGATTCTTTTATGATGGTGGGATGCCTATGAGCAAACTGTGTTCCATGAGATCTAACTTCTTAAAAGATTTTACCACCTCCACATTGTCAAGCTTCCAACAGCAGAGGAGGAAAACTATCTCTAGAGCCACAGAAAACATGAAGGGAAATCAGTAAAGACAGGGAGAAGATGTAGTTTCTCTCTCGGATACTCCACAGGAGTGAGTACCTGGAAACACTTGGCCCAGTGTGAGGCTGGGCCATGGGGAGGGGATATATTGTAATAAGAAGCTTAAAACTCATCTTGGAGATACTGATGAGCCATGGCAAATTTTTAAAGAGCAAATTAGTAGATTTCAGCCAGCATTCCTAGGGAATAATGAATGTTTAATAATTTAAGTAATTGCTTGATTCAGAATGTTACTAAGAAAATATGTGAATCCAAAATTAGAGTTTATTCTTCTGCTTTCAAAGTTAGCTATTTTGATTTCTTCAGAATCATTTAACTTACAAACCCTTTAAGAATAATATAAAGTGCATCTATTGTTACAGTTAAGAGAAATATTGACATTGGCACCACCTGAAAGTATTAACAACATACCATACATTGAAGTTACACCGTCTCCTACTCAAATTTTACAGATGCACCTTAACTTTTAAAAAGTTGTCTATTTAGCTCATCTTTGCGATTTTCTAAGAACCACGGTCCATAGACAGAATTCACCTGTTGCATCTCACCTAGTCTAGATATACAACTGCAAGGTATTAGAGACCATAAGTCACTTGTTATTCAAATTATGCATGCCTCCCTGGATCATGAATTTTTGATCCTGCCTTTTTGACATTAAAACAATGGAAAATAACTCTGATCTGCTTGTCAACTGGTAGAAGGTACATTCTAACTTCTCAATAAAATATACGTCATAAATGACCAGTAGTTCAGCATGTTCCAAACAAATCAGAATGATTCCAAAAATAATAGTTAATGTTTCTCAAGTAAAAGGGAAGACTGCTATGACTTAAGTTTCTGGAGTAGTAGTATAATTACCCTTTAAAGAAATAAACATGTTTGTGGTATCAAATTTCAGTGTGTAGTATAAAAACAAACATAAAGGCTTTGTCTTTTTCAAAAATCAATGCATGATATAGTTTCATGCAAATATTTTGGAGCAAAGTCTTCCAAATAAATACTGGAAGAATGTTATTTTTAAAAAGAACAAAGCTTAGGAAATATGCTTTAGCACATAATCTTTCATTGGGGAAAGGATCAGTCTCTTATGACCTAATAGGATTTTTCCATTCTTAACTTCGTTAATCTTAGACACAAAGCAAATAAATCATTGGTGGTTTATAAAAGTCTGTGGTGATACTTGAAGGAAATGAATTCTCATTGCTAAACATGGTTTGTAAAAACGACTAAATGAGAATTCTAGATTTTAACTCCAACAGAATGTCAATTTTTTTTTTTTTAAATAAAGGCGTTTCCATCCTGCTCCACATAGGTTCTAGCATAGAAACGGTTCTATGGAACTGTTTGGAACTCATATGAGTCACGAGGCACCATGATAAAGGTAAGATGTTGTCACAGAGAAGTTGAGAAAGCCAGTGTGGCAAAGAGGCCAGGACTTGAGTCCCGTTCTGCTGTGAAGGCACAGTGTTTTAAGTAAGACTGTGTTGTTCTTTTAAATATGAAACGGAAAGAACGTGGATACTGGCAAACCATCATTGGAATTCTTATGAACACAGTGACTACACTGGAATAGAAGATTAGCAACACTTTAAATATTTGTTTAGCACACGGCAGCAATTGGCTTCCAGGAGCTAAACATCAAAGACAGACACTTGCACAGATTGAACACGGAAGTGAGATCTGCAGAACATATTACTACAACTGAGGCCACAGTAATTCTCCAACAAAGGTTCGGTAGACTGTACTGAGAAGGCAGCATGTCTGCCTGCACCAGGACAGAGAGCTTTCAGTCCTTCCAACTGATTAAACTATGTGGAAATCATCTGGTCTTTGGTCAATCAGAGAACTTTAACTAAAGAACAAGGATTTCAAAATCTGGTAGAAAGTTCACAAAACAGGTATAATCCGTAAGCTCCACGGACAGATCATAACAACAAAGAGAAAGAGAGGAGGGAGGGAGAAGGAGAAAGAATAATAATAATTAATAATAAAAAGAAATAATAATAATAATAATAATAATAATGAAGCAATGGGGTAATATAGGAACCATATGAAGTGGAATTCTTAAAGTAGAAATAATTTTTATAAATTGTATATTGAGGGGATGTATCAAAGACTAAATGACTCAAGATTCAAAGCAGTACTCTTCTTTAGTTTACCCACATGTATCTGATCCACTGGTAAATGCTGCCAACTACGTCTTCAGAATATATTGCAAACCTGAAACCTCTTGTCTCACTTCAGATCCCCTGGTTCAAACACTGTCGTCTTTTACCTGGACCCATGCAAAGGCTTCTTACCTTTCCTCCTAATTCCAGGAACTTCAGCTGCCTGTATTTACTTGTAGTCAATCTTCTGCCCAGAAGCTTAAACTGTATTAATGGCACATCATGTGTAGGGTAGTACAGAAACTGTCACCAGCTACTAGACCCTAGAGGGTCTGGTTCTACTTCTCTAAATTCACCCTTTATATTCTCTGCCTTGCATGATTCCTGTCTAGTTGCCCTGGGTTTTCTGCTGGTTGTAAAAACAAAAATTCCAGTTAACAGTTATTTCATGCAGGGCAGACCTAGCCAGTACTTTTAAATCAGCATGTCCTCTCTCAGTTGGAGCATTTTCTACTTAATTGAATTACATAAAATTATACTTGGGAATAATAACAGTTGTTTATCTGATTATGGGATAAAAATAGCAACATAACAAAGTCATGTTAGAAGTCATCTTCAAAACAATAAAAACGTGTATTCACTGCTCTCTGCATGTTTAGAATCACAGAAGTAGCTGATGGCTGCAGGTGAACATGCTCTTTATGTAAGGAGGAAACTGATGTCAGTATATTTGCATTCTTTTCTAACATATATAAAACAGTGTGTACTTTCAAAAACAGCAGGAAAGCAGCTACCCATGATATACGAGAGTTAACAAGGCTTCCAGAATAGGCCACAGAGTGACATTTAATCCATGAGGTTGTCAGAATAATGGATATCTTAATAGACATCAGCTGAATACCAATGACATATCAAAGTACTGGGCTCTGTTTTGTCCCATCGAAAAGATATTTTCTTTTACTTTATTTTATGAATGTTATGTCTGAATGTTAGTATGAACAACGCATGTGATTATCTGTGTCCTTGGAGACCAAAGAGCGCATGAGATCCCCTGAATCTGGAACTTGGGAGTGGATAAACCTCCCAGTGTGGGTGCTGGGAACCAAAGTCTGGTCCTCTGTAAGGGCAGTGCGTGGTCAACCGCTAGCCATCTCTCTAGCCAATTCACCTCACTGAAATAATAATTGTGTGTGTGTGTGTGTGTGTGTGTGTGTGTGTGTGTTTTCATGGTTATAATATGGACCACACAAAGGGGTCTACGTATTAAATTAAAAACATGTTCACATAACTGCTAAAATTCATAGCAATCACCAAATGAAATTGTAGGCTATGTAAATAACCTGAACAAAAGTCAAACAGACTCACACACATTCCTAAGGGAAGGGCTCAGCAGCAACAGAGATACTGTGGGCCTGGGTCTATGATAACACACAATGGCTGGTGAGTAATTTTAACATCTGATGAACTGAATTTGCCCTTACATACCTTTTAACCAAGATTGAAAATGAATCTAACTGCCCTGAACTATCCCATATTTATGACTACTTACAGTAAGTACAAGCAGTATATGTAATAGATTTGGAGCTATATCTTTGTGACTATGACTACGAAACCAAAGAAAGACAATGCCTTTGCCTTGGATAGATGGTCATGGATAACTAGGAATGACCACAGTGCTCAGTTTGAGGAGATGTATTAAAAGTGAACAACTAACACTGTAGTAAAATCTCAAGATGTAGGGAAGACTTGCTGAAGCAAAATGGCCTCCTATATAAAGACACAAAATTCTGCAGGGATAAAAATAGTATTGGGGAAACCTGTAGATATAATAAACAGTGATTTAGTATGGAAGACATCTATTTCTTCATACATTCTAGCATGCTTTAATTTCTTATAAGGGAAAATAGGAAGATTCAGTAGAAATTGCTGCCCTTATCTCATTAATTGCAATTGTCCTTCTGAAAGAAAGATTACACATTCAGATGCCAACGGAGCCCTGGCAGCCAGTGGATGTGTATAGGTAGACGAGCATACTCCCAGGCCAAAGCTGCCTGCTCTTCACATAAGAGGGAAGCTGTCATCGGGAGAGGCAGCTGGTAATGCTGTCATGTTTGAAAACTTTTATGACATCAGAAAACTGGCCTTCCATTGAAGACCTTTGATTTTTAAAACACAGCAAATGATTAAATTAAGACAAAAGTATAGCTATAAACCAAAATCTGTGATGTCAAACTAAGTATAAGAAATTTTGATACTGTTCTCAATTTAGTTGGCACTGTTTGTGTTGGGGTCTTACTTTGAGTAGCATACCCTACTATAGTTGAGTTGTGAGACCATCTATTAATACTTTAATTCTATATTAAGAGTTTTTCACTAAGTTGTAGTTTAGCTTTCCTAAGATCTTATCAAAGTGTGTTGAAAGTGTAAGTGAATTTAATTTCATCCCAAATTTTCCCCTTTACATCTCCTCATACCAATTTTTAAAGCAACATTAATTTTTCAAATATGTTGATACCTAGAATAGTGCAAATATGATGAACAACTAACCAAAAAGGTGATTCTCTTTTGTTAGGAAAGTCCCATAATTAATTCAATATACAACAGAAATAAAGTTTAGATTAGACAAAATTCCTTCAAAAATTATACTGTTCACTCAAAGGAAATACAAGATTATTTTCAACTGCTAGTAGAAAAGTATTAAAAAATGTGCTTTGAAGAACTATTATTTAATTTGTTGTAAAACTATTATGCAATCATCTCATAAACTACAGGTAAATAGATCCTTCCAGGATGGAATTTACTTGCTAAATAGTTTGACCATATTTGCCAAACACACCACTGTAGCCATTTTTTAAGATGGCCCCATAATTCCCAGCTCCTGGTTCTCTCCTGTCGTCTTTTCTCACAGTGGGCCACGTTGTTCTAGACCACGAGACTATGGAAGGGATGATTTGTGACTTTGACGCCAGTGAATACTGCTGTCATCCCCACGCTCATTCTGTCTCAGCATTCATTGACACCGGAGAGAGCACGGCGTTGTCTTATAAAAGGACAAAGGGAAAGAGCCTGAGATCTTCTGGCGATAGAGAAACCAGAAAACTCAAACCATTGGCCAATTATAAACAAAGTAAGCCATTGCGGAGTTTATAGCGTAGTCAAGTGTTTGCACGTTGCAGTCCTCACTGGAAGACACAACGCCATGAGCCAATCTGAGCCAAAATCATCCCACTATGCCTTTCCTGGGCATCCTTGTCTCCAACATTCTGTGAGGCAATACACAGCCCTTGCTTAATACTTCACATTTTGATGCAATTTGTTATGCAGCAGCAGATGACTAATACAAACACCTTGCGATGCTTCTCCCTCTTTAACATCTTACCAGCACTAACAGCAACTGGCAAGCTTTGGTTAAAGCTTACAGAGGGAAGTAAACTGTGTTTTGGACATCTCTCAAAGATGTGAATGAGTAAATAAATGTCACTGGAATTATATCATTTTTATAAACTTGGCTTGAAGTTGCCTTTCCTGTATCAATATACTTTAGCAAAAGATTTACACACACACACACATATACACGAATACACACACATACACGCACACACATATATATATATATATATATATATATATATATATATATATATATATATATTCATGCATATATTTCTAGAAGAAACAATGTCATCTTTTGTCACAGAAAGCAGATCCTTGTTCCTTGAAGATGAGGGTGAAGGATTACAAAGATTTACAGAAGTCTTCTGAGGGCAGTGGGTATGTTGATTACCATGAAGAGAGAAACATATGTTAAAATGTATCAGATCAAGTATTTTAAATGTGCATACTTTGCTCTTATACGGCATATAGGTGAAACTATTTTTAAAAATCTAATTTATTATTGCATACTTTCCCTAATTTCTAGGTCTAGATAGTGATAGACTTTTATTTTGGCATATAGGAAATTAAGAAACCAATTGTTTTATTATATTCTAGCCATATATCATTGAAAAAGATATATCGTTTGACATTTTGGAAAGTTTAAACTAGAATAACTAAACAGATTTGTTTCCAAAACAAATAGGAATTTATTCTATGAAATATGATAAAAAATAAAGGATGATTTTACATTCAGCTAGAGTCTTTTAATACTGAGAGAGACAAATGTTTCAAAGCAAAAGAAATGACTAGACCTGTGACTAATGACTTTTTAAGTCCATGAGAAAGTCCACACCACTCCCTGAAAGTAGGAAGTAGTTTTCACGGAAATACTCTTTTAATAAATCCCTTAGAATCCCGGTAGATAAATCTAACTTGCAATTCTAATAATTCCCTAGCTTTTCAATATAGACTAAGAAAAAGTTACACAGCTCAGGTTATTACATGCATGACTTGGCCATTCATAATCAAGATTTCTATATTAATTTTGATGATGATTTGTTACAGATATACCAATGTCTGGCCAAGTCAAATACCGCATATATGCATGTAAGTAGCTTCATGATCGATAGCAGTTGGACTTAACGATATTTGCCTCCTAGTATTGTCAAAATCATTTAACTTATTTTAACAATGTTATCCAAAGAGTCATTCTAAAAATTGAGGAGCAGGTACTTTTACATGACACCAGAGGGAAGTGCTGCTGATACACAGACATGTTTTGACATCAGATGCTGTCCTGATAAACTTGTAGTGAGCAAAATGCAAATTAAAAATGCATCCTATTCCTTCAACCTAGTAAACGGAAGAGCTTGCCCCGACCCATCTTAAACATGCTCGGGGCAGCTTTCATTAGTTCCGAGTAGGGCAACATCATCTGACACAAGGCCTATTTTGAAAAGTTGTAAGTGAATATAAATCTAAGTTTTATCATGAACCCCAGATCCAGACTTCTCTTTGATTAGGCATATCCCTGTAGCCGACTTGCTTCCTTTTCACAGCTTTCCTGATGCCTAAAGAGTAGCTAGCAGGAGACCTATGTAAAGGAGCAGTCAGCGCCTGTCACGGAGACAGCATCTTTTAGCTCGTCAGTAAACTAAGGAAGGTTAAGAAATGCGGTATGTGCGTGTCACTCTAAGGAAACGAACTGTGTATACCAAGCTTTTTTAATTGTTAAAGTATGAATAGTGAAATTCGCAATACCATTCAGTTTATTTGGACAGACATTGAAGGAAAAGGGGGAAATTATTTTTCCATGATAGTAAAGGATGAATCATTAAGTAAAAGCAATGTTTGTTTAGTGAAAACCTCACTTCAGATTCTGAACTGCGCGCTCTCTTGGGCTAACAGCATGTAATGATGCTGTTCACTGGCAGTGAGGCCTAGCCTCCACCAGCCACTAGTCACGAGGGTTAACAACCCTTCTGTATACCCCTCTTTGCTCTCTTTCAAAACTATGGCTTCTTTTTTTTTTTTTTTTGCTAACTCTTGTTGCATACATACATACATACACACATATATACATACAGATTCCTAGATATATAAGAAGACTCTGCTCAGACTGTACAATGTTACTTATACGCATGTTTTAAATTTTTTGTATTTAAAGACATAAAATTATTACCAAAGCTAAATCTCAGACTCTCATTGCATCTTTTCCCTTCCTGCTGGAGGTTAAAAGAGAGTTTCTTTACATCTTATTTCATCTCCAGGATTATTCACTTGTTTGTAAAGAAGTCTGTGACTCGTCCATTTCCAGAATGCCGATTTAAAAAGATTTTCAGCTTAACTCTTTATCGGGGAATGCAAATTAAAACAGGAGGAAAGATACCTTTTAACTCACACAGTGAAAGTGATTAGCAACCTACAAAGACAGATTGCTGGCAAAGGCGAAGGAAAAGAGGGATTCATATAACACACTTTACAGAGTGGTGTAGGTTAGTGTAGTATCAGTAAAGAGTCACTCTGAGTAGACCTGAAGCTCCTCCTTAGAAACTATGGCCTAGGCCTCCGGAGCATGAGCCAGTGTCAGTAGACAGGCCCGTGAACAAGTCATTCTAATGAACGCAACAGTTACTGAACAGTTACTGTACTGAAACACTTGCATTATTCCATCTTCCGTAGGCTTACTCTGTTACCTCTCTTTAAGATGCCCCCTTTCCCAGGAAGCCTACCCTACCTAACACATGAGCAAATCAAGGCATAGGGTTTGCACCTTGCCGATGATGATGCATAGCTGGTAGCTGGAGAGCCACAAACACAAGCAATGCAGTTCAAAGGTGGAAGTCCATCAGGGCAGGAAGAACACACTGTCAGAACATGTCCATGCAGAGCAGAACAGCAGAAAATGAAACAGAACATGAAAGACCGACACATGAGAGACTGTATTTGAACAACTTAGCATATAATCAAGTAAAAAAATAAAATAAAAAAATTTAGGATATTTAAAGTTGCCTTGAGTGACTGGTTTCTTGCAGCAAAAAGCAGCTAAGCCAGTCTTAAGTTATTCTAACAAAGAAACAGAATCAAATCAAGGAAAGAGAGCTCTCCAGGGTAGGGACTGGTAACCTCTAATACAGAATGTCAATATCATGAACTCAGACCGATCAGCTAGACTAGAATTTGGAGTGAGCGCTGGGATGGGGAAGGTTTTGCAGCTGTAGTGAGCATGTGAGATCTCAAATAAAGGAACGAACCTGCTTAAGTTGTAAAAGGAGAAACAGTGCACACAACTTCTCTCCACAGGCCTCCTACCTAATATGCAGCCAAATGATTCCGGAGACGCTTATCTCTTTGACTTGGGACAACTACTGTCATACTGAAAACAAACAAAGAGTATCACAAATGGCTGGAGACGTGGCTTAGCAGTCAAGAGGACTGGTTGCTCTCATAGAGAACGATAGTTTGGTTGTCAGCATCCATATGGTCCAGGTCACAACAGCCTGTCACTCCAGCTCTGGGAAATTCAACACCCCTCCTGGCCTCTAGAGGTGCCTGCATTTACACACACACACACACACACACACACACACACACACACACACACTCTCTTAATAATAAAATGAATTTATATTTATCTACTGATCCACCCATATCTATAACTAGTTCTATACCTATCTATACCTATAGCTCTATCTACATATGCATATACAACACAATTAGTAGCATACTTCTACTTAGCTTTATTATACTAGATACAGCACATGGATAGATGGACATGGATGGTTAGGAACACAAAATTGTAACACGTTAAGTTTTCATGTAAGAAATATGTAAAACTTTGAAAGTCTGGTTATCTTTACATAACTCAAAAAGGAGAGCAAATAATAAAGAATAAAATTGAACACTACCATCCTCCATTATAAGTCTAACAGCAAAGCACGTCTCTAATACTGAAGTAGACCATCAACTGGAAAAGTACACTGCTAAAGAATGTATACCTTAATGATAATTTTTAAAAGGGATATCCACCTTAGGATATCCTAGTACAGAAAACAAGTTGTATGAGGGATTAGCTTTGAGTTCCTCCTCGGGGTCCAAAGAGGCATTCCCCGTGTGGTGAAGGAGGGGCCACTCTGCCTGATGTAGTGCCCTGACCACAGCCTTCACGGAGTAGCATTCCTTCCTATTAAAAAGCAGTTAATGTCTTTTCTTTAATTCTCCGTTGAGAAATGATGGGTCTGATACAGATTGCTGTGTGAAAGCTCAAGGTTAGCGTAGGCGCTGACACACAAGGCAGATGCTAGTTTTCATGGAGACTGGAGGAACAAACAAGTAGGGCTTATGCTAAATGTTAATTACTCTTAATCTTAACTGCTGAAGAAATAAATGCTTTAGGTTGAGGTGTGGCGACTCCATTTGAAAACCTGTTGGCACTCCGGTGGAGACCTGGCTGTGATTTCTTTCCAGCATCGGGCACGCCTTGCTCAAGAGACAAATGACTCACGAGGCCACAATCCAAGATGTGATATTCAGCATTTAGCTTGCTGATGATATCCAAGATGTAGCCACAGCTTCTACCAGGAGAAAAACAGTGACGGGGATCAGACACTAGGACTGCCTTTGTGAGGACGGTAAGGGGCTGTGACAGTGGTGTCAAAGGAGGTAATCAGGAGAAAGGCCGCAGAGGGACTGTGGAACAGGCGCCAACATCAATAAGTATTTCCCAACGTTTGTACCACTTAACCAAAATAAGCCAAGCATACAAGGTGAAAACGACCAGATGAAGAAATGAGGAAACCAAGGCACGGATGTACAAAGCAACCATACAAACCTGTATCATACTGCTACCCAACACCTGAAACACAGTATCAGCATCAAGCAACTTACTCTCCCGCAGGAAATTAGACTTATTGGTCTTTCCAACGTTCAGAAGCATATTCATGCAAGTTCTAACATAATCAATTCAGTTTTTGCCAAGAGTATGTATTTTTCCCCCCTTTGTCCTACTACAGGAGATTTTTATATTTGATGAAAGTAGTCATTTTAATGCAAGCTTATCTAGACCTGTACTTCTGTGCTCTTACGGATGCAAATTTCAAAAGCTTTTTGTTCTGTAAGAGGTTCGCATGCAGCAAGGAGCAAGGAGCACTGGTAGTCCGGACAATAAAATCCTGTTGCTATAGAGTGGTATGACAACTACTGTTCACTTGAAGTCCACCTTCCCTTTTATAGGGAAAGATGATTAAATGCCACCCAGTTTCGCTTTCTAACACTAGTGAGGCCTTGCACACACTGAAGTTGGCTGATGTAATGACTTTCCCACACATATGATTACACAGAACCCCACTAAGAGAACACGTGACATGACAAAATCGTGAGCACAGATTTCAAGATGTCAAGAATAGCCATCAGCTTTATTTGTCTTTATACGCTCCCTCAGATGAGAATGTGTCTAGTTTATCTCTGTACCTAAGGTCAACCTTGCACTGTCTGTTATTCTTTCTTTCTTTCTTTTTTTTTGACATAAAGATATGGAGTGGGGGGCGGGGGTGGGGGAGATGGCTCAGAGGATATGAGCACTTGCTGTCAAGAGGGAAAGGACTGGGATTCAAATCTCTAACACTCATATGAAAGATGAGATTCAGTGGTGGCGGGGGGAGGTGGGGAGGGGACAGAGACACTGTGATCCTGCCGGCTGACTAGCCTAGACAGAATGGCAGGCTTCAGATTTAGTGGAAGACCTCGTCCCAGAATACAAGGTGGAAAGTGACACAGGAAGATAGCTGATGTTTATCTGGCCACCACGTGATCACGAGCAAGCATGCAGTTCTGTATACATTCGCATGCGCACATGTACACAGAAGAGAAAAAAAAAAGCTATCTATGAGGAACAATGAAGCATTGTTCTTCAATCTGTTACATCCACATTCTGTTTCCAATTATGCAACTAACGAAAGTGAACATTGCCTTGTTAATATTAAGTATTTATACCAGCCCTGGCATGAGCACGGTAGAGAAAGGGCAGTATGAATTTGGGCTAAATATCGCAACTCCATGTCTGGCTTCATTCTCTATAGCTTCAGTAACAAATTGGTTATTCTGTTAAAGTTCGCTCAAATTCTATTTCTACATAACATTTATTTTACACTAAAGATAGAGAGTGTAACTTTCATAAATATGCATTCAGTGCTTATCTTTATCCAGGTAGGAATGACTGTAGGGCGGTGAGGGAACCAGCTCAGTCCCTGCCCTCGTAAACTGTGTACAAGTAGTTACAGGATTCTGGACACTGTAGAGGATAGGAAAGGGGGCCCAAGAAAATACAGTGTTTGGGGAAGGTGGGGGTACTCAGTAGAGCACAATAGAAAGATTCTGTGGAAGGAAGCATCGAACAATTCCCTAGAGAATAGGGGGTGAATGCATTGCAAAGCCAATGCTTAGGGAAAGGTACTTCTGGCACCAAGCTAGGAAAGCTTCAGGAAACCAAGGTAAGAATGGTATAACCATGCCCTTGACCTGGCGGAGGTGAATGCCAACTAGCAAGGACAAGTGGAGCTTGCCATGCTCAGTCTTACCAGAGACACTAGCATGTTTAATTGAATTTAAAACACGGTGAGAAGCTATGTGGCACTTACACAATGAAATATTCAACTGTTAAGGAAAAAAAAACAAACAAACCAAAAATCGTGAAATTCACAGGTAAATGTATGGAGTGGGAAACAGTCACTCTGAGTGAGGTAACCCAGATCTAGAAAGACAAACATCACGTATTTTCTCGGATTTGTGGATGTTAGCTTCTATTTTTCAAATATGTGTTTTGTTTAGAATACTTACAAGGTCAGGAAACCCCTAAGTGGCAATGTCAGGGGTTAGGAAAGCTTTCCAGGGAGGAGAGGTAACACACAGTATCTCAAAGAGTTCAAGAGGAATAATAAATAGAAAGGTTTGATTGGGTTGGGGTGGGGAGGGCAAAGCAGAGGAAGGGCTATAGGGAGGGATAAATAACACAAAGGACCTTGCCAAAAAATCATACAGAAACCTAATACTGTAGAACCTTTCACACATGTGTGTGTGCATACACACACACACACACACACACACACACACACACACAAACACAGTGCCCCTACTAGATACTACAAGTTAACAAATAAAAACTCCTGTGCCAGGAAATGGGTTACTTTTTTTTAGAGGTGTTGGCCATGAGGTCCCACGAACCCTTAAACATTACAGGCTATTGACAATTCTCTCGGTTACCTTCCCGAACTTCATGGTAATACTCTGTTGCTGAAGACACCACAAACTTGAGTCACAGAACATGAGGAAATCAAGCTGGTACTCACTATCATGCCTGGCTAGCTTCCATAGTGCTGGATTGTGCCATATACACCAGCAGAGGAAAGCAGCTACAGTACTGAATGGCCTGGCAACACATGCCCATTGCTGAATAGTGGCACAGACATCATGGAAGTAACCAAACATGTTCTAATTGGATTTAAGTCATACCCACAAAATCAAACACAAACCTGGCATCATGGGGTTAAAAGCCTATAGCTAGACAGATCATAGGCCCTAGTGGAGAACCTACAGCAATGATATTCCTAAATGGACACAGTAAACTGACTTCTAATGACTTGTCATTATATCCATACACTATACATATCTTTTAACTCTTATCATAGATGCTTCTGTTTGTAGTACATAGTAATCAACACAGAGACTCACAATTAGTAGAAGTGTAGAGAATGAGGGGCAGAAGAATGCTCAGCCCTAAATGAAACACCGACACTGCAAACCGTCACCCCAGAACACAAGGATCATTGAGAAACAGAAAGCAGAAAATGTAAGAGCCAGAGGCCGAGGATGACTACAGGGAAGCAGGACCTTACAGATGCAGCAGAGCAGCTGTGCATGTGAACTCACAGACATTATGGCAGCATGTACAGGGCCTGTGCAAGCTCAACTCAGACCAAATCTGAGCATGCAAAGAGGAATTAGACAGGAACTCTCATGCCCTGTTGAGGAGTCACTGGCAACAGATAGCCTGCTGGTATAAGGAAAGACAGTTTTCTCTAAGAGTGTGGCTCCTGCTAAGCCAATCAGTCTCCGGGGAAGTGTCACGCACCCAAGGATGTTTGGCCAGCACAAACTGGTCTTGATGTTTAAAAACATACATACCACCATAGAGGACACAAAGTCGAGTGGGAAGAGAAGAGAGGTGTGGAGGAGTTGGAGGAGATAGTGAAAATGATCTGTCCACACTGTATAAAATTCTTAAAACTATATGTTGAAAATAAAAGAGTAAATATTTAATGGAGGATGTGTGTGGCATTTTAAAAGATGACAATGATTGATAGATAGAGATCAAATCAATACGAAGAAAGGAAGCAAATAATGCTGATCAGAAGCCTGCTTCTGCAGTCATCTGTTGTATGTGGCCATGTATACAGAAAAAAAAAGATGATGATGAATTTGGGAAGAAGAGACTGAATCTAGAGGTAGAGTCAACAGGACTTTCAAAGACCACATAAGTGTTGTTAGTAGGATGGGTGTGCACAGAGCAGGGAATCAATAATGCTTAAGACACTGTAAACTGATGGCCCCAATTACAGAGAGATGAGATGGAGACTTTTCAGGAGATGGATTTGAAGGGACTATCAAACACATTGTTAGGACATGTCAAGGTGGAGACACCTGTCACACATCCAAGAGGAGCTATCAGAGAGCAATAACATATACACGGAGCTTCAAAGAGGGAACTGCAGTGAAGCTATAAATTTGCAAGTCATGAAGCAGAGAAAGGTAGTTAAAGCTTAAAGCTATGGCTAATGATGAGATCACCTATGGAGAAAGTGTGGCGTAATGTTTCTATAATTTGTGTTTGTAGAAACATCTCCCGAGGAGATTCTGATTCAGTAGGTTTGTGATGGAGACTTTCTAAAGGCATCTTTTATTAAACTCTCAAGCTGAGACTAATCCCAGGACCACAGGCACAGGTCGAGAAAAGCAGTGAGGCCAGCTGTGAGCTGGAAGTTGTAGTAGCAGGTGTTGGCTTGACCAGAAAAGGACTTCGCAAAGTTGAAGTCAGATACCAACCCTAGAGAGAATAATCTGTGCTTCGAAGAGGAAAATCAGAAGTATCTGACAATTAGGTGCTGCTGGTAAAATTCTGGTTGGAGAGCCCTGGAGCACGTTCTTGTAAAACAGAGTGTGACTCTAGACAATAGCAGTGCGTGTGCTGATGGCTTGTTGAGTGTTGCACCTTATTACCAGGAGTGAAATGCGAATATCAAGAGCTACAGCATTGTTTGTACACCTAAGTGCAGTTACTTATACTGCTGTACACAACCTAGAGAGGGCACCTCGAGATTGGTACTGCCTGTGCTGCATTTGATGGGATCTTGATCAACCCACTTCAAGGGTATTGTGAGTATGAAAGGAGGGGCCACCCCATTTTCTCCTTCATGTTGTATGCAGAAAGCTTCGGGACCCCAATACACAGTAGCCTCCTAAATTATGAGTCAGGTTCAGTTCAGCCTTTAACAACATTACATCAGCTTCTTCTCCAACATTATATCGGCTACCCAGACCTTCCCCGTACATCTCCAAACTACTGTGGCTGCTTAAAGTGTCACCCACCATTTGATGTCACTTTGTACCAGAACCCAAGCTTCGGTCACCTCACAAAGCCCCCACACTTCACCCAAGCTTGTGAAATACCCTGCGGATGCATAAAACCATTCGACCAAGATGGTTTACCATCTCCCACAGACTCACGGTTTCAAGAGAAACTCCTGCAGTGACAAACTTTTAATTTGAAGGAGGTAGTCTATCACTAAGGTACCTTTATATCCCTGTGGAGAAGAGCTACTAGGGATGGGGAAGATAATATTTATAATCCTGAATCAACACCATGTAGATTGCTATCTGTTTCACCTGTGAAGTCCAAACGGCAGCTTAAGAAGTCTGCCTTAATCACCTGGGAGCAGTCAAACTTCAAAAAAGGTTGCCAAGAGATTCTAAACTGCTAAGGAAAGCTGATCTCACGTTACATAATAACTGAAAGAAATCTTGAGCGAGTACATCCATGAGTTTCCTTTGTGAAAAGCCTGCACAGAACCAAATATTTTCTTCATCATATAGGGTTAGAAAGAGTCCTTGCATAAGGGGCTACAAACCAAGGACATCCAGGTAGAAAGTAATTAACATAAATATGCAGAGGAGCCAGACATAAAAGGAATGCCCGCCCAGAGCTCCATGGCAAGCATTCAACTTCATTTTTTGAGAAATCCTGTGAGATTACACATACCACGTCTATGGGCCAAACCCCCTAACACACAGGACTGGGATGAATTGCTCAAAGCCCAGTGCAACAGACAGCATCACAGGCTAAGTAGCAGCGATTGCCAAGGAAATGGAGGAGATATTAATTAGGATTTTCAACTGTCCCCAATGCCCCAAAAGTGAGTGGCAAGTTGTAGTGTTAAAAGCAGGGCAGGCCTAGGCAGATGGGTCAACTGGGTACCTTAAACAAGATGGTAATCTGCTGTGTGCTTTGAGCTTGGGAACAAAACACAGTGGCCACACGGGGTCCGGTTTTAACGAAATGTTGAAATCTTTGTTTGGTTTGAATCAAACAAACAGCAGCAGGCAGCATGTAAGGAAAACCAAATCATCATGGAGACATCTCCAAACAGCAGCCAGAGGAGGAGGAGGAGGCATCTGCCTGCCACAGGCACATGGTAGACATCACTAGCTCATCTTTTAATATTTCGCGCAAAACACTACTGTGAATATGTATTAAAGATGTGAGGCGGTGAAGACAAAGATGAGTCCTACACCATTTAATGACCTGGCTGGAAGGACCATCTTAAAATTAGAGGATGTTCACGTTAAAAATATTTTATTAGCTCCATATTGAATTTCTGGATGTTGTTTCTCATCATCCACCTGCTTTAGAGAAATAAAAGTCACTCATTTTCCAGATGCGGTATGCCAACACGAGGGACCTCCATCGGGGCCCAGGTGCTCCTTCACCAACCAGAAGAATAGCATTCTTTAATGGTCTAAGTGGGAGCTCATAATGGAAAATATAAAAGCATGCACGCACTGGAAAAGCCAGCTGAGCGACAATCTGAGTGCTGACTATGCTGACACCGGGACACAGGGCAAGTTTCTCAAGTCCGTCTCTGGGAAGCTCTTATAAAACTACAACCCCTGGTCCTCAGCGGGATATTCAACAACATTTGTTTCCTCTCTCGTTCGAAAGCAATGAGAGAGATACCAAAAATATATCAAGAATCTTTCCTGAAAGCAAGTTTCAAGACAAAGTAAAATATTTAAAATATTCTAGGACGAAAATATCAAATTTGACCTTAAGGTCTATCAACAGCTGCCCCATGGATGGAGAAAACATTAATGTAAAAGTTATCTCTTTACACCTGTGAAGTGCTTTCCTGAACACATCAACTTTATGTTTTTCATTGCTTTAGTTCTTAGTGTAAAAGTTGGTTTACCTTTGAATGCTAAAAAAAAAAAAAAAAAGCTGTCCCAGTCCTGCTGGTAATGCATGCTTGTTGTCTCTTCTTTCAAATCTTAAATTATTCTGCAGGTTTGTTTTTCAACATTTGCCTCCATATGTTGGCATGAATTATCAATACTATAAATCTCTCACTCACTCTCCATCTTTCTCTGGAATCATCTGACCCGAGTCTACCTCTCCTGAAGTATTCAGTGGAAAAACACAAGATTTAAAAAAAAAAAAAAAAAACTTTCCTAAGACTTTAATGAAAGTTTGCGATCAGGCAAGCCTATTAAACGGTAGCACATTTAATGGGCACTTAACTAAGATTATAAACAGCTTGATAATTAGAACCTGTAATAAAAAAATGTCAAACTACCAGGGTCATAATTTCCAGCAACACTGGATACAGGTGGACTTCGCTGTTCTTTTTTTTTTTTTTTTTTCATTCTTCCCTTTTAATTTGATGAAACCAGAAATAACAAGCAAGTGTAAGCCCTTCCTGGAACTCATCCTTTAATTTCTTTTCCACAATTGCACAGGTAGAATCCAGCAGCTTTTGGCATAAGGTAGGATGAAAAAAAATACAAAATATTCTATCGATGCTTTTAACCCTCATGGTCAGATTTTTTTTTTTTTTATAACAGTAGAACTGAAAGTGTTTTCTAGCTGTGAATATAAGATTGCATAATTGAGAGGATGGGGCTGTTTCCTCAAAAAGTAGAGGCTAGCAAAACCACTGGACACAGAACAGCCACTGGCAAGAGATGGACTGCATAGGAAGGGTCATGTCTAAGGTCAGGCTGCTTTGCGGTGTTGGCTTACTTATAAGAGATGAGAGGCTACTGAGGAGTGAGCAATTTGAGAGAACCCTATTTTCTCAGCACATTATTGACATTCTCGGGAAAGGGTGACACACTGAGGTGGTGGCTGTCATTAAGAAACTTCAAGTCAGCGGTTCTGTAACACTTAGAGATCCATGGCTGAGATCTGATTCCATAGTGAACCTTCTGGTGATGTCACTTCCCTGGCCAAACCTTTCAAAGCTTAGAAGGTAAAGCCTCAACTTGTAAATCAGGCTTTCATAACCTTCAGGGGCCAATCTGAGTCTGGCCTTCCAAGCCTTCCCCCAAAGATCTCAGTAAAGAGGATGCTGTAAGTCACAGTGTTCCACTCGGGATGTATTTTAATATTCCCTGAACTTTAAAATCCCAAAGATGTCACTGATGATGTTTTGAGACTCAAGGGGCTTAAATATCATCTTAAAATAATTTACTCTAATTGAATTAAAATTTAAAATTAAATAGATACTATTGACCCTTTGGGAAAATGAAAGATAAAATAAAAACAATTTTAAAAAACCAGCAAAAATGCAGAAGAAAACTGAAAATATAAAGACTCAGGGAAATGGGAAAAGGCTGCTTTTCCTTTGATGAGAAGAATCTGTTCCATAATAAAAATAGCTGTAACTTACACATTTAAAGTGAAAGGCAATTAAACCTAAACTAATAAAATAACTTGTATTTTTGCTCCTATAGTAGATGCTGGTTGTTCTTTTATGTTTTTAAATAATTTTTTTTGAGATTATAATATAATTACAACCTTATCACTCTGTCCTTTCTTCTCTCAACCCCTCCCCAAGTATTGCCTTGTTCTCATTCAAATTCATAGCTTTTTTCTTTAATAGTTATTACGTGTGTGTGTGTGTGTGTGTGTGTGTGTGTGTGTGTGTGTGTGTGTGCTGGTGTTCCTAAATGCATAAATACAACTTCCCCAATGTGCATAAGGTCACTTGTATGCATGCTTTCAGGGCTGACCATTGGCTTCCAGGTAATTAGTTGGTGTGCTCTTCCCTAGGAAAGACTGTCTCGCCCAGTCTTAGTGCTGCTCCTCCTTGGTTGCCTATAGTTCTTTGTCTGAAGCTGATGCCTGGTGGGCTCATTCTTTTCTTTTTAAACCTTTAAAGCTTGTAATGTTTCCTGTTTACCAATGTTCCCTTTGTTTTCAAGGTGTACAGATGGATGGCTTCTCAAATATAAATTTCAAGTGGGTTTATTTGTGAAGCTGGGCGGGGGGGGGCTTTGTCCCCTGTGTATCTCAAAACTATTCTGGATCGGTGGTGCTGGGTGGATGTCTGGGAATCCACTTTTGTAGAAGCCACAGGAGAGGGGCCAAGTCTTCAGCCAGCTGTGCTGGTGGGCGCTCCCATGGCTTCCTCCTGCACGCAAAGGAGAAGAAGCAAACAAAAGCCCCCGTTCCATGAGCTGCTGAGTCTATGACCTTATTTCCTCAACCTCTTTTTCATGCTGTCTCCACTTAGCAGCTGAAATAGGCTTACCCAGGGAAAGAATTACTCACAGGTAACCAGACACTGGTTTCTCCTCTCGTTGGTTCCAGTCTATCAACAGGAAGAGATTTAACAAATACGTGGAGTCTTTTCCCTCAAGGAAATGATAGCCCATTACCTGGGAAAGCAAGTTAAGTATGCAGTAACAAAGACGGCAAAAGGCAACTACACTGCTCTGTGCACTCTTCACCACGCACCGTTTGCCCCTGCCTCCTACAATCTCCTCAGTACGCCTTAGCTCACTGCGTCCTTAAGGACACCACCATGATTATGTTGGGCTTAGTCAGTTTGTTTGTCTAATCTCACATGGAACTGATAAATGACTGTGAGCACTGAGGCAATTTTTGGTTAGTCTGTTTGTTTGTTTCATCTCACATGGGACTTACAAATGATGGTGAATCTGGAAGTCATCTTTAAAAGCACGTCTTCAACTTTTTGTACTGACCTTCAAAGAAGTGATTAAAAGATGCTGCTCAGAATGGGATTCTAATTAACATTTGGGATAATATGCTTGATATCTCTCTGGGGAGAGTCATGAATTTACTTTTTTTTCTAAAACAAAACAAAACAAAAAACCCCAGCTTTCCAATGTTGTCCTGAACTGCTTGTTTTAGTCTTTTAGTTCCTTGTTGAACTAAGTAGTAAACAATCTTTTCTTAAGCTGTTTCCTCTCTCATGGTCATCACTGACGCAGGCATCAGCAAGGAGGGAGGCCTCCAAGGATTACACAGCCTGCATCCGACGTAACTTGGCAGCCACTTGTAAACTCCCAAACGAGTAAATCAAATATCAGTAATGATTGTGAGGCTGAATTGCTTCCTCTTTCCCAGTTTCTCACAAAACGGCCCGGGTCCTGCTTCCCTTCTCTGAAACTGCAGCCAGTGCTGGCGGAAGTCTATTCTCTCAAACCCGCTTCTATTTACGAACTACTGCTTATATTATTTTTCTCAAGGCTATTAATAACTTAGAAAAAAGAGAGGTACGCATGGCGACGCTTAAGCAACAGCACAAAGCGTCTTCCTGTGTTATTTCACCGTAGTTTTGTGCACTACGAGTTCTGTCTTTACATCAAAATACGAATTCAATGTTGAGATCACAGAGTCATCCCGTTGAAAGCACGCACAGGACATATTTTCCATCGTTGCACCATTGGTGTTGTACCAGATTCACCGTACTTCTTCCTGAATTTTATCACTAGGGCTAATACATTAAAGGGCATTTAAAAATAATTTTGGATTAATGTTTTATGGAAAGTTAAATATTACAAAAGTTGTATTGATTAAGCCTTTGTGGGTCTTTATTGTTTTATTTTTTTTTTTTTCATTAAGTACTTATGTTAAAAATTAATTTTTAAAAAATTTTTGGTATCCCTCCAATCCCTCTCATAGTCCTCTCTTTGTTCTCTTTCAAATCCATGGTCTCTTTTTTCATTAACTATTGTGGCAAACATGTGTGTATATGTTTCTATGGGGTGTTTAGTATATGATTTTGGTAGAATGAACTTGAAGTAGTACTTAAAATTATTTAGCTTATACCTGATTTTTTTCCCCTATTTCTTCACTGGAACTGATAACAAAGAATTTGGGGGGATTGTTGTAAGACATTACTATTTTTTAAAATGAGTATATCTCAATGTATCATAAATGACTTAATTTCTAATAGACGTTAACTTAGTACAACAATAAAAGATCAAAATTAAAAAAAAAAAAAAATCTGTCACCCTACTGACAGCTGATAGAATAGCAGCTTTTAAAGCTTCCAGGAGAAAGAGTATGGAGTGGGACACTTAGATCTTTTCAGATCAGTTAACATGTTTCTAAGAGAAGTGCTTGTTAGACAGAAATATGTCTCTGTGGGGCCCAAGCTGCCATCCAGGAATACCTGTAAGGACTTATGTTTGGTTATTCTCCCCTAAATCAACTCAGCTCAAGGATGGAGCCCATTCTCCACCACTTCTGTGTCTACAGCAGATGTAGATCTCTCCCTCAGCAACTCTGAACCAGTTGAAACACCAATAATAAATCCTTTCACACTACACAGCAAATAAGCCGGGTTAGAACAATTCCTTACATCACTGATTCTATCAGATGCACCCCACACCTCTGCCTTTGCTAATGTTTGTATCATTAGAATGTATCATACATTCTACCTGATGAAGACAGCTCATCTTTCAATATAGCTTAGGCTTTCTTATCTACATCAAAATTCTCCTGACCCCACTCCTCATCCAGGGAAAAATAAATAATTCCATTTTTATTACTCTCACTGTGGGCTTTGAAGACTCCACATGCTCATACACTCTAGTACATTCATCCTTCCAGACTGGAGGATCTCAATTACTTTCTGTATTTCTCTCTGAAGTTCCTAAGTATATCACTTAATATATATAAAACATGCTCAGTAACTGGATAATGGGCACAGTGACTAATTCTTGTGTGAGATAAATTTAAGATGTTTTTACACAGATACTTCACAAATGGCATTTAGTCTTTGTTACCTATAGAATGAATAGGCCATTCTGCTTTGATTAAAACTCACACAGAAGGGAATAAGAGTTGTTTGCTCTTGCCTGAGTTTTCTCTATGCTCAGAAGAGTCTTTGATACTAACCCTGACAAAGGTTTCAGAGGAGCAACTCCAAACCATTAGAGTCAAAGATTCCTCAAGTGCTGGTTGTTTATATGACCAAAGAACATTTTTATTGGAGACTCATGAGTGTCTAGTGAGTTTGAGGATAACAAAAACCCAAGTCAAAATGCTCACAGTTGGCTAGGCTGGGTCCCTGAGGCTAATCTCTCAGATACCTGTAGCCTTGAACCTCTACAGAGTGGAGACTCTGTGCTATTGGTGCCTAAACACCAGGGGTGTGTAGTAGCTAATGCTTCTGTTGCCTTTCTAAAACAAATAGTGATTGATCATTTTTCTAGGCAGATTCAAAGTAGCAGAGAAACTCAACCCTTCCAGCTTTCATGTACTTCTAAGGAATAAAATCTTATTCCTTCTCTGGGTGGTGGTGGTGCACGTTTTTAATCCCAGCACTCAGGAGGCAGAGGCAGGTGGATCTCTGTGTTTGAGGTCAGCCTGGTCTACAGAGTGAGTTCCAGGACAGCCAGAGTTACAACAAAGAAACCATTTCTAAAAAATACAAAATGAAAACAAAAATTTTACTCCTTCAATGCAAATATTTGAAATTTTTTAATATTTTCAGGTGAGTAGTAGAAAGTTATGATTCTTATATATCATTAACCCAGCCATCATAAAGAATGGTTTCAGCTACTCATGGAGTAAAATACTTTTGGGAGGTGATATTAGACAAAATTAAAAAAAGAAATTCACAAATATAAATATCATATTTATATGATATGATATATCATTAATTAGATGATTATGATTATGATATATTTATATAATAGGAGGATTGCTCAGGATGTCTAGACATACTACTATATGTTGGGGTATTTAATCTCTAATTCTAACATACTAAGAATTGTTTGCATCCTAACTTTAATGATACATATTAATTACTTTGGCATGACAGACATTTGTTAGTTACCAGAATTACCTATTACACATAGGCAATTAACATTCATGATTAACATCTACACTTAACACACATTTTTTTATTATTATGGAATATAGAAAAGTCTTACAAAAACTTCTTCTGTACACTGCCAAGTTTGTTCTCTCACCTCCAGCCTTGACCATCAATGAGAAATTGTTAAAGCTGCTTTAAGAACAAAATCTCAGCATGGCAGTGGTGGCGTATGCCTTTAGTCCCAGCACTCAGGAGGCAGAGGCAGATGGATCTTTGTAAATTCGAGGCTAGTCTAGTCTACAGAGTGAGTTCTAGGACAGCCAGAATTACAACAGAGAGACCCTGTCTCAAAAAAACAAAAAACAAAAAAACACAAAAAAAAAAAAAACAAAAAAAGAAAGAAAAAAGGAAGAAATGAATGAAAGAAAAAAAGAACAAAATCTCTGTGTAGTCTGTGTCCTCAAGCTTCAGAAATATTAACATTTGCTGTCTGAGTCTCCTGTGACAGCATCTACCTGAGCCCAAAAGGCAGGTTGAAGGGTCAGCTGCATTCCCTCCAGCTCACCTTTCTCCATCCCACCATGGGCCTGTGACAACCACCTGCTCTGCTCCTCTGGACTTCTGAAGGGAGCCGAGCCCTACCATAGGGGCTGTGAGAACAGCAGAGGTGTCCTGGAGGTTTCCATTCAGAAGTTAGAATGCGTTTTGACATGAAAACAACTTACAAAGTACAATTACGATCTGCAAGAGCCAGACAGATTAGGAGATAAACGGGCCTTGGCTTGGCATGTTAACTTTCTGTTATAACTTTTTGTCTGGCGAGACTAATTTTGGATTAAGAACATTTAACTTAAAGATATGTAACACAACTTGTTCATTAAATGTAGAGCACAGCACTGAATTTAAGAGTAAGAATAATTTTAACGTTGTTTTTTACACAAGGTTTCTCTGTTGTGATTCTGGCTGTCCTGGAAGTCAGTCTGTAGACCAGGCTGGCTCGAGCTCACAGAGATCCACCTGCCTCTACCACCCCCCAACCCCAGAGTGCTGGGATTAAAGGTGTGTGCCACCACCACCCTGAGAATAAGTTCCTTTTTAAAGTTCTGATTTTCATTTGCCCTTTTAGGGGAGTAGAGGAAGTATGGATATTCCTGAGAAAACAGTGATAGGTAAATTTCAGAAAGCTGAAGAAGGACAACCCTGAACCATGCTTTAACCTCTCTGCTTTTCTAATCTATTTCACCAGTCAGTATGAAAGTTTACTATGTGCCAGAAAGTTTTTCACAGACAATAGAAGCACAGCAACAAGAAAAGACTCCATCAAAGATCTAGTGGAGTTGATATTGTAGGAGATGCAAAGTGAAGAGGCAAGAGGAAGAACACAGAATTCAACACAAGAACAGGGAAAACCAGACATTGATATGTAATTTGACTTATGTTGACAGCAGTGTGACTCTGAGTTGGGGGCAACTGAGAAGTGGTTATGCAAGTTGGGCATGAATGAGGAGGTACCAATTAAATAAGAGGGCACAGCATGGACTCGGGCCCTTCTGGGAGCTGGGGCAAGATGGAATTGGAAGGAAATGAGACCCCAGGAAAGGCACCAACTGACCCTGACAGGGGTGGAACCCAGAGGTTCTTCTGTTATGTGCAGTAGGAGGTCAGTCCAGTGTTGAGATGGGTCAATGGTTGCAGCTGATTTTGTCCATGAAGGGATCTCTCAGCGGGTAAGAAGCAAACGGTCTACAAAGATGGAGGAGGAGGAGCTAAGAGGATGGATTAGTCAGGAAACTGTTGTCACATGCACATGGTCTGAATGTGAATGCCCAGCACCCGCCTTAAAGCTCTATGATTCAATCCCAGTGTTGGGGAGGCACAGACAGGAGGAGTCCAGGAGCTCTCTAGACAACTAGCCTGGCTGATCTGTGTGCTCCAGGTTCACTGGGAGATCTTGATTCAAAAATAAAAGTGGAGAGTGATAGTAGCCTTCATAGCCTTACACACACACACATACACACACACACACACATACACACTCACACACACACACTTATACACACATACACATATACACACACTCACACATATACACACAGACACACACAAGCACACACACAAACACAAGCACTCACACACAAACATACACACACACTCACACAACACATACACACACACTCACACACATACACACACAAACACTCATACACACATATACACACACAGTGACACACACGCAAACACGCACATACACACTCACACATAAGCATACACAGAGGAGGAAGAGGAAGCAGTGGCAGGGGTGGGGGTGGGGGGAAGATGGGAGGGGAGAAAGAGGGAGTGGGAAGGAGGAGGGAGAGGGGGAAAGGGAAGAAAGGCAGAAAGAGAGAGACCAGAATAAAAAATGAGCAGTTTGGAGGGTACTCTAAAAGTGAGATGAGTCTGAAACAGTGGAGACTAGGAGAAGCAGACACGGCTAGACTACACTCCGTAAGGACAAAGCAAGTCCATTTCATTCCGAAATACAGTTAAACCCCTCAAGTATATCTTCTTAGAGGAAAACCATACTCTAAAAAGTTTAACCACATGCAACAATTAAGAAATCTCTCCTCAAATATTTATATCCACTCAGCTTTGACTAGCAGGGCAACAGAACAAACGGAAGACTTAGGGTAGCTATGAGATTTCTTCCTTCTCACGCTGAAAGCCCTAAATCGTTTAAATGTGCTCTCATCGGCAGATGAAGTTTGGCCCAAACCGCTCTTAGTTGTTGACATGAAACCTACAAATGTTTCAGTTTGGCAACCACATTTACCCTTAGAACCGAAGCATGGCGCTTGAAACCAAGAGCCTCCCTTCTCTTGGCAGAACACAGAGTATATGTTCCTGGGAGGTGGCGTGTGTGGGCTCAGCCAGAGGGGCAGGCCTATAGGAAAGGCTGCTTTATTTTTATGACTTGTTATTTTGGTCTTTTACCTTTTGGCATAGTATGCGATATACAAAGGAGTAGTCTCTTCCCTCAGGAGCTTAAAAGCCTACTAGGTAGATGGCCAACTAAGCACAGGACCAACTCTCTTCTGCTATAGCAAGTGCCTTGGGTCAGTTCAGCTTCCCGGGGCTTGTAGAATAGAATTTTAGAGTCCAAAAGCGTGTGTGCTACTGGTTGGAAAGTGTCACAAGAGAGAGCCAGGTTCTGTCAGTTAAAAGGAAGGGCTGACTACAGGCACAGTGCAACAGATAACTGATTGTGAAGACTGCAACTGTCCAGCGGAAACGGAAAGAAAAATCTCCACCCAGGATTTTGACTCACAGAGTACCATAAAGATCACAAGAAATCACACACATGAAGTGCTTTCATTGTCTTCAACAGCGCTGAATGCATGTCTCTGAGTTTTTAAAAATGTATGCTTATTTCCATTTTCAAATATGTATTTCACACATACACACATACACAAACCCAATCCACATGTTAGTACACACATTCATATGCATACTTTAAAAGACATAACTATGACACGTGCCTCTCCAGTTTTTCAAGTTCAAACAACACAATCAGGATAAAACACACAAAAAGTATCCTGACTAGAAAGAAAATACCTTATTTGAAAAAGATTTTTAAAAAATCATCAGTAATGTCTAATTATAGACAATAGAGATTAACGAGAAAGCTTTGTGGCCAGTACAAGACGGGTGGGAACAAGCTTGAAAGAGCTAAGTGTTACAGGGGAGAGAGGGGACCCAGCTGTCACCACTCCTGCAGCCAATGAAAGAAAACAAGTGTAGAGAAGCCTGCTCCAGCTTTCCCAGAGGTCACACAGTATGTCTGGGTGTCAGGGGATAGGGGAGTCCCAAAGACCCACTGCAAATGGGTGGCACAGCAATCGCCCTGCCGCCCTACTGCCTGTCAGCTGATCTGAGGTCTCTCTCTTTATGGTTACTGAACAGAGTCACTATTTATCTCCCTACCAACTCTGCAAGGCAGGCTTTCTCACGATTTTCCCAGTGACTGTTTTTCAACTTAGGGATGTTACTCATGTGTCCTTCTGATTCCAAAAACTGAGACTCTTGCGTATTTGTTATTTAAAGTCCTTTAAAGCTATCATTAGGAGTTCACAAAACATTTTTTTTTTCTTGTCTTGTTAGAGACATCAAAAGAAGTCTCTTAAAAGTCAAGGATAGTTTATGTTTCTGAGGCTCTAATAGAAGATTCCAAACTGGCATTTTCTGGTAAAGTCTGGATTTGCTTCATGAATTTTCCTAGTAACAAAAGCCATGTTGCAAACACGATAATGTCACTGTAGCCTCATTCGGAGGATTAGTCATTCTTTCTGTTGCTTTGTGACTTCAGCACTTGGGAAAGTTTGAATTTCCCAGTAGTGAGACCACGGCACTATTTTTACAACTACAGTGTCCACTTGTTTTCAATTTACTAAGGGCAGTCTCTTTGAGTTAAATTTTCAAAGCTTGTTGAGAAAAGGAAACTGGATTTTATTATTGAGACATTCTGAGAAAAACAGATTTGATGGAAAAAAGGAAAATTTATATTTGAGATAAACACACAGATAAATACAATGTGTATGTTTGTGTATGCACAGACATACATATATGTACACATAGCATATACACACATACACGCATATGTAAATACGCATTTCTTTCCTGAAATTAGGACTTTTATCAATATTCAAGTTGCTGTCTTTTATTTTTTTGTTTATTTATTTATTTTTGTTTTTTTGAGACAGGGTTGCCCTGTTGTAACTCTGGCTCTGGCTGTTCTGAACTCACTCTGTAGACCAGGTTGGCCTTGAACTCACAGAGATCCGCCTGCCTCTGCTTCCCAATAGCTGGGATTAAAGGCATGTGCCACCACCGCCTGGCAAGTTGCTGTCATTTTTTACCTGAAGCATCGTAAGTCCCCAAAACACACCACACAGTGTTTTTGTTATAAAAGCTGTACAAAATATTAATCAATAATCATATCAAAAATGATGGAGAGTTATAAGAATGTATTCTTGTTTTTGTCCTTTTGAGTCGGGGTCTTCCTGTGCAGCCCAGCCTACCCTCCAACTAGAGATCCTCCTGCCTCTGCATCAAGAGTAATAAAATCACAGACAGGAATCACAACATCCACCACAATCACAGAAATTCGGATTCAAGGACCAGGACAAACTCCACAGTGTTCCTTTCCCCCTAGCTGTAATGCACATAGGCTTGGCACACAAGTAGGGAGTGATTTGTTAGAAGATTTTTTTTTTTAAGCAAAGTAATCAGATAGCATGAGAAGAACCTTGGAGTGAAGAGAAAGTTACTAATTTCTATAACTCTTTCATGGAGCTTCTGTTGGTAGTTTCTTGTTTAAGAATGAAATTTTCAGTGTGGTAGTGTGGACCTGGGCCTTTGGTGGAAGGTGTAGGGGCCGGTTTCTCTCAATAAGCTTCTAAGATCAAAACCACCCGAGGAGGAGGAACAGTAGGAGAAGCAGCGGTTGTTGCTGCTGCTGCTGGCTCCTGTTGCTGCTCCTCCTCCTCTTCCTCTTCCTCCTCCTCCTCCTCTTCCTCCTCCTCCTCCTCTTCCTCCTCTCCTCTTCCTCCTCCTCCTCCTCTTCCTCTTCTTCCTCCTCCTCCTCTTCCTCCTCTCCTCTTCCTTCTCCTCTTCCTCCTCCTCCTCTTCCTCTTCCTCCTCCTTCTCTTCTTCCTCCTCTCCTCTTCCTTCTCCTCCCCTCCTCTGGTGCTGTTTCTCAGTCAGATTTCTCCCAAGTTCGGTCTGATAGCTTCTTCACTGTCTTTGCAGCCTGTCTACTCTTTAATCTTTCTGGTTCCCACCATGTTTTTCACAGGTGTCCACAGACACTGTTCTTGTTGAACCTGAGGAATAATCTCAATCATTTCCCTTCCTGGTTTAAAAATATTCTTTATATTCTAATTATCTACAGGGTGAACTTCCTTACCCCACACAACATGGCACCTAAAATCTGGGGTTTTTTAGCCACACAGACTTTGATTTTAACATCCCCCCCCTTTTTTAATATTCTTAAGATGTTACAGGCAGGAAATGAAATCTTTTAAGTCTTATTTTCCAATCTGTAATGAAGGGAAGATAACAGTAGAATGCAGGAGGCCATACTCGCTGAAGACATTCTATAGCTCAAAGAATCCTCATAGGATCTACGTTTTGGCATCAGGAGATTGGTACAGGAAATATATTAGTTATCAACTTAAATGTACTATGAAAAAAATTATAGCCCCCAAAACTCCAAACTGTGTTCATCTCCAGTTAATAAACCTTTCAACATTTCCTATCAGTGTCAAAGGAAACCATCAGCTCAGGCCTACCTTCAGTCGTCTTCTGCCTTTAGTACCATGTTTGAGGAACTTCTCTCTCGTGAGGCGGCATTGCAGGGTGGTTCTAGCAACAACTGGAAGCTGTCTGCTGTCTTCAGATACCAGTTCTGCTATCACCACGTGGTCATGACAAGGAATTCAACTCCATAGGGTACAACTTCTTCATCTGCTAAGTAGGACTATTGCTATACCCATCTCATATCTTTACCTTATGTAATATCTAGTAATTATTGTATTAACATTTATTAAGTAGGATAAAAATCTACAGGGTATTCTTGGCATTGAATACCAAGGAAATCAAAACTTCCACTATGCAAAAAAAGATGATTTTTTTAAATCAGTTTTTATTCCTTTGAACTCTTATTTCTGTCACTATTGTCTACGTTTCCAATCAGTCACAGCAAGTTTCCCTCTTGGGATCTTTCTAAGCTAGTCTGCACAGCTCTGGCCTTTCATCTGTCTTAATCCTGCTTTCATTCAACCCCTCGTTGCAGAGTCATTCCACAAAGCAGCCCTTTTGCGCAGTGACTTTATGGATTAACTCCAGGGGAGACTCCGACTCCCCACAGACTTCAGACAGCATGGAGCTCTCGCACCTTTCCGCTCCCCTATTTCTCAGAGGACATCTGTGATCCTTCCCAAAGGATGCTCACCGGGTTCACGACGGCTCCACTCTCTTTCATCATTTTTACTATTTTCTTCCCTGCCTAGAATGTGTCACATTCTGTCTTCAAATTGTATGCGCGCTTTGGCAGCCTGGCTGGGTTCCACTCCTACCGCGGACGCTGTTGGAGTGAGGCCCTTTCCTCGCAGCCCGTGCAGCCCTGGACGCGGGGTCCTAACATGAGGCTAACGCTCAAGACTGCTACTTTCATGCTTCACGTCGGCTTAGCGTTTTGACATGCCTCGCCACACAATCTCAGTTTTGTACGTAAGGGAATCTGGCTGAAGGTGGTGAAGCCAAGGACAAATGATGACCCTGGCCAGAGATAAGGACTTGCTCAATTTCTCTTTGTTTTAATTACATTACTGGATTGTTAAATATGCATATGATGATCTTTATTATTATTTTATTTACTTATTAATTAATTAATTAATTAATTATTTTTGAGACAGGGTTTCTCTGTTGTAACTCTGGCTGGCCTTCGACTCACAGAGATCTGCCTGCCTCTGCCTTCTGAGTGCTGGGATTAAAGGCCACCACCAACCCAGCATGTGATGATCTTTTTGCCAAATAGATGCATATAGCCACATTAAGAGACAAGTACCATAATGAACCCAACTTAAATATTTATTCCTATTTAGGCATGTCCACCAACCCAACCCTTACATGAAGGAAAAATACAGGTAAGTGTCTCTGAATAGCTTTGTACAAAAAGGTGGGGCCCAGTCCAGCTGTTCGAAATGAAGAAGAATCCAGAGAAAGAAACTGGTTCCAATTTTTTACTACTGTTCACTTGCATTCAACAGGGCCTAACCTTAGGGCCCAGCCTAACAGTAATGACAACAGGCTGTGCTCAAACTTGCAGCAATCCTCCTGCATCAGCTCTTAGAATGCTGAGATTCCATGTGTGAGCCACCATGCTTAAGCCAGTAGTTTATTTTATAGCAAAGAAAATGCTAGTAAGTTCCCCAGGTGTAAAATTTTATGAGAAAGGCCCAAATCAAAACTTAATCTGTGATCCATATCAGTTTCTTACAGAACTAGCCCTGTTTTATAACTGGAGGAGGGAAAAAGAAAACTGAAGAAACAAAACATTAAAAAAGGCAGATAACAGAAGCGTGGTTACAAGAGGTTGGGGATATAGAAAAGAAAAGCTAAGGAGAGGCTGGATAACAGGTACCAAGACACAGGAAGACAGGAGGGGTTATCACTAGTGATATATAGCATCGTAGTGTAACTACGGCCTGCTACACTTTGCTATACATTGCAGACTAATAAAGGAGAGTCTGAAGAGTCCCAGCACACAGAAAGAATGTACAAAGGAGATTCACACACTCATCTTCTAAGTATTGCACATTTTTGTACATGCACTGAATCACACCAAACTCACATATATGGACAAAATTTATGCATCAGTTAAACGACAAAAAGGTAATGTGGTGGGCTGGAGGGTTGGCTCCGCAGCTGAAGCACATGCCGTGTAAGCAAGACTGGAGTCCCCAGCCCCAGAATCCATGTAAATGCTAGCTGGGCATGAAGGTCACATATAATTCTGGCCTTGGAGGTGGAGACAGGGATCCCCAGGGGAAGTGGCCAGCAAGACTAACCCTAGTGGAGAGCTCTGGTTTCACTGAGATACCTCGTCTCACTGAATAAAGGATCAAGGAAGGTATCAGCATCAGTCCTACACACACACACACACACACACACACACACACAAGCATGCTACAAATGCTTACACGTTGAAAAAAATTAACATCAAAGAGCTTCCCCCAAAGACGAGGGAACCATACATGGCTAAAAGCAGTTTTAAAGACATTTCATTTCTCTTTTATCCTTAAATAAAATTAAAGGTTAATGTGTTTTCTCAAGGTAATTTTCCAGTGCAGAAGAGAGGTTGATATCTTAGGTTTAGTAATAACAGTAAGGACAGAAGCCGCAGCAATACCCAGAGGCGTGGGTAGAGATGTTCCAGATTCTTAGTTACAGGATGAAGCAGCCTTCCCTTTACTGGTTCAGCATCTGAACTTGAACAGGCTGCTGTTATGCTGCAGTTTTGGAGATGCTCAGTCCACCTGTACCTGCACAACACCTAAGTCCCAATGCTCTACGGAATCACAAGCCTGGGTACAGCTCAAACTCCCAGTCTTCAAAGCAACATTTAGTTTTGATCTTAGTATTTAAACTCTTAATTTTTTTTCTTTTTAGTAGGAAAAGTAAAGACAACAAAAGATAATCAGATTAATAAGCAGGTAGCTACAAGTTCTAGCCAAGGGAAACACAGCTCTATTTATAACCCTTCATTTTAGTGCTTCAATTGATTTAAAATAGACAGGTAACAGACGGACAGACGATGGATGGATGGATGGATGGATGGATGGATACATACATGATTGGAAGATAGGCAGAGTTCCCTAGTTAGATATGACATTTGGGGTCCTAGTAACATGATGTCTTTTTTGTATTAACAGTTTCAATTCAACAGGTCAAGTCACTTGGGAAAAACAGGCCGATCCTATGGAAGGAGCCAGTGTTCTGGGATCACACATGGCTTTGGCTTCAGTCATGCAGCCAAATGATTCCCAGGGAGTCTCAAAGATGTTTGACACTCAGAGTTAAAATGACATAAGGCTCGGATGAAAGGGAAGTCTTTTAGCAGTTGTGTGCAATCTGGATCCTCCCTGAGAAACAGACATTGCTCAATGGCATTCTCAAATGTTGCCGAGTGAGCAACAACCCAACTTCTGCTGAATTCTAAATAACAGTCTTCAGAATTAGCAAGTTCTCATATTCTCATATACCTTCATGCAGAGAAGAAAGATGAAGCTAAAATCCAGGCACATCCAATGGCTGACAAAAAACAAAACAAAGCACAAAAAAAACACTGAAGTATTTCAACTTCTAAACTAGCCCCATTGACCAACGTGAGGTCAAAAGAGGCTCAGTGGTACTTGGAACCATATCCACTCACATAAAGGTTTTTTTTTTTTAGACAGATTTGTTATTCAGTTTCAGAAGCCGAGGTTAAGCCAAACAAATAGACAAAAAGAAACAGAGAAATCAAATGTTTCCCTATTGGCTGTTTTTTTACTAATCCGAGTAAACACACTGCTATCTTTCTGTTCTTTTTTTAGATTTGGGGAGTTGCTTTTATTGATAGAGCCCCTGGAACTGGGAGCCCTGAACAGCAAAGGTGCCCTTTGTCCCTGCTGGTAACCAGCCTGCTCCGGGCATACAGGGCAATGTGATTCTAAGATAAAGTTCCAAAGATAGAATGAGATGTTTTTCCCAGGAATATGTGCCAACACCATGAAAGTCTGTTGGCTGGGTTGCCCATCATACTGAAGAGAATGCTCTCACACCTCTCGATGCTTAATTGTTCTCTTGCAGATTCATGAGAAAAACACAACTTGACACTGAAGGGAAATACGTCCTTTTTCATGAACTACTAAACAATACAAATTTCATCTCAAAAGTTCTGCGATATTCCAAAAAACACAATTTCCTGTGTTAATAGTAGGCACATTATTATTAGCATAAATGTAATGATGGAAAAGTAATTCTATGGCCCTTGCATTTACTTTTAAATGTATTTAAGCAAAGTATTCATTCCAAGGACAGAAAATGAAGAGGTTTCCGATACTGACTTACAAATGCATTCATTCCAATTTTGAACACAAGGGGCAAAAAGACGAAGACAGGAACCCACAGATTTTCTCCACTGCAAGCAATCTTTGAAAGTGTCCTCTCAGCTCTGCAAGGTTGACTTGGGGTTTTTTGTTGTTTTGTTTTGTTGGGTTTTTTTGGTTTTTTGGGGGGGAAAAAAAAATCTTAGACTGCCACCTGCTGGCCAATTATGGTTAATGATGCTCAAAGGTATTAGATGACACACTCTAAATTAAAAGCATTATCATTTGACTTTTTTAATTAAATTTTTTTCAAAAACTGTGTACTGATCATGTTTCCCCTCCCCCCCACCTCCCTGTACACTCAACTTCAATACAAAAACGATCTACTGATTGTTGTATATCTTCCTCCAGTTCGGGATACAAATATAGTAAAATGGCAAGTTAGTGGTAACAGTATTCTGTATGTTTCTAAAAGTAGAAAAGAACTAAACATTCTATACATTTTTTGGGCAGCCTGACTCATAAATATACTGTACCACACTGCCCAAAATGCAGTCAGGAGGGATGAGGGTGTGGCTCCCACATTGTGGTGTTTGCCCGGAATACGCAAGGCCCTGGGTTCAATTTCTAGCAACACAGAAAGGCGAGTGGCGGTGCGGGTCTTTAATCTCAGCGTGGTACAGGCGGAGGCAGGAAGAGCAGAAGTTCACAGCCATCCTCTCTCTTACCCGCATGCATACACGCGGAGAGAGGGAGAGAAGGAGGGAGAAAGCAACTAAGTCCTGAAGAGGAAAGGTCTAGGCATGCCGCCCACCCTGTATTCACAAGTCAGCCTCCTATGGGTAACTAGGGAAGTTTCACTCCTTTTCCAACAACCACAGCCCAAGACCATAGCTTTTTGTTTTGTTTTTTTTTTTCCCCCTTCCAGTTATCTTAAGCTCTACTGATGTCTATTCGGCAAGGATGGAGGATTCAACGTTAGAGGTCCTTGGCTGCAACTGTAATGGCCCCAATAACACAGGTTTTACACCTGTAATACAAACCCTTTAAAACTTGGGATGAAAAGGAGCCAGTGTTTCTGCTCATTTCTCGTGTCAGAGGATCCGAAATTTTTGAAAAGTCCTGGATTTGGAGCTGGAGAGGTGGCTCAGCAGTTATGAGCACTTGCGGCCCTTGCAGTGGCCCTGAGCCAGATCCCCAGCACCCATGCCGGTGACTCACCACGGTCTACAAACTCGGTTCCCTGGATTGAGATGCCTTCTTCTCTCTGTGGAACATGCGTTCGCCTGCACATCCCGCCACCCTCCGATACACACATATTAATAAAAATAAGATAAATGTTAAAAAAATTCTTACCCACCCATGTAGGGAAAACATCCATTTTAAGTTAGCTGGCATTTTTTAGAGTCCAAGCAGCTGGCTAATATGCTGAGAACACTGTTCTTTCCATGGAAACTGTACCAGTTCTATACTGCATGACTTCTGGCATAAAACAACTCAAATGTTACCTTGGGTAAATATAAGCTATTGAAACATATTTTTGGTTATTTTGTGCCACAAGTCATTCCTTACATGATTCTTATGCCATACTGTTTTGTCTACTATAAAAATATGCTGGAAACTTATGAGCCTGACTAATCACTTTCTTCAGAATCAGCATTAAGCACAATGTAATTCAGAAGGCAATGTTCCAACATATAGATTCTGGTCTCTCTTTCTCATCCCCAGACATGAGCAAATTTGTCTGCTAGCATGCTGAAGAATTGTCTGTAATAATATGGTGCTATAATTAAATCTTGTGTAAATGCTGCTGCCAAAAAAATCCACCAAAATGGGTGGTGAATACAGCCAAGTAAACTCTAATTATGGAAGGCACGTTCTTTATTGCGTTACACACAAGAAACAAAGGCAAGATCGGGCAGTTATGACAGATCCTAAGGTAAGGTGAATAGCCTCGTCAAATTCAATGCAAGACCCCTTTTGGAAACAGATGCTACTTTCTGTAGTTCATAGGTACTTTAAAAACATAATCTGGAATACAGCCCTTGGTTTTTTTTCTCTGAAAAGTAAGCTTTGAAATTTAAATGGCATTGTCATTCTCGGGACAAAAACGAATGCCACAGAATGCCAATGGTCAAGATAATTTTCCATTTCAGTCCCTCTAGTAATTTTTTTTTTTAAAGTTCTGTTCAGACTTCAATATAGCACTCGTTAGCTCTCTACGTAACAGTTTGCAATGAAAAATTTACACAAGCTGAGTCCATGCATAAAGCCAGCCACCAATCAGAAACACAGTTGTTCTGCGTGAGGTCCTGGGGCAATAGGGGAACAAACGTGGGAGTAAGCAACCACTATATGATTGGATTTAAGGCCCACTCCATGAGATGAAACCCTTGCTTGACGCTACTCAAGTGGCCAAGAACCTGAAACTAAACAGGCCATGGGCCTAGGGGAAAAGCAAATACTATTGTTGTGCCAAAGAAGTGTAGCAGTAAAATGACAGATCAGTGTCTCACTCAGCCACCACATACGAAGCTTTCCCCAGCAGTAGATGGAGAGCCACTATTGGACAACGTTCAGAGAGTAGGATGTCTTCATCCAATGCTTTCCTTGTCCCCTCACCCCCATTCCTACCCTGGTCTTAGAGAACTCTGCGGAAGAAGAAGTGGAAAGATTTTAAGTGCCAGAGGGAATGGATGATACCAAGAAAACTGTGTCTTCCAGACACAATGGGACTGGGGCACATATGAACTCAGAGACTGCGGCAGCGTGCACAGGGCCAAAGCAGACGGGGGTCCCAGCATTGAGAGGGGAAAGTGGATCGGAGTTTCCATCCCTAACCAAGAAGCCATCTCCGATTAACAACCATTTGCAAAGGAAAACTCCTGGGGGAGTCTCACTGGGTATATAAACCACACTTAAAGGCAGGCTCCATGCCTAATGGTAGAAGGGTTTTTGTTGTTGGTTTGTTTGCTTCATATTGCTTTGTTTGGCCATTTTTTTTTTATCATATTGGTCTTTCGCTTGTATTCTATGGTTTCCAGTTTTGTGTTTTTATGGGTTTTGTTTGTATGTATGTGTGTCTTGTGCTTTTTCTGTTTTAGTATCTAGCTCTATCATCTGTTTTCTAAACAGAAAGAAAGACGGCACAGAGTTGTATGGGAGGTGGGGAGGTGGGGAATATCTGGGAGAAGATGAGGGGGAAATGTGCTAAAATACATTGTATAAAAATTATTTTCAACTAGTGAGAGAGAGAGAGAGAGAGAGAGAGAGGGAAATCAGTTACTAAGTCCTCAGGGTGGCTCAGAGGGTGAAAGTGCTTTTATGCAAACCTGATGATCTGTATTAGATTTCTGGATCCCACAAGGTGACAAGAAAGCCAATGTAGGCAAATTGCCTACTGACCTCCATGTTCATGCCATGACATGTGTGTACCTGTGCGCACGTGCGCGCGCGCACACACACATGCACACCATAAATAAATATGTAAACAAATGAAACCGAGTTTTTTTTTTCTGAGAAAGCAGTCATTGCTTGTGCTCTAAAGAATCTCAGAAACATTTTATATGCTACCAAAAAAAATATCTAAAATTTCTTTCATAAGAATATTATAAAGTTTCAGAGTTAAATTGTTTCACCTACTATAGAAAAAATGAACTATTTTTTCACAGAACAATGTTCTTCTAAACTTCATTCCACTATTTAAAAGAAAAATATAAGGACTGTTCAAAGGTTTTACTGTGTACATATCTTTGTGTATGTGTGTGTGTGTGTGTGTGTGCGTGTGTGTGTGTATTTTCTAAGGCTTGAACCCAGAGCTTTGAATATGCTACGAATATAAGTGAATAGATGTAAATGCTTTACCAATGAGCTCTTCCCCTACCCTTGGCATGAGTCAACTTAATGCTCTCCACATAAATAATATATAACTAACTATAGTTTGTGTAAACAAATGAAAAAACATACATTAATACTAACGTATATGAATTCGTAATATATTTAGCAAACATTAACTAACACTAGAATGGTCTGCAAAGAAGCTGCTTTCTTGTAAGAGATAATAGTAAGGTGTTTCTCAACAGAAAGAAGTTTAGGAAACATGCACATTAGAACTTCCCATTGCAACAGATGAACAGATGGAAAACATTACAGAAAACCAATCAATACAAAGAACTGTGGTGCTCATCATAGTGGGACACATACACACACACACACACACACACACACACACACATAATATGTATCTACACCTGAGGCTCAGGGATCATGGAGATGATACTGTAAGAGCCAGAGAACAGAGTTTGCTGTGAGGTTGTGTCTCTTTGAAATGTCAGAAGCAACCTGGTAAAATTTACCAACATGACTGCATAAAAACGAGCTGAGCAAGGATGACATCACACCAGCCGACATGCTAAGGTGGGATGGGGGAAGCTCATGAAGCCTCAGCACTACACCAAGAACTACAGGCAGCTAAGGGACGCTGGGAGCACAGGAGACAGTCCTCTCCAGAGAAGAGCACACCAATCGGTTTTCCAACACCAAATGGTCAGCCCCTGAAAACATACGTATGTGTACAATTAATGAAGAAAGAAGCCAGGATTTTGACAGAGAGCAAGAAAGAGTATGTGGGGAAAGTTTGGACAGAGGAAAGGGAAGAGGGAAATGATATATTTTATATTATAATCTCAAAAAGTAAAAGAAGTACTTTTTTTAAAAAAATACATATATTGGACCCGATATTATCATTTTTGTGTGTTTCTCTTCTTCTCCATCTTGCTCCAATGCAAAAGCAAACAAGTTTATTTCAACTAAGTTGGGGAAAACTATACATGGATATTCAGTTCAAGGATCACAGAAAATGATATGTGGACATGTCATGGTGAATCGGAAATGCTGTCTGTCTCCTACCTGTGTTCCTAAGCTGGCTGCCATCATGTGAGTCAGAAGTTTAGCTGCAAACATCGAGTATCTGGCACCGAACATGTGTGAAACAACAGCCAAGCAAAGACCTGTGGAAACAAAAGAGCCTACATGAGGTTCCACAATCCCCGGAGAGATTATGTGTACAGAAGGAAAACTCTCTGGGACAGTTACGCGCAGAAGTGCAGCCTACCCAGCACAGAACCATACCTCTGGTAAAGGTTATGCTGCAATTTCAACGTGCTCCATTTTGCCTGGTATATACCATCTTCACACTTACCAATTAGCACACAGATAATTTTAATTTTCCAATTATTTACAAGTTATCTGCCGTGCAGACAGGAAGTCATAAAACATTACTTGTTTTAAGAAGGATTATATTGCCTACATTGCTATTAGTTAACGCTGCTGTTTAAGAAATACTCTCCTATCCTAGTTTTAAATCTGTCTTTTTTAGAGTGAGTGGCTTGGATAGAAATATTTTGAAGTGACTACAACATGTGAGGCAAAAAACTGTGAACTGTCCTCCAAGAACCGAGATTCATCATTATCCGTTTTCAGCTAACAGAAACAGATATATGACTGTCTTAGCCAGGGTTACTATCGCTGTGATGAAATAACCTTGACCAAAAGCAAGCTGGGAACGAAAGAATTGGCTTACAAGTTGGCTTACAGTTCCATGTCACTGTTCGTCATCAAAGGAAGTCAGGACAGGAACTCAAACAGGGCAGGAACCTGGAGGCAGGAGCTGATGCACAGGCCATGGAGGGGTGCTGCTTACTGGCTTGCTCCTCATGGCTTGCTCAGTCTGCTTTCTTACAGAATCAAGGACCAATAGCCCCGGGATGGCACCACCCACAAGGAACAGGACCCTCCCCCATCAATCACTAATTTAAAAATGTCTTATAGGGCTGCTTACAGTCTGACCTTATGTAGGCCTTTTCTTAACTGAGGCTCCCTGCTCGCAGATGATTTTAGCTTGTGTCAGGTTGACATGATACTAGCCAGTACAAGTGGTAACTATGAACGTTCAGCTAACCCTCCATTGCTGCGAGTCAAAACTGAGAAAAAAATTTTTTTTTCTTTTTCCTGCAATGAAAGTAAATATAAAGATTTGCATTTCTAGCTGGCATTAGTATCTTTAAGCCTGTGTGCCTATTTTGAGATAAGTTCTTGTATAGCCAAGGCTGGCCTTGAAATTGCAATCCCTCTGCCTCAGCCTTCTGAGTGCTAGAACTACAGCCATGCACCACTATGCCAGACCTTGAAGGAATAATATTTTAAGAATACTTTCTGCCTTTAGTTTTTCAGAGAGTAATTTAATAAACAGTAACCATTTATTTGTTCACTCGGGCTTTTTTCCGCACATTTTTGTGGGCTGGATTATTTTGTCTAAGAATTACTGAAGCCTCACAAATATTGACATGCATGTACCACTTATCCATGTGTTTCCCATATATTACATCATTTAATATCAATGCCATCCCGACAAACAAGAGACACTGAACTGATTTAACATTTTGGTCTCCATTATATTCTCTGAGCTGTGGGGTGAGCTTTTGGAGCAAACCACATGTTCGCGTAAAAGAATTAAGCATCTACAAAAGGCTTACATGGGGTCTTCTGGGTGGTTTTCTATTCAGAAACGCCTCTCAGAACTCCTTTTGGAAAAACAGCTCAATTATATTTTGTATTTCAATAGAGTAGAAGAAACTCCCTGTAATGAGGGACAAGGTGTTTTGTCTAGAAACTCCTCCAGGAAGTCTGGAGCAACGCAGTCTTAGCCCAGTTGCCACAGCATTCTGGGTCAGGGGTGTGTGGGTGTTGGGCTGCCTCCAAACCCACCCACACAGGTGACAGTGTTTCAGTGGACATAGCAGTCATGGCTGGCTTTGAACCTTTACTTTCTCTACTGGGACTGGTGCTCAGAACTCATCAATGTGTCTTCTGAGTCTCTAGGATGGATAATCACAAGTTGCTTACATTCATGCTTAAAGATGTGTGCTCATGTATGCTCATGTGTGCATGTAATATACTGACTTAAAGGCAAACCCTAACCACATTTTTCTTCTCATTATGAACCACGTGATCACAGGTATGTATTTACTGCAAGTTTCTTGGGGTGGGTGGTGACAATCCAAGCCGAGGGGTTGAGTACTGGCCAAGGCAGGGATATATACAGTTCCTGCTCCTCCCAGTTTGTAAGAAGAATTTATTCAGCGCTTTTTTTTTTTTTTTACCCCATTCATTTGGTAATCAATTCCCTATCATATTACCATTCCACCACAGAAGCTTAGCACAATTAAACGCGACCATCTTAGCAACATTTGATGGAGCTTCATGAAAATGCGACCACGGCTCCTGGTTGTAGTTGGGGATTCAAAACCAGAGGTAGAAATAAATGCACTGGATTGCATTAGCCTTTAGGCATACTGTGCCACAGTTATCTGGCTATGCTCCTTAGTTTTTTGCCAACTTGGCACAGGCCAGGATCGTCTGGGAGGAGGGAACCTTTAATTGAGAAAATGCCTCTACCAGATTGGCCTGCAAGCAATGGTCGGGGGGGGGCATTTTCTTGATAGAGATTGATGTGGGAGGGCCCAGCTCACTGTGCTGACTTCACTTCATGGTGGACTGTGAGCTGTAAGCTGCTATAAGCTGAAATCAACGCTCCTCCCCCAGTTACTTTAGATCAGTGTTTGTCACAGCGATCTGAAGCTAACTGGTACACTGGTCCATTGTTCAATTGAAAGGAGAATTGCACTGAGAATCTTAAGCAAGCTGTGCTCTAAACTAAGGCAACCCATTTGGCTTTGAACAGGATACTTAAGCTTTAAAGGAATAAATATTTTAGTTACCAAGTGTCTAAATCACAATTATGAATTGAAGTATCTGAAGCACTCAGAGCTAACACACAAGTTTAGATAAGTAACCTGTGCTCTGTCTGGAAAATGAGTGCTTATATTCAGTGTATATTCTTAACCCTTACAAAGAAATGTTTTTAATTGCAGTTCTTTAGCCCAAATTCCTTAATATAAATATTCAAATCACAAAACATAGAATGCATTTCCAAAAACAAAAAAAGAATAACAAACTATAACAACTCCATATAATACCTAAATATTCACTCTACGGTCTTTAAGATTTTATTTCTTGACAATTCTGCAGAGAAGCAATCTGCTAGCTGAGTAATATTTTGTTTTCTAACCCTATATGGGTTATAGATTAAGTGGAGAACCTCCACTTAACCCACCAACACAAATGATTTCGTACATATTTAAGAGAGAGAAGGAAAGCACACTGCTCTTCACAAGATAGTAACATTGACGGCACGAGACTTAGTCAGGATAAAGCTCTGAAGCAGAGCTCTGTTCTTTGTCACTATCAGACTTGACCACAGGCCCTATGCATATATACAATTTTGGAGTACTTGTGTGAAAATAAACATACGTGGTGTTTGTCATGTGAGTAGGCAGGGCCAGGAGACATCTCTGCTGGTCAGCATGTTTTACAGATGGGAAATGCTTCCCATGTAACTGCAACTTAGCCCACACACGAGACAAGTGTTGGTGCGTTTTCTACAAATTTTTCTTTAAAACATTTATGAATTCTGCACTGTCCAGTGTCAGTCTGCCGCTCTGTCTATACCTGCCTCCTCTATAAATAAATCCAAGGGAAATCAGCTTACTGTTATTTCATCTGCTATTAGCTCTTTTTTGGTGTTGTTGTTGGGTTGTTTTTTTTTTGTTGTTTTTTTGTTTTGAGACAGGATTTCTCTGCTGTAACTCTGGCTGTCCTGGAACTCACTCTGTGGACCAGGCTGGCCTCGAACTCACAGGGATCTGCCTGCTTCTGCCTCCCGAGTGCTGGGACGAAAGCTGTGTGCCACCACTGCCTGGCTAGCTATTAGCTCTGTAACTTAGTTTTGTCCTATCTTTCTTTCTCATGCTACATCTGATTGTCAGTTTTCCCATTGATTTGTTACAAAATGCAGCTGATTCCATACTTTTTTAAGTTTTCCCTCCTTGTCGTGGGCTTTGGTTAGCTACTAATAAGCTAAGGGTGGGAGCACAAGGCAGCCAACCCTGAGGAGATTTCCAGTAGGAACAAATGTCATCGTGAAGCACCCCAGGGTGCACAACTCCATGTGTTAGGGGAAGGATGATGTTGCCAGAGAGACAAGGGCCTTGCTGATCAAGGAGTTAAATCTGAGCACAGCAGCCACTAGCCACGGGAAGCTGTTTAAACTTCGATTTCCATTAAGTTAAATGAAATAGAATTTAAAGTTCAGTCATATTTTAAGGATGTATGACCACTCATGCCCGGTATCTCACATATTAGACAGTATGGAACACTGCCATCAGCACAGGAAAGCCATATTGCAGAGGACCTTAATCCTTCCTGAGCGTCAAGGAATACATTGTATTTCAGAATCTATGTTGACGTGACTAAGATAATATGGGTTCAAAGTACAAAGTTGACACGCTGCAAAAAACACATCTGGTCTGAAGCACATCGCGTGTTACTTATTTCTTCGATAAGAAGTAGGCTTGAAAGTACTGTATGCCAGGTGCCGTGTCCAACAATACCCAAAATGAGCGGCCGCTGGCTGCTCTCCCTGTGATTACATCCAATCTGGCCTATCTCATATTCCAGAAAGAGACTAGCTTCTGGAAGTTTACCAAGTATGGTTTTGGCAAAAGAGCAATGCATGAGACAGCATTCCAGGTGCCTGTTATAAAAGTTCCCCTTACTCTTCCCAGACGGTGGTGGCTCATGCCCTTAATCCCAGCACTCAGGAGGCAGAGGCAGGCGGACCTCTGATTTTGAAGCTAGCCTGGTCTACAGAGCGAGTTCCAGGACAGCCAGGGTTACGACAGAGCCTCAAAGCAAACAAACAAACAAACAAAAAACAAAGAAAACATCCCTCACTCTTAACACAGATTCCGCCTTGATACACCTGGACCAGTTCGATGCTAAAGGCACTACAGTAAATTGAGACAAGGCAAGACAAAGGCGCACAAATAAGGAAAGCAAAGCAGAGAAAAAAAAAAAAAAAGTAGGATGCTGGGTTGCAGTGACATCATTAAGCTTCATCCTGGGAACTGAGTCTATGTAAGATACTTTCAGTAGTCTCCGGCAGCCTGATTCATGTCAAGTAAAACTCTTTACAGACACTGCTAGAGAAACCTATCATCTTTATGCTGCGTGCATGCATTTCAGGGCTAAGTGACTTCCCCCCCTCCTCCTCCCCCCCCCCCTTCCCCTCTCCCCCTCCCCCTCCTCCCCCTCCCCTCCCCTTCTTCCCCCTCCCCCTCCTCCTCCTCTTCCTTTTTAATCTGTATTTTCCCCTTCAAACTCTTCTTTCTAAACATTTTTAATATTTTTTTTCTTTGGGGATAACACATCTTTTCATAGAATGAAATTGTTTTGGTAATACATTCCTCCACAATCACAATAGGTCTCTCAGAACAACGTTTTCTGAAAATTTGAGTTTCATGTCTTTAAAGGGAGTTGACTAAAAGTTTCAAAATCAACCACTTAAAAAATAAATTTGAGGTAGAGGGATGGAGAGAGAGTGCATGGAGAAACGACTGGAATCAGGGGTTACTTGTGGGGAGATGTGGATACCTGGTGCAGTGGAAACTTCCCGGAATCTATGAGAGCGACCCTAGGGAGGACTCATAGTAATGAGCAGTACAGAGCCTGAACTGGCCATTTTCTGTGACCACAAAAGACTTCTAGTGATGGAACTGGGCACCAACCCAGCCACGGAATCTTCAACCTACAATCTGACCCACCTGTAGGATGGACTGGGCCAATGGTGGCAGAGCTTGTAGGAATGGCCAACCAATGACTGGTCTGCCCTGGGGCTATGCCACAACAGGGAACCCTTGTCCTGCAATGCTTGGATGGCCAAGACCCAGAGGCTGGATAGCCCAGAGACCTGGGGTGGATCTAAACACAACTGACTAGAAAGGAAGGAAGAAGGAAGGAAGGAAGGAAGGAAGGAAGGAAGGAAGGAAGGAAGGAAGGAAGGAAGGAAGGAAAGAAGGAAGGCAAGGAGGGAGGGAAAGGGGGGAGGGAAGGGAAAGGAGGGGAAGGACAGAAGAAATGAAGAAAAAAGGAAAGGAAAGGAAAAATAGAAAGAAAGATCAATGAAATGATTCCTAATGATAAGCTGCTATGCTCATAAATAGGTGCTTTGCCCAGTCGTCAACTGAGAGGCTTCTCCAGCAGCTGATGGGAGCAGAGGAGGAGACCCACAGCCAACCATTAGTCAGAGAAAGAGCCCAAATTGAAGATCTCCATCAGATCCCTCCCCTTGGAGCTTGGGGAACCCTGAAGAAGAGGGGAAGGGGGATTGTAAGAGCCAGAGGGAGTTGAGGACACCAGGAGAACATGGCCCACAGAATCAACCAAGCAGGGCTCATGCGGGCTCACTGAGACTGAAGCCGGAATCACAGAGCCCGCGTAGGCTCTGTGTCTGCAATAGGTCCTCTGGTTATCAGCTTCGTGTTTTTGTGGGACTCCTAACAGCAGGAGTAGGGGTGTCTCTGACTCTTTTACCTGTTTTTGGGACCCTTTTTCCTCCTGCTGAGTTGACTTGTCCAGCCTTGATATAAGAGTCTGTGCCCAGTTTAATTGTATCTTGTTTTGCTGTGTTCAGTTGATGTCCTAGGGAGGCCTGCTCCTTTCTGAGGGGCAATAGAAGAGGAGTAGATCTGGAGGAGAGGGGAGGTGGGGGGTGGGCTGTGCTCAGATTTAACTCCTTAATTATCAAGGCTGTTGTCTCTCCTCCACCCCGCTGTTCCCCTTACACACAGACTTGTGTGTGCTCCAAGGTGCTTCATAATGCCTTCTCTTCTGACAAGAAATCTTTTCAGGGTTGACCGGATATTATTACCTGGAAATCTATCAGGATTTCAGCTTGGAGGGGAGAAACAAAATGCCCACAACTTGAAATTTTTGCCATTTTATAAAAGACTGGACCAAAAAATGATCATAAATAATTTTTATCAACTTTCTTAACCCGTAAGGCTTGTTGTATTTAGCCACTTACACATGATGGCTTACTATGAAATTGACATTGGATGGGCATTTACACACTTAGCCTTCTATTTTTAAATAGATAAAGCAATTAGCCACTTAGGGTCGGCGCTAACAGTGTAAAAACACGTCTACCACAGGAACCTGAGCTACAAAGGCATCTAAACGACCCAAGTTCATTCACCTCAGTGAAACGGAATGGAGCAACATAATGAATGTTACAGATTCTCTTTAAGGTCATGACACTTTTGTTAAGAGTCAAAGTTAGGGCCAATCCAATCCAACAGTCCGCCGCTGAAGAGCGCTGCAAAAACCCGGGGGTTTGTCGTCGTCATCGCCATCATCATCATCATCACCCAGGCAGCAGTGTGCACGCCCCTCGGGCCTTGACGACCATACTAGTAACTACGTCCGAGTATGACATCATCCCCTGCAGCCATCCTAGTCCACTTCTCCCGAGTCATCCTTGAATGAACACCTGCCTCTTTTATTGCTTTTCTCTCTTTATCTTTTTCACTTCAGAGAATGGCCTCAGTTGCACTTTCTGGCGTTTCGCAAACCTGGGAAAGTCCCCGTTAGGTAGCTCTCCTGTGACCTTTCCTAACAGACATTCTAAGCCTTTCTCCTCCCCTGTCCTCTCCTCATGCTGTCTCAGTTACAGCTCTAGGGCAGGAACCAGAACTACAAGCTGGAGCTGGCATGGGCACCCCGAGATGCACTGTGACCAGAACTAACAAAGAGGTAAGCTCCCACGAATATGTGCATTGTTACACTCAGAACAAGGACTTGTTAACTGCTATCAGAACTATTCCATCTGGCCTGACCCAAGCTACACATTATATTTTGAGAAAAAAAAAAAAAAGCTATCTTTTCTAATTCCTGAAGGCCCATCAGAGGAATGAGCAACTGAGGAAAGGGAAAACTGAGGCAAAAAAAGACAGGACTTTGGAGTCCTTGCTTATCAAATACCTTAAATAAAAGAGAAAATAAAATAAAATGAAATCATAAAAAATAAAATAAAATTTCAAAGGATTGACACAGACACTTGTGCCAAGTCAAAGGCACAGATGTGACTTGGATTTTCAGGTTCTTAAATACATGCACGGGTCAGTGCTGCTGTTTCTGCACCGCGTTATAGGAAATAGAAAATTACTTCCAAACGTGCTAGGAAACATCCTAGAATTCTACCGCTTCTACGTGAGATCACGGAACCATACTTTAGTTTTTAAAACTCTCTATTTTGATGCTCAAGGCTTATATAAGGCAAAGGATTCCTGTGGGTCACAGCGGTGCTGTAACTTGTCTGTATTTGTTTGAATTTGCTTTTATTTCAGCATAGTTAGCTTCTTATTTCATTGTTCTGTGAAACTCTTTGCTCACAAAATACGCAACCATTGAAGAATAAAAAGTCTCCACTTGATTTTGGAACTATATTCATCTAGAAGAAGTTATCGGGTAGGAAATGTCATCCCTCTTTTATGAAAGATATTATTAAGAATAGGAAATTATTAACTTTTGCTATGGAATCTAAAGACTCATAATTCAGATACCTTAAGGAAAAGTTACAACTACACAAAATTACATTGGAATCATTTAATAACCAGAACCTTAATTACTTGATTCTATCTCCAGAAAGACTCCTTAGGATAGACTGCTAGGCAGATTGTTGGTACGATATATTTAGAAAAACAGTCTCTTACAATAACAAGTAAATCAGAATATCAGATGCGTGTGAGTTAATATACTTACCACCTTGAGATGCAGATTTGATTTGTAATCATACATTGGTATGGGATACCGCAGAACACTGACACATAAAGTCAGTACTTTACTCCCATTCCCACAACTAGCCAATGACAGAACCGGGACTTGAACTAAGGCAGTCTGACTACAAGGTTATGTTTACAGTCATTATCCCATATCAAGTTATCTGTCTAGCACACTGTTCCTAGAAATAGCAGGGGGCCTTGCAAGGTAAGATGAGGTACAGCAAGAATGGAGGGAAGACACAGAGAAGCAGCATGAGGGGTTCCCCACACTTCTCCCCACACCTTCAGCACAGCACAGAGAATAAGCCTATGGTTATGTTGTACATAAACAGTTTGACAGACATTAATAAAACCCAACTGCCTACACTGCAATAAAAAGGGCAAAATATGTTAAGAGAAAGCTAATTTTTAGCACAGGGTTTGATATGTGTAAGTACCAAAGTTGTAGACTACCAATCAACTGATCAAGTCGGGTAGAATATTATTTTAATGAAAACACAAAATCTTTATATGTACAGATTTGTATTACTCTAATATTCTAAGTGTAGAACCTAACCTATGAAGCATAATATACCATAAACTGTTCCCTTTCCTGTTATGTATCCTCTATCCCACTGTATCCCATACCCTCCATGAGTTCAAAACATGGTTTCTTCTGCAAAGAAGTTCAGAGTTGGCCCTCCACAAATACCGGCTGTATGCATTAATGATTAAGGCAATGGGAAGGTGCTGAATTATATAGTATGTTCTTATCTTATGCAAACACAAGAACAATGGGAAAGTTTCACTCTCACATGTATTTAAAATCCATACCTCGAAAACCCTCCCACTGACCTGAGATGCATATAAACCCAGAAGAGAAAAAAGCTTCATTGTATGATGACAAGTTGTCAGTCTGGGCGTAGACAGCATACACAGACATGTGAGAACAGGCACATTCCACATAGTCTGAAGTATCTTCAACCACTTTGCAAAACTGGCTGTCAGACAACCATCTAGAACAAAACACAATAGTCACTGTTCTTTCAATAATATTTCAAAGATGTTAAGATTGTTTTTAAAGAAAGAAATAACCAGCTGAAATTAAGTGTTCTTTACTTGAGACTTAAGCAGACTACATTTTCCAGAAGAAACACTGGAGGGAACATCTTGTCCAGGACATGACCCGACAGACTCCAGCAAGACACCTTAAGCAGCAGAGTAAACAGCAACCACACCTGCCAGAACATTTGCTGTACCCAAGAAGTCAGCCCTCTCGGCAAAGGTATAGCAGAGCTTTCTTACCATTCCTGAAGCAAATTTGATTTTCTCTGTCATTCAGAAATTCCCACCCATCGGCATAGCCGTGGCTTGGGTGAATCCCCACAGATCAGCGTAGCCATTGTGTGTGTAGGGCTGACCCCTCCCCTTGCTTCCCTAAATCTTGCATTTTGAACCACATCACATGAGTTACTTGTATGCTGTGGTGGTTTGAATAAGAATGGCCCCCATGGGCTCATATATTTGAATGCTTGGTCCACATTTGGTGGAACTGTTTGAGAAGGATTGAGAAGTGTGGCCCTGTTGAAAGAGGTGTGGCCTGGCTGGAGGAGGCGTGGCGTGTCACTGGGAATGGGCTGTGAGGTTTAGAAGCTCGTGTCAGGCCCAGTCTCACCCTCTCTCCACCTCCATCTTCCATGTAAGATGTAAGTTCTCAGCTACAATCCCAGTGCCATGGCTGCCTGCCACCTGCCATGCTTCCTCCCTACCATGATGGTCCACTGTAAGTGGACCCCAAACTGAATTCTTTCTTTCATAAAGTGCCTTGGTCATGGTGTCTCATGGTAGCAATAGACCAGGAACTAAGACACATGCTTTCCTATGGTTCTCTACACATCTTTTCTTCTATGTATTTTGCTCCATATATCACAAATACATTTTTTCAAGGAACTTCAAGAAGTATTTCTTTCAAAGAAGTTCATCTCGTTTGAAGCCAATCAGTAGCTGCTTCTTGAACCTCTTCCTTTCAGTAATCTTGATTCCATTACTTTTCTGATGACATAAAGCTTCCCAATTCAAAATGCAGATTTCATCTTGAAACTTTCATTATCAATTAGATATTGAGGATTAGAGACTATTTGTGAATTATTGTTCCCTTACCTACAATGGAGTAGACTCTGTTCAACCCACTGCTTATTTTAAAATGTATGCTGTAAATGTCTTTACTATATCTGACTCATTAAACACCATAGCTTAGCAACCCAACACACTTGGCTATTTACCCTCAAGATCACATGACCAGCTAGGAACCAGGGCTCACTGTCATTGCTCAGCATCATGACAGAGCATCATAAAATGTATTACCAATGTGGGAAAGAATTCAAAATCTGAATAGTTTCAGTAAAGTGTAACACTTTTGCATAACCTTCAAGTATAAAATTGTAAGTGAACCATTACATACAGAAAACCTTTTGTATTGGGTTTAAGATCCAGCACTGGGCGTTAGGAATTTCTATTCAGATTGTTTCATTGAAGAGAAAGAGAGAACCAAGTAGATTAGTTGGTTCCATGTCTGTCTAAAATTCAGTAATAAACAAAATCTAGTTAATGACACAGACAACAGACTCTCTCTCTCCCAATACAACCAGATAGCTCTGGCTGAGTGATAGTAACTTGCTCAGAATCCTAAGTCCAGAGGCCAAAGAGACTCAGTGTCTCCTTTTTGCTATGTCGAGGTTTAATCCCCAAATGGGCTTCAAATCACTTGTGAACAAGAATTATTAAATCCTATTGATCCCTCTAAGCAAAAAGCCTCAGTTACCAAGCCCACAGATGGCAGGGGTATAGGAAGGAATTTCCTTTCATGGGTAATAAATTCACTGATAACTCCAGAAAAGCTATCTAACCTGGGCAGAACTCATGACGAAGGCTTTGAGAACCATTATAATGAAGAAAGGATCACACACTACACACACAGTTCAACTACCAGCAGAGTCCACGTCGGGATGATCCTAGACTATTTTTATTACTGATTCACTGTATTTACAGTAGAGATTGTTCTCCAATCTGAAGTCTTCCCTGAGGCCACCACCTATGTCAATATAAGCACGTGCAATGTTTATGGACAGGGAAGCATCAACATTGAACTTAAGATCTATCAGTAAGTACCTGGCAGCAGCCTGGTTCCAGAGGAGACACAGAGATGTATGAGGAACAATTCTAGGCTCCGCTGTATAAATCCTGTAGAGAACCTCATTGTTGTTAGCCAGGGGTTGTGCACTCTGACCTTTCACATTCAATGATAACACCTATAAGGTCCGAAGAAACAGAAAGTTTAATGGTAATTTTCCAACTAGTGTTACAACCAAGTCTCCCAGTCTGAACAGGACTCCATTTTTCTAATATCTACAGCACTTCCTTCAGTAGCACCAGCTGGCTCTCTGACTGAACGCAGACCCTGGCTGGCTTCCCACTGTCAGACTTAACTCTCAGCACTCCCTTTTTAGTCTTTAGCTGACAACAGCCACTGTAAGTATCACTGGCTGACTTAGTTAAGAGGTAAGTATGTGCCAAGATATCACAGTAGAGAAAGGTGTAGAACTCTCAGCTCCCTCTCCAGTACCATGTCTGCCTGCCTGCCGCCATATTTACTGCCATGCTGACAATGGTCTGAACGTCTGACCTGTATGCCAGCCCCAATTAAATGTTTCCTTTATAAAAGTTGCTGTGGTTATGGTGTCTCTTCACAGCAACAGAACCCTAACTAAGACAGAAGTTGGTATTAGGGACTGGGGTATTGTCGTGATAGGCTGACCATGGTTTTGTTTGGAGGAATATGAGCTTTGGATTAGAAAAGCAGCCACTGACATTTCAGCATAATGGGAAGCAGATCCATGGTTAAAGAACAAACTTGTCCTCCATTAGGATCACATTTTGTTTTCTCTGTTTTGTTTCGTTCTGTTCTTCTTTAAAGCAGAGTGCATACGGAGATTACAACAATTTTAAGACAAAAGAAGGTATTATTTTGTGGTCCCAACAACAAACTTAAAAGTCCATGACAAATAGGGGCTTCAAGGATCTGTTTTTTAAATACTTTAGATTAGGCACAGTTACATAAAAAGTTGAGTTCATTTGAAATCTTCAAAAAAAAAAAAAAGTTCCTGAAATATTTAAACTTAATTTTCAGTATTTAGTGATGAATGCTAATTGCATTCATGCATTAATGGCAATACATTTTTGATTTGGTGTGAATTAACGATGTTTCTAGTGGTGCATGGGATGCTGGCAACTTGTCATTTCTGACAATTGTTTAAATATGTACTGCTAAGCTTAGGTTTATAGAAAAGCTGGTAATCTGGGTCTCTATCATTTGCTTAAAAAAAATGCTGGGCGGCACACACCTTTAATCCCAGCACTTGGGAGGCAGAGGTAGGCAAATCTCTGTGAGTTCGAGGACAGCCTGGTCTACAGAGTGAGTTCCAGGACAGCCAGAGCTACAGCAGAGAAACCCTGTCTCGACAACAACAACAACAACAAAAAAAAAAAAAAAAAACAACTTTTCCCATTCATTTTGTTCTGTTGACGGTGTCCTTTGCCTTACATCAGCTTTTCAGTTTCATGAGATCCCATTTATTAATTGTTGATCAGGACTCAAGAACCTCACAGAGACTGAAGTGGCATACACAGAGTCTGCATGGGCCTGTGCTAGGTCCTCTACGTATATCTTAAGGTTGTTTGATTTGGTTCTTGTTCAACTCCTAAGACTTAAAAGTAGGGGAGGTCTCTGACCCTTTTACCTGTCCTTTGGACCCTTTTCCTCCTGCTGGGTTGTCTTGTCCAGCCTTTGATGTAGGGGTGTGTGCCCAGCCTTGCTTCATCTTGTTATGCCCTGTTAAACTGGTAACCCTGGGAAGCCAGCTCTTTTCTGAGGGGAGGTGGGAGGAGGAGTCTGGGGGAGAGGGGAGATGGGTAGCAGCTGGGAGGAGGGGAGAGAAGGAGGCTGCAGTCGAGATGTATTGTACGAGAAGAAAAATTATTACAAAAAAAAAAGAGAGAAAATAAATGAAAAGGTGTTTGGTGCATTCAAAAAGAAAGAAGAAAGAAATGGAAAAAAGAAAAGAAAAGCAGCTGAATGCTTTAAGAGTTGCTTGATGGATCACACTAGTAGAAGCAAAGGAAACAGGGGTGCTGAGGGTGATTTGAACTGTGAGGACACAGCTCCAAAGGTTTCAGAGAAGAATATTAGTATGTGGCCTAGAGACCATTCTTGTGATATTTTGGTGAAGAATATGGCTGCTTTCTGCCCTTGTCCAAAAAATTCTGCCTGAGGCTAAACTGAAGAGTTATGGATTGAAAGCTTTGGCAGAGAAGATTTCTGGACAGCCTAGCGTCAACTGTGTGGCTTGGTTACTAGTGGTCATGCTTATACAGATCTATAATGAAATGAAGCAAGCTGAGAGAGGAAAACTACAAAATGCACAGAATAAGGAGAAGAGAGGCACCAGGGAGTGTAAACAGACTAAAGAAAAGCCTGCAGCTAAGTGGAATAAACAGAGTGGTGACCTCAGAGCAAGACCCCACTCCTGATACCAACTTCTGTCTCAGTTGGGGTTTTATTGCTGTGAAGAGACACCATAACCACAGCAACCTTTATAAAGTAAAGCATTTAATTGGGGTTGGCTTACAGTTTCAGTGGTTTAGTCCATTAATGTCATGGTGGGAAGCATGGCAGCCTGCAGGCAGATGTGATACTGGAGAAGGGGCTGAGAATTCTACATCCATAATGGCAGGAGGCAGGAAGAGAGATGACACTGGGCCTGGCTTGAGCTTTTGAAACCTCAAAGCCCACCCCCAGTGACACACTTCCTCCAAGAAGACACACCTACTCCAACAGGGACACCCCTCCTAAGAGTGCCATTCCCTATGAGCCTGTGGGGGCCACCTTTATTCGAACCACTGCAACACACACACACACACACACACTCCACAAAACATGAAGAAAATGTTCCAACTACTACTGAAGCCAAAAATTCTACAAATGGTTTACAAAGAAAGAAAAATTTTCATGCTACTTCTTTGTAGCATCTGACAAAAACCAGCTAACCATATGTTTCCTGAGTTTGTATGCTAAAAGAAAAGTAAGATAATATATCACATAATTTTAAAGACTGAGAGATTACCTTGTCCTTCAGGGCAGGAAGGTTGTTTCCCGCTACAAACCACTGCTGGCTGCTGTACTCCACAAACTGGACTAATCTGCATGCGCTTTTCCCATCCAGCATTTCCACATGAGGGACCTCTAATAGCTTCTCTGGAATTTGGATATAATCACCTTCCTTTCCTTCAAACTTGTGTCCATTGATTTGCTGAGGGTACCAGTGAAGAGCCAGTATTGACAGATACGGGCAACTGTCAAGGATGGTTTTGCTTCTACAAGAGAAAAAACAAAAAGCCTCTGTTGACCTGGCAAGCATTGGATATCAATATATCCAATTGTATCTGCTTACATGTTTCAATTGAGGATTTTGCTCTTTGTGTAGAACAATGACACTAGTGATTGTAACACTAGATAGCCGTCTGCTTTCAGTTTGCTATGTGACGCTTAAATCTTTCTACATTACTTTGCTTGATCTTTCTTGTAACCTGAAACAGGAGAATCTGAAAGCTGTTACATCGTTATAACAATGCAATCTGTTGCCTAAAATGTACTTTCTAAAATCTGTTAGTCTCAGGCTGTAGCAGAACTGGCTGAGGAAAATATTGGAGCCTTTTGTTTTATTTAAAACCATAAGGCACATACATCCACAGCTACAGTTTCGTCTCAGAGGTAACTCGTGCCTTTCCAGTACATCAGAGCCTTCTGCTATAATCATCCAGCTGGTAGGAAAAACATTCCTGCATAATGGTCTTGATGCTTCTGACATTTCTTTTTTTTTTCCACGCCTTTTAGGGCTAATAAGATTCTATGCTCAGTTAAATTGCTTTCAAACCTCAGTGTGAGTTGAACTCATGTGGACCTGGTTTAAAATACAGGTGACACTCCAGCTTTGATAACGTAAAATCCTTACGTAGGGAGAATACTTATGCTTCAAGGAATGTGACTCTGTAACTATTCCCCCTGAAATTTGTAGTGAGTTGTTTCAGGGGTCATCATCTTTGCAAATAGTGAAGAGATACCAAGACAAAGTAAACCTGAAACCTGCCTTCAAAAGTGTAGAGACCATTAGGATACTCTGATATGTATCTGTCTGATGTTAAAGGTTCTAGCAGCCACAATGTACGCAGAGTACGTAGTTAGGATCGTGGATCAAAATGATACCTTGCTAAGACCTGTAAAATTAAAAATGAATCAGACATGCTAAAGGAAAGGTGTGACAAATAAAAGAGTAACAGGGAACTCTTTCCTCTAGCTGTGTGTTCTCTCTATAACAAGTTTCCTCCGAGGCTTAAATGGCAGCATTTAAAGAGGTCAGTGTGGGTGGGATCAACCTCACTCGGGGTGGGACGCGTACTCAGCAGTAGTTGACCAACACGATATGGGCTCCTTGATTTTTTTGTGGTTTTTGTTTTGTTTTGTGTTGGTGTGGGGGAGTTGTTTGCTTCTTTTTATTATTTTGTTTTGGTTTGGTTGTGGGGGGAGTCTTTTTGAGAGAAAGAATATAAAGCCGGGTGGGTAAGGAGGTAGGGAAAATCTGGAATGACTTGGGGGAGGAGAAGAATATGATCAAAATAGACTGTATGAAAAATATTTTTAACAATTTTAAAATCCAATAAACATACATACATACATACATGCATACATACAGTGGCTTTTATAGTCTACATTCAACCCACCCATTTATCCAGGATGCTAGGTCTCTGTGTAAAGCCTCCCACGTAAATACCTCAATCTGTATGGTCCCCGTATACCTCCACAACAGCTTGTCAAAATTCCCTTCTTAATCTCCCCGCTCAGAACCCCCCCATAACAATCGCTGTCACAGCTCAGCCACAGAGCCCTCGCTAGGCTCAAAGCCACAGAGAACTTCAGCCACACCACTGAACAACCCTATTACCTCACATTCAAGCTACGGACACTCAGTCTAGTCAGAACCATCACAGGTCCTGCCACTTTGTAAACCCACAACACACACACTGACCTCAAACAAGTATCCCAAATCTCTGGCTCTTCTTAATTGCTGGGAAAAAAAAAACAAACCAACTTTTCCCGACACCTTATCATACAACCTTGCCTGGCAGATGTACTCACTTTGATAGACACCACCATCAGCTTCACACCTAAACTGAAGTGGGGAGGGGGTACTTGTTAACTGGAGCTTTTATAGCAGCACAGTGTTACATCTCAGTGCTAGTTGGCACTTTTTTTTTTTACTCAGTTTCCAAGTGGCTACTTTAGATTCCATCATTAATATTCCTGTTCAATTTCCAAGTCCTCCTCCCTTAGCAGTTGCACTTGATATTAAGAGGGCGTGTCAGGATGCAAGCGGAATGCTCGACATGTTTAGAGTCTTCAGCAAGACAGACTGAACATGATTGCTGTTTCTCTTCCGAGTTCAATTCATTACTCTTACGGGTTTCTACTGAACTGCCTTGAATGTACCACACTTCCATGTTCCTAGCTGAATGTCACCCTTCATATTCTCTTGGCCATTATCCTTTGAAGACGGCCCACTTTCTTTGCTTTCTTCTGTTCTTTAGCGTTCTCCTCAGCGTATAGTATATGGCGTTTCAAGATTCTATTTCTCTCCCTCCCTCTTTTACCCCCCTTCTCTTTCACACACACACACACATTACATTCCAAACACATTCTTTGGTCTCAATGCAAACAATGATCTATGTCAGAGGTTTCTGTCGCCAGGGTTACAGACATGCACATGGCACTAAGTTGAACTGCACGGCGTTTATCGCGGGTGGATATTTAGGAACCATGATAGGGACCAGAAAGAGGATGTCCCGGGGCTCCTGAGGGGTTTTCCTGATTCTTCACTGATTTTTCTATTAGGAAACAATCAGTCTCCAGACTCATTAGGTTTTAAAGGAGGGCAGCATAAGGAGATGTAGACGTTTCCTAACTTTACCCTGAAATGGATCTGTTGTGAAAGTTTGGCTGTCAGGTTGGTTTCTGTTACATTCTTCTGACCACACAGCATGGTGGCCCAGGTGGGGTATGGAGTCAAGTGGGCCTGTGACTGAGAGTGAGACTCACTACGAACTACCCAGATGAGCCTTGTCAAGGTGAGGAGGATCTAAACCCCAGATTCTGAATCTGGAAACATGAATATTAAAAGCCCTAACTCCCATCTTTCAGTAGCTTACCTAAACTGATGATTCACAAAATGTACATATGATACATATCCACTTTTATGAAGGATTATGCTGAACCTTATAAAAGTTTCAGTATCACAGTTTCGACCTATAAAATATCATTCAATTTAATGCAATCTGGATATAGCAAAGATATAATTAATATCATCAATGTTCTCTGTATTTTATACCTTGTCTTTTACATGTAATTTCCTGCCTTTGAACTTCATGTGTCTGCAGCCAATGAATCAATATTCAAGGTTTAATTTAATCAACTGATTTCTTTGTTAGCTTGACAGAATTCGTTATTGAAACGACTCAATTTCATTATGACTTACTAAACACTGTTAATGATTTTAATTGAAAATAAATAATAAAGTTGATGAAGTTTACATAAATACCCTTAACCAAATACTCATTAAGTAGTAATAAAATAATATTTTATTTTTGCTTTGTTTTATTTTATTTTACTTCATTTTTAGGTAGCATATATCAACAGCATGAAAATAAAGACAATTTTAATTTCTGCCCATGTTCTAATGTCAGTGGATTTTAAGCAAATTCAAATAAAACATTTCAACGTCTTTGGACACCAAAAATCCAATTTAGATTATGAATGCAATTTTTGTATCATTGCGCACCAAAAATACTAACATACAGCTACATGATCAGTTATGTGACTAATAATGACCATGACATACATGTTATGTTTTTCTTCCTCTTGCTAGCTTTCTGATATGGAACTCCAGACACAGACACACACACACACACACACACACACACACCACACACACAAACCCATAAAGTTGAACAGCATTTTGAGAGCTGCCTCCCAGTGGAAGAAACACCTGGGCATCCAGGGCAGCACAAGTCATAGAACAGGGCTGGAATCAGTGTCCTTCCTCCTCAGAATGTGCTGTCCACTGACTAAGCAAGAGTGGGCCAGATGACGCCTTGTTTCACCCTTAAAAGATACTCTGAAATAAGAGCATCATGCTGTTGATAGCACATTTTCATTCTCTTGACAAAATGCTTTTCTTTTCTAGAAATCTGTTTCACGGTCCAACCAATGCAAAGCACTGACCGTACACTCTGTGTATCGCCTGGATGTCAACGGGCGTCACACGCTGCTTGGGAAGCTACAAGGAAATGTGTTTTAGATTCTGATGATTTCACAAAATGCTTACTTTTCGCCGGGAGACCCACAGGTAACATCAGTCAGCAGAGAGAAGGCGAAATGCTCTGCCACGTCTGCGAAGTGGCTAAATCCCCTAGTGTCCTTGCGCTTTGGGTTGACCAGAGCACAAAGGATTTCGTACAAAAGGGTTCGGCTTTCGATACTGAAAACTTGGCTTTTTCCTTCAATCATTATCTGGAAGAAAAATCTAAGTGTTAATATATGCATTCAACAGATGACTTCTTAGATTATGTATAACATACAGACTACATATGTTTTTCGTTAATAATCGTTAACATGGACAAAGAAATATGAAGAACCGAGAGGAAAATAGTATCAAAATTATATTTCAAATTTCCATCTAAAATGCATTGGTAACCATTGGCAAAGAAAAAGAATAACCATTAAAATACTTTCTACTTAACCATTACTTGAATTCCCAAGTGGTGGCATGTACCATTTAAGTTAGCAACGATAGTTACCATCATGAATTATAATAAATCACAAATTTAACACCCACTCCCGAATTTCATTATTTCTTTGACGAACAAATAAGAAACTAAATACCACAAAAATATGTTGTAATAGAAATAAGAGGCTTTTTGGTTTTTTTTTAAAAAAATTATCTGTGTTTCAATGAGCAAATAATGACCACCATGTAACCTTTAAGTACAAAAGCACACCAAATCAGAAAATTCTCTTCAACCAAGAACACTGAAGACACAGTGTAACACTGCCTGTTTAAATGTGACTTCTTACCTTAAAGGCATGAGTTGCTATTTGAAGAACAAGGACAATGTAATAGTTCCTTTATATTCCAATATATCTGGAAAATCCCTGACTGCAAAATCATCCGTTTAAAATTGCTCCATTGGGCCTCCTACCCCACAACTAACACTCTCTGTGATTTATTATACATTTTTAGTAATAAATTCACAATATCTTAGAAATGATTGCCTTATTTTCCTAGTTGGTAAGCTTGATGAGGAAGTAGCTCGTGTTATCCCTAACTTTTGTAACTTCGTAATCTAGAAGCTTCAAGTTCATGGCCAAACTCAAGATGTGAATTTGTAAGACTATCCATCTCGAAGTTCAGAGAGCAGCCCACAGGGAAAGCATGAAAAGTGTAACAGTACAAATTCGATAGCACAAATGAACAGAGCATAGCCCACTGGGTACAGACTGGAGGAGATGGAATAAGACAGATGACAGACAAGCCACAGGCTCTCTTAGAACTCAGAGGAAGGTGACAGGCAAAGGAGACAACCTCAGGACAAATCCTTAAGACACGGCATAGAAAAGCAGGTGGAAGAGAAGATAACAGATCCTTAATGAGCAACGCAAGTGTTCATGTTTACACAATAAAAGGGAGACAATACAATATTACTCCCAGAGCCATAAAATTACAATGGGAGATAGATGAGAAGGAGCCAAAAATGGAGAAGTAAAAGTTCGGCTGGACATTAAATGTTTCCGAAAAGGAAACGCAGAGGAGCAGTAAGTGTAGAATTTTAAGAATTAAAGTTTTATCCAAGAATTAGATAGCTACCCAAACTCTTACCCTTGCTCAAGGGAAACAAAAAGTTTACTTAAATAAGATAACAACAAATAACAAAACCCACCCTTCTAACACAGTGGTTCTCAACCTCTAGGTCCCAACCCCTTTGGGGGTTGAATGACCCTTTCACAGGGCTCACCTAAGACCGTCTGCATGTCCGATGAATACATTACAATGCATAACAGTAGCAAAATTGCAGCTACGAAGTAGCAACAAGAACAAAACCTTCAAGTGTCAAACATATTTACTTAAAACGTAAGGTCACATGACATCCTGTCCAGCGCACAGAAGTTCTGGTCTGTGCTGAAGTTGAGCATTTATTCACTTCCTATGGCAGATACTGTATAATGTATAGATGGCTCTATTTGAATTTCAGATAACAAACAGCGACTCTTCACTCTCAGCGCATCTCAAATGAAGTGTTAATGATATACTTACACTTAAAATGCGTTGCTCACCTGAAGTTCATACGTACCTAGTCATCCTTTATTTTTATTTGCTAACTGTCACAACCTTATTTATATGTGGCTATCTGCATGTCAGTGATTAACTCATTATGCTTTTAGTCTACTATGTAATTATATGTAAAATGAAAAATGCATGTTTTGAACATACAGTCACGAGGGTATCAAAAGGGATGCCTTCTGATTTTGTCATCAAGATGACATCGCGCAGTGTGCTTCTACAAAGCTCCATGTAGCCTCTGTCTACACAGGCTACACAACACTGACTGTCATTCCCCGGGATGTTAATCTGCAGGAATGTTGCTGTGCTGAATATTGCAGACAACTCCACATATGGCATTTACGTATCCAAATATAGAAAAGGGACAGCAAAAATGACAGTCAATAGCATTTTTACAGTTTCTTTTTAATGTTGTAAAGACACTTGTGTACACATAACTCTTTGTTGAATAAATGAGGCTCCTGAATGTTCACAGGTATACTAGCCCCACTTAAAGGCTATTATTTTTCCAATTTTTGTTATAATAATAATGCTGAAATAAACCTTCATATTACACATATTATCTGCACAGACGTTCCCATTTGTTATTCTAAAATGTAACACACGCTAGGAGGTCACCACAAGCAAACTATTAGAAGCTGTGAGTTAAGAATTCAGGAGTTACCTGGGCGGTGGTGGTGCACACCTTTAATCCCAGCACTCGGAAGGCAGAGGCAGGCGGATCTCTGTGAGTTCAAGGCCAGCCTGGTCTACAGAGTGAGTTCTAGGACAGCCAGGGTTACAATGGCAAAACCCTGTCTCAAAAAACCAAACCAAAACAAAATGAAATGATTAATTTGGTATTGTTCCATCCATTTTATTATTAGAAGTTTAAGTATCACTAGTCCTTGGGATGAACTTTAGATTGTTCTCTGCATAAAATGGCAGTCACTTCTAACTGTGCTTTAAACGGGCTATCACAGCCTCTTCCTACCTTACGTGCTTTATAATTTTCTCTTGTACCCTTCAAGTATCATGTCTTGAGAAACACGTAAAATAGGAATGATCTTCTATGATCCACGGCAAACATTTTCAATGATTAAAGGCCTCTATGTAGAAAACAAAGCGTGAGTAGGTTCACGTGTGGACTCAGAACTTAATGTATGTACGTAAATACATTAAGGAGAAACTGTCTTGATAAGTAGGCCTAAATAAGATGTAAAAATCTTTTCCTTCAGTTAACAATACTTTCCTTGAACTTTAATATCTCTATGTAATTACATACTTTGTAGAAGGGTAAAAAAATTAACTGATCTCAAATAAGAGCTGGCTAGGTCAAATCCATGCAGATTGATGCCTACAATCATTTGGCCATTCCTAATTTTTCCTTTTCCAGTGAGTATTTATTTGTTTGTTCCCAGGAAGAACAGAACAGAGGGGTGACTGCTCAGGCTTCGGACGTGAAAGGACTAAAAGAGGTTAAAGTCTAATCCGAGTCTTCTTATTAACTCAGAGCCTGAATGAGCAAATGACAGAAAACACCCAGTCAGTCTCTGGAGTCAGGAAGGACCTGTCACCTCCAGCATTAAAACTCTGCTAGCCCTCTCGCGGCGCCAGCTTGCTCACGGCTCCCCGGTTTAAGAACGAGGATGTCAAACAGGCCTCAGTCTGGAACAAGTGAATGTCCAGTGGCAGGTGAGATGCATCCCACTTCGATGTTCAGAAATAGCAGTTTACCCCGTTTTCGCAGTAACGGGCATTAGAACAGGTTGTGGCGTCTGTTTTGGTTTGGGCTTTCCGAAATTTCCACTAAGCCGTGCGCCTGCATCTGCAAGGGTGCCCTACCTTTTCCATTAAGTGCATCACGGCACTGAGCTGCTCGTCCGTGTTCTCCGTGGCTACTTTCATGTTGAGGTTGTGGAGCACTCTGTTGAGAATATCCTCACGCAGGGGCTGGTGTAGCTGATCTGCAAGCCCCCAGATAGCTTGTGAGTCTGCATCAGAGACGAGGGTGATGTTGGCAGTCCCATACACGTTATCAATTCTGGCACCACCTTTGGGGTCAAAAAGCACGATCTGAAAGCGTTTAGGAAACGTATTTAGAGACCCTGTCTCTGGTGTTAAGACAACATTCAGCACAGCATTTCTCTGTCCGGGTTCAAAGACCAGTGTGCCTTCAGTTCTCACAAAATCCTTCCCAGAAACAGCTGGAGATATGAGAACACGACCAATTGTTTCTGCACTCCTCAGCTCCTGACAATTAAACAGAGACAGGAAAAATGAGACTATCATACCTCTAATACGATCTTAGACCATTTCTTACTTGGTAAACAAATCCCCCTTCTTTTCAATAAATTAATCAGCAGTTACTACCAGGTGTAACTGTAGGGCTGTCTGTAAGTGTAGGGCAGTGTAGGGCAGCGTGTGGTACTTGGAATACTGGCTGTGTCCATGTGGGTGCACATATGAATCTGTCTTTCAGTCTCTCATCTGAGCACTTGAACTTGTTCGTAAGTGTCTCAGATACTCTCATTATCTGCTCTGATTCTCTGGATCCCCTTCTTCCACTCTACAAACTCACGACCTGGTATCGACAATACTTCGTGGGAGTAGGGTGAGCATGAAACACACACGTTTATTGTTTCCCTTCCTATCGTACACTTGCTAAACAAAATAGTAAAATCTCATTGGGAATGAAAATGTCTCTCTGTGTCTGTAGTATTATACAACTATGTTAAATGGAGTTCATTTTGGGGGCCTTACACAGCAGAGAATTGTGTCTGCTATTATCTTATCATAGCTGGTTTCCAGGGCAGCTTCACACCGATGATTCTAAGTCTGCCCTCCTAGTCCCTGGCTCGGTCATCCTGGCCATACATGCCCTTTATTTTATGAATAAAATGCTGTATTTGTTTGAGCCTGCTAGTAGTGACACTGCCAAACATATACTACAGAGGACTCATAATAACACTTTGAGGCATAGATCACCAGATCTGGAGTCTTCAAATAAGAGTAAATAAAGCACTGTACACAATTCTAATTTCCTATTTGTTGATTTCCTGGAACTACGGAAGTAAATGTTAAAAAAAAGTCCTGAGGGTCAAAGTGGGTGAGCTATAATAACCTCCACAATCATGCTTCAAGAGGAATAGATAACACTTTTTTCTTTTTTTACTGTACTATAAATCTGCCAATGAAACAAAGCAAAAAAAAATTACTGCTGGAAAGGTATATGAACACATAGGATCTGGTCTCTTCATACGCTTGGCCTTGCTCTTCTGGATATCCGCAGACCCAGCTAACCTTTCAGTGGACACCACATAAAAGGACAGATGGGCAGTATAGCCCCCAAGGCCAGTGCCATGCAAAACTCAAGTTCAGTCAGTATTTAGGGATCTGAAGAAAAGGAAAATCCAACTAGTTGGAACATAAGCTGTAGCTTTTTGTTCGAGTCTCAAAGAGCTGTGGGCGAGGAAGTGTTGTTGTGCTGGGACTCTAGAGATGAGACAGAGCAGATCTGCACGTGATGCCTTGCATCATGCAAGCGATGCGAGCAAAACAGAAAAGCCTGCAATTTTACAACGCTGTTTGTCAGCGGTGAGAGGAAAGCTGGCCTGACACAGGGTAAAACAATGAGATACTTTAGGTTGTAGTTTCATTAGACTCCTTATGGCTGAAGAGAATCTGAACATACAAGACTGTATTTCCTATGCCTACCTGTGTACTGAAGTTAACAGACATCGTCGTTCCTGTCCCTGAATCTCTGGCCACCTGCAAACTGATCAAAGTGGCCTTCTTATGAGCCACGGCCAGCCGAGAACCCACAGAAAAGGAAACGAGGCTCTGAGGTTCGTCACTCTTAGAAACTTTGATCTGAGCGAATCTGGCGCTGTTGTTTATAGCTGCCCCAGCAGTGACGTCATACAGTTCTACAAAAAAATGAGTTTCGACTTCAGGAGCCTGAAAGTAAAGAAAAGAAAGATTTAACTATTACTGATATACTCCTTCTTTCACTGAGATGCTATAGCTCATCTACAACATGACAGAAATGAATATAGATGTGTATACACATACTTACATACATGTAAGTATATTACTGTTACGTACCTGTAACAGTAACAATCAAGGAAAACAGAGGCTATCAACATGAGAAGGGTTGGAGGAAGGAAAGATACCCAGGAGGAAAGGGAGAGAACAAAGAAAGGGGGAAAAGTGACATAATTCTATTTCAATTAAAAATATATTAAAAAGAAATAAATATATACTTAAGGATGCATTTTACATAATTACAGAATTGAATTCTTACATTAAATTATTATGGTATCTATTCTTTCCTTATTTCTTTCGCTAAAATTACATTTTCTTACAGTGAACTTCCCTCTGAATAAGAATGGCCCCCGTGGGCTCATACATTTGAAAGCTTAGTCATGAGGGAGTGGCACTATTTGAAAGGATTAGAAGGATTGGGAAATGCGGCTTTTGTTGAAGGAAGTGAGTCACTAGGGGTGGGTTTTGAGGTTTCAAAAGCCCATGCCAGGCCTAGGCTTTCTCTTTTTACCTATGGATCAGGACTTAGGTCTCAACTACTGCTCCAGCGCCTGCCTGGATGCCACCATGCTCCTCACCATGATGATGATGGACTAAACCTCTGAAACTGTAAGTAAGCCTCCAATTAAATGCTTTCTTTCATAAGAGTTGCCTTGATCGTGGTGTCTCTTCACAGCAATAGAACAGTGACTTAGACAAGATCCAAAGGTCATGTACTTAAACTCAATGAGCAAATGATGAATAAATAAGATGTATTCACACCACCAGCTAGTTAAGAAACCAATGAAAACAATAAACTACTTGAATATTTTCAATATGTGTGCAACTCAAAATACGGTAAGGAGAGACAACTTCATGTATCATTAAGATTGCTTAATGATATATATATGATTCCTTAAACATAAAAATAAAAATGTTATAAAGTTTATTCCATGTGGTTCACAGATACTTACACAAATATTCAAAACATCACACACTATCACAGTTGCCTCCATGCAGAAGTCAGGTGCAAACAGGGCGGAGCATGGGGTTAAATACACAGTGTATTGCAAGAAAAAAAAGAGGGAAAGAATTCAAATTCATAAGATCGACTTACTTTTAGTTCCTTTTGAGGCAGGGACTCGTGTAGCACAGGCTGCTCTTGAACTCAGACTGTATCCAAGGATAACTTTGAATTCCTGACCTTCCATCTGCTCTACCTCTTGAGTGCCAGGATTACAGGTGTACACTCCACCACTCTAGGCTTACATGGTGCAAGGGATAAAACCCAGGGCTTTGTTTGTGCTAGGCAAGCACTCTGTCATCTGAGCTACAATTTCAGCCCAATATTCCTTTTTTAAGATTTATATAAATGAAGATTTCTTGATATCAATTGCTTGAATTTCATATATATTTCAAATTTAAAAAAAAAACATTAACTCTGTTCGTGTTCTACCTTTGTTCTTTTTCCCTGAAATCTTTCGTTTTCTAAAGCCTGATTTGCTTTTTATAACACACTGCCAATCATCTGTTTTTACAAATGATTTACTCTTACAAAGTGAAGTCTGAAATGCTTAGCAGTGTTGTTAGCATGCTGCCATGTCCTATTAACTCGCCTTGCTGTGTTTTCAAATGCACGCGTCACTGTCTAATGATACATTAGGCATATTTTTATCTGCCACCATGTGCCTAATCCATCATTTATCTTGTGATCATTTGAATGGTACTCATTATGCCATGAAACAAAACATGAAATCCTTCAGTATTAACCCAAAAAAGCTTCTCTTTAGTCATACATAACAGTACATGCTCTTATGTCTGGAGAAATGTGTTTAGCTATCCAACAGAAACTAACGTTCATCACTTTTGCTGATACGCTGTCAGTAAATATTGGAATATGGGAATAGCGTATTCTTTCTACTTTGAGAAACTGAACTTGGAAAATGAAAGAAGCAGAAGAAACAGTAGGAAAAGTAAGGGTAACTGTATTCAAGAGCTAATATTCCCTAATGGCCGTGGGAGCTCGAATTCACAATAGTCTCTTTGAACAGGGGATTTCGGCATATTGAGTTCCAACAGACACTCTTGTCTTTATTTTCCAGTAAAATATTCCTTTTCATTGTGATGGTGATTAGAACATTACTTATAACCACTTACAGTCAAAAGAACGTGTTGTAATCTAAGTAAAGAACTATCTAAAAATTGAATAGTATACAGATGGGTGCCTACATATAATTAGACCAGAGACAAAAGGAGTCTTCCAGTCAGACAAAGAAATGCTCTATTCAAACAATGGGCATGAAGTCTATTAAGAAATAAGACTTGAAGATCATCTCAAACCTCTCCAGACTCCTAACCACGATGGGAAACCTCCCATGAACCCGCTGCATGTGTAATGCAGCAGGGTGCCCTCTGCTATGATACAGATGCACCTTAGGGTGGCCTTTCGTCCTAACTAGTATAAATTTATCGTCTCTGGGCTCAGAACTGCTCAGAAGCAGAAAAGTAAAAATGAAATGATGTCTTACCTAAATATTTTTTTCTAAAGGAAATGCACCAATGTCTAAATGCTTCATTTAGCTTAAACAGAGTTCGTGGGTTAAGAGCATGCCTGCTGTCTTAGTTTCTTTTCCTGTTGTTATAATAAATTTGCTTTACAGGAGCAACTCCAGGGAGAAAGGGATTATTTGGTTCGCAATTTGAAATTATAATCCATCGCTTTGAGGTAGTCAAGGAGGTAAGAACTTGAAGTAGTCAGCGACTTTACATCTACCATCAGGAGCAGAGAGCAACGCTCTACTGCATACATACTAGGGCTTAGGGCCTGCTCTCATTTTCATTCAGTCTAGAGACCGGCCTATAAAATGATGTTACTCACATTCCAGGTGGGTATCCTACCTCGGTTAACCCAATTAAGAAAGCCTGTCACAGGCACACCCCCATGCCATGCCAATCCGATGTAGAAAATCCTCATCGAGACCTCCTTGGAAGGTAAGCATGCATCGTGTCAAGTTAACAATCAAAACTAACCATCCTACTTCCTAAGCTAATTCTTATTACGTATGTTCTGTTAACATAGGACCACGAGATAAACCATCAGGGGAAGGCTGAGTTGACTGAAACTCAAAAGATGGGTCCAAACCTGTCTACGTCATTGATTAGGCAAGTCAGTTAAATTCTTCGTAACTTAAAAATGAACATACAGAATAGTTGTGCAGTTGATAACTGGAAAAAACAGAATAAAAAGTTTTAGGGTTGAAGATCAAGAAATTGGACAGAGGAAGATGACACTTTAATCTGTTGTGGACAGATGGGTATTTCTGTGTGTGCACACCTGTAAACCTCCATGACTAGAGCTGATACAGCTACTGCAGAAGTCTGGATTCCCTCAGGCTCCAGGCCAGTTGCCTTAGTAATAACACTATCAGTCATCTCTTATTGTCAATTCCTTGCCAAGAACTGTGCTAATATTCTTCATCTATTATCAGCACATTTCATCTTCCTAATAGCCCTTTTATTAACCCATTTAAACCTGCGAGGCTGGTCAAGAACCAAGGTCTTATGTCATCAGAGCTAAAACTCTGAACTACCATATGGACTGCTGAACAAGCTCTGTGTAATTGAAACCATTTCTCCGGCAACAACTGAAGACAGTTAGTTCTTGGGCCAAAAGGTTGGGACTCATTGTATTGGTCTTCTGGCACACCCACGCAGACTCTGAAACCTCACTGCAGAAAAGCATGCCTGCTGTATTTCCTTGGCTTATATTGCTAGCTCTTAGTCTATGAGAAATTGAAGGAATCTGAACTTGAGGAGCCAAATCCATGTTAAGTAATAAAATATACCGTGTGAAAACACATCCACGAATACAGTGCTTTATTGCTTTCATTTTCTCAAGAACACAATCATATTTCTTCCCTCCTTTACCCTTGAGATAGGGGCTCATAGCCCAGGTTGGCCTGAGACTTGTGTTCTTCCTGCCTCAGCCTCTGGAATGCTAGCATTAAAGATCCATATCTCCACTCTCGACTCCTTCTTGCTTTAAAATAAGAAATAAGAATAAGAATATGCCATCCTTGCCTATGACTTGCCGTTAAACAGCTGGAAAGACAACGGAGGCTTAATATGTTGACAGTAAGTTATCTTTCTCGCCTATCTGAAAGTACTTAGACAGGCTCTTCGTGGCCTTGCTCTAGTTAGGAGAAAGGGTATGCGCAGCGCGAATCCTCTGTGTCCTCTACCACACTGTGCCGCCTCTGAAGTGAGGGCAGGGTGCAGGGCACCCGTCTCTTCTTAACTGAGCAGCCCTTAAACGTTCCCGGCTTCCTCCCTTTCAGTTTGTGAGCATAGCCATGAAAAATCAAAGGATGAGTGCGATGTAAGTGTTTTCAAGTAGAGTGCATGATCTAACATTTTGAATAGTTAAGTGTCGGCTTCTCGTCGCCAGTGTGACAGTATTGATGCTCGCAGCTGATGAAAACCTCCCTTGAGAACGTGAGCTGCATTAACAAAATATGCAAAACAATAAAAAGGAGAATTTAGGATTTATGAAACACTGTACTCTGTAGCTCGAGTATAACTGAGGGAGCCACAGTAGCCAGGCGTTTGCTCCCAGTCACCTCGCGTGTAGGTCTAGTTCATAGATGTAAATCTCTAAAAGGCATCCTGATCGAACAAATGTTAAGACCTGGAACAATAGTTGGTTAAATATCTTAGATTAAGAAAAGTTCGGATGACTCTGAAATATGAAAAAATTAAAAAGCAATGCAATGATAAAAGACCGGCTAATTGCACGTTTGGTAGCCACAAGATAATAAATTTAATTTAAAAAAACCTAACAACTTAGTAAGGAGTTAAAATTAGTTAAAAATGAAAGTACGGTAATATCAAAAAGTTAATTAGCTGTAGGTGCTGGCGAGACGGCTCAGCAGGTAAATGTGCTAAGTCACACAAGCCCGGCACACTGAGGTCCGTGTTTGGAACCCAAAAAAGGCAGAAACGAGAGAGGATCCACTGCAAAGTTGTCGCCAGACTCCCATGCTGGTGCAGTGACACGTGTGTCCACCCTGTCATTCAGGCGTGCAGCAATAATAAATAAATAAAATTTAAAAGTCGTGTGACATTAATATCTTATTAATGTTCAATAATATTTAATGTTCAATGTTTATTTCTACTGTTAATTTTTAATAAAAATATGTTTAATGTTTAATTTAATTAATGAATAATTTATTAACAAATCTTTTATTAATGTAGGCGGATGCATATATGGAGATGTTAGGGGATTCTGTTAGGCATGTGTTCATTTATTATGAAACAGTCATCACAAATATGGTGTGTATTCACTTATGTGTGGATGTCAGCTGTTAAGTCAATGATAACTAAGCCACAATCTGCTGAACCACAGAGGTTAGGTATAGAATAAGAGACTGGGGGGACAGACAGAGCTCCCTAGGCAATGGAACCTGAATAGTTACGGATGGATGTGGGGGTGACTGAAACAGGGGAATCAAGTGGGGATGAGGGAGGGAATATGGGAGACAGGTAAAATTTAGAGCCATTGGAAGGGCAGTATGAGAACCTAATACAGTAGATGTTTTCATATACACACACACATACATATACAGCTATACATATATGTGAAAATTTCTACAAATATGTATGCATATGATATATATGTGTATGTATATTTGTGTATATACATATATACATATATATATATGAAGGCAATCTAAATAAAATAAAATAATCTGGGAGACAGAGCCCTACTGAACATCTCTCATCACCAAATGAAGGTCCCAGTACCAGGAATGGGTTATATCTAATTGAGCTGTTGCCCACGGGAATCCCCAAACAACCCACGCTGTTGCCAAGACTATAGGTTGCTCTCCACAAACTGACATCAAAGTCCCATTGCTGAAGACAACACCTACACAACTCACTGAACATGGAGATGTTGAGCTGGAGCCTACATAGAGCCTTCACCCCGTATGTTCTAGTGTCTTTAGTACACTACCAAAGCAGAAGCGTAAACGCCAACCCAGCCATAAACCCTCTGCTCTACAGTGGCGTCCTGCTGGGCAAGACGATGCTAGCGCAATGATGGCGGAAGCCTGTGGGAGTAAACAACCTGTGTCTGACTTGACGTGAAGCCCGCTCCACCAGGTGACACCCACACCCTACGCTGCTTGGGTGACCAAGAATCTGAAACTAGACAGCCCACAGCCAGACAATATGCAGAGGGCAGAAGGCCTCAGAAAACTCAGCCCTAAATGGGATGTCTTCATCAAATCCCTCCCTTCAGGGGTCAGGGAACCCTGCAGAAGAGGAAGGTGGAAGAGCGTAAGAGCCAGACGGGATGGAGGGCACGGGGAAGCAAGGCCCTCTGCATCAACAGGGTCAAAACACGTGAACTAAGCGAGACCCAGGCAGCCTGCACAGGGCCTGGATGCGTCTGTACCAGATAGGGTCCTGGAGCTCAACGGAGAAGTGGACACATCCCTAACCTGGAAGCAGTCCACAAATTAATAACCAGTTGCTAATGAAAATCTAGTTTTCTCCAAAGAAGTCTCAGTGGGGAAACGAACCACTCTTAAGGGTAAGGCCACATGCCCAGCAGTAGGGGTTTTTTTTTAATGTCTGATTTTAATGCTACATGTCCTTTGTGTACATTTAGGGCTTCCGGTTTTGTGTTTTTATGAGATTCTTGAGTACGCGAATGGTGGGTCTCTGAATCTATATGTGTTTCCTGTGCTTTTTCTCGGGCTCTGTTCCTCCTGCTTGTTTTGTTCTATTCCAATGTGTTAGCTCGTGTTTCGTCTTTTCTCCATATCATATCATATCATATTGATTACTATCCCTTAGAAGCCTGTTTGCTTTCTAATGAGAAACAAAAAGGAGGTGGATTGGGATGGGAGAGGAGGTGGAGGGAGCTGGCAGGAATAAAGGGAGGAGAAGCCATAATCAGGATGTATTATATGAGAAGAAAATCTATTTTCAATAAAAGGAAATTAAAAAAGAAAGAAACGGCCACCACTGTGCTTTCTGCATTGAAGTAGTTAGAGGTTAATAAGCAGAACTGCATATGAAGATGTATTTCTAGGAAAAGCAAGGATTGTACCAAGAACAGGATTAATTAGCACCTGTGAAACAGAAACAAATGAAGTGGAGTGAGGCCGGCAGTTGTCTTTAGAACACTGAGGCTAAAGAAGGGCGGCCTGTTCTCCATGCCCCCCAGGCTGCCCTCTTAGATACAAGGACACAGTAGAAGGCAGCTTCACACCTGCGGTGGTTCCGACCCGACTTTTGTATCGCTGCCGCTGCAGAGTATAAAGGATAAGTTATGCTGGGGAGGAACGGGATACTGAGGAAAGCCACGAGTGGATAAAAATATCTTAGTGTACCGAGCAGGTCACAGGACCAGCACTTCTCGTGGAAAGCAGCTTGGGGCAGGAGTTAGGTCTCAGGACCCGACAAAAGCGGCACAGCAACAACGAAGGACGCATGCGCGAGCTTCAGCGGTCGATGACGAGTGTCGTCTTCGGTCGCAGAACAAAAAACTTCACAGAGATGCAAATATATTGCATACAGACGTATGCAAATATGTATGGAGACGCCCTTAGTAGGGATTAGTATAACTATTTTGGCAATTCTCAGAAGATGAGAAAACAAGGAGAAAGATGAAAAAAAAATGGAAACCTACAACGATCTCATTTCAAAACAGGCTTGAGTGTCATGAACAGTTTCACGGCAAGTGTGCCTGGGTGTGCTTCCTTTGTCGTAAGTTTGTGGCTCATGCAGAGAAGCCATTATACATTAGAACATCCATATCAGAATCTGGTGGACGGATTTTATTCAATATTTTAATTTAATAAGCAGGCAGCAAAGAATAAACAGTACTGCGTGTACCGCAGACATTCTCACAGAAGGGCTGACACAAAAAAACAGCTGCAGGTGATGATTAAATACTATGCTAGCAGCCAGGCAATGGTGGCACACGCCTTTAATCCCAACACTTGGAAGGCAGAGGCAGGCGGATCTCTGTGAGTTCGAGGCCAGCCTGGTCCACAGAGTGAGTTCCAGGACAGCCAGGGTTACAACAGAGAAACCCTGTCTCAAAAAACCATACGAGGCTAACCACACATACATACATACACATAACCATACATACAGCCATACATTTGGGTCACTGTGACAAACAGCATTTGAGTTATGCGCTCTGTCTCCATAGTGGGATCAGTGTGTCTCCCAGGGTCAGACACAGTATGAACCAATGCGTGAGGCAGAGTTTTCTGTGCCTCTTTTATAAACCAAAACTGTGTTAAGGATACACGAAAAGAGAATCAAGACCTCTCGTGTATGCTTTTCAATACAGCAAGATCAAAGCTGTAAGAGGTTGGAGTAGTTAGAGACGCTGATCTGGATGACACACAGTGAGTGGCTGCAATTTAGGTATCCTAAAAACAGCAAGGAAAAGAAGCACGGGAAGCACTCTCAACAAAAATTCACCACAGCGCAAATTTTACGTTTAAAATCTTTGGTCTAATAAAGTGTGGACAGTATGGCTAGATATAATTGCCACATGGTGCGTAAGTTTCAATAACGATGCTCTGAGATGAATAATTATAAAGAAACAATTATTAGCAGCTCACGGCGCCTACCTTTTGTGGATTGAGCTCAAGGTGGATAAGGCATCTTGTCTGACCCACTGTGCACGTTGTGACCCCTGCTACAGACCGGAGTTCATCTGTTAGGTTTAGGCCCTCTTTCTGGAGAACAGTGGCCGTTTGATTAAGTGTGACTCGCCAAAAGATCTGGACATCTTCAAAGGCTCTGTGCACAAAACAAACCCATGAAATGTCACGGCAGAGTGACACACAGTGCCGGGCAGTGTGCTAACTGTCCCTGCTCCTCCACAGAGAGCCAGCCTTTACTGTATGGCCAGCAGTGCTTAATGTGAGCAGCACATCATGCAGCCACTAGGAAAACTAAGACTCGTGGTCTCCATGGTATTCCCTGACCTAGCACTGTTCGGTAATGACTGACATTCAGTGAGGAATGTTAAGTACCATTCTTTCTGTCCAAGGCAACAAAAGCGTACCAATAATCAGGAGAGAGAATCTCTGAGCTCAAGTAAATGGGTATTGTCTTTTAACGATATTGTCTCTAAATGGAGACACTACTCCTAAAAACAGCTATAATTGCAACATTGAAAGCCAAAAAGGTGTCCTACATTTTTACAGAACAGGCCCCAAATGGAGGTCTTAATCCATACACATGTGCATGCACATACCAAGTAAAGACATGTAATGAGCTCCCAGAGTCTCTCCACGGAGGGAGGCTGCAAGGAGAGCTTGGCTGCTCCAAGTCTCCTTGGAGCTCAGTGGTTACAGTCATCAGAGAGAGGCTATCGTGATGAAATGATACCCTGAGTCACTCCACATTGATCTGGATGGTATGCAAAACATTCCAGTCATTCCTACGTTATGGTTAAAAACCCAGTGTGTGAATGGATTAAGAATCACAGCATCTCCAGGCTAGAGAGGTGGTGGGATCAGAAAAAGCACCGGCCATCCTAGTCTGACAGCCCAAATGTAATCCCTACAACCCACGGGAGAAGAAAAGTGACAACTGAAAGTTGACCTCTGACCCACCCATGCCATCAGAAGGGCACGCCCCCACCACCACAAATAATAAAAGTAAATACAGTTTTAAATCAAAAGAATATATATCAACAAACTAGCTTGCAGGCTACCTTCTATCAAGATTCATCCTGCCCTCATTGGTCTGTCTGAGTCATACAGTTCTGTATGGAATTTCAGGATATTACATTCACAGGCATATGAGTGCGTGCTCATGTGCACACACGCGCGCACGCGCACACACACACACACACACACACCTACCTGTTTGACTGCCTTGTGACAACTAGGCACTGCTGGCTCCTATCAGCTCCTTCGATCAGTTCCAGGCCTCTTTGGGACTCCTCACTGAATCCTATGATGCCATTGTGAAGGTCACTTCCTGGAAGGGAAATTGCAGGGATATAATGAATTTAGGAATTTATAAGCCCTCTAGTGTCATAGTAATCTTTATAGCTCAGAAAGTACAAATGAGAAATTCACAAGTGGGAGGTGAGAGCTATAATTTTAATAAGTTTTTTTTTCCCTCTAAAAGCATTCCATAATTATAACACCAGAGCGAATACCAGTTTGAGTAGTGAAGACCAGAAGAACATAGAGCTGATAACCTAGCCGTCTTCATGCGTCGCCTTTGATGGAATTTGCTGTTTTACAGGCTCGCTGTTTAAAGGCTGTGCGTTCCCCCAGAGCGCAAGCTCCAGCAGTGCAACAACTCCTCTCTTGGCTGCTGTGTCCCCAGCACCGGGAGAGCACCAGCTTGTGGGCAAGCATTCAATAAGTAAGTGTTTGTCAAGTAAATGAACGTGCAGGTAACTCACCTTTCTTTAAGTGGATTGACAGTTTATACTACACAATTACTTATCTGTCCCCTGCCAGGGTGGTACTGAGAGAGAGAGAGAGAGAGAGAGAGAGAGAGAGAGAGAGACAGAGAGAGAGACAGAGAGAGAGACAAAGAGAGAGAGAGAGTGAGAGAGACAGAGACAGAGAGAAAGAGAGAGAGAGAGAAGTATTAAGCACATGCTAAGCATCTTTGAGTGTTAGAAACTCCTTGGAGGTTATAGGAACCATTGCACACTCACACTCACAGGAGCTTAGGCAGGATCCAGCCTAGGGTTCATAGCACACTGACTTCCTATCAAATCAGCACGTGACTGAATGTGGACTAGGCCGGCATCTAAACCACAGTACATGCCTCGTGCCGCGGGCCCCAGCCTTTCAGAGTGGTCCTAGAAGAAACGACCCTAAAGCAATCAGCCTCAAAAACAATTTGCATCAGTCACCCAGAAACCTAACTTCTGAGGTTCCAAAACTACGTGATTTCTGGAGGTTAACTAGGGCAATGAACGGGACGGAAAACTATACAACCGTACTGCTCGGGGAGAGAGAGCGACCAGAGTCTGTCTCCCGGCTCTGACGTGTAAGGACGTGCGGACACTGGGTACCATGAACACTCGTGTGGCGGGCATCACTGCCCTGGGCTTTCTATCAGCCAGATTGTCAATTCTCATTCTCATCATTTAATCATTAGCTTCGCTTCTTAGCCTAGCATCGGAATATGATGTGAACGGTCCCTTGGCAGCACCTGTTTCCTCCCCAGCTTTGGTTTTGCTCCTTCCTGGTAATCTATAGTTTCCCGTTTTTTTTTTTTTTTTTTTTTTTTTTTGTAAGGCAAACTGACGGGGGGTCTGATAAAAATTCTCTTGTCACATCTGCAATAAATTTGAGCCCTGTTTCTAGTAAGGTGATTCTAGACTTCTAATGTACCAGTGATCAAAACCAGAACTAAATAAGCTGTTAAGTACCTGGCTTATTTTTGTTTTTCTTTGTTTTTCGGTTTTTTTTTTTTTTTTTTTGGGGGGGGGGAGGGTTTCAAGACAGGGTTTCTCTGTTGTTGCTCTGGCTGTCCTGGAACTCACTCTGTAGACCAGGCTGGCCTCAAACTTACAAAAGATCTGCCTGCCTCCCTCTCCCGAGTACTGGGATTAAAGGCATGCACCACCAACTCCTGGTAGTACCTGGCTTATTTTAAAGTGGTTTCTAATATCGAAATGTAAAAAGATTAGGAAGACTGGTTTGAGGACGAGAGGAATCAAGCAAGGTTTAATCTAATTAAAACAGAGATATTATTAAGAGAAAGAGGCAGGTGTGTGAAAGACAAGGTGGGATATGAGGGCAGAATAAAGGGCTTTAAGATGACTCGGTCATGACCGTATCAGGGGTCCCGCATCACACAATGTGACCAGATAGGAATGGCAAGGAGTCTATTACATCCCACACACGTGACAGAGAACCTCCCACTGCTCAGATATTTGGGCAGCATTTGGTGTGTCATATTGCTTGATAAATGCAGAAGAAGTTTCATGCCAAATTATCATCCTGATCACCATAATTGCCACCTTGATCATCCCCCTGCCAGCTCCCTAACCGGGATTCAGACCTCTCCATTTCACGGTAACTGACAGAGCAGTGTTTGGAGCATCAGGGAACCTCCAGGAACCATTTTTATTTTCACTGAACTTATGAAAGCCACAGAGATTGCTAGATATTTTGGCTGTCAGCCATGGTTATGTCTGAATGGCTATAATAGAATATTTATATCGTAGAATGTGAGGGTGATGCTGAATTCCAAACTAAATTCTCATCAAAATAAACAAATTACATTAAGTCAATGCAAAAAACAAAAGACGAAAAAACAAAACAAAAAAACTTTCAGAAATGAATTAAAATTTACAATGCTCCAGTAAACTGTCGGAATAGGAATGATGGGGATTGTAATTAGTGAAAATTTGTAGGGTAACGTAATTAGGGGAAACGGCATAAGGGAAGTTACTGCAATGTTATAACTGAATGGTTAAAATAATATAAATACGAGGAAGCATCATTTCCGAAAAGTGCGACCTCAGATCTAGTCACAGCGCGTGAGCAGTTAACGCCACAGTATGGTACCTCTTGAGGTCGCTGAGAATAAACCTCAAGTGTTCTCGCTACAGAAACATTATGTATTTGAGATGATGGATGTGCTAGTTAGCTTGATTTAATTATCTGACAACTACATTATAAATATATATATAAATAATTATAAAATTATACTTATTTGTAATTCACATCTCATATGCATGAAAATAGATAATATGTAGTCAAAATAAAATATAATCATGAAGTGGCTTTGTTACTACTTCAATTAGTTACTGACAAGCTGACACGCTCTGTCTAATGAAATATAGCATCGTTTCAGAGGTAAACTGCAAGGTACCACCAAATCACATTGAGAAACCCCTAAAATAACTGAAAATGAAAGCTGTTGTTTTATGTGTGTGTGTGTGTATGTATGATATATGCACAGGCTGGGGGAGAAGCAAAAGTGCAATGATTATATTAGCTGCATTAGATCAAAAACAGTAGAAAATTTTCAACTATTGTAACAAAAATGTATAGAGTTGTATGTGTGTGTCTAATATGCATATACATGTATATCAAAGATACCACGTTCATACACATCATGTGTGTGGTGTGTGTGCATGTGTGTATCAACTAGTACAAGGATTCTACCAATTGTGTTGGGTCACAAAACAGTAAAAGATACTAATTTTAATCTAATTCATAAAAGATATAGAGAATTTTTTGACAATGACATCTTTGCTTTTGTATTTAATACTCAGTGTGGCTCAAAGAATTAGAGTACATTTTCAGAACAAGCAGTCATATGCTTAGATATCAAAAACAGCAATTTTCTAGAAAAATAATATGGACTTAAGAATTTTTCTCTATGTTGTGAAACTTCAGGTTTCCCTATTATGCATCTGGCACTTATCTAAGTAACAACTACCGCATGTTAAATTGTAGTCTGACCTAAAAAAACAGCATGAACCCATGTCATGGCTCATTACTTTAGGTAGACAATTGTTTCTTGTGGTTGTTGTTGTTGTTGTTTGGACAGGGCCTCGCTATATTTCCCTGGCTAGCCTGGAACCCACTATGTAGACAAGGCTGGTCTTGAACTTAAAGGAGATCTGCCTGCCTCTGCCTCCTGAGAGCTGGGATTAAAGGTGCGTGCCACCATGTCCATCCAAAAGGAGGATAATTTTGAATGAATTATTATGAGTGACTCAAATAACTGCCTTAGAATGAAGTTCAGACAGACTGACCTTATTTAAAACAGTCCATTGTAAAAGTTCACACATCATCCCCATCATCCCCACCAGGGCCACGCCATTTACCTGTGATGACAATGGCAGCGAAGGCAGAAAACCCAGTGTCGTCGTCCTTTCCCCTCACAATCTGAGCTCCCCCTTGAGGGTCTGTGAGAAACACGTAGAAGAACTCCTGGCCCTCTGGCTCATCATCATCCAGAATCGGAACTGACACTCGGTGTTCTCTTTCCCCGTCTAGAAATGTAAGGGTGAGCACTTGCTCTTCGAAGTCTTCCTCTTCGACTGCCCACGTTAGGTTGGCAATTCCATAGACATCCTGATGGGGCCACACGCTGGGTTCCCGCTGAGCACATCTTCCACCAAACGTCTTAACTGTCACGCTGACGTTGCCTGTGAACCCAACGGTCCGCTGGACGAGAATCTGCGCGGTACTGAGTGTGCTGTTCTTCGTTTCCTCGGCCACGTGAACAAGGGGAGGTCCGAGACTGAGCAGTCCGTAGACGGCAACGTGAGCGGTTCCGGGGGCCATCTCAGGCTTCTCATACATGGCACCATGAGGGGTGACAAGCTTCGCGGGGGTGGCAAACACGTCCGAGGTGTATGGAATGGTAGCTATCTTGCTTGTGTTGGGGTGTGTGGTGGGACCGATCTCTATAGCAAGGAGAGTGCTATCAACTGCCACAGACACTGCTGTTGTAGGGACAGAAACGTCCACTCCGGCGAGGTCATCACTGTCCAGTATGGTGACCACTGCAACACTGAGATCTGGGTTCAGGCGAGGTCTCCAGTTCCCATCACCCTTTTGTAGTCCCCTAGTTTCTACTGAAGTAAGATTAATGTAAAAAGTTTCCTCTGTCTCAGGAAGCTGGTCATTAATAATGGATATTTCGAAATCCACCTCGGTTTGGAATCTCTGAAAAGAAACTTCCCCATTCTGAACGGGCTCGAAGTCTTCCAGGGGCTTGGCACTTCCTGCAGTTGTCTCATACGAGACTTTAATCAGATCACCGTGAAACCCGAACAGTCTTTGCACGCATACTCGGATCGTCTGTGCGTCCTCTGACACTGTGACATTTCTTGAACTGGGGGAAAACTGGAAGATTCCCATGGGTTCAATTTCAGTGGTAGTGAAACCTGATCTGAAAAAAAAAAAAAAAAATTAAACCGCAAGGACTGATTTTAAAGTAGGAGTACTTTAGAGTTCCGTAGAGTTCTTTCCTTCAATACTTAAAATGTTGCTCATTTCTAGGAATCATCTCAGAAAAGCCACATTTTCCAAACTCCACGGGAGCAGTGGTCTAATGGTCTGAAACACGAGGGTTCTATTGGTAGGACAAAGGGATGAAAACCTCTAGGATGCTCCCAAAGTTGGCCTTCTTTCATAGCTATGAGCAGCTAGTCTCTTGGAACATGAGCAAAATTCTTGTCTTACAGCTCTCAATAAGGAAACTACAATCTCTCTCTCTCTCTCTCTCTCTCTCTCTCTCTCTCTCTCTCTCTCTCTCACACACACACACACACACACAAAAAACATAACTAAAACATGTATGTGAGTTGGAAGAAAGAAAGAAAGAAAGAAAGAAAGAAAGAAAGAAAGAAAGAAAGAAAGAAAAATAAATATCACCGGTTGAACAATTAATCCTTAACTCTTTCCTGTACATTTTCAATGGGAATAGTTCCATCAGAAGTTATAATATGATACAAGCCTCTTCCTCTGCATTTCCTTTGGCCGTGGTGCTCTTTTATCACAGCAATAGAAAACTGACTAGCATACCACTTATTACTGCTTTCTTCATTTATTAAAGGGGACACAGGATGCTAAGTACAAAGTTTGTACTGGAGGAGGCAAAGTCAGATGGACCTACAGCACTGTCTAGTTTAAGGTAAGCACTATAAACCCATTCTTCATTAATGTTGTTAAAGACGTTTAAGTTTGTCACCCTGAAATATGTTCATTGGACAAATAATATTTTAAATGGTATATGTATAACCAAACCATATTTGGCTCTACAGATAACCACTCCCCATCCACAAACGTGTTTGCAACCATATTTGAACACACACATGAGTCCTTTGCTGTGTCTCTCAGCCCTGTCTCTTATTCTGGCCACGTAGGAAAAAAAAGGTCACCTGCTTTTAGTAGAACACATTTATCTGAAAGTATACTGGATTCCATATAAACAGTCTTTATAGATAAATAACAACGCTAAATCAAATCAAACAGAAGGGAACCACTGATTTCAACAACGCCATTAACTAACTGTGATACTTTACGCATATTTGTAATGATTTGGGCAAACAAGAGTTTGCAGCTCTTTCATGGAGGACAGGTTCCCTTAAGCTGTGAGCCCAGGCATCCATTCTGAGGCCAGAGGTCAAGGTTAGCTCTCTCTAAGGCAGAAAGAGTGGAGCCTCTCTGTCTCTAGCATGCAAGCTATGAGGAGCTCGGCACCAAAACTGCATTTGCCTCTGTACTGAGGGCAGCGAATATCGCGGTGTCTCATTCCGGTCTGACTGACGCACTGCAAATGGTTCCTTAGATGGTGAGATTTTCCTATCCGTACCGAAGCTGGGCTCCACCAGCAGAGCTGCTCCTCAGGCCTGACAGATGAAGGACAAAGGCCTCTGGCCGGCCAGGGCTGGGGAATGTCTGCAGCACAACTCTCTTCCTCCGCTCCCCATGCAAGAAAGAAAGGCTCCCTGGAAAAAGAATAGACAGGTGTTATCACTTCTCACTTCTGGTTTTTTGTTTTTTTTTTTAAATTCCATTTCTATATACATGGGTGTTTTGCCTGCACGTATGTCTGTGTGCAGTATGTGTGCAGTGCCTGTGGAGGCCAGAAGAGGGCGGCATAGGATTCCCTGGGACCAGAGTCACAGACAGTTGTCAATCATCTTGTGGGTGCTGGGAATGGAACCCTGGTCCTCTGGAAAAGCACTGGCTCTTAACCATTGAGTTGTCTCTCCAGCCCACGTGTGCTTCTTTAACCAGAATCTTTAACCATACTGAAATGAACTCTTTTCCTAAAGTTGATTTGTGTCCAAAAAGATAAAACATTTAATAAAGGGAACAAGAGATAAACACATGTGCAGAAATCTCCTGAGACCTCACAAGCCCTGTGTTTTGCTTCTTGCTTGCTGCTCTCTCCTTCCTTCCCTCTCTGTCTCTCTGAGGTTCTCCTTCCCTTTTCTTTTCTCTTCTCCTCCCTCTTTCTCTCTAGTTACCAAATCCAGCAGTAGATTTGGCTAGAATGCTGTCAGGCAAGATTTTCTATAAGTTTTGTTTTGATCCGTGGTTTAAATTCTGGCCATAGTGTTTTTTAAAGAGCTGGTATCACAGGAACTTGGGTTAAAGCATCACTATATATTTAAATATATATTATGTATTGTTTATATTATATATAATATTTATATTATATATGTTATACACAATACACAATATATAATATTAATATTATGTTATATATTATATATTATATTTATGCTTTTCTTTAATTTATTATTTATTTATAACATATATAATATTTATATATGTACATATATGTTATATATTCTATATAACATATATATTATATATACTTATAACATATATTTTATATAATATTGTATATTATATATGTGTGTATTATATATAATATATATGTATATTATATATGATATATATATATTAGTTTAGATTACCTCAGAAGAAAATGATATTGAATAAGAAAGATTACAACTGTTAAGCCTAGTCCGTGTGTTTGAGAATATTATTATTCATTATGTTCAAAAGCTAGTATGAAAGCTCAAAAGAGTGATCTAACTTATTTGAAGATACATACCTACTGTTGTGGACTTCCTTTTTTTGTTTAACCAAGTTATTGTAAATTCACTAAAACTTTTTTTTAAATGTATATACAAGCAAAATCACATAGAAGCATACACACAGAGAACAAGATTCCTACATGGAGAGTGTAAGTGGTTAACTATACACAGGCAGACATATCACCAAAAGTGACAGAAGGATAGGAGAGGAACAATAAGTGAGTATGGGTGTGTGTGTGTGTGTGTGTGTGTGTGTGTGTGTGTGTGGAATGCAGATAAGAAAGATAATAAAAGTGGGGCTAGAGAGATGGCTCAGTGGTTAAGAGCACTGATTACTGTTCCAAAGGACCCGGGTTCAAGTCCCAGCACTCACATGGCAGCTCATAGCTGTTTCTAACATCTGTCCCAGGGGATCTGACACCCTCACACAGACATACACGTAGGCAAAACACCAATGTACATAAAGTAAAAAATAAATAAAATATTTTTAAAAAGAAAGATAATAAAAAAATCTTTAATTTAGGAGATGAGGAAAGAAAAAAATAAGAATTTTCCACAGCTAGTACATTAGATCTGAGTTCCTATGCGGTGGCTATAAAATCCTCTACCCAAGGCAACTCTGGTATCCCACTGAAGCAGCAGACAAATCCGCTCCACAGTGACTGAGACTTCCACCACAATGGCAACTGACATGACACTGCCATCATTTTTGCTGTCTTGAGTTCTAGTCTCATCTTCTAAAGGGCTTCAGTTGTCATTCAGTTTCTCAGCTAAACAAAACTTAGGAAAACAAACTCATTCCATCCTCACTGAGGATAATCTCAGCAATTCCAGCCGAGTCGTGGGCCTTATGAGCCATGGTAACATTTGGCTGGTGAACAGGAAAACATGGTAAATAAAGGGGGCGCAGATTCTGCGACAGAGGTGGGGAGTTGGTCACAGCTGCCATCAGGATAACGGTGGGGAGCTCTGGACACCACAGCTGCGGTCACACCAACCAAACCCACATCTTACTAGTTCTCAAGGGACTACGGACATAAATCTTAAAGATCAAGAATGTAAAGTGATTTCTGCCCTTCTGGGCAGGAGAACATGAAATGGGTACAAAGCTCCGTGCTTTTCTATTGCTGTATCCGTCAAATAAGATACTGGAAACTACTTTTAAAAAATTTCCAAGGGTTTGACAGTGCTGTTTGCTTGGTCATCTTCATTTTACATGGCATGTGAAGGTTTCAATTTGATTGAAAAGTTCCTCTCCTCCTTGCCAGGCACCGTAACCCTAACCCTAACCCTAACCCTAACCCTATTTATGTAGAGGAGCACCACCCTCAGTCTGGGAGCACTGCATTAGGACTCACATAACTCAGTGTCCAGAGGGGGAATAATCCTGGATAGTATCAATTACACAGGTCTGTATTCTGTAGGCAGGACTAGAAGAGCTACAACTCACCCAGCGTTGGCGTCATGTTGCCAATGACAACGGACTCGGGGATTTCAGACCCGGGAGCATAGCCTGTGGTCCAGACCACAGAGAGCCTGCCGTATGTGCCTCTCCTAGAGACCATGACTTGGCTTGCGCCGGCCGTGATGTCCGTGAGTTGGAAAGCAGTAGATTCAAACCCGACCTGAAGAAAGATACACTTAGAGGATTCAGCTCCTGTCTAAACGTTCCTGGTCTCTGAAAAATAGGTTAAACATTAACTCCTCTTTGGATTATACATGTCAGATATTACATATATATGATGATATACATAGAAGAGAAATACTTAAGAAAAATCTCAGATGTGAAATTTCATTCTGGTCTATACTTTAGATTAGACTTTCTAGCTTTTTCTTTTTTTACCAGGATGTAATCATTTTAATTTAAAAATTTTAAAAAATTTGAATTTAAAAAATTCAAAAAAGATAAACGTAAAATTAGTTAAATAAAAGCAACAGACTTTTTAGTTATGTTGTTTTAAAAGCCTGTAGTGGCTACATGTCTTTAGCTTATTCATTAATATTAATTAATTTATCTGTCTTTCAGATAGGGTCTTATGTATCCCGGGCTGGCTCACTATATTGCTTCAAAGGTAAGTTTGTTGCTTGTCTGTTTGTTCATTGGAAGTAATTATGCTTCACACAAACACCAAATAAGATTCCATTTTAAGAGTCACTTTCCAGGGTATGTGATGTATAGCTGAAATTAATTCTAATTAATGGCTTAGAATAAAGCCTGATAGCTAGTTTTGTATTTTCATCTGAATGAATAACTCAAGTTACATCTCCTTGTCTTAACAAATGAAAATCTAGGTGGCTACTGAACCAATAATTACAGATTAAGACTTATCTCCCGTTACAGCATTGATGGGAGTTTCATTCCAATTTTAATTACTTAGCATTAAGTGACTCAATATTAAAGATTCGACATTGACACTTAGAAATTTTGGCATTAGGTGACTATTCCTTTAAAAACTCTAGACTTACATTCTAACTGTACAAGGTAAAAATATTTTATATGGATTCTGAACTGGCCATCTTCTGTAACCAGGCAAGGCCCCCAGTGGTGGGACTGGGATACCAACCTACTCACAAAACCTGTGACCTACACTCTGTCCTGCCTGCAAGAGGTGCTGGAGCAGTGGTGGTGCAGAGCCTGTGGGAGTGGCCAACCAATAACTGGCTTAACTTGAGGTGCATGCCACCAGGTGGAGCCATAGCCAACTCTGCCTGGATGGCCAGGAACAGGAGACTGCATAACCCAGAAACCAATGGTAGAACCAAACACAACTGGCCAAACAAAACAACAATAACAACAACAACACACATACAACAATGAAATGATTCCTAATGATATTCTGCAATACTCAAAGATTAGTTCCTTGCCCAATAAGTGAAAGGGCAAAAGCCAAAGCAGCCAAACTTTAGTCAGGCTTCTAAAAGCACCAAAACTGTGTAGGCCCAAGTCAGCGTCAAGGTGACTCAGAACAGTTCCCAGAACTAGAGTAAGAAAAACAATTTCTAAGACAGATAAGATATGGACCGTTGACTAATGGCCTTGGGCTAAGAATGTCCCCCCAACCCGCATTGACTAAGACCCTAAGTTTACATTTTCTAGTACCCACAACCTTGCTCTTGCTATATGCCTGCATCAATCAGTTTAAAGGTCAATACCTCATCACTATGTAACCAATAGAATCACGCCTCATACTCTGTTGCTAAGCTCTGCCTTTGAAATTTCTATATAAGCTATACTTAAGAGTATGCTAGGGGTTGCCCTGTGAGGGTGGACCACAACGTGTTGGAAATAAACCTCTCGCTTTTGCATTGATCTCAAGTCCTGGTGATTTCTTGGGGGTTTCCTTCCATCTGCCTCTAACAATACCATAAAGAAGCAGATGGGAGCAGGTACAGAGACCCACAGCCAGACATTATATGGAGAAAGAGTCTAAATTGCAGGTCTTCATTTGGCCCCTCCCTTCAGAGCTTGTGGAACCCCCATGGAAGAGGGAGAGGAAATATTGTAGAAACCAGAAGAGATCAAGGAAACCAGGAGAATATGGCCCACTGAATCAACTAAGCAGGGCTCAAATGGGCTCAGAGAGACTGAAGCAGCAAGCTTGGAGCCCGCATGGGTCTGCACTAGGTCCTCTGCATATGTCAGACCTGTTAGCTTGGTGCTTTTGTGGGACTCCTAACAAGGGGAGTGAGGGTGTCTCTGAGTCTTTTGCCTGCTCTTGGACCCTCTTCTTCCTATTGAGTTTGTCTCATCCAACCTCAATATGAAGGCTTGTGCCTTGTCCTATTGTATCTTGTTGTGTCATGTTTGGCTGATATCATTTAGAGGCCTGCTCTCTGCTGAAGGAAAATGGAGGGGTGTGGATCTGGGGGGGGATGGTAAGTGGGAGGGGGCAGATAGAAGGGAGGGAAACTGTGGACAAAGATGTATTATATGACAGAAGAATCTATTTTCAACTTAAAAAGGAAAAAAATAACAACATTTTCTTTTAAAAATCTTTCAACAATCCTGAAAAGACAAGTAAGTACTTTAATGTTTAAAATTTATTGAGCCAGATTGGTGGTGGTATACACCTTTAATCCTAGTACTTGGGAGGCAGAGACAGGTGGATCCCTGTGAGTTCAAGGCCAACCTGATCTACAGAGTGCAGAGTTACAATAGAGAAACCCTGTATTGGAAAATAATAATAATAATAATAATAATAATAATAATAATAATAATAATAAATTTACAAATTATTTTTATGTAATGGATCCTTTGATAGTCACAGGACTATTTAATTTGAGAAAGTGTTCAATCTTAAAAATAACTATTCTCGATTCTCCTTAAGGGCGTAGCCCCTTTTAGGTTAACTGTGGTCCCACACCCTTTAATAAATGGGAAGCACCAATTGGGCCTAGTGGGTTGTTTACATTTTAAAAAGGTGATGAGAAGTTGGGCGGAGTGGGGAGGTGAGGGCAGGTCTTTGAGGAGTTAGGGGGAAGGAAAACAGGACGAACATAGTCAAAACTCACTGTATTCGATTCACAAAGGGGAAAAAAATGAAGACGTACACTCTTGAAGACCTTAGCGCTTCCTGTTAGTGCTGCCCCCTCTCGTGGCTGTTTGAGAGAACTGCATCCAGTTCCATTTACCTGGGAATTGGCTGCTTCCTCGGGAACCAGAAGAACGGCAGATTTTGCTTCCTGGAGAACCCTTGGCATTCCATAGAAAGGCCCACTCACAAGCATCACAGACACCAGGTTCAGGGTAAAATTGGATCCCAGAGATAGGAAGACCTGTAAACAAGCAGGTAAGTAATCTTCAGAGTAGACTAGATACCATACCTGGAGTTTAAAAGAAGCCACATGGTTTTAGAGGGTGGGGTGGGCAGCAATAGTTGTCAAGAATAAATATACAAATTTACAGCTGTTTCGTCTGTGCACAAATAGCCTAAAGAATGATGAGAAGCATTGGAGAAGTGTTTACACACTTTTTCCCAGGAGATGGGAAAAACGCACAGTGGAGTGAAGGCACTAACCCAGTGAGACCCGCTCCACCTTCTCTATTAAGCAGCAACTAGTGATTCTAATGATGGAGACTCAGGATGGACGATGACATAGGTACCTCTGTTATTTCACTACTCTGTGCAAAGAAAAATCGTTAGCACATGTGTTAGATTACTAATGTCAAAAGCTTAGCAACTAGCAGACTGGGGAATCCTGAAAGTACAATCTGCTGTCACCTAGAGTTATCTGAAACATTCAGTGTACCTTCTCATCGAAACAGGGTTATTAACGGTGGTTAGCCCCTAACTCAGTTCCAAACCAGGAATGTTCAAAAAAAAAAAAAAAATCCTGACATCTTTGTTGTGTACCAAAGCAATCAGGTCTGTGAAGCATCTCCTTTTCACCATAATGAACCTCAGCACAATCATGTCCTCAAATGTGTAAAACACATGCCAAGCTTGTTTTAAACATGCAGCAAAAGGGAAACATAAATCTCGTTCTCTCACGATGATGTTCTCTGAACAAAACTTCTAGGTCAGTGCTAAGCAAACAAACCACAACACTGTTTAAGGGTCATCAATTGCGTTTCACCCTTCCCAGGTGTCCCGTATACACGCAGGCCGACAGGTGGCTGGGCAGCCAACGATGCTTTTACTCCAATTCCATAAAGAATGAAGGATCGGGTACTATCCTGAAGTACCAAGTCATTTGATCCTTCCTGCTTAGGCCCTCTGCTGATGGCCTACACAGTACACACAGGGGCAACTATGTTAAAGTTGAACATGGGTCATAGCAGACGTGGGGGAAAGACCAGCTATCTAAGGAAGAGTGGCCAGGCTCATTTTATTAGGAACTTGGACATCTTAAAGAGTCAGTGGGGTTTTCTTCTCTGCCTTTTTACTTCCTTGGTTCAGAACAGCCTCATTGACCCTACTGTGTGTATATGTGTGTACGTGTGTGTGTGTGTGTGTATGTGTGTGTGTGTGTAATCACCTTCGATGAGTATTTGTGTACAAATAAAGATAATTTATGGAGGGGCTGGAAAGATGGCTCAGAGGTTAAGAGCACTGGCTACTCTTCTAAAGGACTCGGGTTCAATTCTCAACACCCACATGGCAGTTAACAACTGTCTGTAACTCCAGTCCCAGGGCATCTGATGCCTTCTTCTGACCTACAGGCACCAGGCATACATGTGGTTCACAGACATGCCTGCAGGTAAAACACTCATATACATAAAAAAGAAAGAGATGGGGATGGGGGGAGGGTGTCTCAAAACCAAATGACTTGTGACCGTCTCACAACCAAGTGCATTTCTGATACTCCTTACCCACGTGCTTTTGTCATTGGCTGTTACTGAATGTCTTCATTAAGGTTTCTATTGTTGTTACAAACACCATGACCAAAAGCAACATAGGGAGGTTTATTTCAGCTTCCAACTCACGGGTCACACGCCATCACTGAACTGACGTGGTCTAAGTGCTTAATAGTTGGTCTAAGCAGAAAGGTAAAGTTGCCTCTGCATTCTGACTTACCCTCTTCTGAAGCCAGAGTAGTTCCTTCAGTGTGACAGTGAGTCTCCCTGTCAGTCTGCGTCCACGAAGAAACACAGCTGCAGTAACAGCCTATCGTCTAGCCCTAACCCTGATTTACATCAAGGATGCCTTTAGCTTTCAAAATCTGGTGGAAACAATTCCTCGTTCAAAGACCCACTTAATGATCCAAGGGCACCACATGAATGGTTATACAGCTGAGAGCTTTGGTGCTTCCCTGGAGCTTATTTGTCCAAATCCCTCACTTTCACTGATCAACGTGGAACAGAGAGAGAAGTTTAGATAAACTCTTATAACTAAAGCCTCAAGTTTTAAAGAAAAATGTATTATATGCATTGAGGGCAATATGGAAGAGGAAGATGACCATTGGGGGGAAAAAAGTCCTATTTTTTTTTTTTTTGTTCATGTGAATGTAAACCCCTCCTGCAAAAAATAGCCCGGAGGATTGTTTCTAAGTTATCTCACAACTCGGGTGTAGTATTATGTCACACACCGTGGAGTGTTTGTGACTGAAAACACAGATGATAGTCCAACTTCAGTAGTAATTTTTAAAAAGCACAAACTATACCCCATTAATATTTCCAGTGCATTTTGTGTCACACATCCTAAAATGTATATGACTGAGAAGATATTCATGCAGTTTGAAACAGGTTAACGAAAGGTGTGAGCGCTCGTAGACAATCAGAAGCTTCTACAGCTACTGCTGCTAGTAAGATTCCACTAATCTTTACCAAAAAATAAATAAAAATAAAAAAATTAAATTAAATAAATTAAATATCTTCAACATTTCTCCAATCTCCTCAATGTTGGACATGTCCATCCACCTTCTGGCCACTTTTCGAGGAAAGAGTCTTTAACGAGGTGACAAGTCTCGCCTTCTGTGCTAGTTCTTCCTGAGCTGACATGGACAGACCAGCATGACTAGTTGAAAACACCTCTCCAGAGCTCAGGCATGTCCCTGAACTGATCTGGGGGCTCCCCAAAGGCTTCAGACTTCTACTCGTCATCATCTTTCCACTGAGACGTAAACTCCCACAGTGCCATTGAGATTCCCGTCTAGTTTCATGATGCGCCCTTCAAATTTTCTTCAAGGTTCTAATCTGGGCACTTCCTGGGGAGATTTCTTAACCACAAAATAGAAACATCATGAAATAACAGATAAATGAAATAAATTAGCATCTCTCATATAACAGAGAATGAGATGCATGCTATGTGTGTGAAGATTTTATGGGGGGAGATAGGGCTTAAGACAGGGTCTCTCTACATAGCCCTTGTTGTCCTGGAACTCACTCTGTAGACCAGGCTGGCCTGGAACTCACAGAAATCCACTTATCTCTGCCACCCAAGGGAATATTATCTATCAATCTATCTGTCTATCTATCTATTTACCTTAGAATAGGTAGCATATACTTGTTACTGCTCCTCTGTGAAGGTCAGAGGACAAATGGTAAAAGTTGGTTCTCTCCTTCTGCTGTGTGTATCACTGGGATTAAAGTCAAGCCGTCAAGTTTCATGACAAGTGTCCTTATCCCCTGATCCATGCATTCTATTACACCAAACCTCAGCGGTTACCCTCGCTCCTCATTACCATTTCAGACAGTCATGGTCAGCTCTAAGTCTTTAAATACGGAGGCAAAGGTGCCAGTCTTCTGAGTCTAATGCAGTTTTGTAAACAAAATGGCCTCATTCAGGCCCTGGATGAGTTCGGTAAAGAACTCAGACAGACAGAATGTTCATGTCTTTGGCTCAAAGCCACAGCTTTGATGACTCAAAGTATAGATTCACAGGTGTCCAAATGTTTTTACAATTGCCTAAGTTACGAGAGCATGCTTTAATCCCACTGGTTCCCGATAAAGCCTGCCGACACTTCCCAGGACGGGCCCCGGATCCAGGCTGGCGGCAACACCACCGGGCACTCCCTTCTTAGAGTCAATAAAAATAAAAATTTGGCAATTTTCTCCATATATTTAGGTATTTAACAGCCCTAAAACAAGGGTCACTGACAGATTAGATGCAAGGAAATCCCCTCCTCCCCAAAGGAAAAGGTTTTTGTCTTCCTACAGAAGTCTGGATTCCTGATGTCACAGCAAATCCACGCAGATCAGGGGAGCAGCTGACTCTCCTCAGAAGAAAGAAAAACCAGACTTCACCCCAAGGCCTCCAATAACTTAAATATTTCTCTACAGGAAGCTCACACCCAAAGGGAAACTTCAGCCATGCCCCCCAGGCTGGCTCAAACACCTAATAATCACCTCATTTCCATGGGTTCTACCCTGTGAAGATCTCTGTACAGGTACAAGGTATCTTCCCACAGGATCACCCAAAAAATATACTTGGGTCCCAGCCAAAAATGTTCGCTAACAGACCAACTGAAGAAGCGGAGAAGATGCCCTCAGAGGAACAACGCCAAGGATTGATAGCCACAAACCCTTCTCTTTCCTATTCTCACAGGAACGGCTGGAAAATCATTCCAGTCTGGCACCTAACTTTTTTGCTCTCTAACAGAGAAGCCAAGACTGAAAAGGAGATTCCAGACCTGGTACACGGTGAAAAGTTCTCTAATACTAACAAACCTAATCTTCTTTACAGGAAGCCACAAGAAGATGGTCTCCTGAGGCCCCCACTCAGAGACATCTGTCTCTCTGAGTCCCACTTGAATCCCAAAATCCTAGTGCCTATGTAACGTCTCTGTTCCATTACTACACCTTGCCTTCTAGCTCACTGCTTATAGCTATGTCTAATCAAGGCTCTATAAGGCAAATCATCAATTCTTCTTTCACAGATGCTATAGGAACCAACATGTGTTCATCTTCCTATGCTTTTCTGGTGCCAAGGACTTATCAGTCCCTGTACCAAGTCTCCCCTCCGGGATTTCAAACCCCTTTAAAGATTATCCATGGGTTTATACAAGCCCAGCAGCTGACAGCAGCTAATAGAAGACCGAGAAAGAAGGACTATCTCATCCCCCCACCCATGGATTCTGGCTAAAGCACGCCTGTCCAGACACGCCATCTAGTGGCTAATGACCTCCAAGACAGGCCAGATGGAGCCGCGGATCTCCACTACCGCCAGCTTCACAGCTCCACACCTCTACCTGGACAGAACTTGCAGGAGGGATGTTATTTTAAACCAATGACTCTAGGCTGACAATATGGGACATTTACCTAACCCCAAAACTTCCAACGGGTTCTACAAGCCCCTTACACCCCTAATGTCTTTATGCCTTGGGATGTTCAAACCTCGTAATTGTTTGACTTCTCCCCATACTTGACAACTTGACATACTTGACAGCTCGAGAGTAATCTTGCCCCTGTGTCATCCAGTCCTTACAGCGGCAGATAGCAACTTAACCAAAAGTGCCACAAACTGGGTTCTAACCCAATACCAAACCGTCTCTCAATTAGAGACTAATAATGATAATGGTAATTATACCTCCCCATTTAAATAAAAACAAAGGAGGAGTGGTAGGACTGTCCAAGAACTGTAGTGTGTTGAAGCTGACTTGAACCCTGGGTCACCCCTAGAGGGTGAGGATGGCAAGTGTTTGTTACTCTGCACCTTAGTCCTCGCTTAAACCCAGCTAAATTATTAGATATTAATAGTGTCTACTTCATTGAAGCAAAGATGCTTTGTCTGCCCCGGTGGGCCGGGGACACAGGCTCAAGTGTGTTCATCTGAGGTGGCGCCTAAAACCCCTGACTCAACCAATTAGTGTCACTCTTGTGGCCAGACCACGCCCCATAAAAGGCACCCTCAAAGCCCCAACAAACAAAACCCCCACCAAAGCGTGTCCCGGGTGGTCATTTGTCCACTTGCCGACTCAAGGAGGCCCACCAAGGTCACAGCAGGATGAGGTGAAACCCATGGCTCCAAGACCCAGAGCCATGTGGCGGCCACGCCCCACTGAGCTCTTGGCCTGGAACTCCGGACAAGAGGCCGGTGGAGGTGGCTGGCCATGTGGCCGGAGACGGTTCCATCACGCAGGACTACATCGGTCTGTGTTTGTATAGCTGTCCAAATCCCAAGGAATGTGTATCAGTTCTCAACACACTGACCCTTGAACCTTGTAAGTACTAAGTAAGTGCCTACCAGAATCTGGATGAAAATCTGTTTCCAAATAGAAACTTTTTATCCCCTCAGAGGCTGCGATGTATTGTCCAATAATTACTATGCATTTTCTAAGGTGGTTCCATAGTTACCTTTGAATATTGAAATATGCCTTTCAACTAGTCAAGGGCTCTCTCAAAGCTCTGCTAGAATTTTCAGGAATTTGAAGAAGTTCTACAAACCTGATTCTTCAAGGGCACCACGTCTACTTTATATCTGGCCCCATCCTGGATCACCAACTGTCTCTCTTCATTTTCAGAAGCAACTGGGTCTTCTTTATTGTCAGACAGTATTTGAAATCTAACAGCCACGTCGCCAAATGTTCCAGCAAGCCGGGTGATATTAACTTGGACGGATCTAACGAGGTTCGGCCCAACCAGTACTGACTGGTGGTTTGAGTACAGGGCAATCACACCGTGTGGGTCATCGTTTGCAGACACAGAGAACCACGTGGTGCATTTTTCCTGGTCTAGTTCCGCACCTCCCTCTACAGAAACAAGGCGGACTGCATATTCTTCCTCTATCTCGGGTATGTTGTCTGGCAGCAAATGGATGTCGAAGCTTGCTTCCCTCTCTCCATCGGGGATGGTGAAAAATCCACTGGTGAAAAGAAAGTCTCCCATGATGTCAGACTCGCTGCTGAGCTCCCAGAGCACCTGAGGTGAATCGAAGAAAGCCAGCAGTTACATAACGCGTCACGTGGTCTGAGAAAGCTTGTAATTGTACTTCCTCTGGGACGTGTACAAAGTGTAAATTATGTGTATGTATACAAACTCCGAAGTATCTGTTAGTTTGGAAAGTACGTGCTTCCTACACAATCTGAAGGACAGGGTGTTTTTTTACGCTTATTATCTACCTGTTTCTAAAAATAAGAGCATGATTTGAAAAGATAAGGAGAAGCAAGTAAACCCTGGCATGCCAGTTCCAACACACATCAATTTGTGAGCCACACAGTTTCTGGATGTCAACGGTAAGTATATGGTATATCCTAATCCACTCCTGAATATGCGCCCAGAGAACTTCAGACCATGCTTTAGAGAAACTTGCACATCTGGTATCGCTGCTTCATTCAATATAGGAAAGAACTGGGATCAACCTAGTTGTCCATTAATAGATGGATGGATAATGAAATTTTGTGTTTATATATACATATATATATACATATATTCACGTAATTTATATATAAATACATATATTTATATACATATATAAAGTATATTTTATATGTGTGTGTGTATATATATACTATATATATGATTTTTTGTTATTGTTTATTTTGGTAGTAGATAAATGCACAAAATATAATTTTTAGGAAAAGTATAAAATTTAGTGTGAAGCTCCATAGCTTCCGTTTTGAATGACTATTTTAACTGTATAGAAGTTTAATGAGTCATTCAGACTTTGGGTCATGTTAATTTTGATACAGGATGTTTTTATTTACATGCAAATTTAACAGTAAATTTCGAAAAACTTTCAAAGTATATAACTCAGTAATTATTTTTGTTGTTTTTAAAATGAAAACAATATCTTTAAAATAATTATAATTAATCATTCTTCGTAAACCCTGCTGCCACCAGACCACAAACTTTCTGATTAAAAAAACAAACAACAAAAAAAAAAAGCTGATCTTCAATTCAGGAGGAGAGATGGAGTGGTTAAGGAAGTTTCACCAACCATAAAACAAATGACAGTTCGAGCTAACAGATGACTGCTAGCCATTAGCCAAACCACCAGAACTCCCAAGAGAAGTCGAAGCATGCTGGACCCACAAACACAGGATATAGATCCTTAGAACACATTTGCTGACGTGGAAACATCCTATAAAAAAATAAAGCCTTGACAAACATAATAAGCAATTTACACAAGCCGCTGAGGGGTTTGAGCAGGGGAGGTTTCCTGCCAGAGCAAATGATGAAATACAAAACACCCCAGCACTTCGTGATAATGAGGTGGGGGTCCTGCTCACCAAGCTGAATTTAGAGAGTGTATCGGTGGCTGGTTCTCACTGCGAATGCAAAGGCACCTAAGCCTCTTAGTTCCTCTGGAAACCCTAATAAGTTCAAAATCTTTAATTAACTAGAACATAAGGTTTCTGACCCCCTAACCACATATGTGAGGCAAACTGATTCGCGTTCAGGACAGTCAAATACAAAGCAATACCTTAATGTCTCCAGAGGTGCCTTTGACTCTTGTGACGAGGAAGGAAATGAGCATGGGCCCATCTGATGGCTCTGGATACGTTTTCTTAGATAAAGACTCGGGAGCGAAATGAATGACTCCGTTCGGATCACCAAACTTTTGTATCTAACGAACATTAACGGGAAGTGAGTAGAGTCGAGAAGAATCATGAGAAAATTGCAACATCTAGCAGATTAACCTAGTGATAACTGGAAGAAATTACACATATACGTAGCACTTGAATATAATCTATGAATATGTTTGATGTAAGAAGACCCTCCTTACTGTGCTGTTGTCTCCAAAGACAGAAGCACTTAGAAAACTGTAACTCATGGGAGGGAAGGGGGTAACTGTTTCATGCCTGACTTTTTTCTTCACTTATGCTTTACACGATTAGCCTGGTGTTTTCAGTAGATGCTTCTTCTGACACAGAGCAAAGACAAAGGGTTCCATGACAGTAGCTGTTACCTTCGACACCAAGGATTAGACCCAGGGCCTGTGTACATTCAGCAAGTGTTCTACCACTGAGCTACACCCTATCCCGCCCCTGCCCCCACTCCCCGCACTGCTTGATTTTATGCATCAAATAGGTGAGGGTATGATGTTTAATTGTCTGGTGGAACACCACTGGAGATATTGCTGTGAAGGCACTCATAGATTCAATTAACTTTTCCAATCAGTTGCTTCTAAATAAAACACATTACCCTCAATAATGTGGGTAGATCACACACCCCCATCCTTTAATGACTGAAGAGTAAAACCTGAGTGTCCTTGAAAAGAAGGAAGACTGAAACCTAGAAGCCGTGCTCGAGTTTCCTGGCCCTGTCCACATGGACTACCCAGACCACTGCAGTCTATTCCTGTTTTCTGCCTACTGGCCAACTTTGCACATTTTATAATTTCTTCCCTCCCTCTCCTATCACCCTCCCTCGCTCCCTCTTTTCCCTCCCTTCCCCCATACATGGTATATGCACACGTGTATGCTTGTATGTGTGCATATGTGTGAGTGTATGCATATGTGCATGAGTGAGTGTGTGTGTGTGCACACGTGCGCACGTGTGTGTGTGTGTGTGTGTGTGTGTGTGTGTGTGTGTGTTTCCCTTTGGTTCTCTTTCTCAGGAAAGCTCGAACAGATCCAGGCCCCAAACCAGAGTATTTTCCATATCAAAATATATCATTTCACCGTTTTGAGAAACCGTCATTATTCCCAGAATTCCTTCTCTGCCGGACTGTGGAGTTCATATGAAAGACACCGAACTCAGGTGGTTCCAACACCATATTGTTGTGCCAAGTGAACAGTAACTAACCTTCAGCCTTACTCGTGAAAAATTTCTAAGTTTGAAAACTTTTGATGGCAAAGATACTTTTTACTATGACATAATAAATATCTTTCTCTACTCAAGAAATATCAAACATTCCCTACACACCAAGTTTTCTCTAGAATAACAAAAAGCCATTTAATATACTATTAAAATTGTAACAAAAAAGACCACTAATGAAGCTGCTATGTAATTAACTAATATATATATAATATATATTTGTATATTTATATATTATATATATATATATGAGAATGTTTAACACAGCACAATTATTAGAACCTCGAGTTACTGTTTGTTTTGAGACAGAGTCTCCTGTATACCAGTTTGTCCTCAAACTCACTAAGTAGACGAGGCTAACCCTGACTTTCTGATCCTCCTGTCTCCACTTCCTTGGTTGGGTAATATCACGGAAGCATACCACCATACCCGGTGTATGGGATACCAGGCTCAAACCCTGGGATTCACACATGCTAGGCAACTGAGCCACATCCCCAGCCCCTTCTTAAGGTTTTAACATTCTCAATCTGTCATTAGCATGTCTCAAGAAATATGAACAATTTTCTGATAAATCCATTAAACCCAAAATTTTGTGGCGAATGCATTCAGACTTACAGTCAACGTAACATCCTTAGCTCTAGGATCTAACTTAGCTTCCGTCAACAGCTTAAGCTGAATGATGAAAGTCTCTTCGACTTCGGATTCCTCATGAGGATAAACTGTCACAGTGATGGTTCTCACGCCGCCTTCTCCCTCTCCAAAATAGAAGGTCCCACTCACTGGGTCTGCAATGTCCCCATTTTGTGGTGGTAAGGCTTCCTGAGAATTGGGCCCTGCTATCTCCCAGTTCACCTGCAAGGATGAAGCAAGGGATTTTTGCAAGTACATGCACTATTAGAAAAAAAATATGAGACCATTCTAGAATATACCAGACTGATTCCTGATTTATCTGTGCTGAATATAATATTTTCATATAAAAGGTTGAAAAATAGTACCTAGTCATTTGTAACCACTACAGGAAAACAACGCTGTATTTTAAATTTTCATATGTTACAAACATACAACATCGGTGAAGTGTATGAGTCTAACACTATCCGGCCCCGGGCGTGGATCATGCCCATCAGAGCGCAGTAGAATAAGACAGCACTGTAGATATTCTGCAGTCAAATATCTTTTGTAAAAATGAGTGGAAGTGTTTATAAGTTTCATAAGAAACTAATGTTCAGGTTGTAACAAGCATGGCTTTGGGTTTCTGTACTTCTAATTTGTACAGCTCTCATGTCATCTCGGGGTAAAGGCTGTGCACTTGTTTTTGCTTATCACTTTCTCTTTCAGCAGCTCCAGACTCCTGTCTCCCTCTGGGAACACCACGCCTTTTCTTTCTCGCCTCGAATGATACTTACCAAACACTTGCCTGCCCAGGTTTCTCTCCCCATTATTTCCCAGCCTTCCTTCCTCTGGTCTCATAAGGCAGGAGCCCGAGGCTCAGCTCTCCATCCTCTAACCCTCTAGCTGTACTGACATGGTTTCAATGCCTCCCTACACACAAACACCAGCTGGTACCTGGTCGGCTCTGGTCACCTAACAATGAGCATCCTCAGCCTCTGTGACCCCTCCAGAGGCTTGTCTAGCTAGATCTCAAATAAACATGTGCAAAGCTTAACTCTTAAATGTTCATTCCAGCTACTACGAAATTTCGTGAGGCTGGCAGCACACGCCAGCTGTTTTGAGGCGTTTTCTCACCACCACGATTGCTCTTCTTCAGCCTCCATCTTTAACTCAGCCAACCGTCCGCATCTTGTTGTCTCTGTCTCCATCACTCCTAACCGAGTACCGGGGAGCAGCCCCTCATGGTCCCTGCTTGTACACTGCTGCACTGGCTTCTTGACAATTCGTCTTTCACATAGCAGCCATAGGCGAGCTATGCAACTAGGGCGATGTATTCCCTGGCTCTGTATCCCTTAATAGCATGCTCTTTGAACTCAGGGTAATGTCTCAAACTGGTCCTAGATGGTTCTATGTGGTCAGTGATCCCCGGGGCTCTCTGATCCTCATGAGAGGATCTGTCAATTTTAAGCCCCAACCATGTAGACTTCTCCTACCAACGGATCAGGCTTGATTCCTTTTCTCTGGAGCATCACATCATCAGGTAACTCGGTTCACTCACCTTGTGTATCCCAAGCTTACAAGCAGCATTTATAGCAATCATATTTGTTTTTGTTTTTACTGGTCTGCTACTATTCAAGTTTATCCAAGAGGTTACGTATGTTTCCAAATATGTTCTCTACCTGTTGAACTGATTTTTTTTTTTTTTTAACCAGAATCATTCACTTCTTAATTTGCTGCTAATAGTTTCCTGAAAACAGATGTAAGGCTTATACACTCTTATAGGCTTTCTCGGGTTCGGAATCCACTTAACACTTACAAAGCAATTAATAAATGCTATTTTAAAAACCTGCATTGGGAGCATAAGAAAATCCAACATTATATATAATACAGCAAAATCACTCTCGATATCACAGTAAGGGTAACTCTACCTGAATCTCTCCCAAGAGTCCTCCGGTCCGCTGCAGCATGAAGTGTAAAACCGTTGTGGAATTGGGGTTAGGAATAGAAATTTTGCTTTGGTTGAGAAATCTTAAGACGCCAAATGGGGAGTCATTTTTGGTAATTGTGATTTTGCTCACTAGGTGGCGCCCAAGGACCGCTCCACCAGTAGCTCCGGTGAGCAGAATTTCAAACTGCTCTTCAAATTCACTGCATGGCAAGAAGGAGCAATCTGTGAGTCTAAACATATTAAAATGCTTGTAAAACCCAAATAGCTAGTCATTTTCCAAATTGGCCATACATATTCAAGGCACAGCGGGCACACACCAGGAGGGCGCTCAGCAAAAAAACAGATTCGACATGAAGCTTCACAACCCAGTCCTTCGGCTTCTTTTTAACTGCAGAAGGCTACAGAGAGGGTGGGCCTAAGGATGCAACCACATCCTGACCACGTGAGGAACGGAACTTACTTCCTCTGTCTGAGAAAAAAAAATGAAGCAGCGCCCATCCCCTTTCCAGAGGCTCCCAAATCTCTCTCAAGTGCCGTTTCTCAGCAGGAACATGCACCATCAGTAAAAGTTGACCCATACTTTATCTGTGCCCTCTCCATTCCCTGTATGACCAACCTTTCACTGTCATCGACGATGGAGACATTTATAAAGCTTAGGTTCTGTCCATGCTGGAAGAGGACTGAGCTACCATGTAGTACGGAACCTCCAGGAGCAGCAGAGAAGCCCTGGGAGCTGAAATTGGCTGACACGAGGCCGTAAGTTCCACGAAGCCTCAGCACAGGAATCACGATCAAACCAGCATCTTCCTCCACTGTAAGAGGACGGTTGATTAGCCGGGTTACTGGGAAAAGCCATTGAGTTTTACAGGGTTCAGCCGGATCGGACTAAGCAATTAAAAACAGAGTGTATACCCTGTCCTGTTTTCTGTAGCTAAATTATCACTTTAAAAAAATCGTGAGAGTGGCTCTTATCTTTTTATGAAGAATATCGTTTACCAGAGGTTGTAATTTAGAGTGATCAATTTTTTAAAATTAAGAAACTTAGGCAATTATTAGTATGGGCATTCCTCCTCTGCATGCTATGCACCAATAAGAGTCTCTTGCTTAAGACAATGGGAGATAAACACAGGGTGTGTAGAAGAGGGAAGTATTCTGGATTGCTTCTCACATTTCGCTGAAACAGAATGTCTATAAGGGAGCATAACAATATTTCTCTCATGTGGTATTTTTCACAGTTACGTTGTGTGTGTATGTGTGTGTGTGTGCTTGTGTGTCCATATATGCGTATGTGGCACATGCGTGGTACTCAGAGGACAGCCTGCTGGATTCAAATCTCTTCTTCCATCAGCTGAGTTTCTGAGATTGATTTCAGCTTGCCAGGCTTGGCAGCAAAAGGATTATGATAACCCATTGGGCTATCTCAATAGCATTTATGAGTATTTTTAAATCTATGACTATAAACCATTGTATTTTCTGGTCCCAGAAAATATATCAGAAAATATTGATACCAATGTTTGATTTCAATCTAAGAATTCAAATTTTATTTTTCATCTGCAACATAGTACTTTTATTAATTACTTGAGTTTTATACAATGTATCTCCATCACACCCTCTTCCAACAGGTCCACCCTTCCATCATTGTGCCTTCAAAAAAAAAAAAAAAAAAAAGTCAAGCCTATGTAGTGGGAGCATGGTTCACAGGCATGAGCATGTTTTTTGGTGGTGGTGGTAAGCAGCTTGGATCATGAACATTCACCTGACCTATATTAGCCTAAGATTAACCATGACAAAGTTCAATCTGAAGTTCAGTTTCACTGCCCAAATACTCAGGCATCCAGACATTGCACAGGCACCTGGCCATCCCACTGGCACTTGGACATCTCACAGGTTCCTGATCATCCCACAGGTACACAGACATTTCACAAGCACCTGGCCATCCTGTATGTACCCAGACATCATGCAGGAGCAAGGACTTCATGCAGGAACCCAAATTTCCCACAGGACTTCAGACATTCCACTGGCTCCTGGACATCCCATCAGCACCTGGACATACTGCAGTCATCAAGACATCATACAGTCACTCGGACATCAAGCAGGCATGGAGTTATCACCCAGGCATTAAGCTGACACTCACAGATCATGTAGGCACCCAGTTATCACACAAGCACCAGACATCATGCAGGCCCCTGGACATAACACAGGCACCTGGACATCATGCAGGCCCCTGGACATCCTGCCAGAATGAGCACCTCCTGAAGCCAGCGTTAGTGCCTAGTGAACTCTGTCAGTATCAGCAATGCAGATGGAATTCTAATTGTCCTGGTCCACATGAGCATTTTTAGGTGTTTAAAACCCCTCCCAAAAGTCAAAGATCAACCCGGAAGATGGAACATTCTTTGGCTGGGACATCTTGTTATTCAGGATCGGTGTGATTACAAGGTATGGCAGCATGTTAGGGCCAAGACCTGCTCCAGCTCCAGTCTGCTTCATTCCACTCTACTGTCATCTCCATCCATCCTGCTGCCTCCGCCTTTGTGCTTACAGCCTGCAGGTAGTGCCACAGCCCATGCTCTCCCCGACCCCATCAGGGAGAGCAATATGAACAGCAGCTGCGGCCATGGGAACAGCAGTACTGGCTTGGCAGGCAGTAAAGGGGCCTGGAGGGACTAGTGTTTGCTCAAGAACCTGTCCACCTTGGGTGTGCAACCATGCCTGCCACCACCTCCAGCCGTAAGTCTCTTTTCAGTGCTCACTGCCATTCTCCTGTCTGCCAAGTCCCTAGCTCTGTTTCTCTTTGCCATGTGCATCACCCCATTCTCTGAGTAGGAGCCTCGTGGCAGTTAGTGATAGGGTGGCTGATCGTGGCCCAGCATCCCGAGTACTCATCCCTCTTGGGGGTGCCAAGCTTTTTTGTCCCCCATCTTGCTTGTGCCACCACCGCCACTGTGTCTCCAGTTCAGTGTCCTCCACCCCTATGGGCTGAACCTGTGGACTCTCTCTGCCATCTTTCCTCTCTCCATTTGCAGCCAGCTGACCTTCCATATCTGCACCTCTGCTGTTCCTTTCCAACCACTTTTAATTCTCACAGTTCTATCCGCTGGTGGTGACTTGAGTGGAGGCACCTCGGCAGCAGCCAGAGCCCTGCCCAACTGTGCCCACTGTCTCACTGCCATATGGAATGTTGTTAATGGCTCTGTTCCTCTATCTTAGTCTCCCCTCATGACCTGCCTCCTCCATGCTTCAGGAAGCTCCTATGGGCCAAGTGGGAACCCTGGCCCAGCAGGAAGTTATGGGGCCTGGTAGGTCTGCTCATCATCTCTGATGGAGTGCTGCCCTGTTCTTCTATCCCAGACTCTCCTCCCAGTTCATGTCTCCATGCCACAGGCTGAATCCTTGGGCCAAGTGGAAGCCATGCCCTGCAAGCAGTGATGGGTCAGAGTGGGCCCTGTCAATGGAGATGTTGCTCCATTAGACTCTCCTCTCAGCTTGCTTCCTACACACCGGAGGGCCAGACCCGTGGGCTCATTCTAACACTTTCTAGATCTGTCACCACCTCAGCATCTTTCCAACCACTTTTAATTCTCAAAGTTCTCCCCACCAGACTTGGCACCTGTGTAGCTTCTATTGGTCCATGAACACATGAGGAGCAGAAAGGGGGGATGACTTGAGTGTGGGCAGCAGCTGGAGCCCTGTCAGACTCTTCCTACTGCCCCACCACTATCTTGGTTACTCCTCAAATTCAAATTCAAATTCAAATTCAAATTCAAATTTAATAAGTATATATTACCAAAACTTCCTGTCAGAAACAGGAAATTCATGAGAAATGAGTAAATAGAAAAAAAAATTCTTTTATGTTCTTGATGCAAAAATGCAACATTACTTTACCAGTAGTGGGCTGAAACTCACAAAATAGTTTCCCATGGCTTATCTAAAAATCCTCTAGTAAACATGCATAAAGTGATTCTGCTGAACTTTCAAGATAGTTAAACAAAGAATCTGGGTAGAGTCAATGAAGCTAACAAATTATTTGCATAAACAAAGTAATATGTTTATTTTTAAACTATATTTATATTCTACCTTTTAATAAAACCATCTCTTAGAAAGGTAGTCACTCTCTCTTCCTAGGAAGGAAATGTAGCCATGTATTCAGTGTTCTGATTGCACAGTAAAGGGGAATTGCAACACTAAACAAGTCTGATAGGAGCTGAAGACAAGACCAAAGGCTCAGTTATTATCCACAGCTACAATACAGGGAAATATTCATTTAAATTATGATTATTCACTACAGAGTAAATAGACACTAAGTTATGATAATATAAAAAGTAAATGTCCAGTGCCTGTGGGATGTCAGGGTACCTGTGTAATGCCCAGGTGCTTGTATGATGCTCCTATCTGTGTGATGTTCAGGTGCCTGTGGTTTTGGGCAGTGAAGCCCAAATTCAGGTCAAACTTCATCATACTTAATCTCAGGCTAATATAGCCCAAATGAATGTCCATCATCAGAGCAGCCTGCTGCCACCAAAACCATGGTGATGCCCATGGTCCATGCTCCTGCCACACAAGCTAAACTAAATTTTCTTTTTGTCTTTTTCTCTTTTATTTATTTATTTGAGGTAGGAGAGTGACTCAAGGAGGAATGTGAAGAGGGTGTTATCGAGATACATTGTATGAAACTCAAGTAATTAGCAAAACTATTATATAAAAATTAAATTTGTATAAATTTGAAAGGTTTTCTTAAAACACATTTTAGATTTCTCCAATGTGTATTCCTATATGTGTCTGTGAATGTGCAAGTTCCCTGGAAGCCAGAAGAGGGCGTCAGATCTCCTGGAGCTGGAGTTATAGGCAGTTGAGAAGCCAGATGTGTATGCTGTGAACCAAACCCCAGTCTTTTGCAGGAGAGTGTGCTGTTTGCTTTTTGTCAACTTGACACAAACCTAGACATATCTGGAAAGAGAGGATCTTGATTGAGAAGATGCCTCAGCAAGATCGGCCTGTAGGCAAATCTGCGGGTTAGTGTCTTGGTTAATGACATATGAATGTGGGCTCCAACCACTGTGGGTGTTGTCACCCATGGGTAGGTGGTCCTGGATTGTGGGTGTTGCCTCCCATGGGCAGGTGGTCCTGGATGGTAGAAGAAAGCAAACTGAACAAGCCAGTGAGCAGTGTTCCTCAATGGTTTCTGGATTAGTTCCTGCCTTGAGTCCCTGCCCTGACTTCCCTGGATGATGGACTACAAGCTGCGAGACAGGATAAGCCCCACCCTCCCCAAGCTACTTCTGGACATGGTGTTTTATCATGGTGGTGGAAACCTAACTAAGACAGTCAGCAAGCACACTTAGCCACTGAGCCATCGCTCCAGCCCCTTAACAGCGCTTTAAACAGACATTTTAATACACCATAAGGTTTAAACATTTAAAAATTGAGTAACCATTTGGCTTTTTGAAATACAGAGGGATTCAAGACTACATAAAAGTAACTGAAAATAAATTTTAAAAATGTAATCATACAACTGCAAGGGTATTTCTGTGATCAAATCAAAAAAAAAAATTGCATATGAGAATTCAGATTCCTTTGCAATTCAGAAAATATTGTGACCATCAGGACAAGTCAACTGAGCTTACCTGAGATGGTGGTGTACTGTGGATCAAATTCAATGATGCCTTCTGCATTGTCACTTTTCATTATTATGATTTGAACAATGGAGACACTCCCAATTTCAGGAGGTTGATCTATCTGAAGTCCATTCTCTTGGATGGAGAAATTGTACCCGCTTGCAAAGTCATAAGAAACAAACATTAAAACACAACGAAATAAAATAACACACAAACACATGAGCAGCGTGAACATAAAGGTCTTCTTAGCTCCTATACCGTGGTTCTAGTAAGTACTACACAGCTCCATTCATGGTGTACTACAGAACAATGAACCCACAGTCTCATGCGTGCTAGGCAAATCTAGTCTTGTAATAGTCTTAAATATCCCCAGCATTAAATATTAATATTTAATATTAATCATTAATCATTATAATTATATAATAGTAATAACAATAATCCCCAGCATTAAAGCTGTCTTGCGGGAAGTGACATTTAAAAAAAAGATTCTTATGTTGATGCTTCATAAAACGAAAGGTAATATAAAATTACAAGTTTGGACAAAATAAAAATAAGAAGATAATAAATAAATAATAAAATAAATAATAAGGAAATAAAATAAGGAAATGTAATTTAATTGTAATCCATATCCTTCAATCAAATAGTTTACTTGTGCAACAACCTATTTCTGCAAAATACCTTTTAAGGTTGGTATCCTTCCCATCGAACAAGCCTTGACTGTCAAGCCCTTTGTAGCATTTCTACTCTTAAAAGAATTTCTTAAAAGATACCAGCAATTTCAATCCTTCCTTCAATTCTCAAATTCTTTGTACCTAGTGTCTATACCCTACACTATACACTATATATACCTTGTACTGAAAGGTTAAAAACCGCTAAATAAGATTACTTACGAAGCAAAGTTAGAGAACCCAGGGTTAAAATATTAAGGAGGCAGAGTAACTGCCCTCGATGGCACCCTGAGATTGGTTGTGGACTGGCTGGCTATGCCTGGACCTACCAAATCAGGAAGTAAGTCTCTAGCCGAGAGGCAAAACAGGAAACACGCTGCATTCTATTGCTTCCTTTTCATAGGAAGCCTAGTAATTATCTGCAAGCAAAAACCATTCTTAGAATTCACGTGGAATTTATCTTTGGAAGAGTAGGCAAGGAGGCAAAGATCTCAAAGTCCCAAATTAACCAAAACCGTGACAAGTACAGGGAGCTGCTCCCCGCAAACGCACTTGTGTAGTCAAGGTGGTCAGTGAGCAGCTCACGCTTCAGTGTGTTTAATTAATTCTTGCTTCCACACACCGAGTCAGTTCTTGAAAAATTAAGATTTGATGCATTGTGAACTCAAAAATACATTTTTACCTTTCTTAGGTAAGGTTATCCATACGCTACCTATGCTTCTGAGTGGAATACTGAGTTGGAAAGCAATTGAATTATAATATTTATATGTAACTAATGAGCATATATTTTAATACATTAGGAAGCTTTCAGTCTTCTCTCAGTTGATGCATTTTTCCAGGGAGGGGCCCCCTCCCTGGGTAGACTTTGTACAGGGGCGATGGTGAGACCGACAGATTCAACCAAGAGCAGTTCCCTGTGGTAGCAACGCCTCCTGTTCTGTCAACTGAGCTGGCTCCAGCGAGGGAAAGAGCCTCAGTAGTATGAGTTTTGATTCTTCATTGAAAACATGCTGCACCAGTTTGGTCAACTACCATAAAAATTTATTTCCAGTTTCACACTGCTATTGGGCAAGGATCTATCCCATTTTCCCACAAAGAAGACAGTATAGACTTGGCTATACCAAGGACAGCTGCCTTGCGCTCCCACCCATTCATGGGCCACAGAGTGGGAGGAAGCAGTTTCTGCCACCACAGCTAACCACTGACCTAGAAAACAGGCTAATTCCACTAGGAATGTGAGATGCCATATCACCATCAATTCCCTGGCTTCGCTGGATGAATTCACATAAAGGGACCATGTCCTCTCAGGCAGGAGAGTAGGGAAATAGAGTTGAGAAAGCTATGACAGTAGCAGTCTGTCTTAATTTCTTTTTTTCTCCTCATACACCCCCATTTCCTGGCCTTTACCTTCCTTGGAGATCCACTCTTATAATGGCAAGGGTAAATTCCTCAGGGCCTTCAGGAAGGGTGTCATCAAGGATTTCAACATACAGACTCTTTGCCCTGTCTCTGGCCTCAAAGAGGAGCTCCCCTGATGTGGGAAGAAAGTCCGAGCCAGCCTCGGCAGTCCTGCTTCCTGTCTCATACCAGACTCGCACTCGTCCAAAGGAGCCACCTGATCGGACAACTGTGACATTAACCTAGGAGGAAACGGCTAACTTGTTTAAATTGCATGTTTAAGTCACTGTACAAAGCATGTCTAATTGAAGATTCTATTTACTGGGATTATGTTGGAATGAAATTTAACTCCATAACATTATAGAAATTACATGTCATAATGATATTAGGTACGTACTGGATGCATGGCATAATGATACTAGGAAGACATTAATACATCAGGGGGGAATGCTTTAGAAAATAAACAAACAAAAAAAAAACCACATTTTACTAGAAACAAAAGCAATAGTAAGAACTAAAGCAGCCCACACCATACCCTCTGTGCTGCTTCTGAAACTTGAAGCTGTTCATGAGAAAATGAAAACTGGCCATAGGGGGCATCACTGGCCACCATGATGATGATGGTGCTGATGCTGGCTCCATTCAGCACTCCACCCTCACTGATCCCAGTGAGCTGAAACTCATAGGAACGCTTCTCCTCAGGGATGTCATCATCCAAAGCCTGGAGAAGGAAAAAGAAAAGTCATTCACAGCAGAATGTGTAAAATGTAGAGAAATGTCTTATCAATAGGAACAGTCAAGGATTCTGTAACCTTGCTCCAAATCCAAGCACACACACACACACACACAAATACAAACCACACACACACACGAATACAAACTACACACGCATACACATACACACACATACACAATTGCAACCCCCCCACAAACACACACACAAACCCGCAAATATACACACAAACCCACAAATCCAAACACACACACAAATCCAAACACACACATACACACACACACACACGGGCTAACAGAAGGCAGCCCCATTGATACCTGAATTACTACAGTGGCCTCAGACTGTCCATCTCGCATTGTCAGTTGTCCTGATGTTTCAACAAACTCCCCCGCGGCAGGAGGGAATATGCTCCAGTATACAGTGATCTCGCCCGAAACCCCCGGGCCACGGTCAAGGCTACACAGTACATGGATACATACTTAGTACACTTTTAGTTGATGGCCTTTCCTGAACATTTGCAGTGCCTGCCAACCAGTGTTCACATACTTCGAGAACATCATGCCTTTTGGTAATCTTAACGATCAGTTGTAGATCAAATGAAAGTCTTAGAATTCCAGGGGAATAACATCAAAATTACTAAGCTAGCATAGATCTATCATGACAAAGGCACTGGCAAAGAGCAAACCCTACTCCTGAAGGCTTAAAGGGATAAAAACAAGCATTTGTGGATTCTATTGAACACCCACATAGAGTGTGAGCAGCCTAACAGGTCCTCTGAAGAACAGAAACACTAAACTCCACACATGAACAGGCTCATGGGAAAGGATGAGGACTGGATGTACCAGGTATGGACTTCAGAGAGCTATCAAGAGGAAAGCTCAAGTCAAACCCGGCTACTTCATTAGCATCAGTTCTTCATTCCTCAGTTGACAATGTGCAGAGACAAACTTGTCCACAATCATACTGATCCAGTTATGTGGCAGGATCTAATGTGAGGACCCATAGAGTCAAGTTTATAGAAAGAGTAACTCCTTGTGCATGAGTGACAGAATGGAGCTATCTACGTTTACCTCTGCATATCTTCTTTTCTGTAGGCTATGCAACCCATCCTTGAGTAAGGAGGTTACCTGTGATCTAGCTTCAAGACAGCTCAGGGTACATTATTTGCTTTGTTTTGTTTCTTTATTTTGAAACAGTGTTTCTCTGTTGTAACTCTGGCTGTCCTGAAACTCACTCTGTAGACCAGGCTGGACTTGAACTCACAGAGATCTGCCTGCCTCTGCCTCCCAGGTGCTGGGATTAAAGGCGTGTATCACCACCACCCAGCCAGGGTACAGCCTTGAATTTCTGTCTGAAGTTTGTTCTATTCTCCACACAATGCTTGACAATATGTAATGTGATAATGAGTATTATGTATGCTTAAGAATGATTCTCTAGGCTATTTAAATAAAACAAAGAAAAAAAATCATAAAGTCCTCACCTGATGATGGCAGTGCCATTATATGTCGCTGAAGGCTCCCCAATAAGGATGTGCCTAGATGACAGAGCAATCCCAACCTCTGATGTGCCCTTATCTCCTCGGATTATTATTGATGCACTACCTAAGTTGGAGATAATACAGTCCATTTTGAGGCAAACATAAATGCACACACACTCACTCTAACCGATTACACTCAGATGGCAGTAACAGCAGGTAGACGCTCTTATCTGCCTTTCACCAGGAGAGTGGGGCACACTGAGGCACTGAAGCCTTTACAGACTTCCCTTGGTCACACCCGCAGAGGGAGCAGAAGAAGCTTTGCCAAAGCCCCACTCCCAGTGCACAGCAAGCAAACTCTCCTCCGCCATGTGTAGGAACTAACCCCTGGGGTATCCATCCACCTTACCGCCCTTGGCTGTGTAGCTTTGTCGGTGGCCTCGGTGGCAAAAGCAAGAACTCTTGAGGGCACCTTTGCTTTTTTTGTTGTTGCTGTTTTGTTTTTGTTTTTTGTTTTGTTTTTGTTTTTGTTTTTCAAGACAGCGTTTCTCTGTTGTAACTCTGGCTCTCCTGAATTCACTCTGTAGACCAGGCTGGCCTCCAACTCACAGAGATCGGCCTGCCTCTGCCTCCGAGTGCTGGGATTAAAGGCGTGCACCACCACCGCCTAGCTTGAGGGTACCTCTCTTAATGTTTAATTTCCTGACTACTAGTCATAAACCTGGTTAGTTATTATTATTAAGATGGAAATCAAAACTAATAATTTGAGAAGATATACTACAACTTAGCAGTAATTTGATGAAGACTTTTTTTTCTAGAAGTACACATTAGAGTTTCAGAGGAAACAAAATTTAAAATACAAAACCAGATTTTTGTACATTTGCATTCCTTGCAATGGCTTACCGAAACTAAGAGCAGTTGGTCATCTACAAGCATGCCACAGTGAGACAGAAATACAGTAAGTGTGTGTTTGTGTTGATCAAGGATTTACCTTGCCCCATGGATACATTCTTATTCTGTGCAGAGTGATCCTATGCAACATGTCGCTGACCTGATTTAAAACTTATGGAAGATACGGTGCCTTGATATGACTGCTTCACAGGTATGCAGGAAGAGTAAGCAGCCACCTTAGTGGTATGCACACTTGTGAGAATGTTCTTGGTGATGGCTTCCACTTGTCGTCCCACAGCCTTGGGGTTTCAAGTTATAAAAGGACCGCGTAGCCATAAGCAAATTTCAATTTTAAAAGTTTGTCACCTCTTTTGTTGCTATTATTATTACTCATAGCACAATGCAATTATTTAAGACCCACCTTTCCAATGAAGATCTAGAAATTAGCATACCTGCTTATGAAATATTAAAATAGCTAAGTAATTAGATTTAGATAAAAACATGTAGACACAGGCTATACTTGTGCTTCATGTGTTAAACTTTAAAATTATGTTTGATTACTAAAGCAATATATAGTTGCTATAAATATATAGAAATTGTAAGCAATTAAGGTTCACTAATGGCATCTCAAGGTAATAATTCCAAATTTATCAAATATAAAAATATAACAAAATGGGATTTTATTGAGAATGTTGCTATGAAATTCAGTTTCATAGTACAGCAATTATCCATGTAATTAAGACTTCTTGGGACTGGAGAGACAGCCTAGAAGTTAAGAGTGCTTACTATTCTTGCAGATGACCAAGTTTCAGTCCCAGCACCTACAACAAGCAAATCATGAATGCTGCAAACTCCAGCTCAAGGGGATCCGGCGCCCTCTTCTGGCCTCCATGGGTACACACACACACACACACACACACACACACACACACACACACAAAACTAAATTAAATAAATCTTTTTTAAAAAATAATTCTTGGGGCTGAAAAGATGCCCCAGTATTTAAGAGCACATAGTATTCTTGCAAAGGACCTAGGTTCAGTTCAAAACTCCTATGTAGGACAGTTTATAATTCAAGGTAACTCCAGTTCCAGTAAGTTTCGGTTCCTCTGGCCTGAATAGTCCCTGTACTCACATGTCACATGTACACATCCACATGACATACACAGGCAGAATTGATTTTTAATTTAAAAAAACTAAAAATTTTAATTAAAAAATTAACTATTCTTGATTTTAATGTAATGAAGAGTTTTTCTGCTATATCATATTGATATTTCTCTTTCTTTTCTTGCTTTTGTTTTTTGTTTTTTGGGGTTTTTGTTTGTTTGTTTGTTTTCAAGATAGAGCCTTTCTGTGTATCTGGGGATGTCCTGGAACTCTCTTTGTAGACCAAGATAGACTCAAACTCAGAGAGCCACCTGTCTCTGCCTCCCACACACTGAAAATAGAAGCATGCACCACCAAAGCCCAGCTTCATATTGTGATATTTAACAGCTTACTACTGCTTAATCATTTAGCTTTCATATTTTACTTTGTAAGTATTACTACAATGAACAGATTTTCTTTAAAACAAAAAGAAAAGCCCAGCAGTACATGATCTTTGATCTCTGACAATATTAATTATGAGTATTGTCCTATAATTTTAATTTTAAAAACTTTGCCTGCAACATAGATAAAAACGTATATTTTCATTGAAGCACACTTAAAAATTATGAAACCTAGCATGAAACCTGTCTTGCAGCTATTTATTATGGACACACTTAATTTCCAAACCCATATGAATTTTTCTTACCTTTCGCTGGAGATATTTCCACTGCATCAGCTGCTGTCAGCTCAATGGTGAAGTGCCTGTCCTCCCCCAGTGTGGTATCTTGAAGTGTGTGTAATATAACAGTCTTCTGGGACTCGGTCTACAGCATGTAAAAAAGAGAAAAACATTAAGAGGAGGGAAAGTAAGAAGGGGAAAGGAGGGTTATCCAAGTCAATAGTTTTGTAACGCTGGCTATAAATGGTAACAGTGAACTTATGGCACAAAGAAGTAATGGGATGATTCATGGGGAGATGAGCTCAGAAAATTCTATGAGAAAGATTTAAAATTTACTCAAGTACAAAGTTTCTAAAAACAAACTTCTCCCATTTCCCTCAAAAACTCCTCCTTAATTTGACCAAGAGTTTCCGAAGATATTCGATCACAGAAAAGTTTTCCTTATATTTTTGATTACTCACGTTCTGCATGAGAGCAATAAGGATCAGCAACTTTGGGATTACCACTGTAGTCTATTTCAGATAGAAATATTTAGAGATAGATAGAAATATTTGCTTGCTTTGGAAATTCAAACTTATTAAATTTTAAGCACACAATGTGGGAAAGATGAACCTCACTACAATGAGGTAGCAAATTGCTGTTTTCATTAATGCTTTTTAAATATCATCTATTTTATTAAGTACTTCCTACGTAATAGGAAATTAGCCTGCTCATAAATACTGTTTCCTGTAGTCCTTACACCTTGCTCTCTCTGGTTAAGCACTGTTGTTCTCATTTTGTACTTTGGAAACCAAGTGTGATCAACATTAATGAATTTTCCTAGATCTGCATGGTATTAAATGGCAGGGAGAAATTTCAATTAGTCTCACTGGATATAAAAATCTGTCCATGGTTATATCCCATATGATAAAAGAACTACAATGAAAAGGAAATTATAGTCGATGAAATTAATACAAATATGGGTGACCTAAGGAATCTGTCACAGTGTAGAAACAGGCATGAAAAACTGGAGAGAATAAAGCACTGAGCCAATGAGTGAACTGAAGGACAGAGAGGAAATCTCAAAACTACAAAACCCATGATGGTGCAGAGAGATCATTGTGTTGGGGAGGTATTAGCATCAAACACTGAATAGAAGAATGCATTCACCCAGGGTTTTGATGCAAGAGACTTAGTTAATATGAAAAGTAAATGTTTAGTTTAAATTGTAATATTAAAGAGCAAGTTACAAAACAGATTGCAGAGCACAAACTCCATGTATGGAAGAAGAAGGTAAATTTGTTTTGAAAGGGTACAAAAGAAACTATCAATAGTGGTTATCATAGGAGGATATTTTCACTTATTTTTCATCCCTCTGTACCTTTGACTTTTATACCAAGAGCACATGGTTGTGGGATGATTGAGGGAGATGTGCCTTCTTAAAACATATGTGTAGACACCATAGAGGAACAAACTGACAACAAAAGAAACAGACTGAAGCGAAGGAATGAGAGACTTCTCATGAGAACATCAGGTAAGGTCTCTGGCAGGAAGTCATATTTTTCTAGAAGTTCTCACACAATTTAAATAAAACACACTTTTCTTGTAAAATGGGACTTGTTATAAGAGAGGACAACTCTATATACTACACACTATTCCATACAAATGTACATATGAATGACAATCATAAAGATGTGATTGCAGAAATAATTCTCATCCTTGTGACTGCATATTGTGAAGTCAAAGAACCAATGTGAGGGAGGAAGAGCTGGTGAGAGCAGCAGAATCTGTAGAGAAATATTTAATCTAACACCATGGCTGATCTTGGGTAGAAAGAATATTAGTTAGTACACACCTTTAATCCCAGTGTTCAGAAGGCAGAGGTAGCACACATCTTTAATTCCCCAAGACAGAAGCAAGAAGAAGTAACATGAAGCAGAGCTCAGAAGGAACCAGTGTTAAACAGGAAATGACATGTGAGATGAATCAGAGTGACAAGCTGGTGAAGTGATGAATCAGAGTTAGCAGAGTGAGTCAGAGTGAGGACATGCCCAACTCTCACGATAGAAATGTAGGTGCTCAGCTCAGAGAATCATATAAGACACAGAGGAGTTCATCAGAAGGAGTCAGTGTCAGATAGGACGAGTGAGTTTGGGAGAAAGAGTCAGCTAACAGGGAGAGTCAGACAGCAGTTCAGAGAAGTTGTGGGAGTCAGCCAGAATCAGTCAGAATCAGGAGAGTTCACTCAGAAACAGTCAGCCGGCTCAGAAGGTCAGTTTGAACCAGTCAGCTTGGAGAAAAGTTTGAGTCAGAACAGCGAGTGAGTTAAACCATAAGAGTCAGTTGAGTTCCGTACATCTCTGAGTTGAGAAGTTAGTCAGAGTAGCTCAGTCAGCAGTAAGTCTTGGAGGCTGTACAGAGGTTGTACAGAGGCTGAAGCCTTCTGGTTCTAGGCTTAAGATTAGATTGTACAGAGGCTAAAATGCTCCAGGGCTCCAAGACTACAACTGGCAATTGAATTAGTCAAAGATTGAACTGCCTTTTGCCCTGAATCTATGTATAAATGAATTCAAAGGGCAGACATGTAATCATAATAAGAGGACCTGGGGTTGTCTTCTCAGAATGCAGATGGGGAGTAGAGATTAAAGTTTATGCATCTCCACTGTTTACACCCCCAGTATTACTTCCTTCCTCTGTTCTTCCTTTTCCTGGAGGATTGTTTTCCTCTTTACGGCATACCCTAAAAACTATACCTAAGAAAGTCTTCAGCTAAGGGAAAGGAAGCCAGTGAGTACTGTTGGGGGCGACACTGATGAAAGGGGTGCAAGGGCCACACGAATGGGCAGACGGCAGAGACAAATGGTAAACAGACAGGAAGCACTGATAGAAGAACAGAGAAAGAGGAGGAGAGATGTGCAGGGCACATTCTTCTTGGGTGTGTCCCTAACCCACCTCCCTGTAGTGCATGCCTGAGACATTATCTCAATCATGTTATCACGGTGTCAATAGCTTTACAACTTCTGAGGCTGTACATTTGAGATTGTCTTTGAGACTTCTATTATAATATGCTACTAATGTGTTGGTTGGAGGTTTGTAGATTTGATATTGTCTTAAAGACCTTGAACTGTCAATGCTTTGACTCGCTGTAGAAGTTCTGCACAGTCAGGATAGTAAAAAGGCAAATTCGAAAGAAAATATACCAACCTCAGTGATAAAATATATGTAAGGGCTGCAGAAAGGTTGGCATTAGGGATGACACTCAGATGTCTGGCGTGTCTGACTGACCTGGCCCTCAATTCGGATAGGAATGTGACAGAAAGGCACTTTGGACTGTGTAACAGAGGGTCTGGACTAAGCAATCTGATAACTGTGTATGTCTGTCTGTCTGCCTGCCTGTCTATAATCTATTTCTCATATCTGTCTCTGTCTATCTCTCATGTATCTGCCTATCTATCTATATATCAGCTATCTACCTATCATCTATTAATCTGCTTATCTACCAATCATCTATCTATGTATCATCTATCTACATGTCTATCTGCCTATCTATCTATCCTCCCTTCTTCCTTGTTTACTTCCATTTTATCTCGATGCACATGAATTTCAAAAAATATACCAGAGATAATGAACACAAGCATGTCAATTCAGAAGCCACAGTGCTCTGGAAAAAAATCAATACCAAATAAGAAGACAGTTACAGGACCACAGAGGCTGACTGTACCTCATCAAAATGAAGTGTCCCATTCAAAGGACTGAGGTCGTCTTTGGCCTTCTCTTCTATAGCCCAGTGAAGTTGGACAGCTCCTTTTCCATCTGGGGACCGGACGACTGTCAGTGTCACATATGAATCAGGGTCATCAGACAGAAGGGATTCATCAACCATTACCTACAAGAAACAAAATCCAGTGTGGCAAACACAAATGAGAGAAATAATTGTATTGCTATCACTGTAGTTTCTCATTTAAAATTCTTTTCATGATGTGTTATAATGTAGCAGGAAAAAGGTTTCTCCCAAACCTACTTCTTTTCTCTCCTACAGGTTAGGCTACTTTGTATTTCAAGTTTCTCTTGAAATTGGTTGGAGCAAAGTGGCTGCATTGTCAATCGGTTACTGGGAGAACCAATCGTAGCTGCCAGTACTCTGGACCTTCCCCACGATCTTCCACATCTGCTCTTTCCCCATGTGTGGAATACAGTGAAGAGAAAATGCCCCAAGATCTTTAAACAGTCAGTATGCAGAGACAAAAGGAATCTTATGCCTAGGGTGCCAGTTGGAAAAGAGGTGCCCATGGCAGTCAGAAAGAAGGGCACACTACCACACCACTCTTGCACAAAAAGGCAAACACGAATGATAAAGGAAGTGAGATCTGGGTTCTCTTAGTTACAGCATATAGGTTTCCCAAATGATGCAGGTATATATATGGTCAACAGTTTACCAACTGTAGAGACTGGACATTTAAAGGGCTTCTAATGAAACGGGTTGACTCTATCAGAAGGGGAAATATTAAAAAGGCAATATTGATGGTGGGATACAGGAAGAATCTTAATTAATAATTTGGTTTCAAATAATATAGTGTTTCTCTCACTGCTTGTGCCCCCACTCCCTCCCTCTTTCTCTCCCTCCCTCCTTTCCTCCTGCTTGTAAGTTAGACATACACTCTTAGCTACTGCTCCAGCACCATGCCTCCCTGTCTTCTGTCACAGTCCCCAACACGATGTCATGGACTAAGCCTCTGAAACTACAAGCAAGCCCTGGTTAAAGGCTTCCTTTTAGAAGTTGCCTTGGTCATGGCATCTCTTCACAGCTACAGAAAAATAAGACACCATAGGAGTGCTTGACTTGCGGGTAGGTTTTTGGGATTTGAATTCGGATCCTCCCATTGATGTTTCTCCTGAGCCACCTTCCTCCTTATTAAAGGAGACTCACTATATGAATTTACTGGCACTAGCATTTCTTACTTCAGTCCTTATGCTTAGAATCTTATGCTCAAGATCTGGAGTGAGTGAATTGCACAGTTCATTCTGGCAGCACAGTCCAAGTGGAGCCCCTCATATTCAGTTATTCAGGTTCAAAATGCAAAGCAATGACTCCCATTTTGAAGACAGACACTTACCAAACACAACATAGTCCTGTGTTTGTGTTTGTTTGTTCACTAGACTCCATGTTAGAATCAAGAACAGAGATTTAGAGCTAACAAGTGTTTATTAAGGTTTTACTGTGTTATTTTATTTTATTTAAACCCCATAGAACTCTTATATATCTGACAGCCGGATATGTGCACATATTTGGATAAAAGGAGTCTCCAATCTAATTCAGATGTTTTGACTTCAGACCCAGTGCTGTTCACATTGTTCCTTAGGCACAAGAAATACTTTATAATCAATTATAAGCAATCTGCATGCATATTTTCTGTTTGGCTTGGCTTATGCATACAGATATTCACATGTCTATGTCCTTACACACTGCCTTGTGAAGGGCTTGTTTTGATGGGTTTACTTTGCTCAATGTTTTTCAATTTTCTTTCTAATCTGTCACCAACTAATACTATTCACTGAGCACAATATTATGTTTCACGTGCATATTGAAAAGTAAGATGCTTTGTGGCAAGAAAGACAGGATATAATGAATACAAATGCAAAGCGGTAAGTGACAAGTAGTACTAATGCTACCAAGAGTAAAAATATCAACCACACGTATTAATGCAAACCCTAGGTTTGAGAGCTCTACACTCATCAACTCACTCATTTTTCATAACCGCTATGAGGAGAGTCACAACAGGACCCGGGTGTCTAATCTTAATTTTAGAGAAATAGAAACTTAAGGCTAGTAGGTTAATTCTCCAATCATGCTTAAATTAGGTTTAGAGTACCAATATTAATAACAGAAGTTAAGATAAAATGCATAAACAATTATCTGTGACTAGTAAAGTGACTTCCTGTTCCTGTAGAAAGAGAAGCTTCTAAACACACTGAATCCCCAAGGTTAAAGAGTCTTCACCAATGGAAGAATTGAACATTAAACCATGAAATTGTTTCTATCCAATTAATTTTTCATAAAAGGAGGAGTAGCTTACAAAGACACATTTCAATGTCCAAGTTCACACATATGATAATGTTACAAGCAAAAATATGTTTCCATATTTCAAAAATATGTTTACACCAACTGAAGACTCGAGCAGTTAGCTCTGCTCAAATTTTGAAAAATTAAATTACATATTTATGTGTACTGAAATATACCAATAAATATTACATATATGCTAATACTCTGAAAAATATTATGTGGTTGGAATACCACAATATAATAATGATGTTTGTCTCAGGATACAAGATTATAAAAACTTACACCTTTGTTACCCATTTTGTACCTCTCAGATGTTAACTTATTACAGCCACTCAAAGACCCCTACTTGCTTCTTTCTCAAGGGAGAAAATGTTTCACTTGGCTATAGCAAAATTGTACTCTTAAAAGTTCCATTTTCTTGTGAAATTGCAATTACACTGACCAAATCATTAGGTAATGTTTAGACTGTACTTAAATTTTCAGAGATCTGAAAAACTGGGGTCTTGAGACAAGCTGTAATGCTTTAGCCTTGGCAGCCGCAGAACAGGAAAGATGGGGGAACTAGAGCAGTTAGCTTACTGCTAAAGATATCCATGACAAATTACTGATTACATGATAGATACAACGGTGAACAGTGACACGCTGAGCCAGGGAAGGTTCAGTGTAGATATGAATTATCTATGGATTTTTATGAATATTTCATGTTGGAGTTGTCTTTAAGAGATAAATCTACAATAATTATATATCATCACCACACAATAATGGTCATGATAGAGATTATCCTACCTTATATTTGAGAGATTATTAATGTAGAAGCTGCCACCAAACCGAGCTATATAAACATTTTATGCTTGCGACTGGTTCAACTTTTTATCTCCACTCAAGAGCTAAATCTGTAATAAGTCTTTCACATCTTGGAAGAAAACAGTTAATGAGCAGCAAGAGGAAAATGATAAGGAGACACCAGAGCTGGGAGCAGGGAATATAATCCAATAGTTTGTTCAATATAACCCAGGGTGAAACTCCAGAACAGTGAGTACCAGTAAGTCTCACCAACTCAGCCCATCCTTAAGGTCCAACCTGAGGCCAGTCCTTTCAACAAGGGACTGCGTTCTGGCAGTAAAGCCGTCACGGAATGGAAGACACCAGTGAGAAGGACACCTTGGTCTACCATTAGCAATAAAAATGAATCTGCTGCTCTCTGTTGAAATCACCCAATGCAACAAACCCTCACTGTATGTAACTGTATGTATAAGTTGGAGGAGTGTCTCCTGCAGCAACAGCCTAATTATTCAAAAGACTAATCCTGAAAAGAGACTCATTAAGTAAAGGGAAAAAGAAAATCTTCAGAACAAAAACAAGAGACATTTTTTTTTAAAAATTGAAAACCATACAAAAATCTGGGGCAAAAGGGTCCCCTGATATAGCAAACTTACAGTCTTCTCTTCAAATCCAAATATGCCAAATGGAGAGTCATTCGTTGGTATGACAACAGTCACTACGACATCATCACCAAGTCTTCCACCACCAGCCACACTTGTTAAGTTGATGCTGAATGTCTCCATGAGTTCAAATTCAGCATCATCAATCACAGTGATTTCTATCGGTGCAGTGACCTACAGAACACAAGGAGAGGAGGGAGAGGAGGCATCATTAGAGAGAGTGATGGAAATGGGGGGGGGGCGGGTAAAATGTAATAACAATGCCTCCTCATACCTATTTTAATTATTTTAGTTAAAATGAAACAAGACATGATAGAAATGGAAAAAAAAACAGGATTTTGCTTATTATATCCATAATACATTTAAGATAACATACATATAGTAATTCAAAGTAAGAAATTTAAAATCTATCATTTTTAAGATAAATAAATTACATATTTAATTCGACACAGGGTACTTTATTGGTGATGAATCAGAATGTCTACAATGAAGAAAGCAAATAATGGGACTGGAGAGACAGCTCAGTGGTTAAGAACACTGGCTGTTCTTCCAGTAGGGCTTGGGTTCAGTTTCCAGCACCCACATGGCAGCTCACAACTGTCCGTCGCTCCAACTCAAGGGGATCTGACACCTTCGCACCAATGCACATGAAGTAAGCTTGAATAACAACAGATGCTGGTGAGGGTGTGGGGAAAAGGGACCCACGTATCCGTTTGGAGGCATGTAAGTTGGTTTAGAATCTACAGAAGTCACTGTAGAGATACTTCAAAAACTAGAAATAGCACTACTGTATGATCCAGCTATAGAACTCCTGGGAACACACCTCAGAGACTGTTGATAGCACACTACAGGGATGTTCATACGTCCGCATTCTTTGCGGCTCTATTCACAACAGCGAGGAAACAGAGCCAGACTGGGTATCTATCAACCGGTGAATAACGGAAGCGTGCGACACAAAGACAATAGAATCCTTCCAGACCCTCCCACCCTCACTCAACTCCACACCCTTTCTCTCTTGAATAAACAGAAACCAGGGGCTGGAGAGATGGCTCAGCAATCAAGAGCCGAGAGGAGCTGGAGAAGGGGAAAACTGCGATTGGAAGATATGGTGTATTTTTATTTTTTTTTGTTAAAAATCTGTGAAAAAATGAATTCTCCTGCTGTGATTATTAAAAGAAGATAGAGCCGTTAATAGTACTCGGATCTTACTAGATAGAGAAACAGACTAGAATGCATTTGGCAGTCACTAATGCATGTCCGCTTGGTAGATGCTCTCAAATGTTTGAATTAAAGCCAAGCACCACTAAGTCTGTTCATAATGGGCATACTTGTCCATCAGCAAACTGGAGAATCCCGTGAGACGGCCAGAAGTCCTCCGGGCCAGCACTGTCTGGTGTTGCTTTCCAATAAACATTTACTGTCCCGAAGCTTCCAGCCAGCCGGACGACAGGAACTCGAAGAACGTTCGAGGGTGGGGGTACCTCGTGGGCGATGATGACTCCACCAACATCCTTCAACAAAGAACGGACAGTGAAAGGCAGGCAAGAGTTCAAGACCCTCCTAAGTCATAACTTATTTTTAAGCTCTTTTTTTTTTAAAGTTTTAAGCTGAATTCATCATTCCCGCTAACATATTTATAAAGTGCTGATAGCTTACAATGAGATGTAATAAAGATAAATAAATAAATAAATAAATAAATAAATAAATAAATAGAAACTCGTTTTATTCTGTGGTCTAGCTCAGAGAACAAACAATTGGTCATAATACAAATTAAGTATTTATCTTCATCTACACGCCTACAAATCAAATGCAATTTACTTTGCGAAAAGTGTGAAGGCGCTGGTCAAACCAGGAAGGGGCAGCTTTACTTATCCTACTATAAGTAAGAGAAATTTCATCTCACTCTGGTAATGTGAAACTCAAAAACCCCTCTGGGATCGCCATTTTCTTCGATCATTATCTCCGCTATTTCCATCCTCAGCCTCCGCACACGCGGCTGCTCTGCGGGGAAGTCGGGGTTCACCAGGTTCACCGCGGAGATGGTGACAATGAGTCCTTCCTCCAGTTCGGGAGCCTCATCCTGGGTGGTGGGGAAAAGATGCTTCGCTTGGCTGTCGGTCCTGACGTGATCCTAGCTATCTTGCCCGAGCTGGTCTCAAACACGTGGGCCTGGGCGGTTCTCCCCAAACTCCCCAAACCCCAGACCCAAACTCTTCAGCAACTGGAGTTTCATATGTCTTCCTCCAGGATCAACTGACTTTTTAAACGATATTTCATCTGCATTGTAAACCTGATGCTTTTCAGTAAGCAACTGACTTAATACACGAGAATAGCGGCTTTGTCATCACACAAAAAGGTGATTCATCGCCGTATTTTAATATATCCAATATATTCCCAGAGCATCCTCAGAAGCTATATTTCAAGACTAATGCTGTTCAAAGGCACCCACAACCGCATTAGCAAATGTTTAATAACTTAGCCCACGATTTGACCTGACTCTGTGGAATGTATCATACATATACAGTACCCTGAAAGAAATTTATAAAGATATGACAAGCTTTACATGTATTTTAAAAGTGGAAGCCCTTGATATAAATCTAGATGTAAGCAAATATTGAAGTTTAATTTAGAGAAAAATTCATTGCATGAAAATAATAAAAAATCAAGATGTAAAAGAGAACACACAGAAAATTAAAAGGAGAGCGCCATTGCGCCCCTTCCCCCCTAATGTGGCTTTTCAGATTGTCCGCTACACAGGACAGGTGACTGAGGTCACCAAAACCCCTAACAGGAATACAATATCACTGTATCTACTTAACAGCATGTCACAGGTTTAGAGTGTCTAATATATACTGTTATCAACCTCACGTTATTATTTATAAATGTACTACTTAAACATCTTGTGGCACTGCATATCAACCCCAGGACCTTATGCATGCTAGGCCAGAAATTTAGCTCTGAAATAAACCCCCAGTCCTGGTCATAATACCACAGTGTAATGAGACACCAGCAGCCATGCTAGCACCTTTGATTTCTTGTGTATTATTTCAGGTGTATCCACCTGTTTTCTCCCTCTGTGTCTCTGCTTTTCTAGCTCCCTTTGCTCTTCAGGCAGAAAGAGAAAGAGGCCGTGAGATGCAGCTAGCAAAATTTAGACCCAGACCATCTAAATGTATTGAAGTCATCCTCTCCTGCAAAGCAAACAATAAAATAACTAGACTGGCTTGGAGATTTGACTCATTCAGTTGTTGAAGCAATTAACCAATTATCTTCCTTGTATGGCAAATCAATCAGGCACATAATCAATCCAAATTCAGTATTTCAAATGCATTTAAGTCATTTCCACTCTAAAACAAATATAACAAATACACTTTTCATTTTCCCATCCAATAATAAACTATTTGAGAAAATTTCATTTTTTCTATCTAAATGCATGTTTTAATCATTTTTTAACTATTAGAGAGTCACAGTTCTATGGCTAGAAGCAAGCTAGCTGATCTTATATATTTATTATAATCTATACTTACTGGCAGAATGGCCACTTCAGCATGGGTTTCTTTTATGTTTTCCTTCATTACTATGACCGTGTCTTGCAACACATAATCTTCATTCTCGGTAGCTTGGTTATTGATGTGGAGTAAGAAATTGGGCTTTGCTATCAAGTGAATGGAAATGTCCCCGAATAGTCCTTTGTCTCGAACAATATGTAACCAAAGAATGGTGATGTTGTCTAAGAAATAAACATGCCTCAAGTGAGTAAGCTGTTCGACGTTCTGCTAATGTCATTCCAAGCTCCCGTGGTGGGATGCGCTGTCTCTAGACAGTTAAGAGAGCAGAGGTAACAAAGACAACATCCTACAGAGTTTTGTATGCTTCATCACTATTGTTTCCAAAGTGGTGTTCACAATCGCGATTAACTCTTGCAATACCTCTGCTTTAGTCCCTCTGTCCCTACACTGTGGCCTGCTATGCCTTACGTGTTATAAATTTGAAGTACAAGTGGTGGATGTCTTACAGAAGTGAATGTATGGAGGTAGAGCAGAGGTGATAGTTACGCATAATTGTAAAAGACTCAGACATTTCTTGAAAATGAGTAAGTACTTAACTACACAGTCATAATTTAATACTAAGCATTGGAAGAGTGATTTTAATTTCTACAGTGAGGTGTCAATCGCAAGGTTCAAGTGTTTCTCAGTACCCATTATTTTTTTTCATTCCTTAGACTAAAATAATGTGTCATATAAAATATCAGAAATGTCTATTAATATCCTCACTAGTCTGAGAGTTCCTAATGCTTGTGTTTATTTTCAAAAGGAAGAATGTAATTATTACAAATTACTATGCTTTAGGAGTACTTATTGAATGAAAACAAACACATCATTTCATTAAAGTCTATTGTTTTGAGCCTTGCACACTGACAAGGGCCCAGGAATGTAACTATGTGCCACTTTTTCCCATCAGCTCTGTGATTAACAGGAATCTGAAGTCTGGTTGCCCATATTTTTATGTGAAAAAATTCACGCCATCCTATAAGTTCATTCTGAAAACATACTGTATATAACTTTTATTTCAATAGGCTGACTGATCATAACCTATTAGATAATCATAACCTGATTATCATAACCTATACTTAAGGGATATGAGTAGTTATTCTGATGAACCTTTCAGCACTCTAAGGAGGTAAGGACTGGCCACTGTATACATCATAGGGTAAAATCACCTTCATTACCCTTTGGGGTAACATAATTAATACCTTCAGCACCAAGTCCATCTCACAGTGCGTGTTACTGATTGTTCCCTAAACCTACTGAAAATACAGAAAGGAAATCTGATTGTGGAATGGAAACAAATAAAGAAACAATAGAAAGAAAAGTAAAGGCTGATCCCTGCTACTAAAGTGGCTTACCATCAACATTTCTATCATAAAAGCATGCTCTTAGAAATTAAAAGTACCGTAGTAGACATTATTGAAAAGTGATTTCCATATTGATAAAATTTTAAATAAATATAAAAGGTGTATGGCCTATCAAACTGAAAAAAGTCATGTGAAAAAAGAAATTTATATTCCTTTCAAATATCATAGATAAAATGTCCAAAGAAACCTTATTCAAACCTAAGGAAAACTTTATCAGGATTTACCTTTGGGCTCTGGCACTCTAGTGAAGAGAGAATCAGGATGCCAGCCAACTATGCCATAGGGCGAGTCACTGGGCAGGATGGTTAGCATGGACTTGCTTCTGTTCTGGTCAACAGTAGCGCCTTTTGAGGGATCATCCACCCCCTCTGTGGCAACCCGGGTGAGTGTTATGATCACAACCTCGGATAACTCTGGCAGATCATCCGCAAGAACAGTCAGCGTGATTGTGGACAGTGCCTGGTTCTCTGTGAATGAAATCTAAAAATTAAAAGAGGACAGCTCTGCTTACATTGGGATTAACATCGTGTCGTAAAAATGTCAACTTCTTATTTTCTTTTAATATAACCACAACTTACACACCAAAGATGATTCTGCAGCATAATATGATTTTACAAACAGATCAAATATCTTTTATAGAAAAACTAGAAGATTGTTTTTTTTTTAATATATAAATATAAATCATTTCAAAAACTTGAGTTAATACTTGTAGCCCAACTGTCATATCTTGGTCCCTACAGTTCATAATGACACAAAGTACAAGTCTCTTAGGTATCTGAGTGGTTGATACTATATGGAAATCTCTATTTAGGAAATAAAAGAAAGTGGTTTATCAGTTTAAATGATTTTATCTGCAAAACATTTGTAAAAATTGATACTGCAGGTGGATCTGTCACTTAGCCATGAACACTGATTCAAAAGAGAGAAGAGAAAGAGAAGAGAGACGCAAGCCACAACTTCCCTCCTCCCTTTCTGCTCCCATTGTCTGATGTCCAATCCACATTTGTTGAAAGCGTCTGAAGTCCTTGCCGACAGGGGTCTGGGCACTTCTAGGATGCCATGCCTACACCACTCATCCCGATGTCTATGTACAAATCAAATTACTTAAACTATTACTGCAGGCCTAGGCCACCACCCCTGCTATGAGCCAAACCCATTTTACATAAATGACGTTTCAATGGGATGCAGCCATACAGACTAGACTGAACACAGTCACCACCTGTAATAACTGCTTCAGATTACCTGTCACAATTGTGCTTCAAAAGGAAAGTAGCTATTAAGCAAAAGAAAAACAGTACATTAAATCTGAAGTATCTACTATGTGACCATTTACAAAAAAATATTTACTGATTCCTACATTACATAAAAAATAATAATTCTTTCAAAAATAATGTCAAGGAAACACACAGTTAAAAGTTTAAAATCTTAATCATATTCATATAATAAACAAGAGAGATATAAGTCAATGCATACAGAAATAGGGATACAACTAGTAATTTTGGTAATTTGCATAGAATAAGTGTTAAATAAAAAAAGACTGCTAAAATACCCTCAATACACTGAAGTGCCCATCACCTTTGAAATGATAAAAATCTAGAAATGCTGAACTGCTACACACATGTTTTCCAGGAGATAATTTCATAAAAGCTCCTTTCAATAATTCTTCAGAGAAATACTTGGACAAAATATTGATCTATGGAACTATGAGGCCACTCTTCTTGCAAATAGCAAAAGGCTCCTTGAACTCTCTTTGTGAGTCAATTGTCCTTTTGAACAATCTGATTACATTTTTGAAACAGAGCATCAATTTATGCTAACCTTCATGGTGAATAATGTGTTCCTCAGCCCATCCCCTTTCTTGTGGCTGATAAACCCATCCCTCAACTACTGGGAGGAGCAAATTCTGCGTTTACCTTTGGAAGCAGTCCTCAGCTTTAGCAAATGGTCTCAATCACAGTCAACCCCACCTAGAGGTTGATGAATAACTACTTGAAGGGGGATGCCAATGGAACAACCCTGAATTTGGGATGGCAACCAAGGACCACCTTAGACACAGAACTTTCCCCTAGAATCTACCTCCACTGTGATGGCCCAAGGATCAATCTCTCCCTCTACACGGTCCTGCTTTCCTCATTTCCATATGATTTACTCATGTAAGGTAAGCCTCCCACCCATACCTCTCAACCTTAGAGTCTATTTACAGCAAATGGAAACTGCTTTAGCTTTCATGGACCTCTCCATAAGGATGCTATTTCCCAGACTTGTTCTCTAAGTCCTGCTTCTGCTTTTCCTATGTCTTGACATATTTCTATTCCCAGTTTGGCTCATTTTACCTTTCTGAAAATGTAATGCAATTTGGCTGGTTAACTTGTATCCTGAACCTCAAAAAGGGTTCTTTTTTGTTTTTGTTTTTTGTGCAAAAACAAAAACAAAACTAGCCTTAAATTGCATTCTACTCTATGGTGATTAGCAGGAATCCAGTGTTTACATGGTCAAAACTCAAACATTTCTTCCAATAGGCAGTATTTGGTTCCATGCGTCAGTAAAGAATAATCACAATTTAAGTATCTTCTATAATTCAGTACATTACATACCACTCCTGAGGTGGGAAACACATCAGCGATACTTCCAGATGCTTCCCATGCTACAGTTATGCGACCATGTGTCCCTTTTAGGCGTTCAACATTCAAGGTCACCAGGCTGTCTCGCTCCATTTCTTCCACCTGCTTATTCAATGAATTCTGAAGGATATATAGAAAGGCACATGGGGTTCCTTGAAATACATAAACAACTTCTTCTTTGGTTCACATGACTGCCTATTTGCAAACTTCATAATTCTGAGCAATGTGAAGCCATAAGAGAAACACAACAGTTATGTACAATGATGTGTTGGTAGGCATGGTGCTCAGATCTGTAATGTCCGGAAGGCAGGAAAACAACAAGTTTAAGTCTACCCCAGACTACGGAGTGAAATCTTCTCAACAAATAAGTAAATAGGTAACCTAAAGTCACAAGAAACCATTAATATTATTACATTGTCGTTATGTTTGTCTTCCTGACATATTTTGCTCAATGGACATATATTACTTTTATACCCAGAACACATTTCTCTTTAAAGAAATACACACAGCATTCAAAGGTTTGTAGGGATACCATGAACACAGTAAGAATGGCAGAGAAATCTCTTGCCTCTGCGTAAAGTCTGGCAATCCCTCCAGGTCTCCGTCTCCTATTGGTAAATTAGGGGTTAGACAAAGAAGTCTCCAAGACCCCACCCGACGACAACAAAGTCATGAGAACTGAGACAACCTCTTTGGTCACTTGCTACTGTCTCTTAAACTTAAATTCATATCCTGTGAAATATTCAATTAGCTGGCCTACTTCTTATGATGTTTCATCACTTAGCTCCCAGTCTGTGCAACGGCTCCTCCTACCAGAAAAAAAAACAACCAAAAAACCATTCATGCTGTGTCGTCATTCCTTTCTCCTCACCTATACTTCCTAGCCATGCTTCATTTGTTCTAATTCTAGTGTCTGCCGGTCTGTGACTGCGGCATCTTCTGCTTTAAAGAACTTTTCCTTAACAGGGATAATTTCATATATGCCCGACCATTAGGCAATTATGACATGAACTTGTCATCTACAGAGTCCATGCTTAAGAATCACACAATTGTGCTATCTAAAAGCTCTCAGAGTGTTCTAAGTAAGTTTATGACTTTGCATTTGGCCACACTCATAGCCAGTGACATGAAGCCCTAGGTTGGACACAAATCCCTTCTTAAAGATCCTTGGTTTCTCAGTATGGTAATCATATTGAGACTGAAGATTTTTTTTTTTAAAATATTTCTAATTTGTTTTTAACAACGGTCATCTGAGGAGACTCCTCCTTAATGCTTAGGGATGTAACTATTTAGAATGTTAATTTGAATAGAGATCTAACCCAGGAGAACATTTTACACAGCTGTTCAGTGTTATGTTACATATTCTTCAAAGTAACAAAATCTTGCTCAAGGTGATCAAAAATCCCGAAAACATCAGATTTTCATTTATTCAGGAAAGACAAGCCTTTTCTTGGCTCCATGTTCTTCATTACTGAGTGTTAGTAAACTGGGGGGGTCTCCACACAGCCAGAAGACATACTGGAAATCCTACTAAACCTCATCTAACAGGAGGTTGTCCAGATAAAAGTGACCTGTACTGAGGGACTCTACTGAGGAATTCTACTGATGTGTCTGAAAGAACTCCAGATCTTATCCACAGGTAAGGGTAAAACCACAGGGTTTTTCCATCTATCTAGACAAGTTTCCTAAAATGTTCTGTGCCTTGCAGTCATCAGGGGACCTAGGGGGTTCACACTGGATCTGCAGCAAGGCTCCAGGAGAGAGGGTGGAAGGGAGGTATAGAATCTGTCTCCTCTCTGGTTCTAGGCTCATGATCCCCAGCCTTGCCCTTTGTATTTGTCTGAAGCCCAGAGAAGACTCTGAGAGTGTTGTAGTTACTCCCTGCATAATGACAGACTCTACCTAGCTGTCCAGCTGTGAACACAGCGGCCTCCTGCTCCTGTACTTTTCAACTGTAATGAAAAGAAACTGACAGCAGACAAATTACCCAACTTCAGGTGTCATTAAGAAGAAGAGACGGGATGTGAAGGTTCAAATGGCGGGGCACCAGTTTTCAGTCACAGCAGTCCTATCTGCCAAGGTGTCATTTTAGGAGACACCTGGAGAAGTTAATGAAAATGCGTGCACCTGGCAGGAGAGGGGTCCTGTTCCTGGAACTCTCCTAACACAAGGTTCAACTCTTAAGGTTGCCTATATTACATGGGAGCCCCTGTCCACATGTGAACACTGAGTGCTTGAGATTAGCTGGTCACTACATGTAAAATGTACTCTGTAACTTAAACTTGAAGTAGTGGAAAGAATGTAAAATATTTCAGCAATTGTCTTTTATACAGACCATGTTGAAATTGCAGCCCTCTGGATATACTGGGTTAAATAAAGTGCACTACTTAAACTGGTTTTCATGCTTCTTTCTCTCTTCGTGAATGTGTCTACTAGAAAACGAAACTATGAACCTATTCACATGCTCACATTCTATTTCTATTCAGCCTTTGTGGAAGTTTCTCCTTTGCTCCAGGAAAGGGCCAGGTTGTACAGCAGTGTGATCTTCCCCCTACAGGCCACTATGGATACCTCATGCACAAATCTCATCTCCTAAACAGGTTCTTCCTACAGTTATCCATATGGAAGTGATGGTGAATTCATGCTTCCCACAGCTCCAGCATGTGATAACTACTGAACTGTCACAGTGGCTTTCAATCAATGCTGCTTTCCACTTAGAATATGTTCACAATGCAATAGCTAAAGTGATCTTTTCCAAATGCAAGCCATTGGCTGGCATGCCACTTTCTCAACACCTCCAAGTGCGCCACCCCCCCCCCCCGCCCCCCCCGACCAAAGGACAAGTTCACTATGTTACTAAGGGACTTGTCCAGGTTTTAACACAGATGCCTGCAGGCTAGCCTGAAAAAGCCAAACTCACAAGGCTGAACCTCAGCTGGTATCTTAAGGATTTCGTTTTCATGTGGTCTCTTTCATTCCCAGAACTGATAAGTGGTTCCTATGAATAAACATTGTGTACAAATAGTATGGTTTATGCTAACATCTGTTTTCCTTCTGGGATCTGAAGCTTGGACATGTGTGAGGCTAAGTGGTCATATGACCAGCTTGCAATGAGAACTCGAGCTTTGAACCTATACCAAGAATCTCAGAGTGATCAAATTTTATATGTGTTGTAACAACACAACTCAGTGCTAGGGAGAGTCAATTCGATACATTCTATCAACTGTATGGATAAACACCTTTCAAAATCTTAGCCCTGGTTTCTTCTGGAATGTCCTCATGAGTATTTTCCCTGAGATGATTTTGAGTTGTATTTGTTGCTTTAGTAGTCATCTCTCTCTCTCTCTCTCTCTCTCTCTCTCTCTCTCTCTCTCTCTCTCTCTCTCACACACACACACACACACACACACACACACACACACAGCTGACTAAACAAACACAAAGTACTATGAGCATTCCTAGTGAGTCACTGAAGCTGTAGGTGGTCATGGGGAATCTGAAAGCATCTCTCTGTCACTAACTGGGCTTGAGCAGGAAAGCAGTACCATAACAACAATAGGAGCTTCCGAGCAGGCAGACTGAGGACACAGCTTTCCAATGACAGCATGGAGAGATGCAAGAGCCCTTCCTGAGACACAGTGGCACAGCGTAGCATGTAACCAACCCACAAAGCTCAAAGTCCACCTTGGCTTCTAGTGGTTAAGCCTATTTGAGCTAGGCTTTCCTTATAGGTGGGAGACTTTGGAGAAAGATGCAATAGAGCTGCGGATATGACAAGTTAATGCATCAGAATACACTTTGAAAATAGAAATAAATAACACAATATGAATGTCTACCTTTCTTCTTGTTGGTAAAGGAATATGGAACCTGGGTATGAGAGAGGGCTGAAAAAATTTTGTAACTTCTTTCCTTGAGAAAAAAGAGGCAAAGGCACCTACATGTAGCACAATGCCTACAGGTATAAGTCTTGCCACTACTCCCCCATTCGGTGTTATAATTGTATGTGATATGTGTGATATAATACACTACACAGTGTATCTAGTATATTCATTATTACCCTCTGGTTTAAGGAATTTATTTTAAAAGATAGTACCTGAAACAAAATACTGGATCAAGACCAAATATTCACATACATATATCTATATATCTATCTATATATCTATATATATATATATATATTATATATATATATATATTTATGTTATATTCAATTCAAGTAAATGAATAAAAACAACCAAGGACTCTGTGTCCCAGGGAATCCAGTATCTAAGTTTACAAACCGTAACGTCAGTACAATACACTTTAGAGCGTAGATTAAGAAACGACGCAGAGAGGATAAAGACAGGTCAAGTGTCCCTTACTCCCTGAAAGCTTATTGAACTAATCCGTCAACACAACAACTTTGACTTTTAAGCATAGCCTCTTCAGTTCTTTTACCTGGGCAAACGCTATAACTCCATGGGCATTGTCGTTAGAAAGGATGGTGACTCTCACATAACTGTTGACGCCAATCTCCGCTCCTCCTTTGGGATTTTTAAGCTGAATTCTGAAGGATTCTTCTTCTTCTGGAGCTGTGTCGTCGAGGATGTTTACTGCTATTATTGCTTCTTTGTCTCCGGGTTCAAATATCAGTTCACCTAAACTGGCGTAAGAAGCACATATAAAATAAGTTGATGATGACCAGTGAGGGATGTACATAGTAGGTTAGCCCCAAAATTCTTATCGCACTGTATAATAATGAGAAGGATCAAAACGTTTCCTAAGCAAAGTTTTCATACTAAATATTCATATAATACTGATTAACCTGGTAGAACAGTTACTAAAGTATGGATAAGGAATATATTTCTGGCTTACTAAAAGATCTGACATTTCATGTAAAACGGTAACCCAGTCAATGAGATGGGGAAATTCGGTGCTGTGCAGAGCTGCGTTCAGAATCAAAACATGAAGCATAAAGTATCGAACCTACCTAGGGATGAAGTCAGACTGACTGGAGATGGAGGCCATCTCGTACAAATGCGAGTGAGTAGCTCCCACTAAAGCGATCAAAGTCTTGCTTGAATTGAGCGACTTCACTGTAACAGAGGCTGCATCGTGAGCAGCAGGTGCTTCCAGGACAAAAGAGAACTCATTCGGCTCTGAATCCCAACAGTAGAGAGCAGACCGTTCTTGGCCAGTTAGAAGTATGTGGACTGGAAGAAGGAAAGAGAAGGGCTGAAGTTCACTGTGCGCGCACACATGCTCTCTTCCCAGCTCCGAGGCGAAACCGCGCCAGTTCTCGAAGCTCTGCGCTGATTTCGAGACTGAAGCGAACATGATTCCGTTTTTGAAACATCAGGATATAAGCAATTTTTGAGTGTTGTGCTTTGACCGATTCGGATCAACAACGAACACATGTCCGTTCAAGAAAAGTCCCTGGCTGACAAAACAAAAACTGGATTTTGGATTCTTTTGTCTCTAAGATTATAAGAAAAGAACTTGCCAAAGTGAAAAATAAATCATGATCTCACCATCAGATGTTTTACTTTTGTATTTTCTTCTCTAGTCACCACCACACACATTTATAATCAACGATTATAACCAATCTAAACAACAGTTCTAAAACAACCGATTCCGTAATCACAGCACTGTAACGGCTCAGCGGGCTACCGCGTGATATTCAAGTTTGTAATTTTCTAAATTTTTAATTATTCATCTATTTTGTGTACATGACACTGTAGGACTGTGCATGCCAGGGTGCATATAGAGGTCAGAACCACTTTTGGAAGTTGGTTCTCTTTCCTCCACGTGGGTGCCAGGATTGCAAATCAGCTCATCAGGTTTGGCAGCAATGGCCTCTGTTCCCTGAGCCCCCTCACAGACACGGGTTCTAATTTTAATATATAAGAGCTAATGTGTATAGCTATTCTTTAAACTAGTTAATAATTTGTGTAGGCTGAGAATTTGTTGTCGTCTGACATTTGACACTTTCAGTTTTTAGCTAGAAACAAAATACTTATTTTCACTTGGCAAATTGTTCAAAGTGATTCATACAAAGAATAGGAACAAACGTATGACACTTTGAATATACTCTGCCGGAGCACTTTGGATGTTAACAAGACTCATGGTTCCATTAGCTCACAGCAATGGCGTGCATTTGCAGCTCCACAGGTCAGGAGAGAGATGGCTTAAAATACTACGCATGACACTAAACATTCTTCAGACATGAGTGGAGTGGGGCTGGGGAACCATAGAGAAACATACAAATCCTAGTGTTGACGAAAAGTTTTTGGAGCAGAAGGCTGTTAAACAGGTAGGTATTAAAATAACATGAATCTGGGAAAGGCTGGTAACAACCTTCTAATATGTTTGTCCATAGGCTACAGTGGGAATGCCAACATCCTGACTCTCACACATCAGAAAGCTCCTGGTCATGACTGCTAAGCTACTGTTAGCGCATTCGTTAATTAGGTTATTAATTTAGGTTCTGTTGCATGTTACTAAGAGTTGCATATAGGGAGAGATTGGGGAAAAATGCTAACGCTATATTAGAACCTTTAAATGGGCAAATATTTTGGACAAAACATTGTAAAGTTATAGACACTCCAAAAATAACAAACTCTACCATGGACATTTAAAAAGGTCCCCATTTAAAGCAGTCGACAGAGAGAATCTCCCTATCTCTGTCTCTGTGTCTCTATCTCCTTTTCCTCCCTTCCCGCCTCCCTCTATCACCTTCCCATAAAGGGCACTGCTATGTTTTAGGATAAAGACTGTGATCCTTTAATTCCCCCTTTAACTGACTTAATTAATCTTTCTGTGTTCACACCACCCCTGCCACTGTTGCCTCCACTGCCCGGGTTTGGACCACACTGTGCTCTTTCTGGTTGTTTCCAGAAATGACATGCTCACTGCCACTACACCTTGTTCGCCTTGTCTAGAGCCCATCTCCTGCTCAACTCTCTGCCACTGATTTAACCCATCATCCCTGATTCCATGGTTACTGAAGAAAGCTCTGTATGTATGTCATAGGCCAGCTCAAGTTCTCTCCAGTATTTTATTAGACTTGTTCCTGGAAATTACCTGTTATAGTTATAATCTTACTTGCCACACACGTACGATGTCATTTTCTCCTATAACATGCTATGTTTTTGTAAGACAGAGACTACGTGTGATTCGAGCTGCCCTTGTTCCCACAGATGCTGCCACTGTGGTTGCCACGTTAAAAAAAAAATCTATTAACTAATGAAGGAGCCAAGAAAAGAAGGAGACAGTAAGCCTACATAGCCTTGTAATACATGCCCTGTTGATTTCCACTCCTCCATTTTCAGCAATCAGTCATCGAAATAGCCAGAGCACAGATATGTGAACCTATGCTCCTGGCTCCAATTTAACGTTTTTAATAAAACATTTGACATTTACAAAATAAGAAATCCTTTGAACATGCCTTAATGCATACTTTCAGCTTTCAGGGGTTTGTAATAAGCTATTCTGAGTAATTTCCTACATTTCTTTTCATGCCTCTGCAACATCAAGTCACAGAAACAAAAGAAACAGAGAGACCTTACAATGGGCTCTTCATAAAACCTCTGGCAGAATTTCCCTGAATTCTTTTAGAAATTGCACCTATTATATTTTTTTTTTAAAAATCTTTAAAAGGAATTCTGTGACTTCAATTAGCAGCCTATCCACGCAGTACACTTCTTTCTTAAAAACATTCATTAGGCAACTATTGTGAATATCAGTAAATGGCTAGAGTAGACACTCCATCCATTGGAAAACGTGGGGCACAAGAGAAGCAGAAATGAAAGACCCGAAATGAAAGGAAAGTAGGGGAAAAAAATGAACAGACATAACGAAAGATAATCTATTCAGTAAATCAACTGTTGAGTGAATAAGAAAGCTATTAGTACTGTACACCACAGGATAGCATTGCAATTTCACATCCGCACCTAGGTGAGCAGGGTAGGGAGGGCTTAGGACTCAGGGTAAGACAGGTGTGGAGTGTGGAAAGCCACACAGTCAATGAGGTAAAAGTAGAGGGTATACTATGACTGCAGAGCCAAGGAGGAAGGAAGAAGGAACATGGACAGAAAGGAAATTACATAAGAGAACTCAGTAAAAAAAAAAAAAAAGACAAGTTAAAAAAATGAGATAGGAAAACATAAATTAAAAATAAAGTTAATGGCAGGACAATATCCAGGGTTTGGTGGTGTTCTAGCCGTAACGTTCTCCTCCAGAATTAAATGCATTGTCTCCTCTACCTGAAACAAACAAACAAACCTCTCATTCAAGCTCAATGGTTCAGGGAGCTTAGTGTGCCAATGTCTAAAGCTAAGGAGTCTAAAAGGGAAATTAAGGATTAGGATTCCATGGAGAGAAACAGCAGAAACACGCTCCTTTAGCTTTGTGCTGATTCTTCTAGTCTCCTTGCTATCGTTTACTATGTACGTGTTCACTGTGCAAGTTCACCTAGCTCCAAGCATCAGAGTCTCTGGAATCTAAACTTCTGATGTCATCCTGGTTCTGTTTCACACCTCTAACCACTAGGATGTTTTTACATTGCCCTAAGCTACAGTCACCTAGACCCAAACTGGCAACTGCTTCCAACAAATGCATTTTCCCTATAGCCTTCCTTAATTTCAATACCAATAACCCTCTTTAATTGCCAAGGTGTGAGAGTTGTAATGGCCACATTTGACTAGTCCCAAGTCCTCGTGAATGCTCATTGTTACATCTCTTGACCATAAAACTTCCCTTCCAAAGGTCCCTTCCAGCCCAGGGCTTTCTTTTAGTTGGTCTAGGTAGCCGTAACACATTTCATTAAATATTTCTTATACCAAAGAGAGATGACATTGTCAAAGAAGGGTTTTGATGAGCGCTGCTTCTTAAATGTTGTTAAGGAATTCTCCATCTCAATCATGCTCAGCGTGGGAGCCAGGAACTGCTAAGAGTTCTGAGACACTTAGATAATCCGTGAGGCTGGAATGTCTTTACAGGAATACAGGGATGTCCTTGGCTCCTTCTCATCACTCCCTGTACCATCAGAAAGTATCCGTCTTTTTGAAACTCCAGGACTCTGGATAGATTATTGCAAAGACCTGTCAGACTCCTACTAATGGCCTAGCCTCTGAGACCATGCATAGACTCTGACACCGTGCCATTCTATCTAAATTCAATGAGATTGGAACCAGTCTGGCTTCCCCTACTGCATTTAAGACTGGCAAGCAACTGAAGAGTCCTTACCAATTCCAGAAGCTGGCATGAAGGAACGGATTCTGTTAACAGCTGCAAAGTCCAAGGACTGGAAATATCTGAAAGATGACTGCCCCATCTCCCAGACGAAAATGTCAACTGAATTCCGATTTCCTATGGTTCAGAAATAAAAAGCAACAAGCTGTACAAAGAAATTGACAAAACTGCACAATAGAGCTATAGTAAAATATTAAATTCGATTAAAGAAAAACCTCCACGGAATACACCTGTTTTAACAACTCAGCTGATCAGGGAACACTGCAGCCCTTTCTGTTTTTTCTCACATGAAGCATGGACACAGCTAAGACACACCAGGAGACATGTTCTGTCACATGAAGCACACACGCAAAGCCACATCACAGCAAAGAATAAGAGTGAAATGCTTCCTTGTTGACAATGGTTGAAATTTCATCTTTGAAACTGGAATTAGCTGAACAAAACATCCTTATATACCTTTTCATATTACCCATCCACTCCTCGTCTTATAGGAATGTAAGTTTAAAACGGTGGTTCAGCAGAGCACAAGATTACAGTGCAATGCTTTCTTTTTTGGTAAAATCCACTCCTCACATTAGTACTTTCAATCAAGAAACAGACTAAGACCATCAAAAGAGAGAACATTTCACATAAACATACAACATAACACTGCATGGTTTTGGCAGTAACTGGACATACAATGTAAGCACTGTATTTTCTCACCTAGGAAGGTGTTTTTGGCAAAAAATAAGTAAGTATCATCGCTTGAAGACAAAGCCTCAATGTGTGTCATCCCACTGATAGACACTTCTTGAAAGTTTATAAACTGACTACCGGACCACCTGAATAAAAGGGCACTTAGTCTGACATTAGCCTGGGAAACGGCTAAGAAGACAGAGCCTCCTCTGCTGAACAAGGCCATGCCCAGCACACCACGGACAGGCAATGTCTGATGCAAGGTGAAGTTGATTCCGTTCCATCTGAAGACCTGTAGGAAAAGGTCAAACACAAACCCATTAGGGACAGGAATTCAGCAGCTGTGACAATTTAACAGGGTCATGCGCCCACATTCCTAGGGCCTTCTGCTTAGTTGGGAGGTTGGTGCTCTAACAGAAAAGTAATGAAACCGACTCTCTTTCTCTTCCTCTCTTCATCCCTGCATATGTGTGTGTGTGTGTGTGTGTGTGTGTGTGTGTGTGTGTGTGTGTGTGTGTTGTAATAAAAGAAAAGATACTTGAGAAGAAATTAGTATAAAATATACATTAAGGTAAATGAAGTTGAAACCAAAGATAGAACAGAATTGAACTAAGTATAAAACTCAAAATTCTTGATGCTTCAGTGACTTCACCAGCATCTCAAACAACAGAATACAGAGAAATTTCACCCTGTGATAGCAGTCCTGCTTTTGTCCTTGTGCAAGCAATGAATAGAGGGTTTCAGGGTTAGTATCCATAGAGCTAACCTTGAAAGAAAGTTCATCATCTACCTGGTTTATTCTACAATCTGATCACTTTTACAAAGCGTTATGATACTTAGGCAAAAGTCACGACTTTCAACCAAGCATTAGGCTAGGAGTGCCGGATACGGTGGCCCTTTTCTTCTAAGATCTCAGTTCTTGAGGAAAGATAATTAGCATATCAATAAGTCAATGAATAAAGACTGCGTACTGAGACAGTACTGAACGTGATGATTAGGATGGTAGAGTACAGAACACGGGTCTCCTCAGGAAGTCGAGTTAAGACGTGCTGGCTCCACAGACACAAAGTTTGTCCTGATGGGAGACTGGAAGACATGGCAGTGTCTTCCTTTGGGGTGATGCCATAATTCCTAGGTCCAACATGGGTCTCTGAAGCAATGAAGTATTAGGAAGAAACAACCGGCCATATCAAGGCAACAGGCACACAGCAGCAGTGGCCTGGAAAATGAGGAAAGATGGCAATACTCCTAAACATACGGGCCACAGAAACACTTTGAAATGTTTGGAAGTGTAATTGGAAGCCACTGAACGGTCTGAAAATGAGGACCAACAGCAACCACTGCTGTTGGAAATGAAACTGCGTAAACCCAACAGAGAATAGGGTCTGCAAAAGTCAGATAGTTCTAGAGACGGGCTGAGATGGTGTTCTGACACGGTGAAAAATAACAGGGGGATGCCTTGCGGGGGGAGAAGAAGTAGATAGATATGCCTGTACACTGAATATCATTGAGATAGTCATAAAAGTGGTTAATGATGACCAGATATGAAAGAATTTAAAAGAACAATTAAGTAAGGGATAGCCCACAATCTCTTGAATAATTCTACTATATGGGGTTTCTATTGCCTAACATAAAAACAAAAAACAATGAAACAAGCCTCGTGGAGACAATCTAAGTTCAGATGAAGATGTGTTATGTATCATGAAAAGAGATAGACACGAAAGCCTAATAGAGAGGAATGGTTTCAAACGTGATTTGGAAGACATTGGCCTACAGCTTGTATGTCAAATCACAGACTTGGTAAAATTACCTGGAGCAAGTATAGAGAAAGAAAATAGTAAGTTAAAACTGAATTCTGAAAAACTCCCAAGACATCTCAGTTTAGAAAGGAAGTGAGAAATGGCAGTAGTGTCTGAGAAGGATGGGGTAGCAAGGAGGGGGAAGAGGCAAAAGGGGAGGGAAGGGGAAGGTAGGGAGGACGAGGGGAATGCAGGGGAGGGGAGAGAAGGAGGGAGACAGGGAGGCAGGGAGGCAGGGGGAAGACAGAGGAGAGGAGAGAAGGGCAAGAACAAGAAGGGAGGGAAGGACAGGAAGTGATGGGGGCAAAGGAAAAAAATAAAACCAGGGAACACGGAACTGAGCAGGAGAAAAGATGTCCCAAGTTGGAGGGTATGCTGACTGCCATATTCTGACACAAAGCAACTACACGAGTGACAACACACATATCCTGGAAGCCTGGACAGCCCAGTCACCATGGGTGCGCACGG